>CM075853.1:35485112-36215112 GCA_037975125.1 Latrodectus hesperus
AATAATAAAATAAAACTGAGGAAAGTTGGATTGTTGAAAATAAATTTCAGGTTTACTTATTAACCTTAGAAAGATGAATAGTGTATATAAATCACTTGCATGACGAAATATAATTGTAAAATTTCAGTAATATATTTTTTATTATATTTAAAAGCACTTCCAAGATATATTTTATCTGAATACTTAATTTTTATAAGCCAATTTTATTTATTCAAATTTATCTAATTTTCCAGATTTTATGATTTATTTTTAAAGCTAGATGTTTTAAATTACTGTAATGTATTGTAAATTGTGCTGGAGTCATTATTGTTTTAATATATTAGGCTAAATGTTACAAAAAAGATCAAGTGAATGATAAAAGTTCCTATTACTTGGAAAGTTATCATAATTATTATTACAGATATCATTGCTCAATAATATCGTCATGTATATTTTTTTTAGATTTTAAGTAATATAACACTTAACTGTTTTATAATGTCTAGTTTAAAAAAGCAGATTAATGATAGTAATAAATTTAATTCCTTATACATACTTTTATGTTATTTATATTTATGTGCTTTTTAAATCTGATAATACTTGCTAACAAAAAAAATAATTGAAACATTACGATTTAATCAATTTCTGTTGAAATGTTACATGAAGTAAATTATATGAATTTATTATTTTTAAAAAACAATATGTTTTGCATTCATATATAACAGATTCATATGATAGAAAGATTTAGGACGTTTGCAGATCTAGATGGAACTGGTTGATCGTTTGAGCAAGAATCGCATACAATGTTCACGCCAATCTGTATTTGTTCCTGGGAAAACACAACGCAATTCAGAAAGAATACAATAAATATCAAAACTTAAAAATTTGTCACTCTTACAATTTTTATAATATTTTTTGAGTTTCGAAAATTTCTTTGTAACTTGTATTTTCTACTTACATTCTTGAAAATGTTTTGAGGCATTGGAGATTACAACACAGTTTAAAGGTTTCTCATGTATTTGAAATGTATAAGGCGTTGCTATTAAATTAACATTTTTGATAATAAGATTCAAAGTATTTTATCTCATATATATATATATATTGATATATAAATTATATAATCAAGCTTATGCTCGTTTCATCATATAATTTTATTTTTGGCAAATCTTCATTTGCTTGTATTTTCGTGAATAAAATTGGAGTTTATTGAGTTTCAAGCACTAAAAATTTAAAACAAAAACATCTTGAAAGAAAAAATTAATTATTTACAGATTAATTCTTAATAATAATTAAAAAATTGATCTACGAATGCAATATAAAAAAAGTTTTCTAAAGATGTTGTAATTAGCACAATGAACCACAACATTTATTTTATACTAGTATGTCTAACCAGTGAACATTGAGGATAACACTTTTCTATATATTAATGATTCATTCACAAATCTCAATGTTTGCTCAGCATTGATTTTTTTTTTGGTTTAAAAAGTTCTTAAAACCGTAGAAAATATTTTTGGTAAACATATTTCTCCAAAAGTTATATTATACTTAGTAATCATCATCATTATCTTATCAATCATAATCAAAAGCTTTTATATGTCTTAAGAAAGTAGAATAGTGAATAAATGTTTTTTTTTATCTAATTTTCAGTGGTAATGTTCCATAAATAAATTAGAGTTTTTCATTGCATGATTGTGAAAAACATTTGCATACTTGAATAATATTAAGCTGGTGTTAAAAAGAAGATTTTTTTCTGAAATAGAGATAAAAAAGAGAAAGGGGATGGAATTAGTAGAATTATTTTATAGTGGTTTTTTGTAGACTTGTGAGAGGTTTAACGAAGCAGAAGGATGAGAAAAGAATTATTCATTTTAAATTGTCTTTGGAAGGTCAATTTAAACTTCTTAATTAAGAATATTCTTGTTTTAAAGAAAGAAAAAATTCAGCAGTTTATAAATTTATTTTCTAATATATAATATTTTAATACAAATAATACATAAAATTGTTTTACATTAAATTTTAACAAACATTTATTTTAAAAAATTACATTTTTAAAAGCAACATAAATTTTAAGAAACTAAAAAACAAATAAATAGAAACCACTAAATAATACCATAAAATAATAACATATTTTTCAGAAGTATATTTTTTTCATTTTATTAAATAATTATTTATAAAGAATTGATTTTAATACTGATTTAATATTCATATATTTTTATTAAGACATCATCAATGAATTATATCAAATATTTTAAAAATTTGAAATAACACATAATTTTAGAAATTACAGTATCGATAATATATATGTGTTTTAAACACATACTTTAACTTACTTGTTAAACAAATGGAGAATTTTTCGATTTTAGAAGAAACTATTAATACGAAACAAAATTATTTGCCACATTAGGGCAAAAATCAATCATAAAAATTTTGATTAACTTATAAATTGTGATAAATGAGCTTTGAGTCAGTTTAATGTTTTCTCCTATACTATTTCAAAAAAGTGATTTGCATAGCGCTTAATTCATTAACAAAAAGGAATTACGGTACTTTTCCACTATACCCCGCTTTTGATTCTAAAGAAATAACATGTTTTTCACGGGGAAGCGAAAATAAAATAATGCAAAATTTATTTTTGAATAAAATATAAATTAAATCAAATTGTTTGTGCAAAAATTGACCAAAATTTAAGATCAATGGTAAACAAGTTAAATCATAAACAAAGTTAAAACTAGTTAGTGCAAAAGATTACTTGAGGGTAATTTTGTCAGTTAAAAGAGGAATTGCGTTTACACTTCGTCAAGAGCAAAAAACAACTAAATACAGCAAAATTTAATTTTGACACTTTAACAAAAGTCACTATTACATTATACTTACGCAATCGATCACCCATGCTAAAGTTTCCGCCAGAAATAAACATCTGCTCTTAAATACGTTTTATCAATAAGTGATAACTGTTTAGTTTATAAAAAGTAAATAAAATGCCTGTATTATATTTTAGTAGTTTCTAAAAACGTAAACATTTTTAAACAATACATGATGCAGATAGTATTCTGGAAATTACATTGTATGTAAAGAAAATAAGACAAATAACTATTATTTTTCTATTATTTATTTCCTAATTTTAAAAAAATTAAACACTTTAAATGTAGGAAAATAATATTGATGAAGAAAAAATAATACATTTTTTTTTAATTTTTACATTATAGGTTAGACAAATTTAGGAATTAGTAAATTCCTAATATAACAAGTTATTCAAAATAAAAATTTAAAAAGAATTTTTTTTTGCAATTCAACCCAAATAAAATTATTAAAATATTTATAAATTTTTTTTGTTAATAATATCCTAGTTTTATGTTATTTTGAAATAAGAGAAATTATTTATTTTTTAAGAACAATTGCGCTTTGTGAGTGTGCCTAAGATCACCTAGTCACAAAAAATGACAAAATTACATTTACAGCGTTTTGTACAATTATATTGTATGCATGACGTAATTCAATAGAGATAATTGTGCCTATTATTTTGAAAACTAAATATAATTTAGTTTAAAAATAGTGCATAGATCTAAACAACATGATTATTGTTTATAAAATCTGGACGTCTGGAATTTAAAAGACACATATGTTTAATTGAAAAAGGAGACCAAACACAAATATGCTGGGAACAATTACTATATTTTTTTAGAAAAATCTATAACATATTTTGTTTCTTAAAATGGTTCTAAATATCATATGAATAGTTTTTACTTGATAAAAGAATAACTTTATCTATCACAACATTAAAACATATTATCAAGCAACACTATGATTGCATTTTACCCCATCATTCTCAGTTCTCTTTTACATTTAGATTTGTCTTATTGAATTATTATTACATCCGAGGCTCCAGTTTGAGTTACGTTTAAAGTATTTGTTTTAAATTGGGTTCAAAAATTTTTGTATTTAAACACATCTTTATGCATTAGTGTATTGAACCATGAAGCATTTATATGTAATAATTAATGCATTTCAATGCAGTAGACACTCTTCGCTTAAGTTAGGATCATTAATGATTAGTTCATCTTTAAATAATTAAACACGCTTAAATCAACTCTGATAATTTTAAACTAAGTATTCGTTATATAGGTGTATACTTCTCCCCATGCACGTAGTTCACTTATTCATTTCTATCAGTTACACAAATTTTGTAGATATATATTCCATTAAACTTTATTTACGTCACAATTGTGACAAAGATTATAATATCCTTCTACATTCGAGACAACTTTTTCTTAAAAGTTAAATTTGATTTTCTTCTATCTTGGTTTCATATAAATTAGGATGTAAGATATAAAATTAACTAAAATTTTACTTACACATATCATGCTTTTTATGAAATTGGTTATTTTCTGGCATGTTTTGATGAAATTTATATTAAATGTCTAACATTTTATACAAAATTGTAATGCATCAATCTTAATTTAATTTAGGGATAAGGTTTATATGGCAATTTTATTTAAATGAAGCAAAATGCAAAATAAAATATTTAGTGATAACGAAAACATGGTTTAAAATTATTCAATAATAATGACATTTTAGGAAATTTTACTGAACATGCTATTTAAAAATAGCTATAAATGAAAGAAGCTCTTATATATAATGAAAATTTTGCTTCATTACATTGACAATAGCCCTGAAAACATGTCAAATAAATTTCCCATAAGAATTTTCATTATTAATTGAGATAACACGTTAATGGGGGCTTAGATATTTTGTGAAAAACAAACTTTTGAGAAAATCACCTTTAAAGTGATGGCTTCACTTGTGAAAAAGACAATGTTATCACATTTTTCAAAATATATAAGTCATATTATGGCCACATACTAATGGCTATTAATGAAAACATAATAGAAAACATTTTATTTAAGAAAAAAGTAAAAAAGTATATCATCAATCCTTTCTTTAACACTTTCGGATTGAAAAAGAGGCTTCCTATTTCAATTTTAAGAAAAACAACGTATTTTGAAACTTCTGTAATTGAAATTCTTTTTGACATACTATAAACCGATAAACTTTTTTATAAACCGGAAATATCTGAAAACAAAATTTGCAAATAAAATATATTGATGCATATGTTGCCAAAAATCAACTTTTCAACATATACCGATACAGTACAATAGTGAACGAGAAATGTATGCCTTTGTATCATATTTGTCAAATTATATTATTTATTTTCTCAGATTTTATGTGCAAAAATCTTAGAAATAAATATTAAGTACATTCTTATTCATAAAAACGGTTAAAACCTAATTAACCATTAATTGAAAATTTATTACATACTTTATTAATAATTTTTTAACTGAAAATAAATTAATTTTATTAAGTATTAAATAAGAATCTGTATTAAATGGCACAGATTTTTAAAGAAACGAAGAAACTTACTGAGAAAAATTCAAAGTAAATTTTTATCAAGGTAAATAATTCTAAACTATTTATGAATGGTAATTTCATATTGATTACAAATACTACAGATTTATTTTAAATAAAGACCATTATTTCAAATTTAATCATCCGTTATAAATTAAGAGTATATTTCCTATCAATCATATTTAAATTCATTTTGTAGTTGGAAATTATCAATTTTTATACAAAATGAAATGTATGCATGATTATTTATGACCACAATAATATTAAATTAACAAAATAAAAACTTCATTATTCTAAAATTTGATGCACTGTAACAAGGTGTAATTTAACACTTGGGATGATTATGATCATTTCTTGACTGGCTAATGCTCAGAAACATAAGTGTATGGAGTGTTATAAGACTTCAACTTACATATAAAAACAAGTAAAGAAATTACTCAATTGCTAAGTTCCTTTTTCCTGAAAACTCAATACGAGCAAATGGCATTTTCCTTACTTGACGACCTAATCAACTCCTGTAAAGCTTTCAAATGTGGAAAAGTGTCGCTCTTACTTTCAAGTTTTCCATTTTCTTGTTTTTAGTTCTTATTGATTTCTCAATTTTCTTTTGTGAATTGCTGAAAAGTTTTCTTTATCTGAGATTTCTTCCGTGTTCAAAGCAATGAAAGAAAAGAAATAAAAACGTGTTCTTAAAGCTGCATCGATATTTAGGTAGGTGTCTTACAACTTTTCTTCAAAAGCTTTATTTTAATTTATTCAGTTTTTTGTACTTACATTTAAAAGTAGTTTGTATTTAGATTTCTCGAATACTGAATATATTTTTAATTTTGATTATTACTTATATTTTTAACTAGAATCTTTTAAAGTCAAACTCAGTTTCTCTATAAGGTTCTATCAAATTTGTTACTATAGATTATTTACTATTTTAAGGTAAAAATATCTACTTATGAGATACAATTTTATACATTTAAAGTTTCTAAAAATAAAGTAACATAAAATTATAATTAATTAAAAAAGTTTTATAAAATTACAAGGATTTCACCTGAAAGAAATTTTTTAAAGGTTCCTTTCTATCAAAACATCATTAACGACATATTTAGTATTCTCAAAAAGATTTCATTTAACATTTAAAAATAACATTCAGTCAAAATTTACTGCAGTTTTTAATTTGCTTTTCTCTGCAGTTTGTATCTATGAAGAATAAAAAGTTTTATAATTATATTAATTTCTATATAAAAACTGACTTTAATTTAAAGTTTTGGAAATATAATACAAATTTATTCTTCTTCTATATGCTGTGTTGTTTTTGCAAAAAACATTTTATAATTTTACTTTACTAATAATTTATTGCAAAGTTGAAAGGAAATCTTTATTTCAATTATTATAAATAGAGAAAATGTTTAGTTTAAATTGAACCCCTTAAAAAAGTTTGCTATGTTTTTAAAAATTCATATTTGCATTGCAAACTTATAAATTTATAACCGGGTATATTTTCCATTTTAAATGTAGCTTCACAACTGTTAGGGATTTCCATTTAATTCACTACATTTGTGTGTATAAAATTTTCCATATTATAAAATATCAAAATTGTCATTGCAAAAACAATGCACTTTCGGCTATTTATATTTAATTATTAACCATCTAAACTTACTCAATTTTAGATAAGTATCTAAACTTATTTGAAATTCTTACACTTATAAATATATAGATATCATGGCACTACAGCACATATATGGACCAAGTCCTGCGGTGTCTATTATCTGTTTTCTTGACCGAGGACCCTTGAATGCGAAATATACTTCCAGGTTAGGTAGTCAGCCTAATGTGAAACCTTTAGAATTTAGTTCCTAGGGAAGAAATAATTCTTTATTTTATTTCTAAATACTCCACCGGACTTCAGAATTAGAACTAGTTTTCCTATTTTTTATTTTCTTCATTAAAAAATCAATCTTTATAATTAATTTTGATTTCTTTATTCTTTATTTAGTTTCTAACAATAAAATAAGACTAATTTCTTTTCAATTTTTAAAGCAATGAAATGCTTTAAAAATTAAAATAAAATTAGTCTCCAAATAGAATATATGCATATACAATCATATTTGCTTAAAACATTCATATATATATTTTTTTCATTTTAAAAATATATGAAAAATAAAAATTTAGTTTAGCTACTAACTGTTGATTCTAAAACTTAATATACCCATTTTCAAATTGTATTATAATATACTTTTTGATATTAAATACAGATTAGGGAAATTAGTAACCTCATCAATTTACTGAAATGGTTATAAAATGAGTATATCAAATAAATTTTTTCTACGTAGTTCTTTTTTTAAGACAATGAATCTTATTTAATATAAATTAGCTGACAATGCGAATATTATAAATTATAACATTACGCCGGAAGCATAAGCTTCAGAAACAGCTCTTGAGAGCATTCTTGAGGAAGTTTTTGTTATCTAAGATAAAAGTGGAGTAATTGATTAAAAGTAAACCACATAAGAGGTAAACTGCATTTTCTCACTTCTTTAATAATACAAGATAAACTTTTCTTTTATGTTTACCTTAATTTAGAAGACAAAAATAACAAAAAAAAGTATTTATCCTTTTTTCCATGACTTTATTAACTTTTATAATAAGGAATACAGTTTCTTACTTTTTCTTCCGAATAATCTAATTTAAGATCAGTACACTCAATTTACGAAAAGAGTTTTTGATAAGAAATTTTAATAATAGATTTAGAGAAAGTAACCCGTAAATTTTACATCTAGTATGCACCAATAATTAGATTTTGTTCGGGTAAAAATTACGTTTATGTGAATGGGATACATTACTCGAAGTTAATTAAAATAAAAATAACATAAAAATTCACAAAAAAATAATCTATGCAAATTTGATTATATAAAAAATAAATAAATTTCACTTATAATTATTATTTTGTGGATGCAAATCTTTTCAAAGTTCTTAAGAAATGATGCATCTAAATATTTTTATGTTTCAAGTAAAATAAACTTGAAACATGGTTTTCATTTCATAGTTTTTAGGATTTTTAATAATTATTTAATAAAATTAACTTGGTTAAGTTTGTTAATTATTACATAATATTTTATTTGCTAATTAATTATGGTTATCTTTTATCGAAGGTCCTTATATTTATATAGTTAATGTTGAATAACATTTAAGTTAATGTATCGTTTCGCTGATGTGAGTATTTTGGATGAAAATGAGAGTATCACATTCCTTTGACAAAATAATTGGTTAGTTCAAATGGACTACTAATCAGCGCTTTTCATGATTTGATTTAAATTAACTATCATGACGTTTGCTACTAATTTCATCAAAATAGAACGGCATATATCTATACATATATATTGCATTGTTGTATCGCTCTTTAATATGTATGTATACATATGAGAGTGAAATTTTTTTATATTTTTTTAACTTGGTTCATATTATTCTCACATCATAGCTTATTATAAAATAATTTACTATAGAATTTTATAAAATACATTTCAACGAGTATTATCTATTTATTTAAGTGGATTTCTTCATTCACAATCCTCAATTAACTATGTTAAGAAATTTAGGAAAAATTTATAACAACTTTTTTTTTATAAATGAAAAATTGTACGTGATAAATTATACAAGAATATCCTGTAAACAAGTCGATTCATATCATGAAAAACCAACAGCTATACAATGTATGACAAATTTATGTAATCATTTAAAAATATGTGAAATACGCATTAAAAGTATCAGTATGCCAGACTGCTAAATAGACAATATAGTATGCCTTAATATCAATATGCCAGAGAACTCAATAGATATCATTTGTCACTCTTTAATATGGTTAGTTTTTAAATAAATTGGTTGCAAATAAATAATGATTATAAATAAATGAATGATAAAAGTTATCGTTTTATCATTCTGGATTATTAATCATATTTCAAAAAATATATTGCAAAAATATAATTTTATCATTCTGGATTATTAATCATATTGTAAAGATATATCATATTGAAAAAATATTTTATTATTCTGCATTAGTAATCATATTGCAAAAATATTAATAATCCATAAAGAATATAACTCTACTTTCTGGATTATTAATCATTTTGCAAAAATATATATTAATCATATTGCAAAAATATTTATTTAATGCGATAATGTATAAAAGTGTAATGTAAATTATGATTTTGACTGAAAAATATTAAAAATTTATTTTCTCAAAAAAAAAACATAAATATCATACAATATTTTTAGAGAAATAAGTTCAATTGGTTATGTTTTTAGAACGACGGTGGTAAAATGAATCTGCTGAAACGTCGTTATTTCATCATTAGATAAGGGACTTTTCCTCGCGCCTTAAATCATATATTAGCTGATTGTTCAGCTTGTAAAAGTGCTTAATCTTAGTTGAGTAAAATAAGCGCATTAAGCTTTTTTTCTTTTCCAACCGTGTTAATGGTGCACATATTTTGGAGATTATTTATATTTATTTGTTGTATTATTATTCAAGGAATACAGTAAAAGCATTAAACATAATGTATTCAGGTTAACAATTAGGACTTGAATTATATTTAAATATACAATTAAAAATTTGCATAATTAGTAAAAAAGGTAAGCTATTTTATACTGAGGGAGAAAAGTGAATTTTGCACATTTTCTCGGAAGTATTTTTTTATGGGATTATTTAACTGATATTGCTGTAGATTAAGTATCCCTCTTTTTTAAGCTGTTAAAAATTTCATTCAGGAATAAGTAGTTAATGATAAAGAATTATGCATTTATGCATGTTTTACATCTTAAAATGATACCTAAAGTTGAATTTCTTTCATAAATCCTAGCTAAAAACAACTATGATATTTTATTTTATAGCTTTAAAGAGAAAGTAAAGACAATTGTTTGGTGAAATTAGCCATGAATATGCGCTCTGATCTTACTATTTTAGCGGTTTCTCTAAAGTCTCATTATTTATGCTGAATATAATGTATATTTAATACACTCACAAAATTATTTTCATTAAATCCGTCTAGATTTTTCCTGGTTCATGCTATTGATAAGGAATATTAATTTCAAAAATCCAGTTACTTATAACAATCTAGTAATACAATGTATAAATGTTAACTTGAGATCTCCATTAAAATTATTTTTCTCGTCATTTGACTGTGGTTACTATATATAAATGGCTATATAAATACTTTATATAATATAAATACTTATACTTAGTGACTATATTAATGATAGAAGACTTAGAGGGGTATAGAAAAATTCATCAATCGAATAAGAGTTCATTACATAAACCTGCATATTTTAGAAGGCATACGATAGCCCAGTTCTTGAACAGTTTGATTTTCTTTTTCTAAATGCACATTTCTCAGCAAGAATACTTCAGATGCTTTCAGAAGTTCCTAACTAAACTTTCGAGTGATACGGAAATAAGGCTTACTATTTATGAATAGTTCAATCGAATAATGGATGATCAAATGCCTTTAATTTTTAAGGTAGTCTCTATATCGTTTTAGTTATAAGCTTATTGCAAAACTTTATGATTAATTAGAACAGTATATTGTATCCTGGTAGTGCTTCTTAGAATTTAGTTAATACATTAACATAGTGTACCTATTAGCGGTATAAGAACAATATATATTAAATATCGTATTATAAATAGATTGTACTTAATTTTATACCATAATTAATACATTATATTTAATAACAGCAATTATCATATTAGTGGGATTAATAATTTATTTTTAAAATTAGGCTACAAATATTTATCATTAAATCAACTTGCAAATGTAGACAAATGAGTCTAAGTTAAAGTAAAATTAACAAGATTTTGTGAAACACTTAATTTATATATTAAATTAAAAACAATTTCTTTCTGAAATCATTAAATTTAAAGCAAAAACAGAATAAAACTAATATCTCATTTTTATAGATATAATATACAGCACATATTCGAAATTTCATTAAAAAATCATCATAAGAGGCCGCATACACAAAAACAAACAAATACTCAATTATTTTTATCTCTAATGTTAAAAAAATATTAAATATACTAACACTACTAGCAATAAAAAGGTAATCGGAAGCTGTACTTTATGCAAATTATTAAGATTTATTATATAAATTCCAAATAGTTATCTTATGCATGTAACTTTCACAAAATAATTTATATTAGATTTCGTTGTAAACTGTGTTACATGGAAAATAATATAAACTCACTTTTCTTCTTTTAATCCTTAGCATCTGACAATTCAAGTAACTTTTATCTAAAATGTTTTAATTTATGTTGTAAAATAACATTATGTGCAATTTTTTTATATAAACAAAATAATTGATATTTTAGTACTTTATTTATTTTATTAACTATAAATTAACATGACTCACCTGATTCGAGTTATAGTCTCTCTTATTTATTGATTTGCAATCAACTTATTAAAATTGAAATAAAGATATTAATAAAATTGCTTTTTGTATTACAAAATATCATATAAATGTTCATATTTTTTATCTATCATTGTTATCAAATTTAGAGAATATAAAATTAAATGAACGTGAAAATGCTAAATTATTTATTATCTGTGTTTATATTATATAATTTGAAAGGTTAAAATTTAATAAAATTTTACTAGTTAATATTATAAAATAAATGATTTTTATATTGTTCAATATTACTAACAAATGTACAGTCAGAACTAAGTTTTTAAAAAACATTTAATGGTGTATTCATATTTAAATGAATATTACATGCACCTTAGTTTAAAATATTAAATTTGAATTTGAGCTTTCTTTCAAAATATTTTTTTCATTTGAAATGTTACACAGTTACTATTGAACTAAGGGAGATAGTTGTGATGTTTTTGGTCGAGTTGGCAGCCGAATGGTTAGCGCTCTTGCCTTCGGGTCAACAGTTCGTGGGTTCGAATCCCACCATGGGCATGGATGTTTGTAGTGGTTTGGATTATACTTTAAACCGTAGGTCCCGGTCTAATTAGCCCTTATGTGCAAAAAATGACTGTTGAGCGACAAACAAACAAACCAAACTGTGATGTTTCTGAGGGATGTTAAAAGGGTCAACATCACTTAAGGGAAGCCTAATGGCCATGAACTATTAGACTTTCCCTTACTTGATGTTTAAATGATTTGAAAGAAAATGAAAATATATTTTCTTATCAAATAGTCCACTAAGTGTTGAAAAACATTAATTGCTATTCAAAAATCATCCCAGTATGTTATTAAATCTTTATACGTAATATAAAATGCATAATTGTGTGTGTGTTACCAAGCTTACAAAAATATTGTTATGTAAAATTATCTTAAATCGATAAAATCATTTTCAAATGTTTTTGCGCATGTGTAATTCAATTGCTGAGTGAATACTGTGTAATGGGAAATAATTGTAAGTTTTGATTAGATTAAATAAATTTGAAGGTAATTCTGAAATGTTTTTTGATAACTATAATTTTTATAATTACCTCACTCTTTTATGTATTATAAATTATAATAAAACAGTGTATTGGAAGCGCAATTAAGATTAACTGGTGATTATACAAAGGGAATGTCTAAAGAGTAAAAACACGTCGATTTAATATGGCAAAAAATAACTTCTTAAGAGGTTATTAAAGAAGTTATATTTTTTACTCATAATGGAAATTTACATTAAAAATAACTTACAGTGGCAATATGTTAATTTAGAGAAAGTTCAGAGAAATGTGCTTAAAATGTGATTGTATTAAACCTCAAACAATAATTGATAATGTATATTTAGTAAAATGATTGGAGATGTGAACTGACTCTCGATTCTTGTGATCTAACGAGTAGTAGAAAGTGGCAGTAATTTGACACAAAATTAAAGAACTTTTTGATGACGTATCAATAACCAGACATCATTTACTAAAAGTTATCATCAGTTTTATTGAACTTGATTGATTCATGAAGTTGCAATATTAGAGTGCAGGGCATTTCAAATTCTTCATAACTGGGTATCAACGTCGTTACATACGGATAAATGATTCAAAACTATACGTTTTCTTGCACAACCTCCCACTCATCTTGGGAAAAATTATAGTGTCATGTAGAGTATTCTTTCTGATAACATAGCAACATTTAAACGTAAAATAAAAATTAAAAACTGAAATAGCATTATTTGAATCGCAACGGAAATGAATGTTTGGTTACTATTCATTTCCTGCATTTGCAGTAACTAAATTATAAGATTTATATAGTCCATAGTAGGGTATTTAATCATTTTCCTTTCCTTATGTTAGGATTATTTATAACAAATTGATAAAATGCTCCTAGCTATTCTTACCGAGTACCCTCTTATTGTCATCTGTTAGCATTCGTTTATCAAACCACACACACACACACACATACACACACACATATATATATATATATATGTGTGTGTGTGTGTGTACTATTTTCCATTTGGCATTTTTCATTGTATTTTGTTTCATTATATTCATTGCATATTTTGTAAATTATACTATTAACTATATACATATATATATATATATATATATATATATATATATATATATATATATATATATATATATATATATATATATATATATATATATATATATATATATATATATATATATATATATATATATATATATATATATATATATATATATATATATATATATATATATATATATATATATATATATATATATATATATATATATATATATATATATATATATATATATATATATATATATATATATATATATATATATATATATATATATATATATATATATATATATATATATATATATATATATATATATATATATATATATATGTATATATATATATATATATATATATATATATATATATATATATATATATGTATATATGTATATATATGTATATATATATGTGTGTGTGTGTGTGTGCTGTGTACGTAGGTTTTTGTAATACGAATATTCGTAAAAAATTATTTTGTATAAATACAACAAGCCTAAATCCAACCATTCAATCATATCTTCTATACTGGTGAAAGAAGTAAACTAAATAGACTTATTAATACATATTTGAAATAATTAAGCTAAATTTACCTGTGAATAACAAAATATGAATTTATTTTTCCTCATATGTTTCAAAAGCGCTCATTAATAATTAGAGAGTGAGTCAGAGTGAATGTCTTGAAATCAAATAATTGCTGTCCACAACAATAAGTAGATTTATTTGCATACAATCAATTTGAGCAAATGAAAGAGTTATACTTGATTCAATAACAAAATTATTCAATATTTGAATGTATTTAAAATTATAACATATTATCATTTTATTTCATGGTTGAACGTCATTTTGTAACATAACTTCCGTTAAATATATTGTAATAAGATATTTATGTAATACTGCTGCTCTATTGATTTTTTGCAGCATGTTTATGTGATTCGATATTCTTACCTAACCAGCTTAAAATATTAAGACAGTATGACAGGACGTTCGGAAAATATTTATTTTACACAATTAATCCATTATAGTTTTTGGTTGATAACTTACATTTGTATTTCAGAATACTTTTGTAACTACAAAATTGATTACCTACATTTAAATAACTAGCAATTAGATTAATTTGTGTTCAATAAATCAAAGCAAAAAATTATTTAACTTCATGATTTTAATAAAAACTTTCACATTATTTTTAATTACAGAATTTTTATTGTTTACTATATATATTGCAAGTTATTTTCTAATCCATAAAAACACTTTATTGTAGATGTGATGTACAAAAATTAGATCCGAAAAATGTATTGAATTTAACTTTCATGTGAATTACCTATATTACATAAGCAAAACTATGTTACAGTTTCAAGTTAAAATATTCTTGATAATGTCGTAAAACACTTTAAGAGTAGAAGTTTTAAGAAAAATATGTTATTTCACATTTTTATGATGATTTTTATATTATTATAATTTAGATAGTAATAGGATTACTGTTAAAATTTAAGTATCAATAAAATGTTGGCAAAAAAAAATATTCCTGGTAGACTGAATGAATAGACTGAATGAATCGAGTTTTAAAGAACATACATGATATTTGTATGCCATAAATTGGAACACATTACTAATTATTATACCTCTCATATCGGTATGCATATACAGTGCAGTCTCTTAAAGCAATATGATTGCAGTAATATGATGAAGTAATATGATTGCATTATTATATTACTATCAATCATATTACTTAATTTAAGTAATTTGATTGATAGTAATATGATTGCAGTAATTTAAGTAATATGATGAAAGCACTATCAACAAATTTATCTATTAAAATGCAGCATATTTTAATAAGTTTTTTCAAATTTTATCTCTTAGTAATTGTTTTGATATTTCTTATAATGTGATATTTTTAATCCTATTTTTTAACTATATTATCCAATCTTTAAAAAACAACATTTTTTTAAAAATATGTCTAAAAAATAGTTAAAGTCAATGCAATTTTATCAGAAATTCAGCGTTTCATAACTTAATATAAAATTCAATTTTTCTAAAAATTAAATATTTTGTAGAATTTGAAGTATTTTCAAAAATCTTCTAAACAGTATTTTGATACATTTTAATATAAATAAAATGCAGAAACATTTTCTCATATTTGCAAATAAATGTAAATTAAAATAAAATTAAAATTTGTTTTGTAAAAAACCCTTTTAAAATTTTGAACAATAAATATATTTTAAATTAATTATAAATATGAAAATATTTCATATATATATATATATATATATATATATATATATATATGTATACATTGAAAATACGAAATATCATACACAGTTGGAAAAATGTTCAATATATATTTTAAAATTTCAAAGAAAATAGAATAAAGGAAAATGGAATGAAGTACCAACATGGCCAGCTTCATCAGGGGGTCTTGACTACATTGGCACAAAGTATTGCTTTTCTGCTCTGACCCAAGACATAGTCTTAAAGTGAAGTCAGTACACCCCAATGCCATACCAAAAAGTTCAAACCAAAATATCAAACCCGAATAAAAGAAGTAAAAGTCAACCTAAAATATATAAGCCAAAATCCAATGTTGCCAAATACATTTAATTTATAGTAGTTAAAATTAAAATTAAATCCAGATCCAAAGGCATATCCAAATACAAATACAAACCTGCAAGAAACGCACAAATACTATATGTAAACCAAAGAAATAAATACATAAATTTAACGACTAAGTGTAAACATTATTGGCATTTCAAGCTTCTAATAAGACCTTTAAGGCTTGGGTGACCCTTCTGTAGTATGTAACTACGCCTTACTTTACTCTTATAAGCAATGCTCTACTAGCCAAATAGTGTTTAATAAAATTGATTGGAATATTATTATAAGTTAGAATATTTTTCAGTCTATTTATTTGTTTATTGGTATTGTTTAAATTATTACATATATTACAGATTCTATTAAGTTGAATCAAAATAACATTTTTATAAACTTTAGTTGAAATACTTGAATTCCAAAATATTAGCTTATTAACCTTGAAATTAAAATCATTAGTTTCATCATAGATGTTAGTATATATATGGTTATCATTTATAATAATTAAAATATCTAGAAATTCAGTTTTTAAGTTATCATTAATTGTTTTAATTAATTTTAATTCTTCAGGATATATAATTTTGTAAATTTTATCGAATTCTAAGTATGTAAAAATTATAAAATCATGAATACATCGGTATGCAAAAAGCATTTGTATAACAAAAGATTTTTCATAATAGTGTAAAAATGGATTTGCCAGTAGACTTGAAAATTTAGTTCCCTGTGGAATGCCATTAACCTGTAAGTATAAATATTTTCTCCATAAGAAATGTACTTATTATAAATGCAAAGCGAACTAAGGTCTTTCCAAAAATTTATATCGATATTCAATCCTGAATTAAAATCATAAAAATAAACATAATAACATCAAAAAGTTTTTAGAGTGGAATGCTAGTGAATAAGTCCTTAAAATCATAAGAAGAAACAACATTATTATAATAGACAGAAATAAATTCAATAATAGGTGTATTATATTTATTTATACATGTATTATTTGAATCAGTAATGTTATTTAAAATTATATTTAAATAATAAGAAAATAAACTAGAAAATTTGTCTGCATAAGTGCTACATTCACATGTAATGAACCAAAATTTAACAGGGGTTTTATGGAATTTGGGATAAACTGCAACATATGGAATATTAAATTTATATTTTTATTATATTTTTAACTTTGAGTTTTTTAGCAAAGGCAAGCATTTTTTAAAATATTGTTGATTTGTTTGAATTAATGATTTTGTATGTAGTTGAATTATATATTTTTTCATTTCGTAATTGGTAGTAAAATTTTTAACATAAAAAGGTATAATTATTTGCTGATTTATCTACAGGAGTAAAATTGAAACATTTTGTAGTTCTTTTATATACTTTTTAGATATTTTTATTTATTTCTTTAAATTTTAAATTATTTACATTTGTTGAAATTGTTTTAAATTTGCAGCAAAAATTCCATTTCCACTGTGAGAAAAATTCTATTGGAATAAAATAAGTATTAGAAGTCTTATACAAATAAATCTATTGGTATCATTGAGAAAAAGTGTACGAATTTGTTTATAGTTATAATAATTAACTTATCTAAATTTAGTACCTTTATTAACAAAATTTCTTAATTCAGCATTTAATATGATATCAGTATTTCCGTTAACTATATATCCAAAAGTAATAAAGTAATAATTTATAGTACTACAGAATTTATTGTAATTAAAGATATGTCTGCCAAATGGTAAATCATAATTAAATATACCTTTAATTTCATTATTTTTTAACGGAAAGATATGCTTAAGCTTTTTAATAGTACTCGAGAATTTAATTTTATCATATAATGGATGCTTAAATGAAATTACAAACTAATCTGATTTAACATTTTTATTGCAATTTATATTTAGTTTATGTTTAAAAATATCAAAAAATAAAATGTTAAAATGTTCATTATTAAAATTAAAGTTATTTAAAAAATCTGAAAGAAAAATACATTTTTTTTATTTAAACTCATAATAAAGTTTTTACGAAAAGAATAGTTAATGTATTTTAAATGTATTATTTTCCATCTGGTATTTGATTAATATTCTCCGTCATAATATTTAATTATTAATTTTATAAAATATGTTATTAATTATATTTTAGTAATTCTATTTTAGCTTTTGTGCGGTGAATATATTGCTAAACATAAGTATTTTGTCTATTCTTGTACTTTTCACTTCTGTATTTATTCTTGCATCTTTCAATTTTCGCTTATGATACTCCTACTTCTAATCTTGCTTATATATATATATATATATATATATATATATATATATATATATATATATATATATATATATATATATATATATATATATATATACTCATTTATTTTAATTTAAAAATAATGTATTGAATCATTTGAACATTTAAAAAGCAACTTAAAAGAAATTTATTTTAATCATTCAATCCAGCAGAGACATAATTTTAGTATTATGTTTCAGTAAATGAATAATACATTGAAAATATTTACTACTTCAATTTGAAATAATTTAACTATAAAACAAATTTCTCCCAACAAATGAAATTAAATTTTGAATGTGTAAAGGTAATTAACTGTTCATTAATCAAAATTAATTGTTTTATACAATTTTTTTTTTACATTTATTTCCCGTTTAAAAAATGGTATATTTTAATTGCTAATTATTCGGAAATACAACATATGACTTTATAAATAGCGTCTAATTGATATGTTAAATGTGCATTATACAACTGCGAAAATTTTAACTATATTTATGTAACTCCTATAGTCATATTCGTATGCTAGTATTGCAGCTCAGCCTAAATTTTATTTTGGTAAAGAAATATTAGATAAAAACAGATAAGTTTTTTGTATAAAGTAAAGAATCACTTTATAAATATTGTACTGTAACAAAACAAGTTGCTTTTATCTTCTTCATTTAGTTTTTTAAATCTTCAGGCAATTTTTCATAATTTTTGAAGCTTATTTTTATGTAAATTGCTACGGGTTAACATTTTATTATTTTGAATACAAAGTGAACATTTTTCTTTATTATTAAATAAAGAATTATATTTTTGTGCTGTTATTTATGTAAGAAAGTGAAACTGTCTCAAATAACAAAATAGTAACACCTATAAAATCCAATAAATCTGATGTTATGAATATATTTCATCATTTCTTTCATTTTCAGATAAATAATATGCTGTTTGCTTTTAAATAATTACTTTGAATTTCTGAAACAAGATTGCTTAAAATTTGAATATAAAAATTCTTAAAGAACAATTGTAAATCATTAGAAAATAAACATGTTCCTTTCAAATTATTCAATGAAATTATAACATTAAACTAACTGTGGGAAAAGGATTTATTCCAAATCTCTTTCGAGCAGTTTGAAATCCCAGAAACTTGTTTCTGTTAGATAAAGATTTCTATCAGTTTTTGTATCTTTTATTTAATGTAAATTTATCTCACACAATCTTGCACCTGAGGGAAATTAAAACTCAGTTTGGAGAACATATTAGAATGCAGAAACTTTTTAGTTGCCAGTTATTTAAAGAAGAAAATAAAAGCAACTTCTGAAAAAAATGCATCACAATAGATTTAGGAATGTGAATCTTAATCATTTTGATAGAACAACTCTTTTTCGAAGCTTAATTTCCATGTCTTTACAAATGTGCATCTAATCTTAGTAAAATGATGCAGTTTGTTTGGTAATTCCAAAGGTAAGAAAATTTGTTTGGGAATTAGTTTAGTTACATATGACAAAAGCCGCTCTAAGAAATGAAAGAAAATGGTAAACAATACCACTACAATAAATGAATTAGAATGAAATTCTGTGAGAAAATATTTTATAAGTTTTTCATAAAGTTTATATTGCTTGAAATGCCATTCATTTTATTTTATTTTTTAAAAAAATGTTTGCTGCAAGACTCACATATATTTTGCAAAAGCTCTAAGATGTATGATAGAGACAGAAGATTTATTATACAGGTCTATTTTCTAAAGTTAAAGATAAACTAAGTTATTAGAAAAATATATTAAATTCCCTACACTGTCTTCTAACATTAAACTATACATTTCATTGGAAATATTTGATCATGTATACGTTTACAGAGGTTAGCAATAAAGAGATTACATAAAAAACAAACTTGCTTTTTTTCAATAATGTGCCAAATTAACATGAAAACCGTAAACTAATGTCGTTATTTCACCAGCATGCTTTCCGACCTGAGGGTAAAATATTACAGAAATTGATTGTTTGTTTTGTTTATGTAATTTTATCTGTATATCTGTATATACCTAAGACACATATATCATATTGAAATTTTTTAAAGATAAAATGCAAAATGCTATTTTAAATATAAGTTATGTAAACACACACACACCTGTTGTATTATTTATTATATATATTTATTATATATATATATATATATATATATATATATATATATATATATATATATATATATATATATATATATATATATATATATATATATATATATATATATTATATATATATATATATATATATATATTATTAAGAATGTTTGAAAGTTACTTAAAGTTATATTAGTTTCATTATTTACATTCAAGATTAATAATAATTCAAATGAAAGACATTTTGCAACAATCATAGTAACTTTGACCCCAGTTGAATTATTTTATATAGATCTGCATTTACATCAATTCATAAAAGCATTGAATATTAAAAATTTGAATAATGTTAAAAATAAAAGAAATCTATGAAAATAAAAATAGTTTAATTTAATTTTAATAAGAAGTCTTAAATACAGCAAAATATAATTTCAGCTGGAAAGATTAGCTTAACTTCAATTAATAACGATCTTGGTAAAATAATTATTTTAAAACAAAATTAAAATTTACCTAGTAAATGGGAACTTGAAACATGTACTATTTTTTCTCTTGCATAACAGAGTTTTAAAAGGTTTTCCTTTTTATTGTTTTGTTTATATAATTTTTGCACTTCGAAATGTAATGAGCGTTTATCTTACAAGCATTTCGTCATCTAGACAATGGCTATGTGTTCTGATTTTGATTTCTGAAATTTTTTATAGGGCTGCTTTTGAAAATGCAATGAGAACCAGTTGTCTTCGAAATGAAGACGTCTGATGAACAGCACTAGTAAATCTATTTTGTAAAGGAAAAACCTCCATCGTTTTTCCATATTACTTCATTAATTATTAATTTTTTTAATATCCTACGCCAGTCTTTGGCATCTCTGTCATTAATCGACGAGTTATCCCGTTAGTACTCCGTTATAATTAACGATTAATCCCGTTAGAAAGATGAACAAGTATAAAAACAAGAGTAAAGTCCTTTAGTAGCTTCAAAAGAGTTGTCAGTCATAAACTTTAAAACTTTAGGGCAGTTCTTGAGATAAGAGGCATTCATTTCATCATGATTGCACAATGGACAGCCAGCAGATTCCATTACACCTACTCGATGCAGATGCTTTTGCAGGTAGTCATGTCCAGTTGTCACCCGGAAACAAACGACACCAACAGCTCGTGGTAAGAAGCCAGGGATTTTATTGTTCCCATCAAGTAGAGTTTTCCACTGCCTGTCCATGGCCACATCAATATAAAGGGAAACTCTTTCATCTTTTATTTTACTAAGGATTACACTTTTGATGTTACGCAAAGGCAAATGGGGATTTGGCTGGATCATAAGGAAACCAGCTTTCGCAAGTCTGTCTGCCTGCTCCTTTCCAGAAAGATCGCAATGGCTCGGGATCTATTGAAGAGCAACGCGGTTCATGATTTCAGTGAGTTCGTGCATTCATTATTAAATACACTCTCGTACCTTACTTATAGTTACATGCTAATGACGTATGAGTCGTCATGTCACATAAAAACTTACTTCATACTTAGTGAGAATTTAAATGAAAATATGAAATGCATTTTCATTAGTAAGCAATAGATCAATTATTAATAACCACAGTGTGCACCAATGATTGTAAAAATACTCCTTATATATTTAAAAAATAATGACAATAATATTCTTATTAATTTACCTGCGGTGATGATAAAAAAATAAAAAATTCATTTTACACACATATTTATGTCTAAAACTAAATAATAATTTGCTGTTAAGGCTGTAATTTTATGAAAGATCAATTAACTAAGATGGAAATTCTATAATAGGTAAAAATAACAGTTATTAAAGGCTGAAGAGCATAGAATACGAAGAGAAAAAGTTCAGCATGATAGTGAAGGAATTTTACAAGTCATTATTAAAAAAATGTTAAAAATGTTATGCTGTACGTGACATATTTGTCAACTAATAAAAAAGGAATACAAACAGTTGGAAGCTTTTATTGGAATTGATCTCTCCGAGCTGAAAAAACTGAATGGAACAGTCTGTTAACATAAAACTCACTTTAACTAACATTTCTCTGGGTTTAAATTAATCTTAGTAGCAGATTGTTCCTGATATCTATAGATTATTCAACCAAAAGTGCCCAATTAAACTCTCATGTATATTTTATATATTTACATATGTGGATATTATTTAAGCCCATTATTAGTTCATTCTTAGAATATATTCAAGTTTTCAAATGTTACTCAGCATAATGAGTATTTTATGTCCTTATATTCTGATGAATATTCCTAAAATTTAGTGCACGCTTATACAATATTAGAGTTGAAATAAGGCATGTAAAAAGACATAAATATATAACATTAAAGAATTGCAGTAAAATATTTCGTTGATGTACAGATTA
This sequence comes from Latrodectus hesperus, assembly GCA_037975125.1. Lineage (NCBI taxonomy): Eukaryota > Metazoa > Arthropoda > Arachnida > Araneae > Theridiidae > Latrodectus > Latrodectus hesperus. The sequence goes on from CM075853.1 coordinate 35,508,299, forward strand.
CGTAAAAATTATAGTAATAAATTTATCTCTGGTGTTTAGAGAGTGCAGAAACATCTCTTTTTAGTAGCTAGTACTTCTATCAGTTGAAAATTTCTTCTGCTGATTATGATTACGTGATTTCTGTGCGAGCATATTTAGTTTTTCTAATACTTTTGTGAATGAGTTACTGTCACATAAATCTTTAAGGTTATAGAGCATATGTGCAATGTTTTTAGAATCCGATAAATCTTTAATGTAATTTTGCTCAGGAAGATGGGAAAAATATTTTAAAAATATCAAAAAAGTAAATATTTTGACATTTTTTCCAACAACATTTAATAATTTAATAATTGCAATAATAAAACAAAATTTACGGAAAAATGTCAAAATATGCAACAAATTCAATTTAAATTGAATGTATTTGTTAGTAATGAATGTATTTGTTAGAAGAAATATAGAAGATTAAACATTTTCTGAGAATTTTAATGGGAAAATACAAAGAAAATTGCTAAATGCAATTATATAAAGCAAACAAGGAATTTTTATGAGCTATTTGTTTGAAATACTGTCACGTAAAGAAAATTATATTATTATAATAATTATTCAAGTGAGTAAAATAATATATTTACCTTTCGACAGTAAATTAAAAAGAATAAATATAATGATTATGTTATGAAGTAAATTTGGAATAAAAACCGTATACTTTAGTATTAAATTTCCTCAAAATAGTTTTACTTGGTATTCTGTAGCTTCTTTTATTAATTTCATTTTAATATTACTTTCCAATTTTAAAAATAATGGACACTTGTCGATGGCCGCAAAATTGTTGTTTTTACTTGGGAAAAACCCTAGTCGTAACCAGAATTACAAAATATTGTTCACTGCACGTTCTCCCTCCAGAAAAATATAAACTATTAATATAAACATTAAAAATATATAAATTCATATAAATTATTTTAATTTTGTTATTATTCATTTCTCGGAAGTTTAAAGTGACTTTGAATGAGCAGAAACAATTCTGTAAGCTTAGTGAGAATAATATTTATTCAATTATTGGAAATTTTATTTTGACATAGTTAATTTTGACAAAGTTCTATAAGTGATAATACCATTTAATGTGATAACAAATATATTATGAGTTTTAATTTGAAACAGATATGTTAAATTAAAACTAGATATGTAAATTTGTTATTTTAAACTGAATATAAGAAACAGTTTTGCTTCAAGAACATATTTCTAAAATCCCAATCGTCTTCTGTTTCACTTTAATTTAACATAATTCAATTTTACTAAGCATATTCATATAAAATGGTATTACAGAAACATTATTTATAAAATCTAAGTTGATACCTACTTAAAGCTTAAAATTATATATCATATTAAACTAGCATGAGCATTAGTTTTTTTAATATTTGTTACTTAATTTTTATAACAATATATTTATATAAAAATAGCTATAAATACAAAATTTACTGAATAAAAATTAAAAATTTATTTTAAGAAAGGAAATATGCAGATTTATTTTAATATGGTTTCTTTATGAAAGAATCTCCATATAAAGAGATAAAATTTATGAAATACTTGAAGGGACTCTACAATTGTTAATACAAAAAAATCCGCATGCTTTTTTGATATGATCTTATTTATGAATTTAAGATAAATTCCTCATAGACTTCTTTCAAAAAACAAGAGAACAAACATTACAACCTCTAGGCTGCTTTCTTTTTCAAAGTGTACAAGAATATTTCTCTTTTAGCGAGAGTGAGAATCTAAGGATAAAAAATTGTGATTTAAGATAGAAACTCTCATAAAAAGGCTTTCTCTTTAACCCTAGACCTACTTCCGAATAGTATTGTATTTACTTGGTGAATAAAGCTACGAAGCTAGCATTAACATAGCTTGTGTGATAGAGCATAATAACCTTTGGGACAAAAACTTTTATGGGTACAAAAGACTTTAAAGTTAAGAAGTAAAACTTAGAAGGGCTTTCAATAATGGATGTTATTACATATACATTGAGTATTAGTTTTTGATCAACACTCTAAAGCAGTTATTTATTTATAATATCATTTGAAGTTTGCATTACTTATAAACAAAGTTTTATCTGATTAACATTATGAAATTCTTAAAAACAGTAACTTTTAATTAATATTGGATTTGATTCGTTAAACTCAATTCCAAAAGTATACGTAAATCTAAATAATTAAATTTTTATTTAATTCATTACATTTTTATATAATCAGTTAAAATAAAAATTAAACTTTTAAGCAATAAAAAGGGAGTTTCTATAAAATTTACTTTTATGAGTTCAAAACGCCAAAATTTTTAAAACTGAATATAATTTCTATATGTAAGAACTTTACATTATATTATATTAAATGCATTTCTGAAATGTAATAAATTAGCTTCGATGTTATTAAACATCAATTCATCTTCACCAAATTAAATTTAGTTTTTCATTTCAAACTGAAATGATGTTCAAGGTAGGATATTGCTAGAATTTACCGTTAATATAAACATAAATTTTCAGATTTCATTCAATAATAAAGGTAACATATTAATAATATCTTTTCTTATTTTTTTACATGTAAAATACAATTTATAAAACTTTTAACCCATCATAAAAGAGTGACTAGTGGTGAGTTCAGTAGAGATGGAATGTTCTGTTTAATACGGAAGGCATATTTTTTAATTATTTTAATTACATTATCTAATATTTATATTGTATCTATATAAATATTAGCTTAATGAAAATGACAGAATCAAATAAAGAACACTCAAAGAAAAAATAAGTTAATAAAGCTTTTTCCAACTGTTATATTTCTACAGATGTTCTAATTTAAATTCTAATTCAAATTTATAATATAAGAACTTAATAATAACATTCCACTACTAAATATTCCTTTTTTTAATAAACTTAAACAACTTATAGGAATTTCTCCAAGTAATAAATAATTACTGCAAAACCGTGATATTTGAAAGTCGGGGGAAACATGATTACGCATATATTTTCCTAGAATAACATCTACTGTTATGATCATATTTATGTGTAATGTAACGAAACACTTGAAAATAACCTTTTTATTTTGTTTATATTATTTATGCTCTTTTTCTCAATATAGAAAAAATTAATTTAGTAAATTTTCGAAATATAATTCAATTTATAAAAATTGAAATGAATATAATTTTAAATGGCAAAGGTTTAACTGATTAAAAAAGTTAAAGAAAAAGATATGTTGCTATGAACTTTTATAGGCTATATTATTTTAATAGTTAATTAAACGTGATGATATAGGAAATTTACCAACTTATATAGGAAATAACTACGATATGTATATAGAAAATAATTACGGTATATATAGGATATATAGGAAATTACTACGGTATGTATAGATATATAGGAAATAACTACTATATATATTGGATATATAGGAAATAACTACGGTATATATAGGATATATAGGGAATAACTATGGTATATATTGGATACATAGGAAATAACTTTGGTAGACAAGTTCTTATTGATTTTTAGGTGCTACTTCACAAATATGTACTATTCAGCAATATCGATAAACAAGTACCTTTTAAAATATTTAGTATAAAATAGGTGGTAAACAAAAGATAACATTTATCTCATACCCTTTACAGTAATTGGCACATATGCTGTATAATCCAGTATTCCAAATTCTGATTTTTTTAGCGATGAAGAAATTTTGCGAAGACGATGGATGTATTGTGACGCCTCGTCATGACATAAATACTAGGATTGCTAAAATGTAATTTTTTACATAATTCTTATAGACTTCCATTGCTTTGATGTAATAAAAGCAGGGTTTCCATATAAACAAGAGTATCTATAAAAAATCATCAAACTCAGAATTTGGCATGCTTGTTTTATTCAAAATCTGTGCCTAATAATTGAGTTAGTAATTTTAACATTGATTGAAATGCGTCACTTAACAATTAGCGTTACATTGATTTTATTTAAAATATTAGGAATTGTATATAGCATAAAAATACGCTTATCAGAGATTAGATATTCAATAGATATTTCGTTCATAGCAGTCTGTTTAGATTAAGACATACTTTTTAAACAGAAATTTGAACTACTATAGATATATAAAATTGTTTTGATTAAATAATTCATGAATTCCATTCTCTTCATATCTGAATGGAAACGGAGCTCATGAATTGCTAAACCGAAGACCAGACTGATATTCGATTTCCAGTTAAATTTCTGAAGATAAGTTAAGAACCATGATTAAGGTCATAAATGCCGAATCAGATCTTGATGAAGTTGAGAAATCATATGTATCTGAATATAAAATTACATTGGAAAGCAATCAAAACACAAAGCCTTCTTTTCAAAAAATTATATGCAAAAAATATGCAAATACGAATAATTAATTGTTTTGATTTCAAATATTAAAAAGATATCACAGACGCAATTAATTACATTCTGTCTGAGTTTCCTAAAATATGGTATACTGAATACCAAATGCTTTTATCAAATGATATGCTTTTGTTTTTTCGAAATATATAATACTTAATATTTCATTAGAAGCAGTTATTCTTATGTGCATTATATTATTTGAACTTTTCCTGGTATATAAAATACACCATGCATCTATTTGATTTAAAATATTAAAAGTAGGCAGTTACAAGTCAAAATCGTGTTTCGTCTATCAATATATAACGGAAACATATTATCAATGTCTTTTACGTAGACCTCTTTTTTATATATAATGCCATGTAACACTCGGAATCTTGCTTTGATAAGCAATATCTTCTCTTGACCTCTGATGCCAAAAAAATATCCAGGAAATTATTTCAACTTTCTCATAGCTCAATAACACGACCTGGTTGATATTTAATAAGCCTTTAATGATGTCATAGTAATTTTCTTAAGAGAAATCTTGGCTAACAGCAATTCACGTGTATAGTTATATAATGAGTATTAAATAACTTTTCCAGTACATTTAATACTCACTGGCGTGCTCCTTTTTGTAGATTTGTTTTTACATATGTCTCTTAAGTTATTTTTTTTCAATGGAAATTCATATTTGAAATCTAGAGTGAATCTCAGACTGCGCATTTTATTATACATTCACATATTAAGTAAGAGCAAGTAATTGTTATAAATATAAAAAGTTAAAAAAAACATTCTCATTCAATATAAAAGTTCCATATTGTAAATGTCAGACAAAATAGGCAATATGGAAGTAATTTTTATCTCACACCTTGTGTAGTGTAACTGTGCTGGATTATTAGCGAATAGTAATTTGTTCATTCTAAGTGTCTTTTCTTGGGATTCTTGTGCAAAATATAACATTTAATATTAAAATATGATAATATTATAATTATTTTCTTATCGATCTTTTTTCAGATTTAGTGATTAGATCACTTACTTTAGAGTCTTTGATATAAGGGGATTAAATGGAAAATGTAATGCATTGGTATATTCTTGTCATCATATAAATTATTAAAATGAAAGTAATTGTAGACTAAAATAAGATTTATAATTAAAATAACTCAGGTTTTTAAAAATAACTATTGTTGTTTCCCATCCCCCAACATAGTTAAATCAGGCCCTTGATCCCGTTTACCCTTAAAAAGTCCATTACCAATGGGGATCCTGGACCAGGAAAAAGATTTATTAATTAAAATTAATTAATTAAAAGATAATTCAAAATTTTAAGCAATACATACTTTTATACAGCACAGTTTCTTAAATGTTTTATGTAACTCTAAAATAATATTCTTGGAGATTTAATAATATTGCTGTTGTTTAGGAATTTTAATAATATTGCTGTGTTGATGTTTTGGAATAAGTTCAAAATAAATTTAATAATATAAAGATAAATGTATTAGATGTTAAAAATGAAGTATATGTATTTTTATTTAATATATTATGTAAGCACATAATTTTACGAAACTAAATATTTCTTCCTAAAATTTTATTACTAAATATTTCATTTCATTGTAGAAATATTTATTTATCTTAGTTTGTGTGATATGTTTATAACAAATATTTTATTGCTATCAAAATCATGTGCAGCAGATTTCTTTATGTAATTCAAATTGTTTAATATAATTCTAAAATATTTATTTAATACCCTGGAGATATAATCTCTAAATTTCTCATTTTATTATATAGAAAGCTAAACGTGTAATTATCATGATTTACTTAGAAAAACTTATTTTTTTCATTTTAATGTTTTAGCTAGAAATAGGCCTTTACATAAGTGACTTAATGCTGCAGTTATAAAGTGGCACGTTTGCTGCCATAGCAACCAGTCTGTATTTATATTGTCTGTAAGATAATGGTAATCATTGTTTTAAATTAATTTACGAACCTTTGTTTCAGTATAAATTTAAAATAAGATTATTGTTTCTCAAGTAACTCAATGTATTTATAATGTACAGAATTATCGTATTTTAAAATGTTCCTTTAAAAGGAAATAATTATCCCGAAATACTGAGCTGTAATAATGAATAGTAATTTTTGCTCCATTTATATTATGCTAGTTATTCTTATTTTAGAAAAGATATTGCAAACGCATTCTTATATACTTTGATCTCATCAGACGAAGTAATTAAAGTTAATTATATTTCTATGAAGTTAATTATATTTCTACATTATGGCTTATAGATGACATAACATGTTTCAGTTCTTTTTCATGCATCTGTTATTCATTAATTTTAAATTGTTGTTCTATAAATGAGTGTTCTAAAACGTATTGCTCAAATCATTTCAAAACATAATAGAATATGTAAATTTCATTTGGTTTATAATCAACTTTAACTATACATATGCTTTTTTACTCGGGTTACTATAATTCCTGGTCTGCAGGAAACCATTCAAACTGCCAATATATCTGCCGAATTTAATTTTTCATTATTAGAAATGTTTTAAAAAGACTTTAATTGTAGTACATAAGCAATTATAATTCCAAATATTTGATTATTTTAATATTCTTTTAAAGTCAAAGTGAAAAAGAAATTATGATCAAGTGAAAAAGAAATTATGACATGTAGAATGACATGTTATAATACAGACAAATTATGCGACTAGGTTTAATTACCATAGTGTTATTGCATGAAACAATGTATTAACTATCCTTTATTTACATTTACATATAATTAAATATTAGGGGTACACATTGTAATACAAATATGTAAGAATTGTATTCCTTCAATGAAAAATCATTAATTTTTTGAATTTTCTATCTTTAATATATTAACTTAAAAGAGCCAATTCACTTATAGTTCAGATGAAACAATTCAAACAATGTTAAGTAACATGACAAAAATTTTCCAAAATCTTCAAATAACTTGTTATAATTTGAAGTAAACTCCGTAAACAATCAAATTGTATTTTATTAAAATCAGTTACCTTTTAGTTTCATTCATTGATTGCAAAGTAACAAGTAGCCTTGAATTTGTGAGTAAATTCGTCGAGAATTATCTAAATTTTGGCTGGATATTTGTTTAGCTCATCGAATATTTCATTCAATCCGTTATGCTAAAGATATCATTAATTTTTCATTTAAAAAGAATACAATAGTCATTTTACACTAACATTTTCAGAAGCTCTATACCTCAAAATATCAAAATATTCTAGTCTAAAATTTTGCGTAAAAATAATTGTTAAAATTATGTTAAAAAAGAAAATTATTTTTCAATTAAGATATTTTACCGTCATTTGATTATAAATCATTTCTTTCAGTAAAATTGACATTAATTGACATAGATTTCAACCAGATACTTTTTTTTATTAATTTAACAATCCGAGTAAATTTTAAAGAAAATTTTTTAATTTAATCTTTACCGTAATTTAATTAAAATAAAATGTTTTTCTGGTTATTTAGAAAAGATTAAATATTATAAGTATTACTAGTTATAAAGGCCATTTAAAAGTATTTTCCAAATATTTTCAAACCAATTTTACAATTTTAAATTATTATTTTTACAAAGTCGGCAAACATACTTGGAGATACATTTCTAGCTTGTCAATAATTAGATAATCTCGCAAGACTTAAATAACTTTTCATCTAATTTACCTTAGCTTTGTTTGCAAATCTTCCTGGACAAATTTATATTTTATGGAAAGTTTTAAGAAAGGTGGTCTTTTGGATAATAAATATTAAATTAAATTAAAGCGATACCATGGAATCTTAAAAATTAAGAAAAAGCATATTTATTAGTTAAAGTGTCTCTTGTAGCCAGACTACCTAAAACATAATCTTCATCATCTGAATTTGATCATCTGAAATTTTCTTTTAATTTGATTATTTCATCATGCACTCATATCAATTTATAACTAGTAAGCGAAACTGAATTATTTCCTAAATATTTTAGATGGATTCGTGAAATTATTTTACTTTTGAAATTTAATATCATGGAAAATCAATACAGTATATTTCTCAAAAGCCAATACAACCAGAAATTTGATACAGTATAAGGTTTCTGTAAGAAAAATGTCAGACATTTCCTTGCCCAAATTCTTTAATGGAATACTTACTTTATACTTTTTAGATAGAGATTCTGTGTATTTTGAGAACCGAAATTATTGAAAATCTTCCAACTTTATATTTCACTCAAGCGTAATAGAATAATATGTACTGTTGATAAATTTGTAATGATTGAATGAATTGTAACAAAAACAGTATTGTGATAAAAAGTATATTTATTTTAAAAACATTTAAAAAGTTAGCGCAACAAAGATATAAAAACATCAAAATGATATTTTGATGGGTTATTTTTTATTTCTAAAGACATTTAAATATCTCTATTAGAATATCTATATTATATTCTATGCATTTAATCTGCTTACTTGTGCAGTAACGTCTCATAAATTCATAGATGTAAGTTTAATTTGAAGATTTTAGAATCAGATGTAATGTAATTTTTAAAAAACTGCTTATTTCTAAAGGAATCTTATTTTTATATCATTTTTTCTTAACTAAAGCAATAACTAGTAGTATGCTATTACGTAAATTTATGTAAAACATTGTTTAGCAATAAATATGAAAAATTAGATATATCTGAAGAAATATTAAAATTACTAAATTACACAAATTATTAGTAAGAATAAACACGATTGGAATTTCAAACATCTTATTAGATTTTTAAGGTTTAAGAGACCATTCTGTAGTTTATAAACACGCGTTAATGTCCTACAAGCCAAACCGTATTTTATGAAATTTATTGGAATATTGTTATTTAATAAAATAATTTTACGCGTTTAATTTTCCCTAATGTTATTTAAATTATTACTTACATCTTAAACTAAATATATTCAATTTAGTTTATTAAAAATTATACGTTTCTATATATTTTAATAAAAATATTAGAATTCCAAAAAATTAATTTGCTCACTTTAATATTAAATTCATTTGTTTTATCATAAATATTAGTATAACTATTGTGTTCTACTACTTCAGTATAAATACCCAAAAATTCTGAGTTGTGTGTTTTTATTTGAAACACTTTTTTAATTATTTTAATTAATTTTAATGCTTCAGGTTAAATATCCTTATACATTTTATTGATTCTAAGTTACTAAAATCATGAAATCATCAATATAAAGGCAAAATTGTTCTAAATATTCCGTTGATTTATCCGTTGAAACATAATTAAAATTAGTTTCAAGTTTATTATTAATAATTGTCCTTGTGTTCAGTGATTTTTCATGATATTTTCCCAGTATTTTTAATAATTAAATGTCAAATGAGAATTTATGCTTCTCATTAAAAATTATTATGATTTTATACTTTTAGATTGTTTTATTTTAAATGGTTTGACTATCATATCTGTAGTACTTACAGTTATCGCAAACTATTTATTGAACATTTAAAATATAGAAACATTTTATATGAAATTTTGTAAAATACACTATAATATTATAATATAAGACAATGAAGTATTTTTTATAATATTCACAATTTAATTCATCAAGCTTCATTGCACAGTGTGATATTTATCTCTCTTTATTATAATAACATTAGTCACATATTAATATTCATTTTGTTCATGATTATTTTAGAATTTAAAATTTGTTTTCATTACAATATCTTAAGTAACCATATAATTCCCTCCTTTTTTTAAGTGAAACAGAGCTATTTGTATTTCTCTCTCTCTCTCTCATAAGAAATGCATATTAAGTTACGATGAAACTGTAATATAAAAAATAAAAAAAAATTCCGATCACAAGAAAGAACTTGAAGAGGATTTTTTGTTAAAAAGAAATATCATTGAAACATTTACTATTTTAATTCTTTTTTCAATTGACATTAATAATGGATTTATTTCAGTGAAGTACTTATTCATATCTTAATTTCAGAATAAAAAAAGTGTTACGTCATATAATTCACTGACTCTGAATTTTATAAATTTTAATTTTTTCTTTACATTTATGAAAAGCTTGGCTTATATGTATTAAAATTTTATCTTCCTACTTATATACATCTGCTGAGTAACTTTACCTTTCATTCTAATTCATTTGGCTCGCTTGTAATAGATTCAGAAATACATTGCTAATGTTTCTGTACCCTCTAATGAAGACATATTTGATTGCCTAATTCAATTGGTAATGAAGTGCAAAATCTATAGAGAGTCTCCATTATTGCCTATTATGTTACAGAGAGTGAATAAATGTTTATTTACATAGGCTTGTGCGAAAGCTTCCCATTCATTGTGACAATATATCTTAACTATTTCCGCTCAACATAAATACATCGATGATGTCAATAAACTTAGTAACACTAATAACAAAATTGAAGGAAAAGTTTATATTTCAGATCAGCAACATTTAATTAAAACATGATATCAATAAAATTATCAAACCTTAATAATTGAAATCAGTTAGAAAATTCTCTCAGTTAGAAAGTTACACATTATAACATTTCAATTAGTTTGTATTCTTATTTAAAACTGATACATTTAATTCTGATAAGTACAATGATGTGTTATAACATATTGTGACTATCTTTAATTATAATGTTACACTTAATGAATACCTATTTTATTATAAAGATAATTTAATGCTATTTAATAATAATTTATTTTAGTATAAATTAAGGAATTTGTTTTAGGTGTATGTATATAATTTACCAAAAATAAGTAAGGAAGGAAAACTAAGTGAGTAAATAAATTTATCAAAATAGAAATTAATACATATTTAAAACTTTATTTTTATCTATAAGACATATATTTGGCTTATATGAAAATTAAATCACAGTTCTTTCCATTTTAGGGAATGATAAATCAATAAAAAATTCCTCTTCACAAAAAACAATGCTTTATCTACAAAGCTGCCCGTGTTTCTTTTTATAACATATGGAAACTATTTCCCATATGACTATACAATATCATTTTGTAAAATAGATGAACTTCCCAAAATTTATAGTTAGGAACTAGCAATAGTAATAAATCTAATAATTATTAAACTTGATCAGTTAAGTTATAAATATATCATAATTACGGCTTTAATTTTGCAAAAACTTTCTTATACTACAGAAAATGCTAGGAATATTATATTTCATTATAGTTTCAAAAATATGAATGTCTTTAGAACATTTAAGACATGTAAATCTTCTACGTAAATTCTTTTATACTGAACACGTTATAACAACTAGCCCAGAAATTTCATGCGTTATTGACTTCACTGAGCATATTTAAGATGAGAAGATGGTTTCAATTCTGATATTTAAAAATGTTTTCGCATTTATTCATTTTAAAAAATTTTTGAGGGATAATAAAATAAACTTATCTTTTTAAAGTACAAAAAAATTTAATTAGAAATAAATAAAAAATATATTGAGTTATACATTAATAAAAATTTATTTTAAAAGAAAACATTACATTTTAAAATAACTTATTAAATTAATTACATATGGATGTGTAATTAATTAACTAATGTACACAAAAAAGAATATATTCATTGATAAAATCATATGTGACCTCAAATCATAAATCAATAGTCTTCATTAAAATTTTGTATATTTAATGTCTCATTAATTTCTATATCATGGTGAAAGTATACTAAAAATTTGCTTATTTGTTGTTCAAATGTTATTTTAGTATTTTTCATGTCATTTTAGTACATTTGTTGAAGATTTTTTTCATAAACATGCTATTGATTTCAATTATTTAAACTATATGTGTTAGTTATTTAACCAATGACAAGCATATAGATGTTTGCTGATAAAGAATATATTTAAAACATTAAACTCTAACAGACAAGAAATATCCGCAAAATAATAAACAACCATTTCCCTATGTATATGTTGGGAGATTTTTATCAAATTTAAATATTAAAATTTATATATTACAATTAAGAAATAAACTAAAACAATAGTAACTTAATTTGTGAAACAGCTATGATTTATTGAAATTATAAATTTTTTGACTTGATTATTTAGAATAATTTTCGCCCTGGAAAGTAATGAAAAATTCACATAAAATACCTACTAAAATTAGGAACAATAATTAGTATGAATGGTTTTTCATAATAAACAAATATTTCCGAAAATTTAATTGGTAAAAATATTGAAAACTTTTGAAAACCTAAATTTATATGTCAAGTATTTTATTGTAACTGACATACATAAATTTGTTTTATAGAAGTTAATTATTATCCGTGATTTAAAACAACTTTTAATTAAAGGAAATTATAATTTTTGAAATGCAACTTTGTTTTAAAACCTTCTCGTTTACTCTAAAATAACGTCCTTTTATATTGCACATTTAATGAAAATCTTTTGTAGCTGAACAAAAATATTTAAATAGATCCAGTTTTAAAATGTAACAACTTAAATAAAGTACAGATATTTTGCAAATTTCTTGAAAATGCAAAGTATCTTATACATTTTACTTCCAAGTATTACATTCTGTGTGATCCGATATTTATTCAAGAAATCAGAAAAAGAGAATTCAGTATAAAATATATTTATTTAAAGAGAAAAGTTAGCATTAAAGCTTAAAAACATGATTCGTGCTAAAAATTATATAAAATAAAAAATATTGTTTGATTATGATAAAAAAATGAATACCCTGAATACCTATATTTCTTGAGATAATGAAAATGTTAAAATGAAATAAAATATAATTCCATAATATATTTTATTTATTAATATAATCAAATGGAGTTAATGAAAATAACTTATTTAAAATTTAAATATTTGAAATGATAAATAATAATGTTGTGCTTAGATAGGTCTTTAAAAAGTAATTAATTAGTTTTCTGTTATTTTAATAATTCATATTTCCCGTCTCAGTAGAAATGTACTTTTTTTGAATTTTTAAATTGAAATTGAAATTTTTAAACAAAACCTTTTAAGCAAATTATTTAGTCTTATATTTTTGTTAAATACCTTATAAAATTGTTATTTTTTATTTGATTTTGATATTATTATTACAGAAGCACAGTCTCTGTTTTCAAATATTATGGAGTATTACTGTTAGTCGCCATTTAGGTTGGTGATGCATTATTGTTCAAATTAAAATTTTGTCAATGCAAAGCACTTATTATACTTTAATCTAGTTCTTTATTGTGGAAGTTAAAACTGCGTAGTATTAGGGAAAACATTGTTATTAAAAACAATATTTACTAAAAATATCCTCAAATACTTGCTAGTCAATATATATATATATATATATATATATATATATATATATATATATATATATATATATATATATATATATATATATAATGTCCCCAAATTTTAATTAATGTAAACATTAAATATGATGCATAAAATCAAGTTTCTATTGAAATGTTTTCCTATTTGTTTTTCCTACATATTTATTCAAATACTGAATAACAATAACTAACTTATTTAACAATAGTTTTCAACAAACTGGAAAGAAATTTTCTATTATTCTTGGAAATATCTTTCTATTACTATTATAAGAGTGTGTCAAGAAATTAAATAGTTTTTCCCACGGACTAATCATTGTATATCAATTAGTTTATCTTATATGTTAACGTTTTCAATCTTTTCTATAAATCTTTTTGCTTAAATACAGTCTTGGCCATCATGCTTATTAAAATTTATTGTTCTATTTGCATGCTTAAGCTTTTATATCAAAAATACATATCATTGTACTTTTAAATTTAATTTTCTTTTACTTATGTTTTGAATCTAAAGCTGTGGATTTCTTGAAGTATTAATTTTATAAGAAAGGAAAATATACCTTAAATTTAAGTATCAAAAGCAATACCGTAATAGAGATCTCAGTACTGAAACAAAAGCAAATTAATTGTACCCATTCTTCTGAAAACATTGCTAAAATAAATATTATGCAGTTTGTGTCAAACAATAATTTAATGCAACAGTCTTAGGCAGAATTGACTGAAATTGTCTTTACTGACGAGTCACGCTTTTGTCTGCAACACCACGATGATTGTATTCAAGTCTGGAGACACCGTGGAGAGAGGATGCTGTAACAACTGCGTTATGCAACCTAAGTTATTCCTGCACCGGGTATTATGGTATAGGGTGGTATTGAATTTCCCTCTCACACTCCTCTAGTATGGATTGTTGGTACTTTGAGCAGCCAGCGCTACATCTCAGAGGTATTTTAGCCTATTGTCCTTGTTTAGATTTAGAGCTTGCCCACAGCCATATTTTAACAAGATAATGCATGACTACACGTGACATACATTGTCCAAGGGTTCTTCGTCAATCGCCTGATTGAATTACTCCCCTGGCCAGCTAGCTCTCCGGATCTTTCACCGATAGAAAACATGTGTCCCATGGTTGTCCAATGATACACCCAGATTACAATCCCAGCTGCCACACCAGATGAACTGCTGTGCCCCAAGAATACATTTAAAGACAACATGAATACATCCTTTGAATCCATGCTGAGGCGTTTGGCAATGGTAATCTTCAACAATGACGGCTACTCTGGCTCCGGATTTTGGCATGAACTAGCCTTCCCAGAGGTCTATAAATTTAATCATTTGATGATTGGTCAATTTGCTATCTACAAAATAAATTTTGTTGTGATATGTCTTGTCTTTCTTGGAGTTGCAATTTGAGTGGCCAGCAGTGCATTTTTTCTTGTTGACGTAACGTCAATATTTTCTGATGTTTAACATTTGAGATTTGAGATTTATTAACTTATGTGTATTTTTTATTAACTTATAGTGCTCTAGGATTATACATGTTCTTAAAGTAGAAGATTGTGAGTTCACATTGCTATAGTTCAGAAATGAAAATTATGCTTACAAACCTGAAACTCTGATAAATGAAATAAGTAACAGTTTTGGTACTCCAATTCAAATTAACATACTACTACAACTCGAATTTGATAAAATTCAATCTTAAATTGCAAGTTTTTTTCATCTGGAAAGATTGACTACATGAGTTTATTTCTTGAAAATAGCATCGAAACAAATTTTGTAAACAAAATCGAAGCTGCACTTTTATAAAATTTTCCTGTGCTGTTGTTATCACTAGTTTTGGAGATTGCGCCCTTTGCATATAACAGCAATTCTAATTTCTACAGGCATGGACACGGTTTCATAATGTGGAACGAGTTTAATGGTTAATAATAAATAAATATATTTACACATTTGTCATAAATTCATATGATATTACTGCCATAAAATTTATTTTTCAAAATTGGAAGCTATATATTTTAATACTAAAAAAAATTTAATAGAATTTTTAAAATTATTATATTACGTATTTATTACAAAAATACACATAAGCGGGTAAGCAATACATTCCTAGTTCTTTTATACTTAATTTTTTTAAACTAAATATTTATTAACATTTTACTGATTATTGATTGCGTTTTATGCAGTGTACAATCTATATTTAACTCATATTTAAGCCTAACATTCACAAATACTTTATATTTTTTATAAAAAATGAAATTAAAAGCTATAATAAGAAATAAAAAGAATCTCAGTTTAATGCCAATTTTGGAAACATTAGGCAAATTTTTATACCAATTATGTTATTAAAATTTTGTTGAATATATTTAGATAACATTATTTTTAAAAGTGATAGTGAATTCTGATCGATTAACTAGGGAATTTTTATTAATTTTCTGTAAAGAGAATACTTTCGTCCTTACAAATACATTTATTTAAATTAAAAAATAAATTAGTTCAGTATGATTTTATTCATCTGACATCGCTTGGATTTTGACTAGTTCAAATGTTAATATTGTGGAATGATTATGCACACTTTCGGTAGAAAAGGAACAAATCCCAGTCCAAATTTGACAATATTGATGAAAATTTCTTATTTGAGACTTAACATGATAATCTCATAAAAACGACTTTTCAATACGGTTTCTGGAGATGGGAAATATGCAAAACTTTTCTTATATTCAGTGCTTCGAAAGTCATTTATCCCTTATGTGCAGTCCGAATGCGTGAGAATAAAATCTGCATATTTTAACCTCATCTTTCTTTCATGTGATTTTGACGTTTATAAGATTATTTCTTTTTGGTATTGCGTTTTTCACTATCAGCTGCATATTTCTAAAATCTGTCTTACATTAAACTTTCGAGCATAATACTTGCAAGTGAATAATACAGTGAAAATAATCAAAACTATCATTAGCAATTTAATAACATGGTTCTTTTAAATCGGCAATAACACCTTTTGTGAGACCAGTCATAGTAAATCCACAATATGTTACAAAGTAAACAAACGTTTTCTATTCCAATTTGTTCTTATTCATTATACTTCTATAAATGGTTAAAAATATCCCCTTTATAAACAATACGTAGAATTTCTAGAAATGACTTAGTAATGTTTTCGTGTAAGAAATGATTTTGAAAAATCTTTTAATTACATAAAACTAATACCGCAACACCAAATGAAATTGATCATATATGAGATATTTCAAACAGTTATACTTTCATTAATAGCAATATAGTTGTCTCGAAATGTTGGTAGAGTTGAATTAACCTGATCTCTCGAATTTTATTACCTGATTCTTTATCTCTGCGAATCTACAAAATTAATGCTTTGTTCATATGATCAGGATATAATATTTAACCATTTTAATTAAGCATTAGCCATTAAATTTCGTCTCAATAAATGATTTCAATCTTCACAGGATCAAATTTGATAATATGAAAAAACAATTTTCAAGCAGTGTTAACTGTACAGATATAGTTGTTGTTGTGTCCAATCCTTCAGGATCTAGCTGACCGCTAGATCAAATCCATGATTTCATTTACCCCAGCATAGTCAAGCACCAGGAGAAGGCTGTTGCGAACATCCTCTAAAGTGAGCCCCAAGCAATCGAGAATATGTTGCGGGGAAGTCAGCAGCAGATGGCACTTGAGACACGTTGGAAAGACTTTACGGCCGGATTCAAAGGACATGCATTTCAGGTGCCCACTGAAAAGTCTTGTGATAGCCGTTTGGTCCTGTCTGCCAGCCTCAAAATGTAATGCTCCTCCTTGTTTGACCTACTGTCCCAGGGATGGGCTGGAGGAGAAAGCCAGACTTTCCTGTCTCAATTTTTTGCCACGCAGAAAATCTCTTCAAAAGTTAGGTCATAATCAGTAGTGGCCGTCGCAGAGACAGATACAGTAAATAAATGATATATTAATGGGTTTTCGATTCTAGAAATAGGTTTTGTTCTGACGCTGAATTAAATTAACACAGTGAATTTATCACACAACATATTAGCAATCATTATGTTATTATCATCTGTGATTGCAAATAACATAACATTAATTTACAGGAACATTTTGTAATAGAAACACCACCATTACGTTCTCAACATGGCCGTTCTAAATCACTTTTCAAATCCAGCCGAACAATCCGCTAATCTTTTTTTTAAATAAAAAAATCTCGTGTTGCTGTCTCCGCAGCGCCATCTCGAGTCGTCGAAATCATTATAGACTTATTAGAAACAACGAAGTAATGCGAGTATGGTGACTTGCATGACGACTGCTACGGCGTCGTCATTGGATTCGTTCAACACCGTCGTTGTTTCGAACCCATGTGTACTTGCAGTGTTGATTCCAGCCTCTCAAAATAATGCCAAGCCTGTGATACATAATGTTTCCTTATTGAACCTACCAGATGTTGAAGAGGTATCTGAGCAGGGGGATGCTGCTAAGTATTTGAAATGGCATTTTTACAAACAGAGTATAGTTCTGAGTATGTAAGATCCAGATCTGGGGAAGCAGTAGAGGAAGAGCCCTCCTTGGCCAGTGTGTCAGCTCTCTCATTTCCGAAAAAAACTACATTAGAGGGGACCCACTGGAAGTAATATCATGGGAGGCTGAGAGATCAAATAATATACGAAGAATATTGGTCCCGCCATGGTCAGTTACACTAGTCCATTTGCTGAAGTACTGGATGGAGCTACGACTGTCAGTGAAAATCCATATATTATTAAAAGAGGCTTTATCTTTGATTGAGTCCAGACCAGTGTGGATAGTCAAAAGTTCGCTTCGAAATACTGAACAGTAATCCGGGTTTCTGCAAAACTTTGAATCACTAGATCCATCCGGGTATTTAAGAAAAACTCCACTGCCTGCATGGTGGCTATCATCACCACTGCCATCCGTATAAATGTGAAGATCATTAGGTGGAATATTATTTATGACCTCCAAAGCCAGCTGCTTTAATAAATCTGGGGAGTCAGTGCCTTCGGTGACTTCAGAAAAAAGCTTTGTGCGATAAAAAATATTTGGTAGGACCGATAATGGACTAATGGGACAAGTAAGGTAGTGAGGCTTAACATTATGGTTCATTGCATTAAGTGAAAGGGCCCGAGAAAAGGGAATATCCCTTTTTAACCTTTGACCATTCTGCAAATTAATCAGGTATATAGAAGTGCGATTTATGAATATTTAAAAGGAAAATATCATAAGATATTATCAAACACTAGAGTTTAATCTGAGAAATTATGGGATATTCACATGTAATCTGTTCTCAAAACAAATATTTTATTATTCATATTAAAATATTTTGTATATTTTAAAAAATTTAAAATTATTAAAATCATGTTAAATTTGGCGTTAAAACTATCTACATAAATTTCAATCTAAATTTTCTAATTTATCCCTACTATCTTTTTGTGATTTGTCTTATTAACATAATTCATTAGTATCCAAAACCAAGTTGTAATTTTTTAATTAACTTCTTGGTATATTATTAATAAAAGGATGGTATAAGTTCCACATATACTTTCTTGAAAACATCATCATTTGCCGATTCCCCATGTATATATTTAAAGAATCTGAACATACGAATTGGTCTTGAAACAAATATACAGCTAGTTTCGTAAATACTATCAAAAATCATCATATTTATCAATCGAATGAGCACAAAAACCTTTATGATTGCAATAAATGATTAATCTTCTACATTACCTTAAGATTCTCTTACGATATTATGATAGTATTTCTTTCGCTGAAAGATTTTAACATTCTATAACAATAAATTGAATAAGACATTGATTAAAATTTAATAATATATCCTTATCGTTTTCAACAGACTCTGATATTGGAAATTGCATAATAATCAATCAAAAACCAAACAGTTTTTAGATATTTTCGGACATTTAAATAAAAAGGAAAGTATTTTCCCTGAATAAAGTGTTATAATGTATTTATTAGAGCTTATAATATCTATTGAATTACAAATAAACAAAGTGAGACATTCAGGATTTCGATAATAAATACTTTATCATTAAAAACGATATCTTTCTTTATTGTTTCAAAATGTGTAACAAATATTTCATGTCACTTACAAAGAGCGTATGGAGCAATAAATGCAAATGATTATTAATAAGATGAAAAAAATACATATTTAATGAAAAAATAATAAACGTATTATTTAATGATATTTAATTACACACAAAGTTTAAATTATAAGTTATTAAAATATTCTAAAAAAGAAGGCAGTTGAATAAGTGTTTATTTTTAATATATTTCATTATTTTTTAAATAAGGTTAAACTCGGTAAGCAATGTTGAAGCGTTACAGCAGATGGTTTGTTTCCTCTTATAGAGATCGTATTAAGTAGTATAAGGAATAGTTTGCATGATATTATACACATTTTAATATACAAATATTCCTAAAAGATGAAAAACTTCAACTTTGTTACTTTACTTTAAAATTCATTGACTAAGAATTCTTTGTCAATTATTTTTTCAAATTTTAATATAAAGTTAATATATAAACACTTAATTTTTTTATTTATTTTGCTTATTAATCAAACAATTATGTAAATAATCTGATTTCTAAAATGAGCTTTATTGAGATTTTGTATATTGGAATAGAAAACATGCATGCATAAATTACAGGTATTGAAAACTACACATTTATAAATTGCATATATTGCGATAATTCTTATATGAACAATATTTATGCATGTTTGCTGGAAAATAAATACTATCTCACATAACGTATTTCTTGTGGAATGAATAGAACAAGTTTGTCTTCTACTGAATTCTATTTCCTGCTTGTAATTAACAAATCCTCAAAATCGTAAGGTCTTCATTTCTCAGTAATTTATTAAATTAATAAAAACAAATAATCCCACTTTCAAGAGATATTTTATATTGCTATATTGCTAAAATAAACTATAAGAAACTAATCTGTTTAATGTTTTTCATAGACTAAAATGTAACAGAATTAGGGTATTTATATTTCGCTTCATAATTTGATCCATATATTTTAAAATATGTCATTAAGTGGTATTATAATAAAAATAAACTTATTTTCTCTTTTTTCCACCTTTAGTATTTTTCTGCTTAATTTGATTTTAACTCATCAAGAAGAAGGATGTGTCTCAGGAAAAATTTCGGTATGGGTCGGTAATTAAATCGGTATGAGAAACGTTTTTTAAAATACATTTTTAGAAATTAGGGTTTGCAGCTACGAAAGTTGTATAATACAATTCAATGAGTACCATAGATATGGGTGATAAAATATTTATACATAAAATGAGGATAAAGAAAGAAAACTACTTTTCTGAGAGCAAATGTGGGGAATCATTAATATTGCAAGTGCGGCCACTCTACTTGTTGGCAGATAGCCAGGGGGCCTTCCACTGAAACTTGTTTGGTGATTTTGATTCTATACTGAGATAAAAATTCTTTCGTGGTTTCTGTCTTAAACTTAAAATACACTTTGCAGTTATGACGCTGAGGTATCTTTTTCTATAAAAATACAGAAGGAAAGGGCTACAAGTGAAGCTAAATAAAGAAATGAAAAATAGATAAAGTACTATATTCATCGAAAATTTTAAATTATCTTATTCAAAAACTATCCAATCTTATCCGTGTTTCTTAAAAAAATTATTATAAGAGATACATATTTTGAAAAATAAATTATGTAGCATCAAAGCAACTGGTATGATTATGATTATTAAAATAAAAATCTATTTGAGAATATTTGAAGATTTTATCGCAACACCTGATAAAGAATTATGATTGTATATTTATATGAAATTTTTTTACATTTATATGTGATGGAGTTAAGTAAAAAAGTTAATAGAATCATGTTTTAAATTATATTAGTTTCATATCTCTCTCATTTTAATTAAGTATCATCACACAATTATTATAAATTTACTACTTTTTTTAAGAAATTTTGTTTCGAGACGTGTATAAATTATTTTGTTTTTCAATGGAATATGTTTTAATGATTATATAGCATATTAATCAAGTATTGTTTATTTCCATTTAATCCTTACATATATCATTTGTATTTATTTACAAACTATGTTTGAAAATGTAAAAATATGCAATTTGTTTCACTTATATTAACGTCATTTGTATATTTTAATTCATATAAAACGAATTTTGTATCCATCTATTTAAATAATTAATTTCTGTTATGAAACAAACTGATTTTGATAACAATACGATAAATAATTTATTGTGTGCTATATCATTCAAATATTACAAATTTGAAATTATAAAGTTCTTTCTGAATTGAAACATATTTTTAAAAAATATAATACTATTTATAAAAATAAAAATTAATCATATAATAATAGATACTATATTATAATAATTACACAAGATGCCAAAAACTTAATCTATTATTTCCATAGAAATTTATATCAAAGAAATATTTTACACTAAATAAATACTGATTTAGTAAAAAATAGTTAAAAAGGCGTACAACAAAACAGTTTGTTTTACGATAAGGTAGTTAATTTCATTCTTAATTATCTGAAATCATGCAGAAATTTCCTTCAATGCATATATTATTATACGAAGTATTTGTATTTCTCATGTAAACGTGTAATGTAAACACGTAAATTTTTGTTTTTATTAAAATAATTAAATGTGATAAATGTACATTATATATATATATATATATATATATATATATATATATATATATATATATATATATATATATATATATATATATATATATATATATATATATATATATATATATGTATATATATATATATACATATATATATATATATATATATATATATATATATATATATATATATATATATATATATATATATATATATATATATATATATATATTATTATATATATATATATATATATATATATATATATATATATATATATATATATATATATATATATATATATATATATATATATATATATATATATATATATATATATATAACTAATCTCTGTAGCATGACAGCCTATGTGGCCAAGTCCTACAGTGCCCATCTCTATTTTCTTGACCTAGAGGACCTGGGGTGCAAAGAATATGTCCTGATTAAATAGTCAATCTAACGCAAACCTTCAGTGTTTAGTTTCTAAGCATGCTTAGTACTCAGTATATCGAGCCACTAAAAGCTAAGTCGATCTTGCTCAGGCTAAATTTCGAAGCTCAGACCTGTGCCTTGGATGTATGTATATACATACATTTAATACGTTTAATATTATTTATTTAAAACACAACCATCTGTAGGAGGTATTTTAATTCTGTGAAGAAAAATTTAAATTAATTTTCCTCAACTATTCATTTTTATCAGACATGGAGATATGAAATTTTGCATATATCAAATCAGGTTAATATGCAGAGATTTCAAGCAAGTTATATTGTTTTAAAGGATTATGAAAGAGTTTAACTATCATCAGATGAGTCCTTTTAAAACTCATAGTCTTAACAACAGAACATTTAAGAAGCTTAAATTATTCGGTTTGACAAATGCCAAAAATAAAATTTTTGTTTTCACTGATTAATTGTTTGCCAGTTTTCATTGATTTTGGAAGACATCATTAATTATAATGTTTGCTTTAGTTTGTAAATAGATCAGAACTTAAAATATGTTTTATTATAGCCACTGTTGATATCTAAACTTAGAATGATTCTAATAAGCGATAAAGAGGGATTTAATATAAGTTTTGTTGGATTGAAGTATTTGAATTTGATGTAACATACTATAAAATTGTTTAACAAGTGATTCATTTAAGTTATCATTTTATCAGAATGTCCAAAATGTTGTTACGTTCACTTAAAACCAAGAAACTTATTAGCATGTTGTTTCGATTCACGATTTAAATACTTTCTTTGATAGAGAGTACGATATGAAAATCAACTTTATTTTTAAATTTTAAGGTAGTTCATACAAATAACACACTTTTCTCCCTCTACATTTCATAATTTTATTTTCGTTAAAAATCTCTCTGTGAGAAAAATTTTACATTATTTTAATTTCTCAATCTCTGCTCTTTCAAGTAAACACTTATTTAATTAAAATTGTTAGAAATGAAATGAAATTCTGACTTATTTATCAGAAAAAAATAATATCATGCACTACTATATTCAATAATCAGGACAATTATTATATTAAATGCAATAGTTAGAAGAGTATAGTGATTTGTAATATTAAAAATATTACTCCTTATCTATTTATAAAAATAAGTTCTCTGTTTATTCATGTAGAAGCACCAGATAATTTATTAGAATCTTGTAAAATAAGCAACCTTTCATATGTATGCATGGCAATTTTTGTATTTTGTGATGAATTTTATTTGATTAATATAAACTATATTATATGGATAACATAATTATGTGGAAATATTACAGATAAATATATAAATAATTTAATTTGAATTTAAATGTTTACCTTAATAGGAATTTTAAAAAATAGCTTTAATTTATTATAGAAATGATGCGCTGTAAGAATAATTTAAATAAAAAAAAAAGTAATGATTTATTTTAAAATATGCCTATATTTTCCTAAATTTGAGAAAAACGCTTATACTACAATTACATGCAAAAATGTTTTTCTTACAAGCTTTTATTTTTAATGATCCTTTTGTTCCAATATAAAGTGAGTTAATATAATTAACTATGATTTTTCTTATTATTTCCCAATAAAATTTTTTGAAAATGTGAAAGGTAAATTCTGATTGTTAAATTTATGTCAGTGATAATATAATGATTCTTTAAACTCTATTATCAGCATATACTTCTTTATGAAAATATTTTATTATATTTTATTAATAAATATTTAAAAATGTTATTATAAGAATTTGAAAAAAGATACTTTTTTTCTTCAGTTCCTTTAATATCAGTATAAATATTACTTAATGACTTTTAAGAAGTTTTTATTTAATTTATTAACAATGCATATATTTGTTTCAAATTAACACTTTTTATATTACAAATATTACAATAAGTGAATTAATTGTTGCAACTTTCTTTGGTTTCATTCGTTAATTTTTTTGATGTTCGATTAATTATTATTTTTAATATTTATTTTCAAAACTTAAGTACCTATCTATTTTTGTTTCTTTTATCCGCGATTGTAAATCCTAATTTAATTCTGTATGTTTGAATGGATTTACTACTGTTTTTTATTTCTTAGGGAATTCTGTGAATTAAAATTACTACAAAATAATATAATATTAACTTAAAGATCAAGATCAATGTCAGATACATAAGAATAAATAGAGAGCAATATAAAAACTCTACCTGATTATATATGCATTTTAATAATATATTTTTTAGTCAAATGTGAACACCCCTTTCACTTTGAATATTTATATTTTTATGAAATCATGAATTTGTTGTGTCTTTATGAAATTATGATCATATGATATTTTTAAATTTTTAATACATTTAAAAAGGAAAAACTATTTCATCTTTGTTCAAATTCCTTCTTCAGATTGGGTGTTAAGAAAAATTTGTGTTTTAAATAATAAGTTACTTTCTTGTATAAACCTTTATTAATTTTTCTGTGTCTGTATATTTTAAAGTAACTACATAAAGCGTTTGTTTTTTTTTCTTGGTGAAGTAGAAACGTCTTTAAAACTCAATTCTTTGTAAATTGATTAAGTAATAAAACTTTAATAAATAAATTTAAAGCAAGGAAAACGTAATTAAAAGAAATAAATATAAAATACTTAATAACTGCATTTTTTTCATCTGCTCTGTAGCACAGATTTTAACTTCTTAGTATTACCTTTCGAAAAGTAAATTTAAATTGTACTGTTCCAAACCTTGAGTAATTAAACTTTAATGAACTAATTCAAGTTCAAATTTAGGAATACAAAATTATATCCAACTATATCGTTTACATTGAATTTATCATAGAGGAGTTTATTTGTTATATAAAATAAGTTAAATATTTTAAGTTTAATTCTTAGTGTAAAATACTTATCTACAAATTCTATCAAACTTTGATGTTTCAAAAACTTTTTTTATTTAAATGATAAATCACTTCTATCTAAGTTTTTTAAATAAAACTTGACAGAGCTTACTTTTATCTCTAACAGGAAATAGAAATTTTCCTGACAAATTAATAAAGCACTTTGATTAGAATCAATATTTATGACGCTCATATATTTTGGAGAAACATTAAATCTAAAGTTTAATTAGTGAAAAGTAATTTATTGAAATCTATAAATTACCTTTAACAACACATTTATTATCCATTAATCGATTTTAAGAGAGCCAGAAGATACACACAAGTGAATTTGTACATTGATAACATGGCAAATCTATAAAAAACATGCATTTTATGTATTTCGTAGTTGTGTTTGTGACACGTATTATTTAATAACAATGTAGGTGTAAGATAAAATTAAAACAAGTTGCAAAAAAGGAAAAAAACAAATATTTGAATAATATTCGTTAAAAGAACAATTGTACGGATCAAGAATGCATTTTATTTTAAATAAGAGAAGTTTTTGAATTTAATCATTAATGAACAGATTTCTTTAACTTTATCTGATACGTATGTCGTTCATGCATATTTATTTAGAATACTTGATAATTATTTTGATAGGGATAATACTTTAACATAAATTGCATCCTAATACAGATTTTAGAGTATAAGTACAATGAATGGTCCCATCGCTTGTTGGTGGTTCCCTTGTTAGTTAGGATGCTCTTCTTAATGTCGGAATGTAGTGAATTCGAATCCCAGGTTAAACGAATATTCGTAGTGTTCACTAAGGACTGTTGGAGCACGTTGAATTAGTCACGTTTGCACTGTTTTCAAAGTAAAATTATACTTCTGAGATTGGATAGCCAGCTACTGATGGTATAATGTTCGGTTTCTGCTTAAAAATTATGAAGATTCCTATTCATTAACTTCCACCAAACTAACAGAGATCATCTCTAAGTTAGGTGCAGGTTTGCACCGATGCACACACAGGAGTATTAAACATGTAAATATATCATTGAAAATTAAAGATTGGATACATCTGATTGAAATATTTATATGCATCAAATTGTTTGCTTTTAAATTCAATTTATATTTTTACAGTCAACAGTTATTTTATTCTTACTCTTATGCTTTAAAGTTCCGCAAATCATGCTATGTGTTGAATAAATCATTCCTTAATTTCCAAAGCAATGCTAAATTTTCATTATTAATACTTGTCCTAAGAACTGAAAATAAAAATTAAAAAATATATATAAGAAAAAGTTGACATTTACAAATTATGTAGTTTACTTTCCGTAATACTAGCATATCTCAATTAATAAACATAGTTTATTATTACTAAACATCATATGTAGAGCAAATTATAATTTACCAATTATTTCTCCTACAATTTTCTTAGAACTTCAAAAAGATCGGAATTTTGAGATTTGCAGTAATTTATTTTACGATTATTATCACTTTACATATTACAATAATAAGTACGTTATTTTTAACAAACTTAACATTTTTGCACATACTTCACAATAATATTAACTTATAGAACATTCAGAAATTATGGAATTGCAATCAATAATTCAGAAAATTTTTGCTTTTGCATAAATACTAAAAATAGTCTCTATATGTTTTCATAAAAAATAACTCAACATAAAAATATCGCTAACTCATAATAAGCCTATTTATATTTAAAATTTTATAATTTGCATTACAAATCCAACGTTTAACGAATGAATATACATCATATCTCAAATCATCTTTTCATAAATCCATTTTCAAAATATTTGATAAACCTCATTAAAATTTACTATTTGTCACGTAAGGTAATCAATTTGTGATTTCTATAGCTTGACGTTGTTCAGTTGATCTGAAACTAATTTGTATACGCTATTACATGAATTAGAGCACAATTATTGTCCACCGTAACATCATAGCCTTCTTCCCGTTATGTAAGGAGGTCATTATCTCCAAGATTTAACGTTCAGATGTTTCAGAATATGCTTAATTTCATCCAGTTATGTTACTTTAATATAGTATCAATATCTAGGCAACTTATTTATTTATCTTACCAGAAATATCATATGAAAAGTATTTAGCTTTACTAAGCTAGTAAAATTATTTTATATAAAACTAGCCTGTGTCGTCAATAAGGGTATACAACAAAGTTTTATGAATATATTTTGTTGAATTTAATGATACTCTGAGTGACATAATAATATATATTTTTGAAAAAAATATAGTTTTAGAGAATAATAATAGATAATTATACTAAATTTTCTTTAAATAATGTTAATAATAATATGGATAAAATTTCATCACATTCAAATCTATGTGATTTTTAATATTATCACCTTCGATATTTAACGTTCAAATTTTCTTTGATTTTAAGCGTTTTTACAATGTTTCAAATATTAGCTTACTGAATAACTGAATGTGATTCACACATGCTATTATGTGTATACTATTTTCCATATTGAAATGGTTGATATTTATTTTGCAAAAAATCAGGTGTTATATTAACATAAAGTATGTAGATCCAATAATAATCACCATGTGAATGCGGTTGCTTTATTTATCGTGAAAATAAATTTATTTTATCGTTTAATTAAGTTAAAAGATAAAATATCAACAAAAATAAGCATCAAACGAGGTACAAAATAAGATAAAATAGCATCAGCATAAACATAAAAATAAAATAAACACCACAAAGACTTTTAAATAATTTTAAAAAAACGAACAAATTATTTTAATGACCAAGTATTTCATTGCAAATGAATGCACATAAGTGAATGCAATCAATTTTCGACATAAGTGAATGCATGAAAGCAATCAATTTTCGAAAAAAAACAATCATTCTTACCAAACGGATTCGAATTAATTTAGATTAGCGAGAACTATAACATAATTCAGACCAGAAAAATCATCTTTCTAACTGAGTAGAAAATCGCAAATCATTTTCGATTAAAATTAATGCAAGTGAAAATTTGAATCACCAAAAAGTATCAACATGAAAATAGAGTATAATATAATGTCTATTTCAATTTAACCGATTTCTGCTGATTGTTTCATTTTTGGAACAGTAATTGAGGGAAAGTTATTCTAAATGTATTTTTTCTACCTATCCTGTATGAATTTCATGCAAAATTTCAAAAATTTATATCTCCTTCATAAATGGGTTCAATAAATGAAATACAACATTCTTTTAAGTATAAATTTCTTAATATTTCCTATTACATATTATTATGGTTTGATAAATAAAAAAGTGAAATTATTTGATTTTCCTAAAATAATAATTTCAATTTATCAGTTACTATGAATAAAAAAATAAGTCAATGATAAGAATATAGAACATCACTGATTTGATTCTTCACAAAATACAATTTGGTGTTCAGCAATTTTTTTACATATACATAATTTATTACAATTAAAAATCAAAATCATGAAATTTTAATTATTAAATAAATTATTTAAAAAGTATAATTTTAAAATATAACTTCGTGGAATTTTTTATGTTAACATTTTTCCAGTTGATGCTAGAAGTTCATTAATAATCACCTTTTAAAGATTAAGAAATATTATTGGTCCAAAATAAAATTCCACAAAGTATATTACTTATTCTACTGTTTTGAATCAGGAAATTATTATAATGTGTTTTCTTTAGTAAAATAATTCCGAATCTTAAAACCACTCAGATTTATTTGAATTTATAATTACTATAA
The DNA here is from genome assembly GCA_037975125.1 of Latrodectus hesperus. NCBI lineage: Eukaryota > Metazoa > Arthropoda > Arachnida > Araneae > Theridiidae > Latrodectus > Latrodectus hesperus. The sequence goes on from CM075853.1 coordinate 35,537,631, forward strand.
AAAGAAGTTTATTAATTTCGTTAAAAATTCGTATTAAATGCATCTGAACAACATTCTGACAAGCAATTAATAGGAACAAAGGATTTTTATAATTTTTAACTCCACAGAAACTCTTCAAATTTGTTATAATGAAGTTTTATTATGATTATTAAAGACTATGATCTCTTTTACCTATATGTGCACTTTTATAAAATCAGTAATTTATTTTATTTTATAATATTTTGATTACTAAATTATAAGAAGCATATATATTGAAAGCATTTCTACAAAATTTATGAAATTTAAGAGATCGCATATCGAAATAAAATTTCTTTCTTTGAAAAAAGTTTTTGTTTAAAAAATAATAAATGTAAGATCTATAATATATAATGAAAATCAAATGTAAATACAGATAGACATTAAATAATAATTCATTAATTATTTTCAAATTTACAGTAACAATATAATGGATTAAATCTTACTGCTTTAAAATTCCTGTTACAAAACCTACAATAAATCAATTTTGGCTCTAATTTTTATACTTAAACTTTTGTTTTTATCTTGAGTTTTCTTGCTTGATTTCTTTGAAATGCATTTGACAAGAGACATCCTCTAAATAACATAGAAATATAAAACGTAAGCAAACAATTTATCCCGAAAATTTTAAATATATCTAATAATTATCATGATATAAATTGCATTATATTTTTAGTATAATTATTTTTACAAAATTTATATGGAAACTTTGTAAATTTACAAAAATGAAGACTTTTTATGAACTTAAAAAAACTTATGATTTGGAATTTATTACTGTGGTAGTATGTGTTAAAAATTTAAAATAAAACTAACGAATTTTTTGCTATATTTATATAAAACATTAATGTGAAGAAAATTTGTTTTTTCATATTTTATTCAAGATAATATTGATTTTTTCATATATTATAACCTTATTAATTACATTAAATATCTTCTTATATACTTATCTACAAATATTTTTATGTGTCAAAAGAGAAAACTTACCAACTCGTTTATAAAATCTATGTGATTATACTGCGATTAGATTTATAGTTGCATTGTTACTGTTGTATCACATTTGGGAATATAATTGATTGCCATTTCCAGTAGCATCTATTCATTAGTATAAATTCTTTGATGAGAGTAATAACCATTCATTTTCTATAAAAGTATTTAAATAAAATGAGACACTTCAGCTGTGTATTTGTTTCGAAAATTATATTTCTACTAAATGTCTAAATTACAATTAATTCTCTGTCCCTTTGTATAACAGTATTTTTTGTGTTTTAGTGTTTTTGAATTGTGTTATAAATATAATATTTGTTAGTGTAATTTGTTATAATGATGATATTTATATCAAGTTAATTAAAATAACGTAGTTTACCCTGTTTTAATTTTATATTTTGGTTTTTACTTTTGATGTTCAGGTAACAAGTTTATAAATTCGTACTATAAGCAAAATTTTAGGACTAAAAAATTAAACATTTTATTGAATGCTATTGAAGAGTTCTTAAAGCATTATACACAAAATATATATATATATATTTTTTATTTTACTACTTATTCATTTGTGTATGGATTGTGTGTAAAGTTTCTAATTTTGATATTTGCATGTGTATTTGTAATGTTTTCATCAATAATTTTTCAAAAATTCAAAAAGAACTTATCTATGTGAAAATAGAAAGTTAAAAGTAAAAGTAAGATGTAAAATGTTTTCATAACAGCACATCCTAAAATAGTGAAAACACATATATTTATTTGAAATAATATTTTTTCTTTCTTAACTAATCAATCTTGTTTTACTATGCAAAAAAAGCAACAAATACCATTATAGAATTTCTTTCAGATCAAATGATTTTAAACTTTCTGAACATGTTGCTATCATGAAAATATTATCATGCATATTTAACATAAAAATGGAATCAAAATATCATTTAAGGTTGATAATTGTAAAACCCTTCACTCTTTCTGCGAAATTGGAAGCCGAGCTGGCAGCCGAATGGTTAGCGCTTTTGCCTTCGGTTAAACAGTTCGTGGGTTCGAATCCAACCTTGGGCATGGATGTTTGTAGTGGTTGGGAATCCACTTTAAACCGTAGGTCTCGGTCTATTTAGCCCTCATGTGCAAAAAATGACCGTTGAGCGACAAACAACCAAACAAATCTGCGAAAACAGAATAAATAGATCATATAAAATAGAACAAAAATAGTCCTTGGCATTAGAGTTTACCTCTTTAAATATCTGATACTGAAATATTACATAAAAGATAGTCTTATTTTCACACATTTCTTGATACCTAAAGCGCATCTCCTTTTTACTCATACCCTCGTTTTTGTTACAAATATTATATAAATATCAACTCATACTTTGGATAACTTAATGACTAAATTTCTTTAAAAAATACTGAATAATATGAAATGGTGTCATTCAAGGAATGTATGTTTGTCATGATTCAATAAATTAAACATTTTATTGGATTTGTAAAATTATTGTGTTTTTTCAATTATTTTATTATTCATTTAATTATATTATCTCATCTTCTTTAAAACTTATTTTGAAGTATGTAGCTGTTAATAACAAATATATATATATATTTACTTTGTGAGTGAATTCAAAAAATATATACATTATATTGTAATCACAAGTTTGGTTTTGGAGTATTAATATTTTTTCCTGAATAAAGAAATTAAAATGACTACTGAAGCTTCTCTTCACTATTGCGATTGGAATTATATTTCTTTTTAGTAAAGTTAAAAGTCTTATTTAATTCTAAAATTCATTTTTGAATGAGTCAATAATTTTACTTATATTTGTCATTATTTAATGATAAATAATATTGGCGAGTCATTAATAATGCATGTGTAATATTTTCAATGGTCATAATCGATTTTTAATTAGTATTTTGGCTTTATAAAATGTAAATTAGTGAAAGAAACACCAGTGCTGTGAAAATAAAAACAGCGAGTGAAATTCAAGATAATGTAATATTTTAAACATAAAAAATAATGTGTGATATTTTAAGTTTACAGAATACGATGATTTACAAAATGACTTTACAATATTATTGTGGACCTTTTAAAAATTTTAATAAAACTAAATCAATTTTTACAAACTCTAACTGATATAAGAAAACATGGTAATTTGTCACATCTTAACATTTGCTGTCAAATAATGAATCTGTGTAAGCAAGTTTCTTTCTTTACTGTAAACTTCACTTAGAATAAATAAACATAATTTTCTGAGTCATTTTTTATCTTGTATCAATAAAATGTACATTTTATAAATTTAGATAGCATTATAATAAATACTTTTATACAGATCATTTTACGAATAATTTCATTAAATTTTTCAAACTTTTTACCATGCAATTTACTGATAAATTATTTTGATAATTACTGTAATAGAGTATTAAATAGAGTATTAAGAACAATTTTCTTTATAATATAAATTAAAGTTTCTGGTGGTTGTCACAATGCTCAAAACCTCATAATGAATGTATTTATTATTCTCAATTCAGGAAATATTTCATCTATATATTTCGAGTCATTAAATTTATTCTACACTTTTAATCAAATTTCATAATAAATAACATATAAAAGTCAATTTTCAAGCTATCTATTATCGATTTTACTTAGCTAACATGCTAAAATTTACATGTTTTTGTATTTGGAATACTTTTTACTTTTTAACAATAAAATTTGGTAATTAAATAGTTTATAAAAAATATTGATATAAAATTATTATTTCAAATGTTATATGGTGATTTGAAGTAAGTATATTTTCAAAAACGTAAAGTTTAAACATTCTATAGGTCATTCCCATTTTAATCGTGGTATTTAACATATATTTTCTCTAAACATTCAAGTATATTCATCCCATTTATATATAGTACATAAATGGTTTTATCTAAACTGCTTGATTATTTATTAACCTAAACTATTTGACAAAGCAATATTATGATAATAGATTGCAGTTACATATTCGATAAACAGCCTGAAGATTCTGCTTTTATGAGCGCTTCACTGATTGTTTACAAAGGTAATCTTTTATAAGGATTGAATGGGAATTGATCGTAAAATATGCGTGACTATTAAATTGCAGTACCTTAAGTGTAATTCTGAAGATAATAATATGGTGCTAACCATCCTTATAATTACTTCAATGAAACACATATTATTTCCAATTGATAACTTTAATAGTTCATGCTATATTTGTGTGTGTGTGTATGTGTGAAGGTTTACAATAGAAATTTATCTTAATATAATTTTGGTGTCATGTAATAATAAAATACACTAAATATATTTTTGTTATGATGTGTTGAAATGTTATGACTTTGGTCACACTTTTCTTAAAATTTGCTTTACATTGTTATAGGTGTATACATATAGTAATAAAAATTATCCGTAATAAGATTATATAAAAAATATCTATCAAATTATTAAGCACATAAATAATTATGTTAATTCTTGAAAATATTACTATATTATATATTTTTTGAGAATAACGTATTATAATTATGACAAGTTAAAAAAATCCGAATAATATATGTACGTACAATGATATTTTGTAAAGCATATTTTATAAAGACTTTATTTAAAATTAAACATACTTACACATGCCCATGTGAACTTTTTAACAGACCAATAATATTTAACAGACACACTCATACACATACAAAAATAATAAAATGAATCCATGAGGGAAAAACAAAAGTTATTTATAAAAGTAGAATGGCAACAAAAATTTTTTTGTAAGAGTTAGAGAACGTGGAGCTTTACAGTATTTAAACATATCAAATTATACAGAGCGAGAATTGAAGCAGAAGACCTTGAAGTTTTTCTCTATGAGATCTTCTATCATATCTATTCTATTGACAAGGATGGGCAGAAAACATTTGCCAGAATGTTCATCTGCGTGTAATCTTACTGATCATTTTGTATTCTTAGGCTTGTTTCATCATAATGGTGTAGTAAATATAAAAATTTTTCACATTTTATCTGAAGACCGTTTATCATAAAGTTCTTTTACGTGACTTAAAGTAACTACTGTGGCTTTGGATCATTGATCATTACTGATCCTTTTTATAAAGCTTTTTTCAATGCAATTGTGTAAAACACACCAGATGTAACATTACTTAGTTACAGCTGATATTTTTACACATATTTTTATAGATAAATGTGTGCGACATACGTTATAATTGAGATAGCCTTTCAAAACACATAAATTTTAATAAATTTGTGATTCTGTGTTACATTATGGGTAACACATTAATATTACGGAGAATGTTTTTTGCATTACTGAATCTATAGAAATCCTCCTACAATATTTTCTCTGAGATAAATGTATTTTAAATATATTTGATAATATTCTCCATGTCTAACGTTTGTAGTTTTAACTGTAAAGATATTTAAATAGTATTTTATATTTACTTTTATGTTTCCGATGTTTATTAGCATTTTTAGTTTTAATAGCAAATGTATTTAAAGAACATTTATTTATTGTTATGATTGACTGGTCGTTTATTATCTATTACATATGCCTCTAAAATGCCATAATCCTCCAATGGTGTAATTGGAAAATATTTTTTCAGATATCAAAGTCACATACATAGTTAGCACTTATACAAAGCTAGTATGATAACTGCTCTATTTTTTTAAATGATCTATATGCTAAAATATGATTGGTTTTCTTCCAATTTCTATTTTCTGGCTGTGATAACATAACATATGTTTGTTGCAATAACTCAATTTCCTTAAATGTAAAAGTCATAAGAAATTTTCTTTCTGGCTTTTTATAAGTAATCCAAGGAACTCTTTGACTATAGACGAAATGTATATGAGAGTGAAAATTTACATTAATTTGATAAACATGTAGTTTAAAAAATATAAATGCTTCTTAAATTAATTTTTTTAGGGTAAAATGTTTTGATTATTTATATAAAATGACAAAATAATTCTTAAAGAATTTTGGTGAAATGCAGCAGTAATTATAGAAAAAGATAAAAAATCATAATTATTAGCGTGAACTAAAAACCGGATAGTAATAAAAATATTAATAACAAATAACAAACAAATATTAATAACAAAAAATATTAATAACAAATAAATTAAATAAGAAATAAGTGTATAAGTTCATTGAAAAAACATTTTTTCCTATAAAACAAAAGCTAAATACATACAATAAATATATTCTGAGAGATCCAGTATATTAAAATGAACACAATTCCAAACTGGGTAATTGATTAATTTTCTATCTGAAACAATGTAAAAAAAATGTGTAATCATTTAAAATATCTCTAATGAATTAAACCTAAATTTTGTCACTAAAATGTAGAAAAAGAAAAGATAGATCACACACATCCACATGACTTCTTATAATAACAATAGCAAAAGAAAATGCGTAATATAAATTTCCAAAGTTGAGTGAATATCTCAAGAGGATATGACAGTTATTGTCTTTTGACATAGTTCTAAACCATGAAAATACCTTCAGATACCGAATGATTCAGTGATCGTGATTTATTTCAATATCTTCAATATCCTTATATTGAAACTGACTAAAATCTGCGTTGTTGGACTATATTCACTGAGAAACATTTCAGTGCAAACAACTCATGCAACTGTTTATGCAAAAATTTAAAAACAATGAAGATTATCCGAAAATAATTGAAAGACATAAGATATAAATTATTTGAGAGAAAGAAAAAAATATATGTAACTCTCATATAATTGAATTTTAAATATAAAAGTACATTTAAATATCTAATTAATGAAATTGAATTTTATATGGCATATCAATTAATACTATAAATTAAAAAATATATTAAATCTCTGATATCACCTTTTATTTTCCTAAAATTAACATTTAAACATCAATTTTGATATTCATTGCCTTTGGCAGATCTCATGAGGTGATTAAATAAAGTACTGAATTGATAAAGCGTAACTGAAATGATATTTTTTAATTTCTTTGTAAAATTATGTGTGCAATATTCTTTACATTTCAAAAACTCTTCATTTAAAAAGTTTGAAGCAAATCAAATTTATATGACAGTATAGCTGGTGAAAGCTCAAATTTTTCTTAAATGGAAATGATTTCAATGCAAATGATATGAATGCAATTACTAAGAATTCAAATCATTAAATATCAAAAACTGTCTTATATTTTTAATTATGTCATTAGGAAAAACTTCTTATAAAGAGTAGTGCAGTAATCATATGTCTTAAAGAAATAAATACTGGAAAATTTGTAAGAACCAACTTCGATAGAATTCCATAAGAAGAATAGAAAGCAAATAAGAAATATCATGAAAAAGATGTTTAAAATGCTTACAAAATTAGCTAATGATAAATTGTAAAGTTAAATATTTTATTTAAAAGTTCAAGAAATGTCAACTTATTCAGATTTATGAATAATTTTACCGTTAAAAGATTACCAACAACCTTTTGATAGAGTAAAAATACGATAAAATTTTATTTTATCATCTATTAAACTTTAAACTAAATTTCTCCTGACATTGAATAATAAATGATTTCAGATAATAGTTATAACACTATAACTGTAATATCAATAACACAATAACAACAATAACTGCTCTATTTTTCAATTTTAATTTCGATTTGGGTTTTTTTTTCGTCATTTAAACTAGCAAAATTCTCCTTTTGACTGCACTGAAATAGTGTTCACTGAAAATTTTAACATTGGTATCAGGTTACAGTTCATAAGAAATCTTCAATCTTGTCATCAATCCATTCGTTGATATAACGTTGAATATTTTCAAAAAAATGTGTCAAACAAATGGTATATTATTCATTTCCAAAACTAATGATTTAAATACCTAAAATTTAATTCAAATATCTGAGATCTAACTATTAAAGAATGTATACCAGATTTATATTATATGAACATATGTTTTAAAATTTATTTGAATTCCAAAAATATTTTTAAAATTCAAATAAATTTTACTAAGAGAATATGTGATTTTACGTTAGAAAATATACGCATTTTGTTTCAGAACTATCATTTTTCAACTCATTAAGCTAAAATATTTTTTATTGGTATTTATAAATATTTTAAAAAAGAAAATTGCCGTCCTAAGTGATTGAAAAGCGTTCTTTGTACTTTAGAATTAATAATATGGGCATATAAATTAATTTGTCTGCCTGATTTATCTCATGTGTAATACTGACATATTATAGTTTATTTTATATTTTCTTAAGATATAAACAACTCGCCTACCATTTTGCCTTTTACCTTATGAATTGCTGAAAAATATTTTGAGAAATAAAATATATTTTTGCATTCCATAATGAAAAATAAAATTGCAATACTGAGTGACCAAAGAACGTCCAATGTATTCATCTTGATAATAACTATCAATGTATTTAAAGGAAAAACTAATCTTTGCAATTGTAACTTATAAATTTGGAAACAGTTATTATCGTTGTTAGAAATATTAATTAAAAAAATTTAATTGTACTTATATTTAATGAACATAAAGTAATAATATTTTTTACAATCAAAAAAGAAGTGATTTTACAAATAAAATTATTTATTTAATATTTCTAAATTTATTTAATATAATCATAATTGCATGCTATTTCAATAAAAATATTCTTTAGAAATACTTTGCAACAGAAATACTTTGCAGCTTACTAAGCAATGCTACAGTATTAAAAAACTAGTATTTAAAGCAAAACATATTTACATTTATTTACATCGTGATGAATTTATAAAATATTCCAGGAAACTATTATTTATAACAACAAAAAGTGAAATAAACAATCATTAATGCACTGAGCATTTGCAGTTTACAAAATCAATCACATTCGGCAAGATAAATATTATATTTAATTATAAAATATGATTACACTGTGTGTGCGTGTAAATTTTGCGTTTACACTTAATTCTGTGATAAATAAATGATTGCAATGTAAGGAAACATATGACAATACATTAATATAAACATCCAATTCATTTCAGAATTTGAAAGTTTTTATATAAAAGATATAATATTTATTAAATATTTATTATTGCATACCTTCATATTTATTATGTTAAGAAAGAAGCAATATTGGTTCTTTCTTACCATAATAAATATTTAGAAAAAATTTGCTTCACACCTAGATTTGATTTTAGCTTATTTAATTGGAATTTTGACCTAGAAATTTAAAAGAGTGACCTCAGATATTATTGATATCTCAGTTACCCAAAAATTAATTGGAACTCTGCTTCAAAAACTGGTTGCTTTTAACATGCTGAAATTGGATCATAGAATGCATAATATTCTGAGACCAATTTTGGGGATACTTTCAATTGAGGAAATTTCTTTATTAAGAATATTATTTTTAGTCTTACCATTGCCATACATATGAACAGCATCATAGGGAAATTGTAATGTTTTAGGTAAAAAATAGCCAAAAATGATTTAAATTAAAATATTCGAGTCAGTGAATTCAGTACATAGTTTTTTTCGTATAAAATAAATGAAATTATATAATATAAAAAAATTAGATTATTGTCCATCCTTTACAAAAAATTTAAATAGGCAGAGTTAATTATAAACACTTTAACAAAGCAATTTAAGGATCATGGTTAAAAGAAAAAATTTCAAATAAAAGCTCCAAATATTTTTAACTAGTAAACTGAACTGATCTGTTGAAACAATTCCTGAAATAATGTTAAAGAAATAGTTTTCTTTTTTTCTACATTTTTTAAAATAAAGCAAAATGAAAAAAAGTTTTTTTTGCATCAATCTTGTTCATTTTATCAATTTTTTTTATGAAAGAAACTATTTTTTACTTTTTTAATCAATGAAAACTAAATTCTATGAAAATATGTCAAAAGAGGCATGTGAATATAATGTTACAAAGAATGTAATACTAAGCTTAATGTAATAAAAATACTTCAATTTTTAGAAATTCCTACAAATGTCTTTTTAGACCTTCAGTGATTTTAGTTTATGATACTTACATAAATATAGTAGGTCTATGTAAATATTATACATTCTGGTTTGGCAAATAAGTATATATTTTAAAAAGTATTTATTTCATAAAATAGAGAAACATAATACACATTATCATTGCTAAAACTAGCCAAAATCTAGATCATAAATGTAAAAAAATTTAATGGGGGTAATAAATTTTACTAAACAAATTTGAACTACAAAGTTTTTTTTGGAATTACAATTTATTTAAAATATAAAGTATTATGAATCACTAATTTACATTTTATTTATTACTATATTTATTTCCTTATCAACATTAAATCAATGATATCTTAAAAGTAAACTGGAATAAAATAAAACTATTGAATGAATATTCAAAATTAAGGACTAGAAATGAAAGCGAAATATTAATGAGTTTGGTTGACAAAAGTATCATTTCCTTATTCCCCGGGGAGTAATGTGATAAATTATAGAGGTCACATTATTTCAGCTGTAACCATTTCTTATTTTAACACTCTCGTTTTTTATAAAAAAAATCCCTTTAAAAATACAACGTTAGCAAAAAATTATTTAAAATAACACACGCAGATTTCTTCGCAGATTTATTATTTTATATTTCACCATTGGGTAAATAAATATATTACAAACTCACAGTGAAAAATAAACCTAAAATGGATGTATATTTAATTCAATGAATAACTTTGGGACCATATAACCTATAAATCTTTTATTAGAAACTGAAAACCGTTAAAAGAATAAGAAAAAAAGTGATTGTTTTGGAGTTTCAATTAGTGATAATAATACGATTTGAAATTTTATTATTGCTATATTGTAAATTTATCTTATATATTTTAAATAATATCATTTCCTTCTACATCTAAAACTACTTTCAGTTATAATATTCATCTTTTTTATAATGAAAATTACAAATGTTTTTTTTTTCCTTTAAGTAATCCGCAAAACAATGACAAAGTTATTTTCTTACAAAATGTAACTTTGATAAACTCGTGATCTAACTAAACTATACCCAAATTTCACAGTTAACTTCTGGGATATTTCATTCTTGAAAAGTGTCCCAAACGTCACTTGCTTAAGTGCTTAAGATAATTTAGCTTCAAGCAACATCTAATTATGTGAGAAAACTGTTTCATTTGTTAAAATACATTTAAATTGACAATTTATTTTCCTATTTTCATGACTCGAGAGCATAAATTAAACTTTGATTCTCAACAGTCATTTTTGCACACGAGGATTAATTAGACCAGAGAACCTACAGTTTTAAATGAATTATTAACCACTAGTAACAAAGTGAAGGTGCGATTTGAACCGATGAGCTGTTGAATACATGATCCGAACGTTATAGGTGTCGTAGTGTAATACGACATAACCAAACCCTGAGAAAATAGGTGTGTGTATTTTTATTGCACTTTAAATTTAAGAGTTTCCTCTTTTCCTTTCAAACTAAGCGGGAATAATATAAAGGAAAGGATGTAATAAAAATTGGCACAATGAAACAAGTGCAATAAAAGAATAAATTTTTCCTTTCGGAAGGGATGAGTGATCTGGAGGAAATTGCAGGCAAAGTATATTGTTTTATGATATGTATTATTTGTAAATCTGACCAGTCGGGAATGAGGGGGAGAGATTTCTGACCTATCCCATAGAAGTATAGAAGGAACTTCAGAACTTTGGAAAACCAATGGTGTAAAGAGGAGGAGCTAAGCCGAAAATTATGAAGAGTTAAAAACTGCATCAAAACACAGAGAAGACACACAGAAGCCCCAGAGAAGCCCGACATAGAAAAGGAGTCCACAATTGAGGACTAGGTCCTCATTGAGCATATGAAGACGCTAAAACGATGTTAGTTGTATACAAAATATAACGTCGCATTCCAGAAGGAACCCTGCCTCGAATTTCCAGAATGGAGCTGCAGATGTCCGCCAAATAGACGAACAGAATAGAAACGATAGAGTCTGAAGAGAGATACCAGAGACAGAGAGGAAAGAGGGAAAGCTCATGAGCGAGGAGCAAGTCAAGCGAGATCCTGAGCCGGCAATGCCATTGACGTTAGGGGTTGGTTTGGTTGGTTTGGTTTGTTTGTCGCTCAACGGTCATTTTTTGCACACGAGGGCTAATTAGACCGGGGCTTACGGCTTAAAGTGGATTCCGAACCACTACAAACATCCATGCCCAAGATGGGATTCGAACCCACGAACTGTTGAACCGAAGGCAAGAGCGCTAACCATTCGGCTGCCAGCTCGGCTTGACGTTAGGGGACCAACGGTTACTTGTAAAAGGGGTGAGTCTGATCTCTCGTTCTTCACTAGGCTGGTCAAATTCAGTGATGATATTAATGTGTAATTGTCATAAAACAAATAGTAATTTTAGAATCTCTATAGTTAAATCAAGAATGTTTTGATTGTAAATGTAAATTTCTCTTGTAATTAAGTTACCAAAATAAATTATTAAGTTTTATTGTATTTTGTTTTGAATTTATCTCTGTCATTCAATTATTTGAAAAACGAATCTGGGTTTCCTCGGGATTCTTCGAAAATTACCGAGTTCACCAAAACAATAGGTTCGGCTATCAGCTCGGCCAAGTTCAGTTAAACTATTGATAGAGATTTTTTTCTCATGCCCGGCTGTTTTTCAGAGTTTAATCAGATTCAGCGCTACAAGAGGTAAAGATGAGGATATTTTCTTCATTGGGGCACCCAGTGGATATGCCATCTTTGTCCCGAAAGAAGCACATACAGAGAGAGAAACAAACATCCATGCCTTAACCAGGATTTAATCACGGGACTTACTGCTTCGAAGTTAGATACACTAAACACTCCAACACTGGTAGGTATATTGACGTAGATAAATCATGAATTATTTGGATACTTTATTTTTAATCAAATATTCCCTAATTGCAACACACTCATTACAATGCAAAATTTGCCCTTGTTATAAAAAATAAATGTATGAATAAGTTATTTTTATTTAAAAGAAAAAACATGTTGAGCATATTCTTCAGTTGTTTTAGTGACTCAAAAATACTAATTTTAAATAAAAAAATTTTAAAATATCTTTTCTTTTTTACGTTCTTGCTAATCACCATAATTGTAATTGAACATTATACTAAAGCTATGTAATTTCCAATGAAAGTTTTAATAATGATATTACCACAAATGGCAAAAATCTCCTCTTTTATAAGTAAATATAATTTTTGATTCTTCTATTTATAAGTTAGAGCATTTAAAATAATACTAGAATAATTACATAAATAAGAATTAAAGAATCTCTATTTGTTCTACATTTCTTAATCAACTGCCTAGTCATTTCTTAATGTGAAATTTGGTTATTAAAAGGATCATTAATTTTTATTTTTATTTTTAATGTGTAAATTTATATATAAAATAAATTACAATAATTATAAATTAACAAATTTATTATTATTATACATGTCCGTTACGTATGACTTTGTAAATAATGTAGTATATAAATATTTGGAGCAATTTTTGCGTATGAATATAATATGTAGAAAACTTCTAAGTAGACAACTAGATTTTCTAAATCTTTTTCAATATGAAGTGATAGTAGTGAAGTTCATTTTAGTGTTTTCTTCACATCAAGTAAGAAATATAATAATTATAGGAGGTTAGTAGCAAAATCAAAAATAACAATTAGTGATTACAATCATTGCTTTAAAAATTAAAATATCTTCAATCCACATTTTTTTGGAAAATAAAGAACATAAATGTCCTTAAATAATCAGTCAATGTGAGAATTATATATTCTATGATAAAAACTATGATTTTCTATGATCTAATTACATTTTAACCTTTTGTTAGGAAATAAATATATTATGTAAATAAAAAACAAATTTATATGAAGCCGAAATATAAAAGAATTTCTGCATAACATGTTATATTAAAATGAATATCAAGAACAATTGTATCAAATAATTCAAACTTAGATTAAATGTCTAAACTTATTTCAATTTGAAGAAATGTAAATGTAAATTCTTGTGCTTAAATTGCTAAATTTATTTTATCGATATTCATTTAATTTTAGAACAGACCGTTGAGACAAGATTTTTGAAGAAATTACCCTATACTTTATTAATAAGTGGCTTTACTCAGCTCTTTTAATTAAAAATGAGCTTAGATAATTATAATTATTAATTAAGTATGCAAAATCCATTAAAGCATAATCATGATCAAATATTTAATATTATGTATAATATTTTCATCCAGTAAGAAAAGGAAGGAAACTATGATAATTCCCTGGCTTAATGCCAAACTTTAATCGGATCAGAAAGTACTTACTTAATAGAAAATATTAAAGATGATCCCAATTTTCTCTTATAGACAAGAAATATATATTCCTCTTATTATTATCTCATTATTTATCTCCCATCATTTTTCTTTGTATATGGCTGCAAATTAATAGGTTAGAAGCACAATTTAAGGTTATTATTAGAAATGCTAAACCATGAAAAGAGAAACTTACTTTTCATAAAATCCAGTAAAGGTAATATCAATAAGAAATAATTATCTGCCACATAATAGGCTAGATAATGTTTCCTATTTTGCTTTTTCTAGATGATATTTTGTTTCAAAATTACCAGTGGAAATGTTAGAAAAACTCCTTACTTATAGGTCTTTATTACACTGCTTGTAAATGCTTTTACTTCTTATGTTTCCTTCATAACTTTTACAAAATATATGAAAAAAGTTCTTTTCATTACATTAATCCTTTATTTCTAAGCAAATAAATATTTTATTGAAGCATAAAAAATATTTTTATTGATATAGATGCTTCTTTGTGTTTTGCATATTTTCATAATTATTTTAAAAAAATTATATTTGAGAACTAAAAATTGAGAAAAATATAATATAAAAATTATTTTTTTATTAATAAAAATAAATTTCTCGATATGAAATTTAATGAAAATTAATTATTGAAAATAAATTTCAAGCATAACAAAAATTCACATATTGCATGTCAAGATTTAACAACTGCAAAAATTACATTTGTATTAACACTTAAGTCAAAAATGAAATGCTTACGCAATGTTCAAAAATTTTAAACGAAACATATCAGATTACATTTTCAAACCTTTCAATTACAGCATAAAGTTTACGGGTCGAAAATTTATTTTCACATATTCCTTTTTCCTGCCTCAAAAAGGTTAATTTTTATCAAATATTGTCAAATTAATCTATTTTTAATTTATGCCAGCAAAAGTATTTTTATCACATTTTATTTCAAATATTAGAATTTCACAATCTGCTTTATGTACTAAATGTTTCTGCATGTAAGCTACATATATATCTGATCCATATTTTATTTGTGTGCTAACAATGCACTTATAAATTATTTATTACTTTGTAATGAATCTTTGTGTGCGAACAAGTTTTGTAAATTTATAATAAAATAGAAATTTACTGATAAAAGTAAAAATAGAGAAGCATATAAATTCATTACTATATAGTGCTACGAACAATAATTATTTTTATCTTTTTTACTTTTGATTTTTTGATTAAACCTTGCGTTAAGCATTGTATTTTTATTTTATTAAAATTAATATATTTTCTAATAATTTCTTTAGCAATAAAAATGCTTAAGTACTAACAAAAGAGTTTCAGAGGGAGATAAATATATTTTTAAATACAAATATGTATGCATATTACACAACAATTTTTTACACAAAAGTCCTTAGCTAGCTACAAAATTTTCATACTTGCAAGTGCTGTGGAAACTAAACACTATATTTAATAAAAGAGATATCAATCCTCATTACTTATATTTATTTCTTTATTGATATTGCTAATATTGCCTATTTCTAAATGAATCCTACAAAACTTTAAATAAAAAATGTCATTATTTTTATAGTAGTTATAATTTACATGAATGAAAAAATAAAATGTAATTTATAGTTTTCTCCGAGAAAATTTCATATTTTTTTTAAAAATTTCATCTTTGAATATTTATATCAAAATTATGAAAATTATTTGGAAATTATTTTCTTAAAAAATTTAGCAAATGTTAAAAAATGATCATGAATAATTTAAAAATTGATTTTTACTATAGTGATATAAATTTATTAATATTCTACGAGGATTGTTTGAAAGCAAGTATTCAAAAGTTGCCGCAATCAGTCATAGCATTACCGTAACAAAAACGATAACCCATTCGAGAAACCTCCATAAAAATAGTTGGTTTATCGGCAAAAGCTGCCCTCAACAGAATAATTTATGTTAACAATTCATTTTTGACTCCTCAAAATTTATGAAAGATGATTCGGATGCAACTTCATTGAAAAAGTCAATTGAGGACACTTTTTAAGGACAAAAAACTCATGTGATACGTCAAGCACGGAAATAAATCAGCACAAAATAATGGAGCGGGAGTTTCAAAAAATGGCAATCACATCTGCAGGTCTAAGCCTTTCAGCAATTCCTTCAGTTATAAAGCCAGAAATGCAATAACTTTCTACATATTTGATTTAAGGCAGTAATCAAAAATCTAAATAGAGTTGAATCATGCTCTCTTCAAGCAAGAAACCCCCGGCAGTGATTTTACAAATATATTAAACGGTATGGGGATATAGGGACATTAGATTCCAGGAATTTCCATTCACGGACACACACAAATATATATATATATATATATATATATATATATATATATATATATATATATATATATATATATATATATATACCAGCTGACCCAACCACGCGTTGCAGTGGCTGAATTTTTATAATACATAGAATCAATTTTTTACTAATTCTTGGGTACAATCAAATTAATATCTTCTAAAAAAATTAAAATATGTTCATTCATATGAGATTAAAAATAAAACGTTTCGCAAAAATTTAAAAGTAATAGGTAAAGTATCGAAATTTTGAAATTAATTTGACATTATTTTGAAATTAATTAGATAAGCACAACCCAACCTATACTTTCTGAATTTACGTTTTATTCATCTTATATCAAATTATAGTTTGTAATCAGTGACTTACTTACAAAATATACTATATAAATTAAAAACATCTAAAAATAAATTGTTATAAATGAGGTAGATAACATTGATATCGAACTATTATTTTTTAAATTTTAAATTATTAAAACTAAAAATTATCTAAGTACTACTTTGTGTACAACATTCCTGGTTAACCTGTCTTTCGCTAACACGAAGAGATTTGATGGTTTTCCTACACGTGAGCAGGCAACATGTAGCTGTCCATGTGAGAAACATATGTTTTTCAAATCCAAACCGCAAATAGACATTGTTTGGCCTTGAGATTTATTCATGGTCACTTCGCAAAAGCTAAACAAATCGGAAATTGGAGCCTTTTAAACGGTATTGGAGATTCTGACGCTATCAGTGGAATACGTGGAAACAGAATGATATCTCCTTTAAATTTTCCGTCAAAATTGTTGCTTCGAGAATATATTCGGTCATTTTTTATGACTAAACGTGTACCGTTACATAATTGAGGTGGGTTTAAATTACGTAGAAGAATAATTGGTGAACCAATTTTCAATTGAAGATTGTGTGGTGGCATTCCTGGCATATCCAGAGAATTCAAAAATCCAGTTGGAAAGTTTACGGCTTCGTTTTCATCAATAACTGTGTCGATTGATTTAAAAGACATCAAATCACCGGGCAACATCTGTTGTATATGGAAGTTAATTTCGTTCACATCAACATTTCCTGCTGCCAAAATAGCACGATTACAGAGCCAATTATCAAATTATAAAATAAAAATAAAAAAAAAAGGCTATCAAGAAATACATACATGTTTTCGAGGTGGTATGAAAATTATTAGAGAAAATCAGTAATAAATAAAATTTTATTTTACTATTTATAATATTAAAAATATTCAAATTGAACACTGCATAATAATAACACAATACAAAATATAATTATAAAAATGATTCACGAAAAATTGTTACAATATGATTATACATCATGAAAATATATGTAAATTCTATATTCAACCATGCGCTTGCGCTCGCACGTTAATTTTCTCTGGGAGATAGTATAATCTAGAAAAATAAACACGTCGCCATCTGCCGAGTACCTGTGCAACTTAGATGCTAAATCGCCAACTATTTTGAAATTACAGAACAAACTGATAAATAATCACTAATATCGTATAATAAATATTGAGATTAATAATTAAGAGATAAAAACTGTTCTATCTTTTAAGTTGTACCATATTATAAATGGTTACAAAATTTTATCAAAATCGGTTCAGTAGTTTCGGAGTTTATCGCGAATATACATCGTGACACGAAATTTATATGTATATAGAATTGCTGACCCAGCCACGCTTTGCTGTGGCTGAGTTATTATAATACATTGAATCATTTTTGTTACTAATTCCTTGGTAAAATCAAATTAATATCTAAAAAAATTTAAAATAGGTTCATTCATATGAGATTAAAAATAAAACGTTTCACCAAAATTTAAAAGTAATAGGTAAAGTATCGAAATTTTGAAATTAAGCGCAAATCAACATATATTTTCTGAATTTACATTTTATTCATATTATATTAAATTATAGTTTGTAATCAGTGACTTACTTATAAAATATACTATATAAATTAAAAACATCTAAAAATAAATTGTTATAAATGAGGTAGATAACATTGACATCGAACTATTATTTTTTCAATTTTAAATTATTAAAACTAAAAATTTTTCCGCGGCATTATACTGAAGTAAAAAAATATTAAAAGAATTTATCATTTGAATAAATAAATTAGATCAAAATGTATTGCTGAATAAATTAATAATTATCAAATTATAAAATAAAAATAAAAATAAAAGGCTATCAAGAAATACTTACATGTTTTCGAGGTGTTATGAAAATTAGTAGAGAAAAACAGTAATAAATAAAATTTTATTTTACTATTTATAATATTAAAAATATTCAAACTGAACATTGCACAATAATAACACAATACAAAGTATAATTATGAAAATGATT
The DNA here is from genome assembly GCA_037975125.1 of Latrodectus hesperus. NCBI lineage: Eukaryota > Metazoa > Arthropoda > Arachnida > Araneae > Theridiidae > Latrodectus > Latrodectus hesperus. The sequence goes on from CM075853.1 coordinate 35,556,563, forward strand.
CACAAAAAATTGTTACAGTATGATTATACATCATGAAAATGTATGTAAATTCTATATTTAACCACGCGCTTGCGCGCGGACGTTAGTTTTCTCTAAGATGGTATAATCTAGAAAAATAAACACGTCGCCATCTGCCGAATACTTGTGCAACTTAGATGCTAAACCGCCATCTATTAGGAACTTACAGAACTAACCAATAGATAAACACTAATGTCGTATAATAAATATTGAGATCAATAATTAAAAAATAAAAACTATTCTATTTTTTAAGTTGGACCATATTATAAATGGTTACAAAATTTTATCAAAATCCGTTCAGTAGTTTCGGAGTTTATCGGGAACATACATCGTGACACGAAATTTTTATATATATAGAAGCTGACCCAGCCACGCGTTGCAGTGGCTGAGTTTTTATAATACATTGAATCAATTTTTTACTAATTCTTGGGTACAATGAAATCAATATTTTCTAAAAAAATTAAAATAGTTTCATTCATATGAGATTAAAAATAAAACGTTTCGCAAAAATTTAAAAGTAATAGGTAAAGTATCGAAATTTTGAAATTAAGCACAAATCGAACATATACTTTCTGAATTTACATTTTATTCATCTTATATTAAATTATAGTTTGTAATCAGTGACTTACTTACAAAATATACTATATAAATTAAAAACATCTAAAAATAAATTGTTATAAATGAGGTAGATAACATTGACATCGAACTATTATTTTTTCAATTTTAAATTATTAAAACTAAAAATTATTCAAGTACTACTTTGTGTTCAACATTCCTGGTTAACCTGTCTTTCGCTAACTCGAGGAGATTTGATGGTTTTCTTGCTCGTGAGCAGGCCTCATATAGCTGTCCATGTGAGAAACATGTGTTTTTCAAATCTAAACCGCAAATAGACATTGTTTGGCCTTGAGATTTATTTATGGTCATCGCAAAAGCTAAACAAATTGGAAATTAGAGCCTTTTAAACGGTATTGGATATTCTGACGCTATCAGTGGAATACGTGGAAACAGGATGATATCTTCTTTAAATTTTCCCGTCAAAATTGTTGCTTCGAGAATATTTTCGGTCATTTCTTTTATGTCTAAGCGTGTACCGTTACATAATTGAGGTGGGTTTAAATTACGTAGAAGAATAATTGGTGAACCAATTTTCAATTGAAGATTGTGTGGTGGCATTCCTGGCATATCCAGAGAATTCAAAAATTCAGTTGGAAAGTTTACGGCTTCGTTTTCATCAATAACTGTGTCCATTGATTTAAAAGACATCAAATCACCGGGCAACATCTGTTGTATATGGAAGTTAATTTCGTTCACATCAACGTTTCTTGCTGCCAAAATAGCACGATTACAGAGCCAATAATCAAATTATAAAATAAAAATAAAAATAAAAGGCTATCAAGAAATACTTACATGTTTTCGAGGTGGTATGAAAATTAGTAGAGAAAATCAGTAATAAATAAAATTTTATTTTACTATTTATAATATTAAAAATATTCAAATTATACAGTGCACAATAATAACACAATACAAAATATAATTATAAAAATGATTCACGAAAAATTGTTACAGTGTGATTATACATTATGAAAATATATGTAAATTCTATATTCAACCACGCGCTTGCGCGCGCACGTTTATTTTCTCTGGGAGATAGTATAATCTAGAAAAATAAACACGTCGCCATCTGCCGAATACCTGTGCAACTTAGATGCTAAATCGCCAACTATTTGGAAATTACAGAACTAACTGATAAATAAACACTAATATCGTATAATAAATATTGATTTCAATAATTAAGAGATAAAAATTATTCTGTCTTTTAAGTTGGACCATGTTATAAATGGTTACAAAATTTTATCAAAATCGGTTCAGTAGTTTCGGAGTTTATCGCGAACATACATCTTGACACAAAATTTTTATATATATAGAATTGCTGAGCCAGCAAAGCGTTACTCAGCCACGCTTTGCTGTGGCTGAGTAATTATAATACATTGAATCAAATTTTTACTAACTCCTTGGTACAATCAAATTAATATTTTCTAAAAAAATTTAAAATAGGTTCATTCATATGAGATTAAAAATAAAACGTTTCACCAAAATTTAAAAGTAATAGGTAAAGTATCGAAATTTTGAAATTAAGCACAAATCAACATATACTTTCTGAATTTACATTTTATTCATATTATATTAAATTATAGTTTGTAATCAGTGACTTACTTATAAAATATACTATATAAATTAAAAACATCTAAAAATAAATTGTTATAAATGAAGTAGATAACATTGACATCGAACTATTATTTTTTCAATTTTAAATTATTAAAACTAAAAATTTTTTCCGCTGCATTATACTGAAATAAAAAAAATTAAAAGAATTTATTATTTGAATAAATAAATTAGATCAAAATGTACTGCTGAATAAATTAATAATTATCAAATTATAAGATAAAAATAAAAAAAATAAAAGGCTATCAAGAAATACTTACATGTTTTCGAGGTGGTATGAAAATTAGTAGAGAAAAACAGTAATAAATAAAATTTTATTTTACTATTTATAATATTAAAAATATTCAAACTGAACACTTCACAATAATAACACAATACAAAGTATAATTATGAAAATGATTCACGAAAAATTGTTATCGTATGATTATACATCATGAAAATATATGTAAATTCTATATTTAACCACGCGCTTGCGCGCGCACGTTAATTTTCTCGAAGATGGTATAATCTAGAAAAATAAACACGTCGCCATCTGCCGAATACTTGTGCAACTTAAATGCTAAACCGCCATCTATTAGGAACTTACAGAACTAACCAATAAATAAACACTAATGTCGTATAATAAATATTGAGATCAATAATTAAGAGATAAAAACAATTCTATCTTTTAAGTTGGACCATATTATAAATGGTTACAAAATTTTATCAAAATCCGTTCAGTAGTTTCGGAGTTTATCGGGAACATACATCGTGACACGAAATTGTATTTATATATATATATATATATATATATATATATATATATATATATATATACATATATATGACACGAAATATGTTATATATATATATATATATATATATATATATATATATATATATATATATATATATATATATATATATATATATATATATATATATATATATATATATATATATATATATATATATATATATATAATATATATATATATAAAATCAATTTCGTGTCACGATGTATGTTCCCGATAAACTCGAAACTATCTAAACGTGATTTTGATAAAATTTTGATATATTTATATATGGATATTAGAATTTGATATATTTATATATATATATTATATATATATATATATATATATATATATATATATATATATATATATATATATATATATATATATATATATATATATATATATATATATATATATATATATATATATATATATATACTTTATTTTTGGTTTATTTAATATTTTAGAAGAACTTTTTCTTATGAGGTAATTTGAGATTTAAGGACTCTAGTTTTTTTATTTAAAAAGCAAAATTATTTCATCTAATTATATAGTGCAGAAAATAAAGAATTTAAGGGTAGATCACCTTATTCAGTTTTATATGTGTGTGTATATATAATTATCTATAACGTTATACAAATACTAGATGGTCTGGAAATTAATCTGGAGGACAAATAAGCTGTATTTTGTGAGAACTGCTTTAATTAAAATTTTTCTGTCTAATGTATAACCATCTCATGTGACATAGATATACGCTCGAAAAATTCATGAAGCCTTTTAATTAGATTCAAGATTTATGATGGCCACGCATTTAATTTAAATTTAATTCTAAGCAATCTGTGGAGTGAGAAATAATTTATTGAAAGTAATAAATACTTTGAAATAACGCGTAAATTATTATCAATTAAAATACTATAATTTAATAAATAACAAAAGACATAAAAAATATGGCGATTTTATTCTAAATACAAATTATAAAGGAAAATTATTTAATTTAATACCTTTATAACTATTATATATAACCATTTAGTATTTGCAGCCAATTTTATTGATATAAAAATAACACGTATTATGAATAAAAGGTTTCTTTTATTTTAACAATTTTATATAAAAATAAATTTAAATATACCATATTTTAACGTTTTAAATTTGAGAATATTACAATTCTAATTCCACTTTATCATTTTTTCAACATACTTTTTGATTCAATGAAAAAGTTTTTCATATATTTTTAAGTTTTCTGATATTTTAAAGACTAATGAATTAACCGAAATTTATACTGAAAAATAAATTTAATAATTATGAAAACATATTTTTGAAATATTAGCTTGTTTATTAAGTTAAACATTTAGCTAATAGTAATTATTAAATAATTTATGCTAAATTTGCAAAGTTATTGATTTAAATTTTAGCTCACATATTTTTTTCTCATTCTATCATTGCTGATATAATTTAGGAAATTCAATCTTGTATTGACTTTTAAGATTAAAATTTTGCAATAAATGTTAAGATTCAACAGGAAAATCTTTGAAGTTTGATGACCACGCATGTGTTTCAAATCACTTAATTCAATTCAAAATATAATCATTAAAGCCTACATTGTATCTTTTATTACATTTGCATCAATTAATTGAATTCAAAAGACGTGCACACATTTATAACTAAAGTAATAAAGAAATATCTGTGAAAACATATGTTCAATTATTTCATGAATACATTATTAATGTAAGTTATATTGATAGTAACATAAAATTAATTTACTTGATTAAACTTATATACTAAATTATTTTTACATTGAACACAAAGAAACAAATTTCAAGAAAATATTTTTTCCTAAAGCTTCAAGTTAAAATATAATTTATCCAAATTTTTTAAAGATTTAAAATTGGGTTGTATAAATTATCAGATATTAGCAAAAATTATGTCTAATATTTAATGGTTAAATATACATTTCATTAATTTTTAATTTTCTTTGTAAATCAATAATTTTTAATGGGAAATCATTCAATGTGATGAAGTTGCACTAAAATATGTTGCTGTCCATCATTTAGTTTAAAATTTTCTTGAAAAAATGTATGTAAATTTTTCTAATGTTTAAAACTCGATTCTAAACATCGTTTTTTGTCAAAATTGTATCCAGAAACCAAAACAGATAAATCGACAATAAAAACGACAAAATTTCAATTTAAATTATTAATTAATATAACATAATATAATGCATATCTATAGGAGGAGCTGACAGCCAAATTGTTAGTGTTGTTGCCTCGATTTGTGGATTCAAATCCCACCTTGGGTTTGGATATTTGTAGTAATTCGTATTTAGCTTTAAGACATAAGTGTGGTTGTAAAATGTTCTCATGCGCAAAATTAAGTTGAACGACAAACTAAGCAAATCTACATGATTTAAGTTCTACACTTATTCTGTTAATATTTTATGAAAATTATTACAAAAAACTTTTAATTTGAATTAAAATTAAAAGTTTTTTGTTTCAAACTATCCCAGAGAAAAACATTAATTTTGTTGCAGATAAATAGTTTTAGAAGACGTTAAGAAAAATTTAGATGTATAAGTTAAAGAAGTAGCTTAAATAATTGAAAATAACATTATCATTAAGAATTTATTTTCTTAAGATGGACTTTATTATCGGACTTTATTATTTAAGATTTCTAATGATTTTACACTTGAAAAATTAAATGATTTGGAAAAATCAGCAGGTTTTATCCTTGCATAAATATTTTAGAAATTTTTCTCGTATTACATAGCATACAAAAATATCAAATCACTTGCAACTTTCTATTGAACATGTTTTGCTTAAAAATCAGGTTTATTTTCTATATTGTTAGAAAAATCAATATTAATTAGAAATTTGGTTTAACTCATTGTTAGGTTAATTCAATATTTGTTCTAAATGTTATCCTTTTTCAAATAAAAATTTTTTATAAGCGCATTTAATTGCCTAGAAAAATTCACGTTTCCAATGGATTTCAAAATAATAGTAATAGAAAACATTATTCATTTAAGGTGAAATTTCTTTCGAGAGCTTTTATTATTGGAAAATATATTTAGATTTCAACTTTACTGAATATTTCCTAAAATAAAAATAATTTTTGTGTCAAAACTATACCTCATTACTCACCAATAAAAGATAAATATCTTCAAATATATTAATATTATTTCAAGTCATAATTTTATAAAACAATATTATAAAAATTATAATAATATTATAAAAATTAGCAAACTTCTGAAGATATATTAAAGCAATTTGAATAAAAAATATCTCTAGTTTTCTATTAATTTCTTTAAAAGTATCTTTCATATGTAACACGAAAACTATAAATTATACCATTAGGAAATACTACACACAAAACATGTTGTCCATAGAAAATATTACAAGAATAAGCTTTGTACGCTTTAAATTAATTTAGAAATTATTAAGCTTCATGAAGAAGTAAGTAATGTAACTGAAATATTTATATACACATTGTGATTTCATATGAAAAGATTAGGTAAGTAATAAATATATTAATCCATAATATGATATTGTAACTATTTCTTTTGTTACAATAAGTTTATCCAATATAGAAAATATTTTAAAAATGTACATATTTGATAGGAATATTATTATTATTTTTATATATTTTTTTTAAAAAGTAATAATATTTAATAATATTTTTATAATTTGTCCTTGAGCCACAGTAAATTCCTCACATTTAGCATTCTCCTGTAATATTTTTTAAAATACTCAAAACCTATTATTCAGTACCAGAAAAAAAATCACAAAATATAGATACACCTTTTAGTGTGTATATTACTTAACTGCTAAAGTTTAACAACATTTTACAAAATTATGAGTAAATTAATATAAATTTAATTATTTAAAAATTCATTTGTTAGATATTATAAAATTTCTTAAGATTTAATTTATAATAGAAATTTTTATTTCCTGCTTCAAACACTTTCAATAAATATGTGAAGAATTGAAATCTATTAATCTCCAGAGAGATGCTATTTGATACCAAATTATCTTAAGAAAGCAAAGATTTAATATTAAAATTTCACAATTTCATTTATATTACGCATAGAAATGAGAATTGGATATTTCTTAATAATTTTATATTTTATTATTTTAAAAATATTTTAATCTATTATGATAGTTTTTGTGTATTTCAAAACTTATATGGAAAATATATTTAGTTTATTAGGACTAAAAACGTCATAATTAGTTAAACACAATGATAGAGATATTTTATTAAGACAATAGCTTTAACAAAGTGTTTATATCATTAAGTACAAATAATTAATTAGTTTCACTTACACAAATGCTCTAGAATAATTACTATTCTACAACTCTTGAAACAGAGATTGAATAATTACGATAAAATATTCCTCGGTTAAAGGGAATACGTTCACTTAATAATTTTTTTAAATCATTGCTTACCTAAAAATTTTTTATGCCATATATAATTTTTTATTGGAAGTTAAGAGGATTTATCTAGTATAAATAAATATATATTTACATAAATAATCTATCTATACCTATCTATCTATCTATCTCTCTCTCTCTCTCTATCTATATATATATCTATCATATATATATATATTATATATATATATATATATATATATATATATATATATATATATATATATATATATATATATATATATATATATATATATATAACAAAGTTGAAATAATTTCGTAATACAATTGACATTTCAAGAAAGTTTAGCAATAAGTCATATTAGTCTAAATTTTACATAAGCTTAAATCTAAATTAATGAATTTGTCTAAATGCTGTTTTTTATTAATATGAATAGCATAGTATTTTAATAACAAAAACTGATAGTAGGAAAAAGTAATTAGAAATTATAAAAGAATTTCTTAAATTTCTTATTGATGTATACTGCAAAATAGCACTTTCCGTGTCTATTAGCTTTTTTTTTCTAAGATGAAAATACCAATATTTAGCGGTTTGTTGTTGTTGCATCAGCAAAAATACCTTGCACCTGATCCAAAGGTTTGCTCTACCAGTTAGGTGAAAGCTACCAGGGTGAAGTCTTCGTAATTTAGAAGCAGGACCAAGCAAAAGACCTCCGAATAGTTGAACAGTCACTCTCATATGTATCATTTGTTTTATTTATTATTATGTTAATTTTATTAAAGTTTTATAATTATTATTATTAAAGTTATAATGTATTATTATTATTATTATTAAAGTTTGTTTTATTTATTATATACAATTAAGTTCAGATGACATTACAATTGGGACTTATATAATGTGTCCCCTCCCCACACACAGACACCTTTATTGGTCACTACGAACCTTCGTTAAGTCATAATACTAGCTTACCACCTTCTGCTAATGAGAACTGAGCTCTATCCATTGACACTTGGGCTGGCTGACGCTATTTCTTGTTAAAAAAAGCTTTTTGCACATGAATACTTTTCAAAAATCATTTTCTTTATATAATATTTGTTCATTTAATGATGAGCGAGTTATGAAATCGGTCATATTTCAGGATTGTCAATTAAAAAAACATGAACAAAAGTAAAAAGATGCTAATTAAATTTATATAGAATTAAGTTTCAAAATAAGTATTCCACATAAAATTTCAAACATTTTCGGACAAATAATCAAATATTGAGCTTTTATTTTACAATCCAATATTACATTTTATAACATCCTCATTGAGAAGCATTATAAGCACTATTAATTATAAAGATTTAATGTATAAATATATTTATTATGTAATATAAAGACATATAGAAAGTAATAAATTGTCATACACATAAAAAGCTTTAAAAATTATTAACTAACACCAGAACCCATGTTTTAAATAATAATTTTCTTAATTTATTCTCGTAAGAGTCTTTTAAAAGTAAATGAACATTTATATCACTTTAGTATGAAAACTGAACACTTTCATTTTCTGCCATAATCGTCAATTAAATAATTGATATGTAGGTATTATTAAGAATATACAGTGAACCTATAAGGAAGTTATGGCAATTATATGTTGTTCTAACAAATGTTTCTTGTCATAAAACTGTAATTTGCTTATCACAGAATTTAGAAAAATAACTTAAATGTGTATTCAAAAGTTAATATTCATTATTTATATATTATTTCTTTGATTGGAATTCATTTTATTAAGTTGATTCAAAAGATAATTTTGAAGATTATTTTAACTTTTTGAAAGAAAAATCAAAATCATTCCTTAAAACCTATAATTTAAAATAATACAGAGTGTTCAATGAGAACATTTGAAAAATAATCAATGTGAATTGTAATCTTCTTTAATTATTTACTTAATAATATTTGAATAAGAATATAATATAATCTGATATTTAATTCATTTAGCTGAATTTATTTATTCTGCTATTTAATTCATGTATATTTGAATTAAGTCAAAAGTAAATTAAATTTAAATGTAGGGAAAACATTATGGGAATTAAAAAAATCCGCTTAAAATCAGATTAGTTTTCATTGAAAACAAGCATAAACATCGCATAGTATTATGCATATTAGAGAAACAGTGAATTATGTACAAAATTATGTAATAAAATTCAATTATTTAGGATTAATAGTAGTGAAGTATAATTATGATTGAAAAGTCCAACTTCAGCAATTTCAAATTTTCAATGAATTAATCAAAAATTAAATTTAATGCACTTTTTCGTAACTAAATGTAATGAATATTATTTCAAATCTTACAAATATCTTCTTATTAAAATATTCTTGAGAAATTAAAGCATAAGTAATTTATCACACTTTATTTATTTAATTATTTAAACTTAAGTAATATACTTAGCTTCAGCTAAATGATTTATAACTAACAAATGAGTTTATTAACAAGAAAAAAACATTTACCTCTCATTTCTGTTGTATCAAAATAAAGTACATTTCCATATGCAATGGCAATAGTGCAACGTAACTTATAAATCTAAAGAACTGCTTTGTTTATTTTTAGTACTGAAAGTGCATAGAGCTCTAAATATGCTACAATAGCTCTACGTTTACAAAAAATGCTTACCTTTATACACCATACTGTATTTTTTATTGCTTCTTTTCTTAATAGTTAGCCATTGAATTATTAGGCTACGGTAGAAGCTGACAATTCTCCCAGGAGCTTCATGAATAGAACTAAACATGACGTACCATGAGTAAGCATTGGATGAGTAAGATTTCCATTTCAAAAAAGACATTCTCCTGTCACTTTTCATACATATACATGCTATTCTTTATTACATATTTATTGAATGATAATCTATGGTAGAATAGAATTTCTATTTGATTGCCAATAATACAATACCATTTATTAAATTTATAAGTGTAGTGGTATTTTTTGGAATGTTATGAATATTTGATAATTTTATACAAAAAGGTCCTTAAATTGAATGATATTTATTAAATCTTTTATATAATTTATAAATTATTTACTGTATTCATAAATTTAATTTAATACGATATTAGCCTATTTAATGCAATATTAATAGTATGTCTAAATATAAATTTTATTTTAATTTAGTATGAAATTAAATTTAAAATGAATTTTTATTTTAAAATGAGGAATTCGTATATGTTATAAATATTCACAAAATAATATATTTAAAAATCTAAAACTATTTAAAGCTTGCAAGTTCTGTCATGTTTTATATATTTAAATATGTTATTGTAAAAAAATTCTTTTTGTAAAGCCTCTACCTATAAAGAAAACGTTCTTCAAATGTAAACAATGGAAATGACAACTTATTCAGAAAGAAGTATTGCAAAATAAAACTAGGACTTTGAAGAAATTGTAACAGAATTTTAAAAATAAATATATATTGTATTCATGCAGATGCGTGTTTATACACGTAAAATATATTTTTTCTTCAAGAGAAAAAAATGTTTTTAAGGAAAATGCACTTATATTTATGTATTATTCAATATATATATATATATATATATATATATATATATATATATATATATATATATATATACATATATACATATATTATAAAACTGCTTGTAATATAGGTTTTATCATTCTAGAATTTGTTTCATGCCAGTTTTGAATAGTGTTTCAATGAATAATACTATGTAAATCCTCATGTTCTTAATGGAATGATATTTATGATAATAATATAATATGATTACAATGATATTGGTAAATGTCTAGGAGGAATACCTATGGAGAATAATGATATCATTATTGAATATTTTAAAATAGATAGTAAATGTTCAATTATATGGCTGCGCACTCTTGTCAAACCATGAATTGATTTATACAGCTGTATTGATAGACTAATTATTTACCTGGAAATTCCCATTCCCTGCAAAAAGCAAAATTCTCAGCATAGAATGAACCACATCAGCTAAAAAAATTCTGTACTTCTATCTAGGGATCCTTTTCCTTAGAGATATGGTTAGGACATCAAAAAAGCATGGCACGGCTACCCAGAAAATGATAGATTCACCTACACGCTTGGTAATTCAAAGGAGACAATCGAGATCAAAATCATCGTGATCCTAAAAAGGTCTATTCTGTTGTAGGGTAAAAAAGTGCGAAAGACAATTCGCCAGACCATATCACTTAATTCTTCTTTTGATTCTAAGAAAAATATAGGTTTGACATTGTTCCTCTGCCGTAAATGATCTGTTCCTAAAGACAATGTAAATGCAATTCTGAAAATATTTTGTTCACAAGAGACTTCTAAATGTAAATATTGACACTAAAAAATTCAGATTCTTCTTGATGCTCTTCATCGTAAATATTACATTCAAATTTCTCAATATAAAATATAAATATATAAAAAAATGACAAAATATATGAAAGATGACAGTTCGTAAATGTAAATTAAAATTATATTGCGTCTTTACGTCCATATTATAAATGAAAAACTAGTTTTTAAAACCATGCCTATTCATAAATTAGCAATTTATTTTTTACTTTTGCTATTATTATTTTCAATGTAATGTTATTTTATATAAGAAAGTATGTATAATATAATCCTAATTTAAGAAACTAAATTATTCGAAACTCACAGTTACCTCCTATCTGTATTATGTCTTTCTTATCTATCTAAAGATTGATCTATATATTGTTTCATATGCAAACATATAAAAAAAATTTAATGTATATTTTCTTATTAATTTCATAAAACAAAAATTATATTTATATATACAATTAGAAATATATTATTAATTATGCATTTTTAATTTAGTAATTTGAAACAATTGAACTACCCTATTATTGAATTCTTATATCTTAATGAAACAGGTGTTAAGCGTAATTACACACAAAGCAATAATTACAATCGAAAATTACTAAACATTTTTCATAATTAGTATGACATTTTAGGTAAATATTAAATAATATAAATGTTGTAGTAAATATCAAGAAAACAAGAGATTTCTATTGAAGATGACAATGATAATTAGCTTTTGTTGTTTCTGTAAGATAATATCTAGATGTGTCAAGTTACGTGTGTCATAACAAAAAATGCAATATGGCGGTTATAAGAATATCTAACTTTTCAAGATGAGTTGTGTATTTTCATGAAATAATTGGCCTTTACATGCTGACATTTTAATTAATTGTATATTAATATTAACTTTGTTGAACGAAAAAATACTCTAAGAAAACAAATTAACATATTTTGTTGTTAATTTAAATTTTTCCCAACATTAAACATTTTGAAATAATAAATAAAATAGCCCTGCACTATCCGTGACAACATTGTTTCAAAACAACACTTTATGCATAATATCTACTAACTCTTAAGTAAATTTTACCATAAAATTCTAAGCATTATTGTTATAATTATAATAACATAAAAGAAGAACAAAACTTCTTTCCATATTTAAATTTATCTTTAAATCATTCAATTGTACATATAATATATTATAATAAAATATATGTATATAGGCAGATAAATATATGTGAGTATATGTGTAAATAAATGATTATTTCCGTAAAAATGTTTGAATTTCAAACAATATATGCTCAAAAATATTTCGGTAAATGTTTGAAATTAATTTAGTATCACTGAATACGTTTGCGTCTTTTACATAGCTTAAAAAACTTTAATTTTTATTTGAAAATTTTTTGCTTAAAAGTAAAACATAAGAAGAAAACTAATTTACAGACAATTACATTCTATTATCTCTAATAACCTCTAAGAAACTAATATTTACTTTTGGTTTGAAAATAATAACTATGTTTGATGTATACATTATACCGTTTGAAACACTTTAGAATAATAATATTTTTCAACCAAAATCATTAAATTTTCATCTAAATAATGTACTAATAAATATTATAGTGGTAAAAATGTTTCGAAATATTAAAAAAATTTTGTGGATTTTAAATTACGCATATTTTTATGAAATACTTTTAAATGTAAAATGAATGAAATGAATTCTCATTGAATTCATGTAGATAACGTATTATGCTTATATTCATTTTTCTCCAATATTTTTCTTTTTTCCTAGTCATATTTATATAAGTGTTTTATTCAAAAATTATTCAAGCAACTTTTTACACAGAGGAAATACTTTTAAACAGCTCTGTATTTGCTGTGATAAAGTGTATTTTCTTTTACAGTGGAAGAATAGTTGTAAGCTTATTTCTCTATTTATGAAAAAATAAATTCAAATTTTGGTGATGAAAAATTATTTGAATTTGATTGATTTATTTAGTTGACAAAGTTTGTTAGTTTTAGATGTGAATCAGCTAAAAACGTACAGATAATTTTTAATAGAAAATATTTCAAATCAACTTTATTTTTAATTTTTCATATATATATATATATATATATATATATATATATATATATATATATATATATATATATATATATATATATATATATATATATATATATATATATATATGTATGAATATGTATAAATATATATGTATATATATATATATATATATATATATATATATATGTATGAATATGTATAAATATATATGTATATATATATATATATATATATATATATATATATATATATATATATATATATATATATATATATATATATATATATATATATATATATATATATATATATATATATATATCTGTGTGTGTGTATATATATGTATGTATATATGTATATACGTCATGTTTTGAATGTTATTAAAGGACCTAAAATTTTATTTCATTATTTATTGTACAGTTTAACGCAATCTCTGTTGATTCTTCGTGGCACTCATGATAATATTAACCAATAATTATATAAACTTTCATCTCATAATTATTTTCATTACTTTTGCTATTAGTAGTTGTAAATTGTATACATAAAATATTTTGGTGTGTCTTGGCTCTCGAAAAATTATTCTCATCAAGCAAAACAACTTAAAATCATCAACCATAAGAATGGCCCATTGTGCTTTGATGAAAATAAACCTTAATTTTTGTTTTGCATTGGTGTGGATGATAGAAAAATGAAATAATAAGTTATGTTTCATTATTTCATTTATTTTTCAAGATGGTTTTTTGGAATTTTCGGTTTGATATATTTATTCTTGAAATATGATTTTACCCTTAAGAAATGTATTTTGAATGCAAGTACTACATGCATTTTTTTCACCTATAGAATTGGTATTTATCTATTGCTTAGTTGTAATTAATGATATCGATAGTTAAACAGTATGCTAAAATTATTATTAATACGTTTTATATAGTTATTTCAGTATTTAAAATTTGTATAGTTTCATTTTCAATACTGTCATTTAATTTGTATTCTTGAATTTGGAATGAAAATCCTAATCATTATTTAAAAATGAGTGATATTAAATAAATTACAGATTATAAGATTATTATGTAATCAAAATTACTAAATTCTTATATATTCAATTTCCTTAAAATGTAATTACAAATTGCAATCATAAATTACACAATTTTTCATCAAATTATTTTTGCATTAAGAATATTTAATGTTCTAATGATTATATAATTATTAGAATTACTAGTAAATGCAATACAGTTTTTAAAACCAAATATTAGATTAGTAAGTTTATAATTGTCTACATACATTTTTTTAAATTTCTCAAAATTATAAACCCCTCCGAAATTAAATTCAAAGATTTTGTAAATTTTCTGCTTCCCTTTCTCTAGCAATCAAATAAGTAATTAGTTTTATAGCATCAAAATTGTTCTATCAAAGGTTATTTGTTAACTATAAAATACACCACAATTTGTAAGATAATATAAAAATTTTAAATTTCGTAAAAAAATATATAGTGGCCGCATTGTTTTATTGCACAAAATAAGATGCGCAACTTCAAAAAGCTATGCTCCTTTAAATCAAAATTATATTTTTTCATTAAATATTATAAATAAACTTCATTTCACTTTATAAATATTTTAACTATAAAATTTTATCCTATGAATGAAATATTTAAGTTACAGAAATGCGAAATATTGTAATCAGAGATTTATATTCAATGTTTCATTATGTTGTTTTTGCAAATTAGGAAATATTTTGTAGTTTCAAAAGATATCACAGAAAAAGATAATCCTTAACACACTTAACAGATTCTTAAAAAGTATTACTTTCTCATATAAGGAAAAAAATTTACACCATCAGCGATAATTATTTCCTCGTAATTTCTTTTAAAATTCTCAAATTGAGTTCTAAAATGTGACTTTTTAAATGAGGTACTTAAAAATGTCTCAATCTATCATTTTATCTGAAAAAGAGTACTTAACTAAATTCTCAGTGGCAAATGTACCAAGTTAAAATGTCTAATGCTCATAAGAATTATATGTTTCTAGGTTATATTCAAATTTGAGTAATAATTAATACACTAATTGATGATCATTTCCTTTATCAATAAATTCATATTTATTCTCTTAAGCAAATTATTATGGTGAAAATATGTTAGTTGTGTATTTATAATTTGGTTTTATGATATTAAAATTATTCCATGCTTAACTATATTACAATGCGAATTAACGTCAAAAAATGTTGAAAAAATGGTATTTTCTAGTTTTAAAATTAAATTATTTTGTCTATGTAAAGACTGATAATCTTTACATAGACAAAGTTAATAACCATAATGATATTATATAAGAACTTAAGATATTTTTCACTTCCTTTTTAAAATGATTCTAAGAAAATTCGTTTAATTTAAAAAATTACCTCTGTATTCAGTTAATTATATCATATATTTCAATTTGATGAAATTTATGATGTGATATCTTTTGAAAATTTGATATCATATATTTCAATTTGATGATGATTTCAATTCAAAAACATATTTTGACACCTATTTACCAGTACTCTGAATTTATTATCATTTTTTTACTTAAAAATCTAATTTCTCTAAAAAAAGAAGGTCACACTAATTAGATAGCTTATTAATGAACCTTAAAATTTTATCGATAACTCCTTGTATGTATTTATACCATATATATGAAATATAAAAATGCATTCATTAAATTCTTCGAAAAAGAATTTTTAATGACATTCTTGAAATTTAGGAGGTAATTATTCGAAATATTTTTTAATTTTGTATTCTTTAGTAGCTTGAGATTTAAAATAAAGTTTTCGTCAGCTGATAAGATTTATAGAATCGATATAATATTTCATATTTTAATTCCATTTTAAGCATCTACCTATTTTTTGCTTATCATCAATTATAGAAAGTGTTCTGGTAATTTTATTAAATATTCATTTTAAAAATAACTATTGCATGTTTGAATATAGTTTTCCTTGAATTTTCAATCCACCAGTTAGATGTATGAAAACTCGAATATTAAACAATGAAAATATGCTGAAATTATTCAGAAATACTACTCACGGGATAAATAATAATAAATTTGAATTTTCAACACCAAAAATATATTAACTCTTTAGCAAGTTTTAACAGTTTATATTATATTTATTCTGTATATACGAACAATAAATTTTATTGGCTTTTGGCATCATAATAATTTAATGTTGAAATTAAACGGATCAAATGGGATTAAAGTAGATTAATACTGTTAACGATATATATACAGAAATAATCTCCTGTTCAAATATATATTTCAATAGTATGAAAGTAGTGTAGATGACTCTAAATTATAATTTTCAAAAATGACCAGGGTGTCAGTGTCAAATGCAGCAGGAGATTTAAAATTAAGTATTCAACGTGTCATTATGGTCTCCATTACCACGAAAGCATTACTTATTAGAAAATAAAAATATTTTTTGACAATCTAGGATTTTAGGGGTATATTTTTCAGAATCATTAGTTTAAATATACTGATTTTTAAAAATTTAATATTACATTGACACTAATTTTTGGATTATGATTGTTAATTATATTAAAATGCTACATATAAATAATCAAGTATACTTTATGTAAACTAAATATTCTATTGTTATTATTACATGATGATAAAATAAAATTATTAAAAAATTGAATATTATTAAATACATGTAATAAAAATAGGAAAAAAACATTTAAAAATGCAAGAAAATAAATTCAAAAAGTGCTATAGGAAAACTATATTGGGATATTTACATATTATCATTACTTTTAGTTTTAAAAAATCTGTCATGTTAAATGTGAAATAATTGTGAAATTTATGAATGCAATTGAACTTAAAATGTTCCACACAATGAAAATAATTAAATTTACATTAGATTTTATAAGAGATTTAATAATGTTAATTTTTTTAAATGACATATACTTTTGAATAATTATTTTAAGTATTTGAACATTCGTATTATGAAATGTCACAACAAAGTGATGTATTAGAATGCAGGACTTCTTTTATCATGAATTTAAAAAAAATAAAAGCATAATAGATCCAATCTCCTAGATGTTGAAAACATCGTTTTTGCAATTGAAAGATACAGAGATTTATACCGATATATTTACCTCAGTGGAGGCTGCACTTTATAAAGTTCTGTCAATTTCGGTACTTGCAGTAGTACCGACGAAGTGAAATATCTTTGTGACCGTCTTTATAGAGAAAAAATGCACCGATATTTGGTTGAAACTAGTGGAGAGAAAAATACTTTTATTTTTCACTTCAACATTTTTGAAAAATTGGCACTTCAAATTTGAAATTCTTATCAAGAAACAACGAGTATTTGATTTAAATAAAAGGAAATCGTCCATTTAAGAAAAATCTAAATCTTGGTCGATGAGTCATGTTTATTGCTTATTGAAACAGAATAGGCTACACATTATAACATTTATGAGACAAAGCACTCAAATATTTATCATCAATGTGGTCTCCAAGCACGTAGATTAATAAATTTTTATTATGCTGACGGATATCAACTATCATATGAAACATGTTATAAGATTAAATAAAATAACATATGTTATCACAAACATAAATTTCTGACTGAAATATGATTGAAATAAATTAAGAAATACACATACTATAAATGACCATAGATTAATTCTTCCTTCATATCACTTTTCACTGCATCTTTCTGATAGGTAATTTTTTCAAAATTGGTAGAAAAGTACTTAGCATTTCTCAAAATATTATGGATATAATATCCAGCAAGACAAACACGGAAAATATTAAGAGGCTTTGAAACACGAAGAAAAGGAGCTAAAAACGCAAGGAACAGCATTACATATCTCAATTTTATGCACTTTTTAAAATAATCAAAAAATTCAACTGAAAAATTTTTAGTTTCATTCTATCGTTTTAAAAATTAATTTTTATAATCTAATATTTGGATATTTTTCTGAATAATCATTTTTATTAAATGTACTCTTCGCATTCTAAAGCCTATACATGATTACACTATTATAGCTTTTTGTATACATATATTATTGTGTATATACATACATATACGTATATAGATAAATAGTTAAATGAATTTAAAATGTATTTCATTTAGAACTTTAAATATCATATTATTCTTTTTAAACATATTAATCATATAACATAACATTTATTAACATATTAATCTTTATAAAATTTCCATATATTTATGCGCTAAAAGATTTCATAGGTTACTATCACACCTGAAAACATGAAGAAGTTTCCTGCATGAAATTTAATTTTAGTTACACTTTCTTTCCAACAATACAATTGTTGAGAAATTACACCACAAATATAGATATAAAACTTGAACTTTTATGTATTTTTTCAAAATACAGACATTTATCAATACAGATTAATGATTTTGCTCAATCAGTTAAGAATAAAAAAAAACTATAGTTAGTATATTTCATATTTTTCATTTAACTTCTACTCTAGAAAATGATAGTAGTCTTAGATTTTACACTTCGACTTAAGTAATATCTTTTCGAACATTTTACACTAGATTGATTGATGACATACCCAAAGTCTATAAACTCTCTTAAAACAGGAGCGTTTTTTTCATTAATTTTTAAGTAAGGAATTTGTTTTGACATACTGTACCAAGCGAGACAAAGTAGTTTATCTCGTTTCGTAATGCAATATATTTCAACGTCAATCACTTTGTACTAAACAGACAAAATACTTTTTTATGCTGTTTATCATCATCTTCTTTTCAATTTAATATTTCTTCATGAACTTAAATACTTTATAAGAAATTAATTTTATTAAAAAGAAGTAACTTCATTTATAAGTCATTAAACAAGGAGATTATTTTGAGTAAGGAAATATACTAACAAACATATATCACCTTCAATATATTATAATTTTTATCACACATTCCTCATAGTATTAAATAATATTACTCAGTTCTTCTAATAATTTAATTTTTGCAATTATTTTCATGAAATATTAAACAAAAAGTAAAAGTTCCTGTTTCTTAAATATACTAAAAAAATAAGATAAAGATTTATGCATCGAAGCTATACATTTATTTTTTATTCGTTAGCTTTTATTATATAATTGCTAATATTATACATCTAATATCTATTAATAAATTGAATCTAAACAGTACAATGAATGTGATTGGAGAATTTAGTATGATAGAATGTAAAAATAAGTAATTTAAATTTAGAAATGTAGATGACATCACAAAAATAATTAGAAAATTGTTGATAATTGTTTGTATATGATTAGAAAATTGTTACTAATTGATAAATGATGTATTAAAAACACTTAAGGGAAGCCATTATATTGCTTAAATTCCATAATAATGAGAAAAGCTTATGAGTGAATACTGTTGCAATAAAAAATTATTATTTAGTTACTACTACGAACAAATTAACATTTCTTTTTGAATTAAATAAATAAATAATTTTATATTATTCAATAGGCTTTCCAAACTAAAGTTTAAATGCAGAATTTCAATTTTAAAATGTTACTCTATATAATATACCAATTTTTGGATACAAATGTCACATTAAAATTTATTGTTTTATTTTCGAAAAACAATTACAAATTGTTTATCAAGTTGCTTTCTACATAAAAATTCATCTATTATATGAGATTAATCAAAAACTGAGCTAAAATGTATTGTTTCAAGAATGAAAGAACACTGATACTTACATATCAAAAGAAAATCTAGGTCATTTTGCGTACAGACAACTAAAAGCTGCACTTAAAATTTATCCTGACAAATATTTATCAACTTAAATATTATTACATTGAATGTACAGTCACTATTACATTGAAAATCATTACATATTTCAAATGAACAATGACTTTAGTGGCACAGCTGTATGTATGAACACAATACAATTGCATGAACACTTTTGAAAGCGATTGTATATCAATATTTTTAATAGAATATTAAAAATATTGATGTATGTATAAACAATAATGTAATAAAAATTATTTTATTTAATAATTATACTTTACAGCAATGAAGTATCATTTTCTTAATTAGAAGACAGTTTTTTAGAATTTATCAAACAAAAATGTTAAAATAAATGGTTATAAAATTTAAATACTATATACATTTGAATACATAAAATCGATGCATTTGAATACATAAAATCATTTGAATACATAGCAGAATTACATGATACATTTAATTAAACTAATACGATAAACACACGATAATTGATTAGTTTATAATTAATATTCGTATTTAACTGAAGTTAATAATGATATGCAGAATAATCTGGAATTTGAAAATGTAATAATGGTGTAATATTAAAATGATGTAATATTCTTCAAAACAGAAATATATTTTATATTATTATATAATTTAATGTTACATATTATTAGAAATCATTGTAACTTTATTACCTATATGTTTATGGAATAGAAATATTCAAACATTTACAATTTTGATATCACTTTTATATTGTTTACATTGAATGTGTTTCAAAAAGTATTCCAAATCATATGATTTTGAGAATAAAGCAAAATAAATTTGAATAAAATGAAATACAGAATTATAGCACAAATTTGCCTTTGAAAATATTTTTGATTTAGTTCTTTATATTTTCAGCTTTTTTCACTTCAAACGAAATTACTAAAGTGATGTGGCAGTTTAAAATTATGTGTTTTATTGGTGTGACGAAAGTTGTTATATCGTTTCAATTGAAATTAGAAATACAGTGATGCAGTTAAATCAAATTCAGAATTCATTTGAAGATAAAAAACAGTTCTTCTTAGTGAAAATCTCCATTTTCATACTTTAATTTTAAAAAATAGTTATATTATAGATATATTAATTTAAGGAATTTTTCTGTAAAAAATAACAGTTTGTCATGTATGTTTAATAAATGTGTCTATACTCAAATTTAAGATATTAAATTATGGATCAAAACTAAAATTCAACCAACCTAAGTAAATATTATGTTCATATACTTGAAAGAAAGTATTATTAGATATTTATATCCGTTTAGGATATTCAATTACTTATTTAATGTGTCTGTAAGAAATATCTTAATAGTTGATATCTCAAAATGACGAAATAGTAATGTTGATTACATACTACATAATAAAATTTCTTATGTTTGAAAATTATAACCATAATGAATGTAAGCTTTTGCAGAAATTTATCTTAAATGAAATTGTTCTCCATATATCATTCCCCATTTTTCTGCAAATATCTACATGCGATCCGAAAATATTTAGCAATATCTGTACATTAAACTGTACACCCTATATTTTTATACAAAACTTTACTTTCATTGTTTTCAATCACGTATATCACAATTTGTAATCAGTTGGGTAGATGCATTGTAAATAAATGTATACAAATCACGTAAGCATATTTCATAAAATCTATATCATTTAAATTTTAACTCATAATTTATATTCATATACATTTTTATCATTCATGTAAAAGACATTTTTAAAGCAATATTATTTTTGTTTAGAGAATCTCCATTTTTAAGGTTAGAAAAATTCAAAACATTAAGCACAATTTTTCATATTCACGTTCCTTAAAAATTCTTTCTCTTCTACCCTAGCATGGCTTCAGAGGCGTTTTATTTCGTTTTAGACGCTCTGCAAAAAGCTTAAAAGCCTTCATGAAAAAGTCTTCGATCATTGCTTAAGCATTCCAAAACATTGCAAGGGTGAGTAAAGAGAAAGTGTGGGAGAGGGAAACCGCTGGAAGGGGTAGAAATGTGAAGGTCTCAGCGCATGCGCGATGACTGCCGAGGCAATTGTCAACAGACTGGCAGAGCGCATCCTTTTTACCCATCGATTCTTAAAAGTATCTTCAACTGCTTTTCTGCGAAAGGTAAGTGCATATTGCAAATGCATTTTTTGTTCCCACTTCACTTTATTAAGGTACACTCAGTTCTTTTTTTGGAAATAGTGATTCCGTCCTCGCTGGAATCTAAATGGGAATCACAGTAGAACGGGAATATTTGGTAGTAGGACGGAAGAATATCCGCATTCCGGGATGTGTCGGTGGTATTTTATCCGCATCTTTTGCTGTGACGTAGTAACGAGACATTTAATATTGACATTGCTCTTTTTCTTGGGTGCAAAATTTATTATTTGTTTACATTTCTTATCCGGATACCTACTTTTTACCATTATATTTTAAATGGGATATAATTTTCGATTATATATTGGTTATACACTAATTATCATTAGCACTCGCTTTGCAAGCAAGATTTAGTACTTAGTTATTTTTCATATTGAATTACAATTGAAATATTTTTAGTATGGTTTTTATAAGCATTCAGTATTTTAGTGCGTATTTTATGGAATGAAGTTATTTCTATTCTGTATTTGAATGTAGGTCAAGGCAAAGTATTCAAGGTTGCGCAAGTTGCGTGATGTGTAAAACTCGACTCAAATTATGCATTTTTGTTACACCGGTCAAGAAGTGTATTTAATGACTCAACTAATTAAGCTAAAATATTTTAATTAAAAAATAAATTTATATTAAATTGAAAGTAAAAGTAAAATCAAAAATATAGTGTAAGACAATTGTATTAATAGAATTATTTGGGTACATTATTTTGTAGTATATTAGTAAATATTATGCTTTTAGTAATTCTAGATTTTTTACTATGTTATTATAAGTTTTAATCATATTAAATAGAAATAAATGGTGAAGCATACAATACTCGAAAATTATTAGTTTAAAGAATCATATTTTTAAATTTAAAGAAAAAAATATTCTGGAATTGGAATGTTTATGCATTTACAAATGAATTCAAGACATTCAAATAGAAAAATAATTCAAAATTTAAAAATGCAGCAAAATAAAAATTAATTTTATAAAATATAGATACGGATAATTCTATTGATACTTTATATTTAGTTGTTAATTAATGAAATGATATAGGTAACATGAAAAATTCAAGAATATTTGCTAATATTTATCATTTGTAATGGTATTATTGATGTGTGTATTTAATTCTATGATAAATGCTTCAGAATGTCATAAACAGATGAAATATTTACTTTTTCAATGTTGTATTCAAATACTTGTCAATAATTATTTTAAATTCTGTTAATGAATTCAACGTCATTTCAAATACTTTCATAATTTAAATGACTGAGTTAAATTTCCAAGTATGCTTCTTAACGATAGCATTTATGTAACTTACCTGAAAAATAGCTTACGAAGTCTTTCTGTATTTAAAAGCAGTAGTTAGCTAAAAGCTTTAAATTTAGTCATTAAAAAGATAGAAAAATCATAGAATCATTGTAATATATAATTGTATTTATAATTATTATTTCTTAGATAATATTATGAAATAATATTTTATCAAACTGTATGAGAATTCTTTTTTTAAACAGTTATTATGTCCTTCTTGTTTGAATGCATGGGCATTAAATCATTTTTTTAAATTTATCTAAAATATATTTATGAAAACAAATGAAAGCTTCTTGTTGTTACAACTATAAGTTGTAAGCATATTTAACCACAAAGAAATGTCGTGAAAACTTTTGGCAAGAGTTCAAATATGGAAAGTAGAAATGGAAATGCGTCATTTCGCACACCAAAATATTTGTTTACTTGCACATATTTTTAACTAAAACAATTCATTCAATATATAGAGATAATAATTTCGTAATTCTGTATAAAAAGAAATTTTTCTCTGCATATTTAATTATACTAATTATAGCATAATGTAATGTAATATTTTGCACATAAATTTACACACTTGGTACAAAATACATTCTAAGATTATAGTAAGTTCGAAATTTTTTTATTATTTTGTATTTTTTGAAATTTTTTGTCCATAAAATCATTTGTAGATAAAAAAAATTGCCCATGATGTATCTTTTTCTTAAATATAATAATCGTTATATGAAAGAAGATATTTTCTTCAAAATAAGAATGTGACTTTAATTAATATTGAGAATAATTCGTTAATAATTTTTATCGCAACTGTCAAATAATAAAATAAATAATTAGAACATAATGAAACAAGTTATGTTTAACTTACATAATATTTAGTATATAATTAAATTAAATGAAAAATATGATAATAAGAATTTATAAAAACAGCACAATGCTTTTTAATATCTAATTAAACCTCAGCATATAAAAAATTTCTGCTTTGACTTACATTTAGTTCTAAGAACATTCTTATTTTCAATTTCACCCTACGAATTGTAGAATTTGACTGCAGGAAAGGATATTCACACAAATAGTTTACAAGATATACCTCTCGTCATCAATTATAATTGAGTTAGTTCGAATATGTAAGCAAAAATTGATCATATAATATAAAATATAATTTCAAAAACTCAATTTCAATATTATCCCGTAAGATTTAAATAAAATAAAAAAGCATGTTTTCATGAAATCATTAAATTTAAATGAATCAAATTACATTTACATTGCTACATTTTACAGACTTTAATAAGAAAAATATGGTGTTCGAAAATGTTATTATTACTTCCTTAATATTCAATTTATCTGTATGCACATTTAATTGGAAATATTTCCAATTGAAAAATGAAAATTTTTTACTTATATGAGTAAATTTCCAATTAAAAGATTTTACTCATATGAGTTAAGATATTTTGACCACTTAAAGTAATGGTGCATTTTAGACATTTATTGGTTTCATAAAAATACAGAATATATTCTTTAATATTTATTTATGATTTGAGAATTTAAATGCAATAAAATGGAAAATTGACTTAATATTTTTACCAATTTTGTAAAATAAGTATAATTTCTATTGAAGGGAGATTGAAATTTTGGTGCGCACATAACTCCATTTGAGATTTATACTTCAATGCGTATTTTGTGTGTTTATACATGCAAGTGCATGTGCATGTGTACACGCACTATTTGCTTTTTCTGCATACAATATCAATTATATTTATACAAAACTCAAATTTTTATTTTTTTATTTATGCTATAGATTTGTTTTATGACAACACATATCTATATAATTATTTTCCATACAAATATAGTTTTAATCTTTTTTTACGCTAATACAATTACTTTTAGCAATAATTATGAAACAAAGAAAAATAAATTTATAAATCATGCTTATTTTAATTATACATTCAAGACAATTTTAAAAAATTATTTAAAATTAAATAATTTCTTACGTAACATTTTAATATAACTATTTTAATATGACTTTTATCTAATTTAGCAGATGTAATAATAATAACGTATTTTTTAAACTATATTAAAAATGTGATAAAGTGTACTATATTTTTTATAATATCAATAAAATATCTCTGGCCATTCAAGCTATTAAACTAACACCTTTAATTAAATGATATAATATTTAACTTCTTA
The DNA here is from genome assembly GCA_037975125.1 of Latrodectus hesperus. Taxonomy (NCBI): domain Eukaryota; kingdom Metazoa; phylum Arthropoda; class Arachnida; order Araneae; family Theridiidae; genus Latrodectus; species Latrodectus hesperus. The sequence goes on from CM075853.1 coordinate 35,582,686, forward strand.
TTTGTTATACAAAATGTCTTAAAATAGCTAATCCTAAATTTCAGAAATTTTAGTTACATTTATTACGGATGATACATTTTAAATTAATTCATTTACTTATTGCTGAGTAGTAAGAGCTCTATCAAAATAACTCTGGTTTAGTGTAATACGCAGAAACGATAGATGTAGTGAAAATACATTTACAGTAAAATCGATTATTCTGTTGAGCATAGAAAATTCATGAATCACAAGAAAATCATTTTAATGAAACATTTATCCGATTAATAGGTACTAGTATAATAATATCATGCTCGGACATAATGCGCTTAAGCAAATGGATATATGGAAGAAAAGTTTATGTTCGTATTAAAATATTCTTTTATTGCTATTAATTTTACAAATCTTTGTACAATGTTTTTATATAGTAATTTTTATAATTTCTACAAACAAACATCATAATAAGTGAAACATACATAAAAAATTAAATGAATGACATATATATTTGTTTTTATTGTAACATTTGTAAAAATAAAGCTTATTAAGAAAAAAATCATATATTTCATATATCAGAATTTAAACATTTTCAACATATCTCTTTGTTTTAACAATTTTCAATAAATTTTAAATTATTACAAAAAAATGAATTTACGAAAATATTTAGGATGAAAGATGACAACAAACATTAATATTTTGTTAAACATGTTTCTATATACTCTGTATACATATAATCATAATAATACGCTATAAATGTGTATTATGAGTTGAATTTTATAAAATATCTGTATTTTGTATTTTATTTGAAAAATAAGTTCAAGAATTTGAATGCCCCAAAGTTTCTCATAAAATCATAAATTTATAAAAATTGCTTTATATATATATATATATATATATATATATATATATATATATATATATATATATATATATATATATATATATATATATATATATATATATATATATATATATATATATATATATATATATATATATATATATATATATATATATATTATAAAATTTTTATGCTGTATTTTGCAATAAAATTTTTATAATTCTCTTTCGACTTTTAAGAATTGTGACTTTTAAGCTAGTGAACTAAGTTCTTAAAAATATCTTTCCTGAATCTGCCCAATTCTAAGAAAACTCTTTTTAAAGAGTCTTTATAAATTTTTACAAAATTCATTTTTCCAGGTTATTTTTAAAGTACAAAATGATCTTTGTTGCTGTTTTATTTATCTATCACAATCGTTAAACTGCATTATAAAGTCGGAGATAGAAATGTAGTAATCAAACACTTGTATAGAAACAGTCTTGTATTTCAAGCTCCAGATGCCCTTAAGGGTATATTTCGCTCATTTTTTTTAAAGTAAAAAAAAAATTCTTAATCGCAGACTACATTAAGAACGAAACAAGAAAAAGAGATTTCCGACAAACGTATAGAAAAAGGAGACAAAGATATCAAAAGAAAAAGAAATCAGGAGCTATGTTGGAATTCAAAACTCCGTGACCTACATTTCTCTTGAGCATTTCAAGTAAACAAGGTCCCTCATTCCAATCCCCCCACTTCTTCCACCTCTAAAGCACAATCGAATCCTCCACCCCCTTCCACACAGAGTTCTAAAAGAAGGGTCGATATGTCCGCAAAAGGGCGTTTTATTCGTATTTCCCTTAGCTTTGGTCTTCATTTCCAATAGAACTTGCTCACTCTAATGCTCCGTTCCCAAATGGATTTCAATGCCCATTGAAAGTTTTTACTCTTTTTTTCCTCCTTTTTTGCACTAACTGCTCATTGAAACGGTGGATGCGAGTGATAAGTGGTTGAAATCGCTTGAGGTAGGCGAAAGAAATTTTTGCTATTTAACGGTCGATAACTGCTTCGATGTCCGTATTTTTTGTGAATGTTTTTAATGAAATGTTTTTTGGCGTTATCATCTGCTTTACAGTACTTATCGTCTGTTGGAATGTAAGAAAGGACAAGGCTAAGTGTTGAGTTAAAAAAATGGTTATGAAAAAAAAAGAAATCGCAAAATAATATTTACATTTAATATAGATAACCACAATCCCATTAGAAATAATTAATGTGTTTATTTTATCAACTTTACATTACAAAGTACTTATCAGTTTTATTTCCATTTTATACTTTCTATTGATTAAACATAAATTTAATTAATGCTTATCTATTTAGTTAAAAAAATTCAGCTCTAAGGCTTCAATATATAATTCAAATAATTCGAAATAATAAAGAAATGACTTTCCATGAAAATGTATTAATATAAATTATACTTTTTTAACTATTTATGAAATTTATTTTACTATTGAAGCACAAATATATAATTTAGTAAAAGTTAATACTTTAAAGGAAATGTTATTTTTGAGTAATGTTTGCTATTTTAAGTAGGAATTACTTTTTAGAAATAATGTAATTACACAGAAATAAATTTTCCTACAAGATTTTGAAATTGCAAATCAGGAAAAGTAACGTGTCTGACATTCTTAACACATAATTTCATATATTTTTACTTTTATACAGTATTTCACATATTTCTATTAGTAAGAGTTTCATGGGCAAGAAAAAATGAAAATAGAATTAAGGAATAGATTTCCCTTGTTAATTTAATTATAAGAAAATTAAAAAATGTATTAAGTTCATGTGAAACAAAATTAAGTTAAAATTCAACAAAATTCTGATAAATAGCAATAGAATAAAACCAAACATTTATGAAATGATTACGTAGAGAAATAAAGCAAATTAAGAAGCAAAAGGAAGGAATTTAATTTATGGTATAATGAACAAATTATTTCAATTTCTGCTTTCGACAAAAACAATTATTGAACTGGATTTCTAAATTATTATAATTTGTTTCATAACATAGGATAAGAAAATAATAATTCAATCTTCTAAATATTAATAAATGGCAACTTAACCGTTTAACTTTACTTTTTTTCGTGTAATTGCTTATATTATATGTCAAAAATATTAAGGAGAAAGCATCAAATATTTAGACGGTATCATTAGACAATATATCGTCTAAATATTTGGTGCTTTCTTCTTAATATATTCTAAGACTACTTTAGAGATACTGCATTTTTTTGTTCACATAAATGTTCATATTATATTTAGTACCTGTAAGATACTCTCACAATTAAGATATTATTAAAAATATTTTAAAAAGTAAAGGTTAATGGAAAGAAAAATATTAATTCAAACAAGAGAAAAAAACTGACCAATGAGCAAAAAACTGACAAATGTGGTTGGAAAATTTTGCTGAACGAGAAATGCGTAACTACGGTTAAACCTTACGCTTAGTTGGAAAAAAAGAACACACTAGCTGAAAAAATGGAAGTCGTTACCACTTTCACAAAATGGATGTTAAAAAAAGTAAAATAAATAAAAATCTTTACCATATGACAGGGCATCTGGTCATGTAAAAATACCGAGATAAAAATGGAATAAAGAGTAAACTAAAACTGTCACAGGAAAAGAAAGAGTGTTTATCAAGATAATATTATTTATTATACAAAAACTGAAAACACTTTAAAATTGTTTCATTAGCCTTTTGAACATTGTGAATTTATTTATTTATATTTCCTCAGAGAGTGTTGATGTTGTTGCTTATGACACTTGGCGAAGCCAAGCTCGCTATGACTTTGGCTGTGCGAATTAAGTCAAAGGGAGCGTGCGTCTTTCGTTTGGATCAGAGCAACACGAAGGTGAAAGTACGACTTTGCTCTTTTTAAAGTGCCTCGTAATTTTGAACCACGGTCAGGTGACGAGGCCGCACCTGAGCTGGCAATCTCCTCTCCACATCCACGCCACACCAGCGGAAGGACTTTGGACATCACATATTAACGTGGACACGTCCCCAACCCACGGAACTCCAGCAATTCAGTGAAGGTACACCGTGGTCATCCTCCCAACCACTGCCCTCGGCAAATGATGCTTCACTTTGCTGAGCTTACGGGAAGTAACGTGAAGCTACTGAGCCAATGGAGTTCTTCTTCAGAGAGTAAACTATACAAGATAAAAACATAAAAGTAATTTATATTTATAAAGAATCCTTAATTTGAAGGTTTAGGATCGCTTTTGGCGTGTAATACAGCTTGCACTCTTTTAGAAATCAATTCATGCAAATGCTGAATTTAGGAATATTGTATTATTTATCATAGAGATATTGTGAAAGTTCTGGAAGAAATGCCAGTCGCGAAGGTTTATAGGTTCCACATTAAATGTTCTAAAATAGCTTTAACGTTAATAACGGTTTAGTTGTATTTAGATCGAGTGACTCGTTGGACCAAAGTAGATGCTCAACTTTATCCTCATTTTATTCAAACTATGATCGGAGATGCTCCTCAGCATGAACAGGTTCATTATGAGATTTGGAATGTTCCATCATCTGCAGGAAACCAAATTTGCATTGACCGGCTCAGTTAAAATGCCTTCATTCTTCTTACCAGTGATCCTTCATATTATGATTACAATTGGTTCAATCAAAACACGGCTGCTCATATCATGACTCATCCACTTCCATGCTAGACAGTTGAAATTAAACAATCAATACACATGATTGTGAAGTTGTCCTTGAAACATTCACATATACTGTTGTGGTGAAAATTGTGTGAAGGTCATTATTTCAGATCACATTAAATCTTCCTCTTAATAATTTACCAGGTCTTGTGAGTGACACCACTATAGATTATGTTTGGCATTAACATCTGTGACAAGTGGATTGTGAATTTCTTCTCTCTCTCTGTAAGTGTTGTGTTTAGGAAGATGTCTTCTAATAATGTTTATACTTTATCAGTGACACTGAAGAAAACAAACACTGATTGAGTTCCGGGGACACGTTTGCTACAGTTGCTTCTTTTGCAGACATTACATTCCATTTCAAAACTCATAAGTCTTTTTCAATGAGCTTCTTTTCAAGTTAATTACATTGCTTTACTGAGGATGTCTTGCAGCGCTGTGTACATATTATCATAACTTTAGATACGCAAACAAATCGGGGTGTTCTTGTGGCATATGCTTCAGCTTGATGGGCTCTCATATTCTGATTTCTTTGAAAATCTGAGGTATCCGACATTTTGTGCTTTTAAAAAAATTCATGACTTTAAGAAAATTAATAAAGTATATGTACTGCCAGACTACATGCATTTCTATTTATGAAAAAAATGGTAACTTCTATTAAATTACAATGCTTACAAAGCACATTTAAATGTCTTGCTAAATAAATATACAGACAGTTATGAAAATAATGGAAATCCACTTTATTGATAACCATCTATATATTTACTAACATTTTAGTCTGTGTACTATTAGGAAATAAAGAGTAATCTTAAAAATTATAATCAGCCCATATACTACCATATATGATAAAATGATTAACTTTAAATGTACAACTAAACAAAAAAATACATCCATAATTTACTTACGGTATATTCAAATTAATTCCGTTTTGTTCAGTTATTTTTACTACCTCTAATACATGTCCTATCTCAAAATAATACTGATGTCAAAAATAAGGGAATTTATTTGCCATCTTACTATTTCCCATACAAACCCTTCAAGAACACCATGGTGATAAGTTTTTTATAGACTCTCTAAATCGATTTTAGTAAATTATTTATCAATTATTCTTAAATTTATTTTGCAAATTATCTGTGAATTATGTTAGTTTATACAGGCTGAAAAACAAAAACAAAATAAGGGTGCTAGTGAAAATTTTACTGAAGGTATAAGCAAGATTGCACTGAAGCGTAAAAACAGTGTATAATATAAATCAAAGGTAATATTAGTACATGTAAAACACTAACAAAATAAATAGAATTTTTTATAAACTTAATATGCATTTTTTTGTTTACTTTTCATCAGGTGTTAAATAAAAAATTGGTTGATTTTCATTTAAAGGGAACATTTGGATAATTGACTGAAGTATGTGTTTCTTTCAGCCGCAAAATTCTCTTAATTAAAAAATCATCCCAGTGATCATTCAGCAAGAAAAAGAACTTTTTTAAAGAAATCATTGATCTTTTTGAAATTAAATATGTAAACAGTTCATTTAAAATTAATAAACTGATTAAAGCTTCAAGACCCTAGGCCCATTCAGACACTATACAGTACGTATTTCAATCCGTTGAATATTAAACAATTTTCAGCACAAAATGTGCTTCTAAGCACCTTGGTAAAGAAAGATAAATATACCCATTGTTATCTTGCGATATATTATGACAGGATATTAATAGTTTTTACTCTAAAGCTATACTATTTTTGGGTGTCTAAATGTGATAGCCTGTCATTTCCAAAATATTTTTAATTGCTAAATGTTCCGAAAAGGAATAGTAACCAAAATCAGATATCCTTATGCATTTTATATAGAACTGGAAATTATCATGGTAAATACGAGTATCAAGAAGGTTTGCAATGAAGGGTAATGTCACATTGACAAAATTTCAAACAGCATTATTTGAAGTGATCCACAGTTTTGAAAGGTATCACGCCTCATCATCATAACAAAAGTAATGGCTATATAATACTTTTAAATAATGGTAATTGAATGCATTAGATTTGGTCTCTGCATTTAAAAATTCAATATTTATCTGGTCCAAAAATTAAAAAAGTTATCATTGAACCTTAACCGCTACCCTTCTGTTGTCAACTAATTCGATTAGCTTACACACAACTCTCTCGTCATCACATGTGTCCATCAGTGTTGTGCAGATAAAGACTTATCATAAAAGACAAAATGAGCCTAACTCTACTATCAAAGCAGCTTGAGATTGGAGAAAAAGTTACAGGTGTTAATGAAATGAGAGAGTATTTAACGTCTTAGAAAGGTAATATTTATAATTTAGAGACAGTTCAGTCTTGTGGCGCATTTATCTGGTCTTCCATATAATGTGTGCAATTTGTTAGATACAGCCATGAATAATGGCTTATTCATTGATTGCCCATATAAATTCTGGCATTTCAGTGTTACCATGTTCAAATTAGTGGAACAGGCTATAATATTTTCAATATTGTTTTCCTGGTGTTATTCATTATATCTATCCTCTAAGAGCTTTTCATAGTATTTCCTGAACATCAAAATTTTCAGCAACTGTTACCAGCTTTATACCATGTGAATTAGGAAATAGAAATACTGGTTAAGGTCGAAATTAACACTCACATGGGGATTGAAAACTTCCATTATGAAAAATAACTTATACTCGAACAATGTAAGTCAAAAAACATTTTACTGAGAATAATACAATATATTTTCATACAGCACATTATTTCCCTACACATCTCGCAATTTCAACAGTCCGTTTTCGGAACATAGCTCTAATCAATCGATGCCCTAATGACAGAAATATGCTCCTTAGTCCTTAAGCCAGCTTAGAACAACTGATTGAACCTCGTCATCATTGGAAAATTGTCTTTCACCTAAATATTCTTTGAGCCTACCGAACACTTTACAATTGCAGAGTGCCAGGTTAGGATTGTTTTGCGGATGCTTAAGGACCCTTCATCCAAAATTGTAAAGAGTCCTGTGCTGTGAGTGCCTTCCACCTGTGTTCGATGTGATCGCCATTATTGGCTTTCCTTACCTTTCCGCATGGGTTTAGTTTGTGCTTACGTCTTCGAACTGCTGGCAACATTTTAAAATGATTGGATTTTTTCTCTTACTAAGCAGCAACACTTCCAACAATCCGAATGAAATTGATACAGTTGTAAGCCATGGAACTCAACTATCATCTGCGCTAGCTTCATTTTCTTTCTCAATGACGCCATCGGTGGCGGGACAAGTGCAACTTACTTTCTGAACACCCAAGTCTTATATATACCTGTCGGGATGGATACTTGGAAATTTTTAGAGTTCCCTCTTTTCCGACCGGTGAATGTGGCCCATTATCTCAGAAAATTCCTCTCAGAAGACAGTTTACGCAGTGCATATTAAGAAGATTTTAAATGGTTTTTAGGTCTTAAAGTCTCTATTACATGGCGTCAAAATATAGTGTTAATTAAAAAAATCATTAATTCATACAATGTTAAAAATTAGCTTCTCCAAGACTTAGTATTTTCAATTGTAATGCAAAGATACTACAGTCTTTGAGTTCGAATGAAGATATTATAAATAAAGGATTCGAAAACAGTGTTAAATTAAAATTTCGCTTCTATTGCGCATCTGTGCCATTTAAAAGCTAAGAATTAAATGCTTTTTTCATAAAAAATGACAATTTGTATTTTATTAAAGTAAAAGACAAAATAATCTAAATTTAATATTTTTAACATGCTTATCTACAATTTCGAAACACTTTGCTACCAAACAATAGCTTGAATAATAATTGTAAATTTTGAAAACTTTTGCTACATTGTAAATAATTGGAAGAATGAAATTCACAATGTTGTCCACCATTATGGCCAAAACGACCACATAAACTCTGCACAGCTAGATTCCTCGTTGGGAGTACATCAAAGCTGACTAAAGAAGCGTTCCTGTGGTTGACCAGAAAAATACGAAAAATGTATGCCATCACTTCGGGTGCAAGAAAAAATACTTTATTGAACATATCAACAGCAGCATATGCACAATTTAAATCAGATGTTTAAAATGTATGCCTTGAATGTCAAGGCAGGCTTGAGCATGCCGTGGAATGGCTGTCATCACAAGTTGCAGCATCGTGGGGTTCATCAAAGTATTAGAAGCGTGCAGACGAGCTACTAAGTCCGTTGGTGTTGGCACTACGTCTCGATACACCAGTTCCTTGAGATGGCCTCATATGAAAAAATTCAACGGTGTAAGATAGAACCGGACCCACACGTCCGATCCAGTGGCCGGGATATTCCGTATCCAGCCAACCACGTACAAGAGCACAGAAATACGCCGGAGCCCTATCATGCTGGAACCAAAGATATTTCCATTACATCGGCCTTACATCAAGCACATGTCGTACTAGTCACCAATGGAATACCTGGCCACCATACGAAGAGTACCGATAGCTGCAAGAAGCAGCCTTTTAAATACCAGTTTAACGACGGCTTAAAGTCATTCCATGGCTCTCAGGCGTGCATGACGCAATATGCGCGACGAACGTTTTAAACATTATCGTCTGGAAAGATATACAAATTCTGTTGTTCATATGTCCAATAAAGTGTTTTTTTCTTATACCGGAAGTGAAGCCATACTTTAATTTTCGTATTTGTCTCGTAAACTATGGATCGTACAGGAACGCTTCTTTGGGCAGTTTTTATGTACTCCCAACCAGGAATCTAGCTGTGCAGAGTTTATGCGGTCGTTTTGAGTCACCCGGCATTATATATATTATATATATATATATATATATATATATATATATATATATATATATATATATATATATATATATATATATATATATATATATATATATATATATATATATATATATATATATATATATATATATATATATGTATATATATATATATAATCAGGCACAGATATGATGGTCCATAAACGTTAGAAATCAAAATCCAATATAAGCAGTATTTTATAAAAATAGATTTAGTTACTTAGATTGATTTGATCCTGTGCATATTATTCCCATTTACAGCAAATTTATATTTGCAATATCCTCAAAATATGTAATAAAACCAAGAAAAACCTAATTTTGATTTATGTGAAAAAAAGTTTGAATTAAACAATCCCTTATAATATAATTTTATTCGCGGGTTTAATTAATGAAAAGCTTCACATTTCCTCTTTGCGTACTATCACATTGTGATCTTTGAGCATTTGACCACTTACAAAAATCAGATTTTCAGTATGTGGTAAAATCATTGTAGACCATACTTTATTAAATTCTATACTTTATCAAATTGAAAATTGTCATTGCGTAATTTGATAACTACCAATGAAAATGTATGTTCTTATATTGAAAGATAAACCTTTTACATCATTTATGAGATTTGTCTTTAGTATTATTTTTCGTTAAAAACAAAATTGGAAAATTAATTGTTTATATATAGGGAAATCCTAGTCACCCCGAAAAAGATCTATATTAAAGAATATTGAGTAAATTCTACATGCAAAAGTATGTTACAATATAATGTGTCTTTAAAAAACCGAGTTAGAATACTTAATATGTATAAAAAATGATGATACTTATTTATAGCTCTTGTTTACTTAAAAACATAAATTATTTGTAAACATGATATCTTAAACAAAAATAATTTTTTAAAACTTTTAATATGGAACAAGTAAAATTAACATTCTTAAATGGATACTGGAAGCATACATGAAATTACTACTTGAATATTGCAGAATTAAGCTTAACCGTTCAATTGACAATGATTTTTAAAATGTCTGCCATGAAAATTAATTCCAGTTAAGGAATCATTGATCAAAATACTTTTCATGAAATGGATCTTTTGTAAGGGAGAATGATTTGTATAATTATGAGGCAATTAAATTTTATGAATGATTAATTATTATAGTTATTTTATTAATCATTTGAATAAAATAAGGCAATTTTGAAGAATTATAAATCTGATGTCATATTTCCCTGATTTCTCATATTTAAGTAAATATTGATGGATAATGATTATGAAATGCATTTGAAAGTCATATTCTTGATTTTAATTTTTCTGTAACATGACTCGTCAATGGATCGGAATTTATTGTAAATGATGAGAATCCAAACATTATGCAAAAGTATCATGAAAAGATTAATATTTTCACACTGCTTAGGATAACAACATAACCGAAAGCTGATGTCCATTACACATTGTGAATTCCGAAAGAGATCTTCATAGATTGTAGATCGTATTCACACATTGGAATGTGAAAATCCGAAAAATCCCCAAAGGAACTTCACACAAATAGATACGCATGCAGAAAACTGAGAAATCCAACATTTATTTCCCATTGTTTATAAATGACTATGCTAGAGCCTACTCCAAAGAAGGTGGTCCCATATCTAAGCCACTACGAGTTACGAAAGATATATATATATATATATATATATATATATATATATATATATATATATATATATATATATATATATATATATATATATATATATATATATATATATATATATATATATATATATATATATATATATATATATATATATATATATATATATATATATATATATTTGAAATTCAAGCTAGTTCCCATTTATAACATTAATTATCATATGGAAAAATCTGCATTAAAATTCATTTAAATCAATTACTTTATATAAATGAAGCATATAGCATATATTTTAGGAGAATATTAAAACACATTGTTAAATATATAATATTTTAAAGAAACTCAGAACAAATTAAAAATTAAAAAAACTTATAAATACCTTTATCAATTTATAAGGGAACAATACATTTTTGGTTAAATTTAAAAAATTACCAAAATTTTGATTTCGTATTTTTTTTAAATTTTTCTGCATGTATTTTCATATTTTTCTTCCTATTCATACTAATCTTCTTTTTGTATTGAATTTGAATGTTTCAACATGAATAAAAATTAGCATTTACTTTTATATTAAATTTGAAAATTAAAACATATTATAATAATACTTGTTGCTATATATACGGTCTGCGAGTATGAAGAAAATAGCTGTATTGACAATAAAGGGGAAATTTTTCCCTAATAGGGAAAACGGTTATTTCCTTTTCCCTCTCCAGTACCTCATCTTCCCAGGACTTCGGCTGGAGCGAAACCAGTAAGGCACACTCCTGCATCACTGGAAGTGCACTGTTATTCCTTGCTTGTACAGAAGATATTTTAAGCAGTCGTAAGGTCATAAATTTATTGATTTCTTCATTAAAGTGTTTGTGACTGATTTTGAAAGAAAATATTCAGAATAAATGTCGGATATTTTTTGGAATCCTGATTTTGTCATTAATATTTATTTGAATGTTGGAGGAAAGTAGAAAGTTAAGTGATCATTCTTGGAGGTAAGGTTTCGGATTTGATTTTAATTCTTAATTTGTAATAAAGACGTAATTCAAATTGATTTGAAAAATTATATATTTGAAAACTTATATGTATCAAACTTAATATTTGTCAGGTATATAATTGAAATTTATTTCATAATAAAGTCTTAACTATCATAAAAATATTCGATATTATAAATTTATCAAATTATTAAATTTAAAGTGATTCGTACAATCTGAATTATTTGTTCTCTACATAACCTCTGTTTTTTTACCATTCTTAACTTTATTAAGATTTTTTATGTATTTAAATGAAGTAACTTCTTTGTTGGTGTCGAAAACTTGAAAGAATGTTATTCCAGTTTGAATTGTGCAAGTTAAAATAATATAAAGTTATAAAAGTTAAAATATATATATATATATATATATATATATATATATATATATATATATATATATATTTATATATATATATATATATATATATATATATATATATATATATATATATATATATATATATATTTATATATATATATATATATATATATATATATATATATATATATATATATATATATATATATATATATTATATATATATATATATATATATATATATATATATATATATATATATATATATATATATATATATATATATATATATATTTATATATATATATATATATATATATATATATATATATATATATATATATATATTATATATATATATATATATATATATATATATATATATATATATATATATATATATATATATATATATATATATATATATATATATATATATATATATATATGTAAATGTATATAAACAAGAGGTAAAAATGAATGTGAATATTTTTTGTATTTATTTATTTCATAGTGGACATTTATTAGATTGTTTATAAATGTTAATATTATTTAAGCACAGTTATATTATTTTATTAATGCATATTTTATTAATATACAGCTTATATGATAGTGATTATACACAAAATAGAAATCAACTTCGTAATTTTTGAAATATAGTATTAATTTAAATAAAAAAAAATAAAAATTTGCAGTATTATAAAACATGGATACAATCATGAGTATTTTTGTATAAAAAATTAGCAAAAAAATGTTTGAGAGATCTGATGCACTTTAAAATTTGAAAACGTTAGATCATTAATAAAAATTCATTAATTGAATGTATCAAAAGTATTTTATTTTCAAATGAGTTTATTGCAACTGTGTTCAGCATATTAGATTGACTTTGACAAAATTAATTAATAATATTCTTGTTATTATATGTTAAAGATGTATAATATACCATCATTAAAATAGCTTTAATATCGCTTTGATTGTTTCAGATTTTAATAAAAATAGCATTGGTATGCATTATCATTTGGAAAATTATTAAAAGCATTTCGTGAATTTCAAATTTAATATAATTGCGTATAGCTTTGCAATATGTTCTGAGCTTTGAAAAAGAAAGTTATTATTTACAAATACATTTAATCCATTAATATATTTGTTTTTTCCTTTCCTTATTTATATTATATAAAAATATAAATATTGAAATGAACTGGTAATTTTTTAAGATTTTTGGTTATAGTAGAACAAGTAATATAATTATCTGAAATTTGCTTATTAATATACATTAAAGATGTATCAACAGCATGTTTTATATAAAATCTAGTGTAAAAAGATGTATATAAAAAGATAGATTTTAAACTTAGTTGAAATGTATGTACAGTCATAAGTATTTGGGAGAAAACTTTCGTGCTTAGCTTTTTAAGTTATATAAAGGTTTAAAAATGACTAATACTTGTAAGATTTATCTTCTTTTTTCGTAAAATATTTAATTAATCCGGATTAATTTTATTTCAATGAATTTTTTTTGTTAAGTGAAAGCATAGGTTTTCATCTTAAGCTTTATAATCAAAATGCAAGTCGACGTGTCAGTCTTATTTATCCATTCATTTTTCCACGCTAAATTTGACTTTCATTTTCCTCCTGTTTCACAATAAAAGTTCTGAAAAACTCACTTCATAACGTAAGCATGACTTGAATTTTAAATTTCGTTCCTGAGGAAGTAACAACGATACAGTGAAATAATGGTGCTCTAAAAATATACGCCTTGAATACTGAATTCCAAAAAAAAAACTTTTTAAATGCATGGAATGATCTTGTAATCTAATCAAAGTAAAGCCTGTTTCAACTTAATTTAGCAAAAAATTTTAGAATAATAATTTTCCAGAAATATCAATTCGAACTAAAGGGTTTATTTTTTCTAAATTTAAAGATATGTCAAAGAACTGTAAAGAGTTATGTTTAATAATTTTTATTGCCTAATTTCGCATTTAACATTTAGTATTTCTTGTTTGTAAAAAAAAGCTAAAATAATATATATTTATTAATCCCAATTTCAAAGCAATTTATTAATTGTAAAATAGAATTTTTTTCATTTTTATCTTTCATAGCAGTTGAAATAAAAATGAATTAATAAATTGTTTCGTTACAAACAAATTTTTCAATTACTTAATCTATATTTTTTGCCAATACTTATTATTTTAAATACTTACAAATATTTAAAATTAAAATGAATACTAAAAACAGATCAGAAATTGTGACAAACATGATTTTCAAGAAGAAAGAACTATCATAAAAATTTTAACTTTTAGAAACACATTAAGCAGCGTAAATAACTTTGATTTTTACAAAGTAAAATACCCTTGATAACCCGTGTTAATAAAGCTGTCCTTATTTGCATGTGCTCTTTTAATTTAAAAATAAATGTACGTATGGAATTATTACTATTTTGAAGAATAAACCACATCCTTACATTATATATTTTTTACTATTTATGTGGTTAATGATTCTGAAATTGAATTTTGTGGATTTTTATTACATAAACAACTACAATAAAAAATTCTATAAATTACTTTTTGAAATTTCTAGTTGAAATTATTAGTTTTTGGACTTCGTATATAGGTTTTCTGAAATAATTTTATTTATAAAGTTTTCAGAGAAATCAGAAAGAAACGAAAATGGGATTAGACTGTTCTCTTAGAATTTTTTATTACTCTACAAAATTGAGAAAAATTATTTTCTGACTTATGATGGCAAATTATGCTTTAGTTATTATGCCATATGACGTGATAGAAAAATAATTAATTTTAAGATAATTTTAATTCATTTTGCTTAGATTAAGACTAAAAACTGACATTCTCCTCGAACATTTCAAAGCATGATGTAAAAGAAGAAGTAAAATTAAAGCATACACATTTCTAGAAACGAACCTTTAAGAAACCCATAATGATTAATATTGGTTTCTTAACTTAGATCGTCATAAGAATATGGTTGAAAATAATAGTAAATAGAACCCAAGTGTTTTCATAGTTTGGACATATTTAGCTTGAAATATGTTTTTACAAATGGATATAGATGAAACCACTTGTTTAAGTATCAACTGAAACAATGTTAAATTAATTCAATAAAAACAGAAAATATAGTTTTATGGGACACGTTAAGAATAAAGTCACATTAAAATAAAGATTATTTTTTACACTTCTGATAAGGGAAAGATTATATTAAATTAAATTAACATAGGCTAGATATTGATTATAAGTTTATTAAAAAAATTAAGAACTACATAATATTTAAGTTGCTGTAACTTAATGAGAGAAAATAGTTCAATATAGTAGAGTTAAAAGTAAATTAAAACAAAACTTGGGATTAGGATAGTTAGTTAAATGTGAAATTATGAAAATACAGACTATATGCTACAACTTTATACTCAACACTATTTGGACAAAACATATAAATAATCAATATAAAAATCATTAAAGATGTTAAAAATCACCAGAAGCACTTTTCAGAGCATATGGAACTAATTTGATATTCATAACATACAGCATACAAGACCTCTGTAAACTGAAAAATATATTAAAATTGTGAGAATATTACGTTAATAATGGAACAAATATACATGGTTCAAGACTAATGCTTTAGTTTGTGCCACACACACACACATATCAGAACTTCAGATTTCATACATAAGAGTATTAATGTTGTTATTTGCATAAAGTAAAAATGTTACAAATGAAATGAAATAACAAAGAAAAATTTTTATGCATAGAAAATACTTAAATAATTATTACATATATACAAAAATATATGCGTTACTTAAAATACATTTTTCAAGCTAGTTATCTTCATTATCAGAAAAATAATTTTCAGCACGTTTTTCATCGCACTATATGTGAAATAATTTTAAATAAATATTTTTTAATAGTTATAACGAATAAATTTCTTTTTTCACTTTATATATATATATATATATATATATATATATATATATATATATATATATATATATATATATATATATATATATATATATATATATATATATATATATATATATATATATATATATATATATATATCTTCATAATAATTAATCAAATATTAAACTCCATTTTCTTACTTAAGTGGCAAAATGGAACCTTTCACTTTATTTTAGAAAAAAAATGCATGTTAAAATATCAAAAGAAAAGAAATTTTAAAAAAATGAGATTTTTTTAATATTATTTGGAAAAATTAAATATTTTTTATCAAAAACTATTGATTAAGAGATTAAAACCTGCAACAAGAAGTATTATTTAAGTTATGCATAAGATGAATGACAAAATAATCTGTCACAGTTAACACAAAAAAAGGTGATCATTGCCTAATAGAGATTTTTTGCTAGGTTTCGTTTGTTTGTCGCTCAATGGTCATATTTTGCACACGAGGGCTAATCAGACCGGGAGCTATGGCTTAAAGTGGATTCCGAACCACTACAAACATCCATGCCCAAGGTGGGATTCGAACCCACGAACTGTTGAACCAAAGGCAAGAGCGCTAACCATTCGGCTGCCAGCTCGGCGATTTTTTGCTAGGTACCTTCTTCGTAGAACGTGATATATTATTGAGTTAAATTATCTTAAATAATAACTCATGCATGTAATTTATACATTAATTTTTCCAGTTGCTTACTAATAATACGTGCTTGTTTATTATAAACTATTTTTATTGTTAAATATAATCGGTAATGGTATTCTAAATTATAAAAACTATTTATTTCAAAAACTTGAACTTTGCGAAATATGAAGGTTTTATATATGAGACCTACACGCCATCTACTGTGCTACAGAGGCCCCAAGTTTAATATAATAAAAATAAAGAAAAGTCTCTGGTAGCCTAGCAGCAAAGGCGACAGCCTTCTGTCCGGAAGGGCTATTCCCAATGCTGCCAAAGATCCATCGAATACATACAATATATGTGCTTGCTAAATCTGTGAAATCGGAAATTTTGTGGTCGATCGTTGAGCAGTTACCATGCGTAATTGTCTGGAAAAAGTATCCTCCTCCACCGGGTCAAAGTCAAAATTAAACAAGTGGATTCTCAGGCGGTGCCATCTATCGGAAGAGTCTTAAAGCAAATATGTGCTTCCAGCCTCGTGGTGCTCTGATTAAACGAAAAACTCACCCTTCTGACTTATTTACTGTCAGCTAGTGGGCTTGGCTTGTACAAGTGTCATAAGTAACAACAATTCTACAACAAAAATAACGAATACGATTTAGATAAATTATATATATATATATATATATATATACATATATATATATATATATATATATATATATATATATATATATATATACATATATATATATATATATATATATATATATATATATATATATATATATATATATATATATATATATATATATATATATATATATATATATATATATATATATATATATATATATATATATATATATATATATATATATATATATATATAAATGAAATGAGAATTACCAAAATCTATAAGATTTACTGAAATGAAAATTCAAATGAATAAAAAATTTATAATTCATAATAATACCCTTTTAGGTATGATTTCATCTGATAGGAAGGTTTAATATAAACATAATTTTTCTGAAAGATATTTGGTATACAACAATTTACAGATATTAATTATTCTCATATTTGGTATTATTACCTGGTCTCGATATTTCACTATGCTAAATCAAATAAAACAATTCATTTCTTACTGATCGTACAATTTATTATCATATCTTTGTTAATATTTATATTTTTATGACTTGTCTATTTATATGTTATTTATATGTTGTTTATAAAGTCCTTTTCACGTTAAACTTTAGCATGTTAATTACAGCTTATTTATGTTGAATATTAGGTAAATTATTATTAATATAAATTAATATTAGATAAATTATAATTATCGTTTATTATCAGATAAATAATTATAAATTATTTATCTAATAATAAACGGAAAATATAGAATTAATTAACATAAGTTTTTTTTGAATTCTTATATTTATAAACTGAAATTACTTTATACTAATATATGGCCCCCTGAATTGCTTATATCAATTTTCAAAAAAGAACACCAATATTTGTACCATTTTAAACTAAAAATAAAATTCAAATTATAATTTTTTATAAAAACACCTCTTAATGTATAAAAATTAATACAATTATGAACAAAAGATCCTATAGTCGAAACAATATGTTAGTAGGATCAAAATGTGAGTAAAATAATTTTCCTTTCTTTATCTAATTTCACTTTTTGAAAATTATATATACAGGTATCTATAAAAGTTTGAAATAATATTATCATGTATTTGTTTCCTCCAGCTTTTCTAATTTATGCTCGATGTAAATATAATATAAATTGTAAAACCTTAATGACAAAACAACTTTTCAAACACATGAAAACAAAAGGATTCATTTTAATATTTTTGCTGTATAAGTAACATTTACTGGTTTAAATTTTTTAATATTTTTAATATACGAATGAAATTTGCCTATGCTAATTTAGGTTAATAATTTTTGATTTAAACTTAAAACATTAAGCCTTAAACTTTTTTTTAACTTAAAACATAAATATTAACTTGCAATAAGTAAATTTTTTACAGATTATTTTCTTGATAGAATTAATTTTTCAAGATTAAGTGACTAACGTGCCAGAAGTATTTATCATGAAATTCAAATACGTTTCCCTAAAAAGTATGGCTTCAGTGACTGAATCACTATTTTTTTTCACAAAATATAAATGCTTATTTTGTAAAAAATCAGAAAAAATGTAATTTGCTCAAATTCAAAACTATTTTAGTTACGGTTGAAGGAAAAATGAAGCAAAAAAATGACAAACAGAAAATACAAAAATGACAAAGATATTTAATATTCTGATATTAAAGTATTTTTAAGGATGGAGATTCTTATGTTTTGAATGATGGTGCTTGCAATGAATTATTATTATTTTCTATTCCATATTCTATAATGAGATTAATAAATCTTTACCTTAAAATTAGAAGATGACAAATTATATCAGGCTTCTTTTCTGAAAAACATATCTTATGAGAAGAAAATGTTATTTATGCATGTGAATAAAATGCTTACGTTTTTATGAAAATAAACATGGTGATATTTGCAGCTAAAAATTAAAATCAATTTTATATACTGCCCGCAAAATTATAACTGAGTAAAATTGCTAATTTGAGCTATTGATAATATATATTTTGAGAAATGCCCTCATGAATATTTATTTGTCTATTAAAACTTAACATGTTATCACGAATAAAATACTTAATTTGGCCCTCAAAATATAAAATAAAATGCGAAGTTGCTTAAAGTAATGTAAAAGTATGATTAAATTATGTATAAATATTATCGTAATGTATAGTAAAATTTTATTATTAAAAATCAGCTAAATAATATATATATATATATATATATATATATATATATATATATATATATATATATTTGTACGCAAATTGAGATTTCAAATTCTGAAGTCATTTGCAACATCATTTTATTGTTTTACAGTTTAAATAAACAAATCTGCCCAATTCTTCGAAGGAATTCGTATTCTTTTAAGAATAAGAAACTTTTCACAAGTTTGGGAAAAATATTTTCTTTTTCACCGTCTAAAACTTGCTGCGAAGACTATTCAGTGAAAGTAAAGCATTCCAATTCAAACTCCGTGTAATCTTAAGTTTTCCTTTTTCATCTCAAACTCTGACGAGATAAAAAAAGGCAATTTTTCTATTGAATTCTTTCAAATTCTCCATAGAACTTTATGGAAGAAGAAAATGAGACTTGCTCTTTCATTTTACACCTGAGGAGTTCTATTTTTATTGTGGATACTTTAATAATTGGCAGGTAAAAAATTCATCAGGTAATTTGCATCACAACGTATGCGTTTAATGTACATTTTATTATTTTGCATTTCAAATTACCAAATTAATCTTTTATTATAGTAAAACATGATCTTTTTAAAATATTATTTTTTTGTGAAAAATATTTAGTATTCATGATTTAATTTATCTAGTGAATATGTCTTAGAAAATTAATTTTCATTTTCCTTAACAAATCCAGAAATCATTCTTTTTAATATTTTATAGTAATACTATTTCATTAAAATAATGTGAGAAAGATTGAAATGAAATTTTTAGACTAAGTTATCAATCTTATAAATTTCAGTTTAAAATTTACGCATCAAAAGTTCTAATTATTTTTCCATTTTGGAAAATTTATTTACACTTTCAGAAGAGTATTTTTGGCTTAACTTTAAGCACATTTGTTAGCATATTTAAGGGATTTTTCACACTATACATAAACGTTCTATAAGCTAAAATGGAATATTTTGTTTCATTCAAAACAAAATAAATATGGTTTCTACCGTGGGTTTTGAATATGGTTTCTTAGGTAAAATAAAGAAACTTAAAAATATAATAAGTTATTTTCCTTTTAAGTATTTATTATATGCATAAATATATGATAGTAGGTTGCTACGAATTGCATTTATAAACGTTTCTACTATTTCTCAAATATTTTAAATATTACTTTTAATTTTATGTTAGAATAAAATTAAATATATTATTTTATCTTGATACTCTCTTAAATAAAATAAAATTTTAATTATTGGTTGTACATGACAGCTTTGACCTATAAATAGCTTTATATCAGGTATGTAAATAGAATGTAAAAATAATAGCAAAACTACACTACACATATATTTGACTATGTTAAGCTTTTTTAACTAAGGATGATAAATTATTTTAAAACTAGTAGAAATAAATTTTATTTCGTTAATATTATCTCAAAACATTATAATTAATTTAATTTATTTTTCGATATTTAGATTCTTAAATATTCTAGGCTAATGAATGTTATTTATATGTTAAGTGTCAGATCAAATGTTAAGGGTGTTGATCTTAGTTTACTCTTTAAATATCAACACACTTAACATTTCTAATTTTATGTAAAATTTCCTGTTTAGTTTTTACATGATATTTTTAAATTTTTATTAATTCATCTTATCACACTTTCTTCTTATTATTATAAGATTATTTAACACCTTCAACTACTGTGCATTTTAATACAATTGGGAATCTAGTTTTTACATGAGTTTCATTGTAAAAAATTAGTATGCTTGCTCAATTTGTAATTAAGGTGTTTGAAAGCTGAAAAAACTCTCAAATAAGAATAAACTTTTTTCATATTTGTTATTGTAATAAAAAAATTAGAATAAATAAAATTAGTTATATTAAGATTAAAGACATTTTTAAATGGTAATAAAAATTATGAGAAATTTTCATTAAATATGACTCAAAACATGCTATAAGTAAAACAAAAGTTAGTAAATACTGTTATTCAATTTTTCTTCACTGTTTTAAAATTAGAAACCTCTAGGGGGTATTAACACTCCAATCAAAAAATACAATTCATTATTACTTTTTATAAAAAATTAAGTAAACTTCTTCCATATTTCAATTATTTCCTTAACTACTACATATTATTTTAGGTTTTTCTATTTATTTTTTCAGAAATTCTCAATACTATGTTTACAAAAATTTTAATCTAAGAATTACTTAAAGGGAAAAATCAATTTGAAAAATACATGTTTCGATAAAGAAAGTAAGTTTTACATTACATAATGAAAATTTTCTCAAGATCTTAATAAACATTTTTGCTATATGTTTTCTTACAAAACTAAAAGTCTGTTTTTTAGTTTCAATTTTAATAAATCAAGTGTTGTATCTATCTACAATATAACACCAGTTTCTTCGTTTAGGTTGTCACGCATATCATGTAATAAATAAAAGCGTTCTTTTCATTTTTTCCTTCCTTGGGATGTGATAGAACTCTTCGGTGAGTGAGTATCGATACGTATAAGATTATTTCTGGATGAAGGAATCTTATATTGTTACCCTAGTATGGGTAAATTGCATACTTTCTTTTCACTTTCTTATTTAAAATGTTTTTGCTGTTAAAGGAAAGAAAAACATAATTTATTCCGTAATGATACATTCCTGCTGCGTGCATTGCTTTTCCAGTCTTCTTAGTTACTTTTTTTCATATATTTATTAATTTTTTTTATATTGAAAGGAAACTACAGCCATCTATTTTTTCCAAAAAAGGAATATTTTTGCAAAGAAAATAAACAATGTAATGTTTTTAATTCGATGAAAGAGAGTAATTTTGCTAAATACTAGAAACTTATTTTAAATATTATCATTATCAAACAAAGAATATTTACCATGTTTTGATCCTACTATGTTATCGTATCAGTAGCTAAACTGTAAGAGCGAAACAGTGTTGTAGGCAAAATAAAATATAAGATCCATGTTTAAATAAGCAATAATAATGAGATTCTTTTGATAGAAAAAGAAGCAAAAACGCATTTTAATGACATATAAGAATGTAAATATATTTGGGAATAAGATTGATCAGCAAAGAGCTTCATTAATGACAATGAAAACCGTTTTATGAAAACATTCATTTAAACACAAGTTTTATTTCAAGAAATAAATCTACAATGTATAAATTTGTTGTAACTAATAGCTTCTGTATATACAGCAAACATATTTATTTCTCACCTACTTAGTAATGCTAACAAATTTTCATTCCGAAGAAATAACATTTTCTATATTTTTCTACATTTATTTGTGTGTTTATCATCTATATTGAATACAATCATATTGTATGTATATATTAACAACATTTAATTAACCGCTACAAATATTGCTACTTATTTAACTCTAAATGAAAAATAATTTTGTATCCTCAATGTATATATTAATATTTTATTATGTGTGTAAAATGAATTTAATTGGAAATAGAAGGAATGCTTATAGTTTGGAGGAACACATGTTATGACAATAACCTAATATCATCTTTTTTGAGATTTTATTACGATATTTCTAATGAAGAAATTTAAATAGAAATGTAAAGTTAGAATAAGAAAACTATAATAAAAATAGATTGTCATAATCCTCGTAAAAAGAGATTTTAACGTTATTAGAACATTAAAGAAACGAATAAATCCATTGTAAGATAATATATGTTATATTTTTGTAATGATAAAGATAATATGCTGATAATTAGAGTTATAAAATTTAAAATTATTGTATATTTGATGTAATACACAAAGAGTTCTTGAACATTTGGCTAAATTTTAAAGTGTTTAATTCACATTTATACAATATGTTACATTTGATTGTGATAATGTTATATACTTAACGGTGGAATTTGTATCAAGTTTAATCATACAATTTAAAAGCCCTAATTAAAGTATAATAATTTTTTTCACAGACACATAAATTTTACTTTTGTGTCTGTGAAATTTATTTCACAGACACGTTTTTTTAAGCAATATAAATATTCATTTATATTGTTTAAAAAAACGTGTCTTCTCACAATGTATACAGTATTATCAAAGTTTTAGCATCAGTATTCTCTTGTATTTGACCAGACAGCATACATAATGCTAACTTTTCAGCAGCTTTCATCAAATGTAAAATTTAAGCATGAACATATAATGCTAGACTAAATTAACTAACTAAACTCAGTGGCACGTAGCCCTATGGAGTCAAGGTCTTCAGTGCCCATGTATTTTGTTAATAAAGGAAGAAGGCATGAAAAGCATATGGTGGTCAGCCTAAGTTTAAACCCCCAATTACCAATCATGTTTGGTACTTAGTTTTATCTATCTATCTATCTATCTATCTATATATATATATATATATATATATATATATATATATATATATATATATATATATATATATATATATATATATATATATATATATATATATATATATATATATATATATATATATTCTAAAACATTAAATAATTATTTTTAATTTTCTGTTACCTAATTAAAAAAGTGCAAAAAAGATAAAACGTCAAAGATTTTGCAAAATCTACTATCTCCTTAAGCATCTACTAAAAGGTAATTAAATATGTGCTTTTATATAAAAACCGCTTCAGTGAACAGTAAATAGCATTAAAGAGGAATTCATTTATTGCGCATCTAAAATTCAGGAATTGTTTCGTGCATTCCTTAAACGAGCCTCTTCTTTTATAATATTTTAAAGAATGTTAATAAGAATGGAGTGTGTTTTAAGTGGTTTTTTAACTAGTTTGAGGTATATAACGAAAAGAAAATATGATTTTATATGTAATTTTCTATTTAATGATATTAAATATGTAAGTAAAATTAAAGATTCCAGATGGTATTTAATATGTAAATCTTATTTAATTCACTTTTCACTTTTCAAAATATATTTATTTATATAAATACAAAATATTTCCCATAAATTTAAAATAATTTCCTTAAATAAAATTAAAAACACAAAATGTTCCTTACACGTTCGCATAAATTATTTGACAAAATAATTTACTGATAAATATTGCTTAAACGTTTCCTTACAATTATTTATACCCTTGCTTAACAGTAATATCTGAAAAATATAGATGAACAGTTAAAAATTTTCATTTTTATCAGTTTCTATAAATTACATTAATAACTTAACGAAAATTTAGGATTCTCTAGCATCGGAGATGCATACACATTTCTTTACGCTTATACCAAGCCAGTAATATACCACGCTCGTAGAATAATCATCAGTTCCGATATATTCAATAAAATTGTTAATATTTTCAATGAAATCATGTTTAATTTCTTATAATCTGAAATTTATACAATAAAAATTCTTTTCATGAGAAAATAGCCCTAATTTAATGAACAATCAAAAAATCCTTTGCAAAAATAATAAAATGATTTTTGTAATCTAAAATTTCATTTTATCAAAGAAACACGTTTTCAACTTATGATGTATGTATATATAATTGAAACTTACTCTAATGACTGAGTGTATGAATATAGTTTTTAGAAAAATTAATTTTTCTGATGTAATAAATCTTTGTTAAAACTTCCTATTAAAACTTTGATAAAGTTTTAGTGTAATTTAAGGAAATAGGTAATGATTATAAATTTGCTTAGTGAATTAATTTTTCAATTCTAAATAAAGTAAATATAACTGAAGTGTATTTATTCAAATGAAAACAAAAATTTGAAACTTCACACATTTAAGAAACAGCGTCATAATTTGGAAACGTTTTCATTTAAAAGAAACAAATATATAATTCATTTAACATCATTATTTAATAGAAATTTTAGACAAAAACTGAAATTGATTTACATTACTTAAATGCAGCATTTGTTTTAATTACAAATTTAAGTAAAAGGATTATAATATTGTATCAAATAAATTATTACTAAAAAATGAAAAAAATTAATTATAATTGCAGACAAAAATTTGTATTCATATTATCTATTTTTTAAACAATTCTTAGATTTACATGTTACACATCTAAAAATATTTCCTATTCTTAATTATCTGTAGTTGAAAATTACTAATAATTTCTCTACTTATCAGAAAACCCAGATTTTTTTATTAACGATCGCATTTGTAGTCCATGGTAATATTAACAACTAATATAATATGAATACGTTATAGGATATAAAAAATTAGATTTGTAACTCAAGAAACGTAAATAAATTTTATACCATCCTATATATTTTGGGATATAATATAATTCTGAAAAATTATGTGTTATTTTATAGTACATTTCATTTATATTCTACTCTGAAAATGTATCTGTTATGGTATCGTTTTTACCTTTTTTTTCAGCAAAAATATTCAGAAATCAAGCGTTATAAAAAGTATATCTATTCATAAATTCTGAAATTCCATATGCATTATTGTATCCAAGAAAAACTTCAAAATCTGATAAGTATCATTTTGGGTGTCATAAATCTATGTATCATAAATCATCGTTTTCAAGTTGTCTTAAGATTACAGTTCCTTTGAAGGAGAGTAATCTTACAAAAACATATTTGTTTGAGATATTTTCCTGTCATATCCTAGTTCTTATTTAAATATTGTTATTTTAAACGCTAAATACTTCAATATTAAATATATATTTCTTTTAATATTTGAATCTTTATGATCTTTTATATAATTCCTTCAAATAAATTTAAGATTCCTTATAAAAATAATTCAATGTGAAACATAAAATTTATTTTAACAGTTGAATCTATATAGTATTTATAAAATGATTTTAAATAATAAGCAACTGGATAACTTAAAAACTTCATAAGGCGTTAAATATTTCATTCATTATATAAAAGTCTAATTTTGAGAAAGCGATACTGTTAGCTTGATAACTGAAATCTGAATTAATATAATTAAATATCTGGAACATTCAAAATATTTTTCATAGATAATAATACATAATGAATCGCAAGGAAATAGGTTAATACTAAAAACTACTGATATGTATGTTTCGTATGAGAACTTGATGGCTTTTTGGTTTTCCAGGTTCATGATAAATAAATATTTTTTAATATGTTCGAAAAGTTCTCCGAAGTCTATATTACCAATAGCTATCAAAAGAAGATTTACAATATCCTTCGTCTATTAGGCTGTCCATTGCACGATGAGTCAGAATATTCTTCCTGACGAACGTAGATTCAGGAAGCATAAATCAAATACCATCTTCATTGATCAACGTCAGAAATAACAAAGAAATTTCCAATAAAAAATGTTCGTTAATTTTATTACGATTACCTACGCTTTTATGTTGTAAAGATTTACAAGTTTTTTTTTTATTTTTGTTATTAATTTTTCTTTTTTTTAATTTACAACAATTTTAAAAAATAAGGCATCATTAACAAAAACAATTAAGGGGGCTTCTAAACAAAGCTTCCACACAAACGTGAGTTATCTAAGAGTGTTTCATTTGGTTTTAAGCTTAATTAGTCTGCGCAAAAGCATGAAAATTGGTGATCTTCGAGTATATAATAAAACGTTTATTTTAGAAATAAAGGCCCCCGAAGTAGTTGTAAAAAAATTGATGAAACGTGGCAAACAGAGAGAGGCAACAACGATAAAATTTTGGAATGATGTGCATAATACAGAGCAAGAAAAGGGTTGGGTCCGTAGGTTAAAGACTACAGTGGACGGTGATACACGAAGCAATAGGTCTAGGCACAGAGTCAATAAGAATACGAATGGCGTCCTAAGGAATGGCTCGCCATTCCCTGTCCACTATTTAGCGAAGTGTATATTCCGAAGGAGGCTGGGTCTGCAAATGGCGTCCAATCATATTCCAAACGTGTTCGATTGGGGAGAGATCTGGCAAGCACACTGGCCAGGGAAGCAATTGTACACCTTGCAGCTCATGTTGGCTGATGCAAGCAATGTGCGATTTGGCGTTGTCCTGCTGATAAAGATCATTGGACACCCCTTGAAAATAGGTGAGTGTCATAGACCACATAATCCACGTAAAGTTAGGCTGTCATAGTGGCATGAATATGAAGTAGAGGTGACCTGGAATCGTTCGCAATGGCGCCTCAAACCATGATGTCACTCTGTCATGAAGTGGAGCGTTCTACAATTGCTGCAAGATTGAACTTGTGTTCACGTCGACACTCATACGCGGTGACTATCACTGAAGAAATAGAAGCGTGACTCATCTGAGAAGAAGATCCTGTGCTACTCCGTAGTTCACATCGCTCACCATTCCAGACGTTGGCGTCTATTCTGTGCGATCAATGGCAGTCTTCTTAATGGATGACATGAGAGCAGGACACTAGCAATCAATCGAAGGCTAATGGTTCATATCAATATGGGAGCATCCAGGGTGCCTTGCACATGCTGCAGAGTTTCGGTAGAGGTAACTTGCGGGGCCGCCACCCCTTTCCGTCGGACACATTGATCTACTCCTGCTGACGTCACTCTGGTTGTACCGGTACACCACAATCATACCTCAGTTCCTTGTTCCAACCACCTTCAGTACTGCTGGTGTACTCTGGACATGCATCTGTCAGCTTCAATTTTCCGTAGGGACCAACCTGCCTTTCTCAGTCAGATCAACGGGTCCCTCGTAAGCTCGTCTGTGATCTGGAACTGACTCTTTCTACCTTGGCCTGGCATTCTCGGTAATTTCTGTCTTCCTTTACGACAGGAAATTCTTTCGGTGATTATTATCCAAACAAAAATAAATGTAATAATGTCACCCCCTCTCCCGGTTTCTCACTTTATATCCTATCCTGCGTGGTTTAGAGAGCTGCGCATTTCACATCGTTTGCATAACTCGGTAAGGTGCGTCTACCCTGAAATTAGAATAATTTTCTGTCCACTCCTTTTTGGTGTTGAATTTTCAATGCCAAGAATTGTAGTCACTATCATGGCAATAGCGGAGCAAACGTTTATTGCTAACGTAGTATTTTACGAAAATTTCATAAGTAAAATCATGTGTTATACTTTATTTATATATTCCAATTTATCACGCATTCTTAATCTATGTCAAGCTGTTATTCAGTATTCTTCATTGATATTCTCACTTTAACATTATGACTGAACGCAGTAAATTTGTATATTCCGAAGTTTTTGTAGAAATATGGAAACATCTATGGAAATCTCAAGATGACTTTCACTGAAATTGAGAACACAATAAGAAAGTGTATATTGAAAATGCCAACGTTTAGAATTATTATATTTTAATATTTTTAAAGTTACACACAAAATTTAATTATGTATACTATTTTTCTGTAAGCATGAAGTCAAATCTCCGATTTCCAAACATAAAATAATATTCCATGGATGAGTAGTCTCATATTCATTCTCCATCATTGTTAAAATATGAAAGAGAATCGTCATGCCTTTGATTTTTTGTATGCACAGCTCCCGGGAATTGAGCTTGATATTTCCCAATAAGACATGCTGATTACACACATTATGCCCAAAAATTCTTAAAAAACTGTGCTTTGTAGATTTTGAAATGCCATGTTGATGCCTACTTTAAGCAGTAAATTGCGTGGTGAAAATATTTTTCGAGGAAAATTTTTTGCATGTAAAATAGGGGTGTGTGAAAAATATTAATTGTTAAAAATCGTAAGAAGTTTAATAAAATTATAACAAGGCTAATGTTATAATTAAATAAAGAATTGTAGGAGAAATATATGTGAATTTTTTTACATTCATATAAGCAGAATTTACGGGTATTAATTACATTTATAAATGCATTTAAAATTATACATTTGGATTTTAAATTTTTTTATCCGACGCCCGACCTTGGTTTTTCAACCATCAGTCTCTGTCGGGCAGCCCAATACAATCTTGAGGTGAATGAAAAGTCATCTTCCGCAGAATTTCTAACTGCGACATCCGAAAGTCCAGGACAAGTGTAAAAGTGGTCACCAATCATGTCCTCTAGTCCACAAAAAGGGCATATTGGAGAGTCCTTGAAACCAAAACGGTGAAGGTGTTATTTTAAAATATTATATATTGCATATAAAAGAAAATATTACATATTGCAGAACACTTTATTACTGTATAAACGTTGATATTGAGTTCAATTTTTAAAGAATAAAATTAATAAAATAATGCGTAACAATTTGCTTAAAGTGAAAAATAACTTAAGAGGAAAAATATTCTCGCTAATTAAATTATTAATTATTGTTATTTCATTTAATTTTATGTTTTAACATTATGATCAAATTTACTGTAGTTGCGTTTGCTTTTTATACAAATATTCTCTTTCAACATGTAACACCAAAATGTTTACAAATATTCCTTTTGAATATTAAATTAAAATTCAAAATTGAAATATGTTTTTTAAATATCATATTCTTAATTGCTAAAATATTTATAGCTATCTAAGAATTATAAAAATAAAGGAAATGTGAAAAATAACTTCATACGTTATTGAGAACAAGATGTTTCAGTTTTTGGACCAACTGAACAAAGAGTAAGCAAGAATTAAATGTTAAGCATATTATATGGCCAAAATTTCAATAGGAAAGAGAGAAAGTAAGAAAAGATGTTCTGCAGATAATTTAATGTGCATTCAATTATTTCGAGTAACTTTGCACTGAAATTGACACATATTGCTAGAAGAAATCAATCGTTTCCAAAGATTATGTTCCTGAATATAATGGAATGTGCATTAATTTTAAAACTATTTTATCAAAAAAGACGCAGTGATTCTGTAGCTCTCCAAGCTATAATTATTCGCTATTCTAAATTGAAGAACAAAGAATCATCTACATGAATTTAGCTTGAAGTTTAATTTTATGTAATAATAAAAAAGTAACCAATGTTGCTGGAATAATTTTCAGATACAAAATTTTTCATACTCTAGTACAAGTGACAATTAGCAGTTTTAACGTAGGAATTCCATGAATAATTATGTATTTAAAATTTACCAAACCTCTAAATTGTTAAATTTCAAAATATATTTTGTTTAAAATTTGTAAACGCAAGATTATATATACTACACATCTTGATTTGACCTTATGTTTTCCAGAGTTTGTATAAATAAACGCATATATCAACCAACACTTATTTTACAAGATTTATTTTCATTTAGAAATAATGTGCAAAAATAATATTATTACAAATAATAAGACAACAAAACAATATAATTGCTGCATTCTGTATTTTCTTAATATGGGGTAGATTTATAACAAATTTTATTTTGAACACGTATATCTTCCAGGAAATGACAAAGCGCAGATTTTCTTAATGTATAGTCACTAATGTCCAATTTGTAGGACTCCTGGATAATAGGTTAACTTAAGATTAAAAAAACATTCCACTTATAGCCTTCATAATATTAATGGACAACCGACATAATTTCAAGGTAAGGACCAACATGGGCTCAAATCCTGATATCTGAAGTCTTATATATATATATATATATATATATATATATATATATATATATATATATATATATATATATACACAAATAAAAAATAGGTATTTAAATATTAGAATTGTTGCATAAGCCTAACTTCAATTAAGTAGCTTTGATGCATAAAACATTTTAGCTTTTTCTAAAAGGACATATTTTAAAAAAGGAAATCTTTTTGAAATTTCAGACCTCTCAAATTTACATTCATCCTTCCTTCTCTGAAAGTCATGCCTCTACGAATTGATTATCGCATTTATATTTATTGAGTAACACACATGAATAATTCATTTTTCTCTAGAAGTGTATAAATATGACAAGCAAGTATCAGAGAAAAATTCCATTTCAATCATGTTTCTATATATGTGCAAATCTGGTATCTATAAATTCATAAAACTTTCTTTTCGATCCTTTCATTTGATCATTTAAATTCGTTATTTGTAAGGACATGCGCAGCGTCACAGCTGCTACTATTTTGCTGATATTTGTTTTTAAATGAAAATATCCTACTATTCTTCTGCGAATATTTGGCGGGTTTTTTTTCCATGAAGAATATACTTGACAGCTTCTATTTTGGCGTTGCTTTCTTATGTGTGTAAAATGACCATATCATGTTTGGTTCTAAAAAATATCTTTTTGATTTTTATGATTTTTCCTTATATGACATCTGAAAAGATACAAAACATTTTAAGGTTTGGGATAATAATATAATATGCATTTTAACACATATAAATTTGTTATTTTTATATATATTTATACCTATCTTTGTGTGTGAAGAATACGTTACGTATTTAAGTGTTTCAAGAGAGAAAAGTCATTTTATTTAAATGGGTATAATCAATTATAAATTACAACACATGCCTCATTTTTAATACATGTTGAGCCTTACAATTCTTCTAACATTTATATATATATATATATATATATATATATATATATATATATATATATATATATATATATAAATGCCCGAGTAAATAACATTATTAATCCTTTAACAGTTTTTGCTATTAATATATATTTAATTTAATAAAATTAATTCGATTACATTTAAACTCATTAATAACATTGCTTGCAAAGAAAGTCTCTTGAGTTTGAAACAAAGTCACTTGAGACTTTTTACCTAGTGAATTTCTTTTTTCAGATAAAAAATATTAATAATTTTTATTATAAATTTTGAATAGAAAATTTGACAAAACTGAAAAAAATTACAGAAATAATTTATTTCAAATAGTGTTTGTTCATAGAAACAATGTATACAAAAATATAATATACATGGAAACAAAAAACTGTTTATTTTTATGCATTTATTTGTTCAGTATTTGAAATTTTTACATGTTTTTGAAATAAAATCTATATTAAAATGCCAGAGGTTATTTTCTTTCACTTAGATATTAATTAGTTTACTGCTTTCAATTAGAGGAATAATGTTTATTTACGTAAAAACATTTCATTGCAACTTATTTAATTTAAAGTGTCTTAAATATTAAAGTAGCAGTCTTATAAAAAAAAACTAATATTTGCTTAGTCACTCTTATTTTTAATCCTTATTATTTGACGTATTTATTCAAAAACAAAAAAATCACTAAAAGAATTTAATTTTTAGCATTAATTTTCATAAAAGTAATTACAGTAACTTAAATTTGACTTATCAAAATTTATTTTTAAAAAAATCCTTTAAATGAATTATTTTTGGTTCTTGATAGGAATAAAATAAGTAGAAACAAACAATTATAAATTAAATGCAGCATACAACATTTTGTAAAATTTAAAAATAA
Source organism: Latrodectus hesperus (assembly GCA_037975125.1). Taxonomy (NCBI): domain Eukaryota; kingdom Metazoa; phylum Arthropoda; class Arachnida; order Araneae; family Theridiidae; genus Latrodectus; species Latrodectus hesperus. Next base: position 35,615,482 of record CM075853.1, read on the forward strand.
AAGTGTTTACTATCGAAAATTAATAATTGGAGGATCGAGTAAAATATATTTTTCTTAACAATCAATTATCAATTTGTAATAAAACAATTAGCATTAATATTTTTCAGTTTGAAATATCATTGATTTTCTAACATTACTTGTCAATTTCAAAATCTATAAAATCTTAGAGTGGTAGTCGTAGATAAATATGTTTATAAAAATTCCTTATGAGATTCTGTATAATGAAAAAATGTTTTTGCTATAGTCTCCAAAAAATAATTAGTAAATACTTTTGAAATTATTTTTAACTCTTTTTTTACTTTTTGCTTTTTTAACTCTATACAATATGCATTACAGTCATTCCAATAATGAAGTTGTGATTTATCTCAGATATTTACTGAATCATATTATTAAATTGAATCTCTTTCTGATAAAGAATAAATAAGCTTGCTTCAACAAGTTATTACAACAATTTGTATCAATGATACGATTTAAGATCTACTCGAAATAGACCTTTTTTAATAAGGAATTTCGTTATAAATTTCTGAATTCTGACAGAATTGAAATCAAATAATAGAACTGAAATTAGTGAATAAAATGGAATTTTACAGTAATTAAAGTATTTTAATTATAATTAAATTATAAAAACAAATCATTTTATTGCATTTCAAAAAATTAATAAAGTAAAATAAATGAAAATACTCTACTTAAATTTTTGCTAAATTTCTGTAATTTCAAGAAATTAATAATGCAAATTCACATTTACATTATGTACAATATGAATTTCCCTTAGCAGCATTATTTTTTTTAAAAATGTGTTCTATTAGTAAAATATGAAGTTTTTAATATATGTAATAAATTTTAGACAATGTATAAAACATTAAAATGAATACATTTATTGTAATCATTTCTAAACATGCATTATTTGCTTTCTGCTAAAAATCAGCTGAGTTATGAGAAATAACAATTAAATTAAAAACTAAGATAATTTATTAATAACAAATAATTATTTTTGTAGTAATTACTCAACGACTTTGAAAATTAAAAAAAATAAATGGTAGTAATTCCGAATTCAAAATTTATATATTAATTAAACATATGCTGATTTTTTTGATTTTTTTAAAATACAAAATGATTTATTTAATAATGAATATCAGCTTTTAATCTCAAATAAATCTATAGTATTTTTTAAGTATTATAATTATTGGTATTATCATCAGATAACGAAAACATAATTCTCATTATATTTATTTGATTAATTCTATATCATTAACTTTTATTAATAATATAATATATAATCACATAAAACACAATAATTAATATTTCTATAAATATGTAATTCAAAACAAATATAAAATATTTTATAAAAAAGAATATTTTTTTAAAATTTGTACTTCTTCCCAATTCAAGCAAAATTTGAAAAGAATGAAATAAATTCGCCTTTTTCATAATTGTTAAGTGCATTTATAAAAATGGCAAAAAGGAAAATCAAAATAAAAATTTAATTATTTTTTATTTTAAAATTTTTTGTTCCTTTTTTTGAAAATTTTATGAAAAATTAATCTTTAAATCTATCATTACTTGTAACTGTTTAACATTAATTTTTTTTATATTGCTTGGACGAAGATTACCTTAAAAAAGGTCTATCTGCTTAAATTTCGATAAATTTTAATTTCTTTTTATTTAGGTTTAATTTATTTATTTCGTGTTATCAATCTTGCATTTATATCTATACAGGTAAATAAATATATACACGACATATAAAAACATTCAAATAAATCAATAAAATGAAAATTTTATAAATTTTTTAAATTAATTTATTTTATTCAAGAATAAATGTAAAAATTAATATTTTACTCACAATCTCATTTAATATTTTAATAATAGATATATTGTTTTAATAATAATAATTTAATACTAAATTAAGAAATATTTTGAAAACTAATAATAAAGTTATGTTTTTTCTCCATATTAAAACGTCAAATGGAGGTATTTCCTATTTAATTTTTGCAAAGCAAATGTTAGTTTATGATCATTGATTGGTTAAGACAGATAGAAAAAAATCAATGAGTTGTCGTAAAATAGAATGACTAAAATGTTGAGAAGTTTTTTGAAAACCTATTGCTATTATTGAATTTTCGACTTTTAGCCATCAAATTCGCCGATAGTTTAGGCGTAGAAAATAGCTTTTCTTGGAGAAAGGATACGATGGTTTTGAAAGATCATGAACTTTTTGAAAGTGAAAATTGCATTACTGTTTTAAAAGCTTTTCTATAGTCACTTTAAATGAGGCGTTAATAGAACTTCTGGTAAATGCTATTCAGTAGGGATGTTCAGTTGCATATTATTCTTTTCTCATATTGGAAATAAATTTGTAAATTTTAAATTTATAGTTTGTAGTTATGAGTCATCTATTTTATTTGAATCTTTAATTATTTAAAGTAATTTTAAAAATGATTCATAAAATGGTCACTGATATATATGTAAGTTGAATAATAATTATGCATATGTAATTTTGCTTTAGTGAGTATTAAGTGACTCTCTTTTAAATACGAATTTATGTCTACACAACATGATTGCAGTGAGGTAAATGTAGTGCATGAAATGTCAAATTATTCAGTAAATCTTTATTTACTATAAAAATCTTAAATTACTTAAACTAATTTAGAGATGATTTAAATAAGGCAATTAAAAATATATTTTTGTTGTTTTCAGTAAGGAGCAAAAATTATGTCACTATTATACAGTGGGCGTTCCATCGTGAGCCCGAAAGTAGGATTTCTTAATTTAGAAGGACCAAAGAATGTCATCGAATCTTGCCCTGCCACCGCTAGACGAATAATTTCACATATAAAAAATTGTGATTATGACATATTTTAAGACAAATGACATCAGTAAACATTACCTATCTCCGGTTCAATAGGGATTCGGAGTCATTGTCTTCTGTCCAAAAAAACCATCAAAACGACGTCCAAAAAACCAGGCAAAAATGACGTAAAAATAATAAGTAAAAATATTTCATCTACTTGCATGTTTTAATGAAATTATCAAACCAGTTTAAAGTTATGTTCAAGATTCATTATAATTGTATACTATTATGGCACTTTAGTGTAATTCAATTACCCTACTAAATTGTAATGGTAAAAACTTTCTAAACATATTTTACTCAACGGTAAATTTAATTTGAGAACCTCATTTTTCATAAGTGATCCAAGCAATTTGCTATTCAAATGATTTGAGTAAAAGGAATTCTGACTAGTTTCAATTATTTCACTATCAAAAACATTGTAATATATGCATTTTTGCAGAATCTTTAACTTATTATGAAATAAATGTTATTAATAAAGATCTGAGTTACTTTTTTATAATAAATCGGTTTTATTAATCATAAATCTTTTTCCTTATTAACTTAGCAAAACATAATGGAATTATATTAATTTAAATTTAAGAAAAACTGGAAAATGTTATCTTAAAAAAATTCGAATCATAGATTTTTACATTAAGTAATTCGAAGCGCACGTGGGGTATTAAATGAAATTTTAAAAATATTTAAATGATTTGAATTATAAAATAACTATGAAAAATACGAAATTGAAGTTAGATTTAGTTGTATATGGTGATTTTCTTATAGTGACAGTGTTTGGGGCACCCTGTAGCGTGATATAATAGCCGAAATGGCACCAAACATAGTATTTAAACTAACCAAGGCAAGGGAAAAAGGATTCCGTAGAAAAAAAATTAGCTCCAAAAATCACAACTAGGGCATTTTATGGCGCTTTACAATGTATGAAATGTGAAAAAAGAAAAATAATAACACATACAATCATATAGTTAAATTATTAATGTTTATTTACTACATTAACTTCCCCCCGGTGAGGGATTGTATCATATTATATGTGAGCACCGTTCTCAGAAATAACACTGTTCATTCTGTGTACAACATTCTCCACAGCCATGCGTAACATATCACGAGGAATATCCCGCACTGTCTTTGTTGTGTTGCCCTTTAGAATAAACAAATTTGATACTCCACCAACATAAACGTGGGAGACGGTAACGTGAGAGGCATGGCCACTGGAGCTCGTTCACTTCAGCTGAGATTATTTGTCGGAGCTGTTTACTACTTGCTTTTATAGCCCCTATTACTGGCACTGTCAATGTAAAACATTTCCATTTTTCTTTAATACCCTTGTTTTATGCAAGTTCTCGTTATGGTAAACTACGGAAGAGCCAAAAAATACCCTAGCGGCGACTTTTGAAACTAAATTTGGAATCATTTTTCCCATGTCATAATTAGTCTAAATACTAAGTTTGGTGTCATTTCGACTATTAAATCGCGTTACAGGATGCTCCAAGCACTGTCACTTTAAAAATGATCACCCTGTACTATGTTATAGATTGCTCATTAGTTTGTTAGTTGTAATAGTTTGTTTATGTTAGATTACTCGCTTTAAGGAAATCCATAATGCAAAATTTTGAAATTAAATCATTCAAATATATGCATGTAATTTCTAAAAAAATAAACTACTGTATCTTATGAAATCTTATGAATTACTGTATCTTAGCATCTCATAAGGATCTTGTAAGCTGCATGATTTGTAGATACATACTATCAATCTCCACATGATATTATATTGCAGTAATCGTCACATACACACAAAAAATACACATTTGAAATCCGAATTGTGAGTTGGATTTTATAAGAAAACCCTTAACAATTGAAGAACATACCGTTCAGCATCAATTTCCATTTAATGAAAAAATAATGGTGACTAGACATTTATAAATATTTCTTATTAATAATACCCTAAATTATTTCTTTTCACAGGCTCAACTTCTAATGTTTCATTGTATGAATTATTTCATAATGAAATCTACCTAATAAAAATTAATTTTTTGAATAATTTTTGAGACATTTCATTTAAAAAAATTAATAAATTATGTAAACATCGAATGAATAGCTCAGAAAATTACAACTTAAACTATATATTAATCAGCATTTTATGAAATTTTTATTTTAAATTTTAATTTTACATCTTGTGTCAGATATTATTTTAATTGCATCACTTTTATGTTCTAAAATATTTATTCAGCTGAAATGGAAAAAAAATAGTAATTCATAAATTCAATGCAAATTAATTAAAATCTATTTAATTAAATTTTTCATTTTAAATATGAAGCAAAAATTAAATTATCATCGCATATGCTTCTTTAAAAATAAAATTATTTCAGAGCTACGATTTTATATTAGTCTTTGGAAAGAAACACCGCAGTATGTCACCTCATGGCATCAAATGACAAGAGTGTTCTAACAACCAAAACATCTGTCGTCACGTTCTCACAGTGAATTGAATATTTTTAACACGGATATCCTCATCATTTTTCGTTCCGAGCAACAATAGCAATACACTGAGGGAAATTTCATTTCAAAGTTCTTACCTAACAAATAAGAATTATTTACTTTTTCTGTACTTTATTTTATACTTTGCATAAATTATTCTATAATATTTTTATTCTCTTCTATTAAAAAATCACATCTAACAGTTATATATATATATATATATATATATATATATATATATATATATATATATATATATATATATATATATATATATATATATATATATATATATATATATATATATATATATATATATATATATATATATAAGAGTAAATTATTAAATTGATTTAATAATGCATTCTGAGAATATGAAATAGATGCCGTTTATGATTATTCAAAATGATTCCTTATTATTTTATGTGCATTTGTATGATTTTATATAATGTGAGCATACTGATAAATAATATTACATTTGTTTTTCCTTATTCTGTGTTTGCTTGATAGTAAACTTAAATTTTTAGCAAATGTATTCACATTCATAAAACAAAACTCCTATTTTATAAGGCAAATACAAATGTAAGCTTTATTTTTATGTCATTATTAAATAATTTATAAAATATAGCTGTTTTAAATAAAGCCTGTATTATTATAATTAAAATATTGTATTAGCATTATATTTCAAAGTGAATGATATTAAATATTCCAGTTTATATTCCTAAAAATAGTAGCTAATTTTCTTTCAAAAATTTAATGATAATTCCAGTATAAATATTTTACTTGTTTACACATGAATACTTTATGTTCTTTTCGAGTCAATAGAAATTTTATGATTCTCTATAAAAAGGAGGGTTAAATAAGGTATTTTTATTTGACTATTGATTGGGCCGTTGAAACTGTTTCATTCCAGAGAATATTCTTGTATTTTATGGTACTGTATGAAATTGGTTCTTTTAATAGATGGTCCTTTTCGACTGAAATTTAGGTGGAGACAACATAAATTATTTCCATTTTCAGTGTTTTTTTCCTATTTATAGTATATGTTTTGCGAATAATGGGATATATAAAAAACCAATTCATTTTTATAGGAAAATAAAGTTTAGAGTTTTTATTTTCTTATCAAATTTTATATCGGAAAATTATTCTAAAAGTGAAACGCTATACAATTATGACTATTTTGTATATTCTAATTATGTATTTACTTAAATTGTTTACTATAATAAAGATAATATAAATAATGTACTAAAAACCAAGCACATGAACCACATAAAACATGTCTGAAACTAGATATTAAATGCTCTAATGAAACTTTTAATTACATTGGGGAAGATATAAAAGCAAATCATATTTCAAATAGTTCAGTTGTTTTCTTAGTAAACATTAGGAATCAAAACAACAAAAATTAGTATTATATATTTTCAATCATATAAAACGTGGATGTCATTTTATAAAATATCATTCCTTTTACATATATTTTTTTACATTATTAGCTATGTATTCTGAAAAGAATATATTTACATTTCTTGTATTTATTTGCATGACAAACTGAAGCAACCTAATAAGTTATTAAATAAGATTCGTAATAATTTCTGAAGGTATGGAATAGTTCATAAGAAACATTTTATATATCCAGTGTTTATTGTGTGACTAAATCTGTCTTTAATGATTTGAAGACACTGGACATTAGAGTGGTTTTCCTTATTTTATTTGGATCGGGGATGATTATTAATCACATACCGTATTTTAAATTATTTGATTTTATAATGAAAAATAGAGCCAATAATCTTCATGTTACAAAAGTTAAGTCTTTATTATTTAATATTTATTAATTATAAAAAATTAATGATTGTCTTTCTTGTTTATCAAAAGTTATTAAAGAACAAAAATGAAATTAGAAAAATACAACAGCAAAAGTACTTTTTTTATAGTTCTATCAACAATGTAGTTCAATGTGTAAATCTAAATCAGTTGATATATTATTCATGCTTTCAAAATTTTAAAAAAGTGTAATTTTTACATTGTGTTTCTTTAATAAATAAAACCATTAATATGGTGTATACAATATTGTTTGGTATAGATAATGCAAAATTAAATATATTCAATACTTGTTTACGAAATTGAAAGTTAGAACTATATTCAGCTCTTATAGAAAAATTAGAATAATTGATTGTTATTTTAAGTACATTTTTTCATTACAGATACGAAGATAATACAACAATAATGAGTACAAATTGTTGAAAGCTGTTGGTGAAAAGTCAAAGAAATGTTGGTGTATTGAAGAATATTTAAATATATTTATACAGGTAAGCATTTTGAGAACTATACACCTGCTTTTAATTCTAAAGAAATAGCATGTTTTTTACAGAGAAGCAAAAGCCATTTAACGTAAATACGATGATTTTACAGGCTCAAAATTTTATTTTATATTTAATGTAAAATAAATCAAATTTTTTTGAACAAAAATGACCAAAAAGTGATAAACAATGGGAAACAAGCTAAATACTAAGCAAAGATATAGCTAGTTGGTGCAAAATACTGCTTGGTGATAATTTTGTCGGATAAACGAAACATTACGGTCACTAATCGCCGAGGAGAAAATAAAACTAAATACAGCAAAATTTAATTTTCTCTCATTGAAAAAAGGTGCTATTACATTGTACCTAAGCAATCAATCACCGATGCGATTGCTAAATGATTTCTTCTTGAAATAAACAATGGCGTTTAAATAAGTTTTATCAAGTGATAATTGTTTAACTTATAAAATGTCTTGTATTATTTTTATTAATTACTGAAAAAGCAAACATTTTTAAACAATACAAGAGGGATGAGATTTTGAAATCATTTGCATTTCATCCCATACGCTCATAACGTATGACAGTTGTGTCACCTGTAAGCACACACACTACATAAAGGGACAATTGACTGCTGATTTCAAGTTCAATTGATTTTTTGCACATTGTAGATGTTTAACTACGCTTAGAAACCATCGAGAGATTTTTAAGCAAGGTTCTTAGTTTATCTAAGGAAGAATAGATGATTTTACGGATTGCAGGTTAACCCTTCAGTGAAATTGCTGATCGTGATCACAGATCTGGAATCGCTAGATTCATGGATGCTTGGTGGACATTTAGGACTAGTTGCACCTACCTCATTATTGAATTCTATGTTCTAAAATTTTCTATTTTTATTCATAAATTTCAACATTGTTAATTTATTTCAGATTATAGCTACTAATGCTATTGATAACATAAAAATCCATAAATGTTAGCAAACATTTAATTAGATATTACTATTTTCAAGTACATATTTGATTTCCTTGACAAATATTGAATCTTTTTCACTAAATTGTTAAAATAAATTTAGATAAACTGCAGTAAATCTTGAAAAGTTCTAAATATCATATGTGAAACATTATTATGAAGTTTTTTTATTTTTCATGCTTATTCAACAATATTTTGTGTGATAAATTTCCTGATTTGTTTTAAGAAAATTTGTGAGAGAAAAATAATAGAAAAAATACACAATTTCAATGCCTTAGCATTAAGAACTTCGTTATTGATGAGAAATTCAATTTTATATATTTTAGAACTCAAAGTATTTTAGAAATATTTATCCTGCATAGGCAAAACAAAAACTAAATACAAATCAGAACTTTTTTTATCTTTAATACTTCTCTCAGATATTTGAAAAATACAGCCATATTTTAAATAGAGAAACTCATGGAAGCTATATGAGTTTGTGTAAGAAAATTGCAATCCACTTCTTTGACTTTACCTATAATTCTTACAAAATTCAATCAACCCTGAAGAAAGATATTTGCATCTGATTTCCATAAAGTTCCATTAAACTTACTCCCAAAAGTTGTTCTTTTTAATGATATAAAGTACTTTATGTCATTTTTTAAAATTGATATAGAAAATTGTTCTTTTGGAAAATAAAAGTTTCTTGTTCTGTATATAAATTTGATCATTTCAACTCACATATATTATATTGTTTTTTTTAATATAGATATAAATTTCCATTTTATAATTTCTATACTTTTTGTTTATTGTTCTTATTTTTTGTTTATTATTATTTAAAAATTATTTTAAATTATTTTAATATTTTAGACTACATAATAATTTTAAAATAATAATTTTTTTATTAATTTTAATATTAATATTTTTATTATTAATATAATTAAATTCTTTATCATTAATTTTAATTAATTAATTAATAAATATTTGATTAATAATAATAATTATTATTTTTATTAATATTAGTAATTAAAATATACAATTTTATTATTAATATAATTAAAATAAAAATTAAAAAATTAAATAATAAAATCATATTAAAATATAAATTATAACTTAAAATGTAATTTATAATATATATTATAAATATAAAATTATAACAAATAATGAAAAATTTGCAATAAATAAAAAATAAAAATTAAAAAATAAATTAAAAATTAAATAAAATTAAAAAAATGGAGAATTTTCTGACGCTTCTTTATTATAATGACTGTAACAAGAATATTATCTTTTGTAGCATTTTCATAATATCAAATAAATAGTATCCAATAGTTATAACAAATAATAAATATTAAAAAATTAGAATATATTGGTAAGGAAAAATTTTAATCATATATGATTTCGATGTGACATATTTGATTCATCGAAATTGTGTAAAAACTTAAGATTTGTTTTTTTGTATTTCAGATTTCTATTTTTATAGGAAATATAGTGATTTCATGTACATTTTGAATGAAATCAGGAATTTATTATTAATTTATCGAAAATCCTGTTGTAACTACAATTATAGATATTTAATCTAAAATATATTTCTAATTAAAATATATTGAATAATCATATTGCTAATATTAATTTTCGTAAAAAATTAGAAATTAATGTGAGTTTTAACTTTTTTAATTTTACATTTTATTAAATTCCTTTCGTATATAAATCATCACATCTAGTTTTAGCACTAATTCTCTTCTAAATGAAACAAACTAAATAACAATGTTAATATTTTTAAGTAAAATTTTGAAATTAATGTGCACTCATTTTGCCTGTCTATTTTAATAAACATGTATGATGTATTGTGTGTTTAAATAACAAAAAAGGATTCAAAAATCAAATATATCCTTAAATTATTCTAAAAATATAATGCTGTATTTATTTAGTTTGTGACATGAATAACATTTTTTAATGTTAAATAATTATAAATTATTATTATTTTAAATGAATTTATTACTTTCGTCAATTACTACTTAAAATGATCAATCATAATAAATATTATTATAATTGTAACTATCATTTTTAATTAACAAAATAATATATTAATATATTAATTAACGTTAATTTACACAGATTAAAAAATTATTGTAAACAATAATATTTTTTAATTTGTGTGCAATTAAAACCATTTACCTTTATAAAATTAGAGTTAATATTATTAATTTGAATAATATTAATAATAGACTAAATATGATTTAATATTTTCTTGCTTAATTAATCTTTTGTGTTTACTTCAAATATTTTCTTGTCTAAATTTAATTCAGCTAAAGATATATTATTGATAATATTTGATAAATATTATAAATAAAATTTATTATTGAAAAGTTTGCTTTATTCTTTTGAATAATCTTAATCACTGAAAATAAAGCATACATTTTTTTCAAAATTAGAAAAACTAGTTTTTTCTAAGTATTTAGAAGTAAAAAAAAATTGGTTTGTATCTATGTTACAGAATAAAATATAATATATAAATGTAAGATATAAAATAATATTTTTCAAGCATTTGACACAACATATTGCTTTACAGTTTTCTTTCTCCTGGCATAAAGCAGAACCAAAATGTGTTCTTTTACCAAGACGATATGCAATAACATTTGTTTGGGTTTTATTTTGTTACTATTGTCACTTTAGTGATTTCAATATATTTTGATGCAGGAACGTTTACCTGACTTCTGCTCCCCTTCATCAAAATATCATTTTTGGGAGAATTTGTGAAAGAATTTCAGAGCCTGTAACCATAGCAACGTAAAACAATTCCTGTAATTCAGATTTGCCGTCATAGTGCGTTGCTTGGATACCGTGAATTTGTAAAAAAGGGACAAAAATTTTCTTTTAAAAGAAAGTACTGTTTCGTTTTTTAATGAGATTTCAAATTATAAACAGAAGTACGTTCATTCCATTTTAGTTTTGAGATGATGGTGATTTTGTTACTTGACGTGTTTTTTTTATTTTTGAGTTATTTTTATCATTAGTAAAAGGCGTAGAACATTACAAACTGAAAAGAATTGCGAAGTCTCTTTTTAAATGCCAGTTATATTATCAGTATATTTGAGTTATTATTTTTTGGCAACATCTACATCAAAGTAAAAGTTATGGATTTCATTACATCAAAGTAAAAGTTATGGATTTCTGTAGAAAAGAAAATTTAAAAGAAAAAATATTCGTATGTAAGATTAAATTACATGAAAACAATCTATGCATCTTTAGAACTATTTGATTATATGAATTATTAACAGATTTTTGCTCCAATTGTTTATTCCTAAAACACGGTATTACTAATGTTCTTTTGCAGGTAAGAAAAGTCTACATTATATTTTCCAAATATATTTTTATTAAGTAATTCAAAACAATTATTAAATATTACATATTTGAAAAGATTATTTTTAATGAAATTAAGTTTTCTGAAATGTGAATCATATTTCAAAAAAATGTAGTGTCAAAAATAATTGCCATACACAATGCTAAAACGTTATAAATAATTCTAATATTCTTATAAGTATTTGGTGGTCACTTTTAATTTTAAAATGTAAGAAAATATTGCAAACTTCTGGTATATAAAGCATTTTACACATTTGAAAAATTCAAATTGACGTGATTTTTTTTCATTTTAAAAAGAGCATTAAACACACCCACACATTTATTATAAATCATTTTCAATTTGTGAGAGTAAAATGCTTTTTGTTTTATTTAACTGAAGAATTTTGATTTTTAAAACTAATATCTAAAAGAGTGAAAATAATTTTATCTTAATATAAGATGATTTAAACAAAAATATTACTAATTAAATGCTAAATTATTTAAATCACATATTTTTAAGAGGAGTTTTTGCAAATGTCATTTGCAAAGAAATCAATTTAATTCCTAATATAAATTTGTGAACTAAAATTTTTAAAAGAGAAATTGCAAAATTATATTCAATCAAAATTCAGTTGGAACTTTAAAGATTATAATGTTATACATATCTTGTATAAAAATCTAACCAAATTGTATTTTGTCCACTAAAAAGTTTTTGACTGAGAAAAATTGTTGAAAACTCAAAATAAATAATTATTTTTATTTCTTATTATTTATTTGCAAGCATTTTTTCCTGCATATTTATTGAGAAAATTAATCATGAAATTTGCAATAATTTTGAATAATTTGTAATTTATTTAATAAAAGTTATCAGCCTCAAATTTTAATGTATTGTTTTATGAATCATTACATTTCTCTTCATTAGTCTTATAAGGCTAATGAAAATAATTGTTACTTTATAAGGTATGAACATTGAAAACTCTATAAGCAACAAATATCGCGAAGAATCGTGTTAGCTTTCTTCCTTCCTCCAAAGATTGTTAAAGTATCATTAAGAAAATCACTTCTTCAAAGTTTTCTCATTAAAAAAGATATACTTCAACTATTTACAGTATTTAAAGCAGCCATCTGTTCTCTATCGTAAAGATTTATCATGACGAATCTCTAGAAGGGGAAATGAGGAAAATGCTCTTACTATATATATCACACTTGAATTTAATTTTCAAAAGAAAGAGAGGAGAAAGAGATGTAGCATCTTAAAATTTTCATTTTTCAACCGGAATTAATGATAAAATTTTCGAATAACTATCAATCAACCTTTCTAGCCAGGAAATTTTGAAGGGTAAGACGATGAAACAGTAATTCACACAGGAGGTTGTGTCTCAGATAAAGAAGGCGGAATAAAATTGGGAAACATCCACCAACCCCACCTCTTGGTGGTTATAAGCTTTTGTACAGTAATAATCTCTGGAGATGAATGGTTTTGGGGAATTAAATTCCGGGAATACCACGATTTTCTTCCAAAGGATTTAATTCGTTTTACTGAGGTATTTATCATTTGCACATGCGCGAAATAAGTGCACAGGTACAGTCCTTGTTAGAAGCAGTAGGTTAATGGATAGATTCAGTGGATGTGTAACGTGACGGGAATCGTCGCAGGCCATTTTCTGATTGACACACTCTCTCGTGATTAATAACATTAGCCGTATAAGGCAGGGTTCACATGAGAGGTTCTACATAGGAATACATATGCAATTAAGATGCGCATTAATTCAGATGCGGTTTCGGTTGCTAATGCTTAATTAATGTTATATCCAAAACTCATAAATATTTATGGAGCTTCTGTGTATGCTCATCATAAATTTCTGTTCATAAAATCATAACTAATAACTCCATAAACTTTAAATATTTATCATTTACTAACATAAAATAAAGAAATATATAAAATAATACTCATTTAACGTAACAATAATATGCAACATATTAAATTAAAAAAAACGAGCAGCTAATATAAAAACAAAATACTACTTTTAAATTTTCAGTCTTTTTCACTTTTTTGTAATATAACAGAAAATTTTTCTATTAGTTATATAAAATTATTGATAATAATAATAGCAGTAAGCTATTATATTACTAAGTAATATTGCTTCTAGCGATATTACATCCAAAATTGATTACGTTGAATATAAAACAGAAGAAAAAGCAAAATGAGAAACAACAAAACAAAAAACCATCTTTATAGTTAGTTCAAATTGGAAAAGAAGATTTAAATTTTTAACTTTTAAAAATTATTCGTTTCTGATTGTATTTATGTTTTAAAATATAAAGTTAAGTTTTCAAAATCTGAAGCCGGCACAGCCCCGAAGATGTATCCTTGGGCTCGGCAAGGCCAACTCAGCCTTTTATTTTTTCTGTGGGTCTATAAAAGTGAATGCCAAGAATGCTTAAAAATAAAACATTTGAGATATTACGCTTAGGGGATTACCTAAAAGAACATATGCTTTGCAAATAAGGATTCTCTGTAAGAATAAAGATTTGGGTACTTTAGACTTTGTTTCTATGGAAGCTGTCTTGTCACTGAGTTTTAGAGATAAAAATCTGAGATTACTACATAGAAATCATATTTTATACTCTTAATGCATAATGATAATTCATCAGCAAAAACGTTTAAAAAATAGATTGTTCATAGTATAAATCTGAAATGACTGCAGTTGTTGGAGGTATCAAACTTTAAAATAAAATATGTGTGTTTACCTTTTTAGCAAATCACAGATACTCTATTAAATTAAAATTTCACAAAATTTCACACGTTTACATGAAACATTTACAAGCATTTAATTACAAAGCACATTTACTTTATTTGATCCAAATATTTAATTTTTATATAAGTGAGAAAAATAACATTCCTTTGATTAACATTGATAACAAAACATTGATAAAGTTTTAAAAATATGAAGAAATTTATGGTAACAGTAAAATGTTTTCCAATGGGATACAATTTTATATAAAAATGATTAGTAATATTTATATATTTTCAAAACATTAATTATAATTTTACTTTCTGTTTTAAAATCAATGAAATTGTGATTAAACGAATGAATATTTCAGTAGTTAAATTTTTTGCTGAGATATTAATATTTAATTAATTTTCAATTAAAGAAATCAATTTAAAATTAAAGCTTTAACAAAACATAAAATGATATCTAATTAAGTATGAAATTGCTATGATTAATATTTGAAATAAGCTACATTTTTTACTAAGTTCGAAAGTATAATTAAAAATTCTTTATTCTTCGTTAAAAAAATCGTAATCACTTTGCTTAAACTGATTAATTTTATGCTAAAAAATTATACACGTGAAACACGTGAAAATAGTAAGTTACTCATAAATAATAAATAGGTTATTTTTTCTACGTGATTCATTCTGTAATTAAAATATTTAAAAAATTTTCAGAATGAATATCATTAATAACGTTAGGTTTTAAGGTAAAAGGTTTTAGGTCTTAAAAAGGTTTTTTGGAGCATAGATTTTAACATTTATTATAGTTGTAAAACGATTATTGCTATTAACTGATTAAATTTTAATTAAAATCTGATTTTTATTCAACACATTTTATTCCATTCTCTTTAAAAAGCAAAATTAGCAGTCCTAAAAAAATTTGCAGTACTAAAAAAAAGTAGTTATTATATATGCCGAATATTTTCTTCAATTTTTATAAGAAAATACTCTTTTATGCTATCTTTAAACATTTATATGCAAAATTTTATTCATTATCCAAACACCTCAAAAATTATTTAAACATGACAAATTTTAAAGATGAACTTTTTATTAAGTTTAGTAAGTTTTAAGTTTAATTTTTAATTTTCTTAGTATTTTATTAAGTTACAAATAATTCTCCAATAATCTTAATAAATTTTAATAAATTCTTAGAACCATAACATTTAATTTCCTTTTTACAATAAATACACATTTTTTAATATTTTATAATCTTGATATCACTTCATATATTAAGAAAATATAAATAGTAACAATGTAAAATTATTACCACTTTTATAATTTTAGATAAGAAATTATTGAAGAAAAAATGTTGAAATATTCAGAATTTAAATTACAAATTTGTTGCATTTTCAAAGTTCTATAAAAAAATGTGTTTAATTTTCTTTCTAAATTTCAAATTTATTTTTGTGATATTTATACGTTATTAGCATAATAAAATCAGAATTAAGACATAATGAATATTGCCCATTAATTTTAATTAACCGATGTTAATTATTTTTCGAAATATCTGGAAAGAGATTTTTAGTAATACAATTCTCAGTGAGATATCCACCTTATTTTCTATTTTTTCCCAACTAAATTTGCATTTTATGATGGATTTTCAGTACATTTTTATTGGTCTGGTGATATACAATCTCTACAAGGGACTGATATTTTGCCAATTGGCCATGAAGAATTGCTGGGGATGAAAGTATCTGCAGAAGAAACACTGTATAACACACAATTACTTTTCCCTGTAACACAACTATTACTCCTCTAACAAGAAAGGCTTCGAAACATCTCAGCATCATCTTTGGAATACCGAAAAACAAACTGTTTCTAAATTACACGGCATAATTGGGTTCGAAACTCTTCAGCAGGAAATGAAGCTGAAAGCTGCTGCTCAAGCTAAATGATGCGTGATAAGAAAAAAAATCACGTTTGGCATAAATGACTTTGCTAAAAATTTTTGAAGTTGCATCGTCATTTTTCAACATTTTTATAAAAAAAATAAATGGCTTTCTTACAGTATTGTTAAATGAAGCATTTTATATCTCACTTTAAGGTAAAGAATTATGGAACTGAGTTATCGCGAAAAATCAATCAATTGGGAAGAGATAAAAAAAATTGCATTTTTCATTAAAATGATTCATTACTGAAAGTTCCTAAATTGATTTATTCTTCAGTTAGTTATAAGCACTTTTTTCAGTGTTTTTTTATAAAATACATTTTATCGTAGAATTTGAACTTTTAATATCAAAATTTTATTATTTTTAAATTCAATAACTTACAATTTTATTACTTAAGTGAAAGAACTTTCAATTTGTGTTGAATTTATGTAAAATATTCTGTATCTACATGAATTAAAAAGACATGAGATTTTAAGTCTTATCAATGCTAGAGTTTATTTGTAAACACATTTGATTTTAAGTGATTAAAACATTTTAACATTTTGGAGAATGACACAGTAACAGTAACATTTATTTTATCAATTATCACATACAATTAATAAATCTCTAAGGTATAGTATTAAAATTCTAATTACTTTTTTACTATATTATAGCAACGAAAGGTAATTTGCAGATATATTTAATATATTCACAAATTTGAAGGATTGAATTAAATTTCTGTGTAAGAAATTCTTTTCAACTTTCTTTATATTCTCTTGAATATTAATTGGAATGAAATGTTCTAAATGTTTAATTAAAAATAAATTGAAAATTTCGACAATAAACGTTTCACCATCAATTCATAAAACTTAATTTACATTAAAATATGAAACATTTTGAAATGAAGCTATTCAAACAAAATTGTTTAGTTATAGGTACCACAGTCACATTCTCAACGTAATATATTATGATTTTAACGAATCAATGGAGATTCTTAAATATATTTTAACATATTTTATTACTTTCTTAATTTTTTAAAATTCTCGCAGAGAGTAAGGATTTTTTGAATGCACACACACACACACACACACACACATATATATATATATATATATATATATATATATATATATATATATATATATATATATATATATATATATATATATATTTCAGTTGCAATACTAAGCAAAAAGTCTATAAAACAATGTTAACAGAGAATTATGTACCTTTGCATTTTCAAGCTCTTAAATTCAATATAAATCTTCAACAAAAAAACTTCAAGCATTTGATAAAATAAGAAATGAATTACTAGTAAAATCTATTCCTTGAAGAAGATTGAACTCAGGAAAATGATTCCTTCTCAACAATTTTCATTCACCTATTTTATTATTAATTAAGACAAAATTCTTTTATTGCTATTCCATCAAAATGGGTATTTACAGTATTTTAAAATTAAATAAATTTAGTTTAAATACTAACTTATAATATATGTATCTCTTAAATGCGTATTTATTTAAAAAAGAAATTAATATTATAATAAAAATGGAAATTTAACACCTGAAATTAAAATGGATTAAAGGAAACTGAATGATCCTAAATAAAATCTCCATGTAATACTCTTTATCCAACAGATCAGAGTTTAATAAAAACAATTATCGTTTTCCAAAAAAAAATTCTTTTTTATATTTATTTACTATTTGATTTATAACACTATTTGTTGTTTCGAATTCATTATTTAATATTTTAAGAATGGATATGTATACAAGTTTTTCTTACAATTTCTATAACCTTTACTATGATTAATATCTTTAATTCACCTAAAATCTAGAAATTATAAAATGTATAAGAAAAAAATTTTATAAGAAATCTTTTTTTCATATCTTATAAATTATGAAAAAGAAGCTCTAATTAAAAATTTAAAAAGTCTTTTTCATTATTTAAATACACTCGATTTCAATATACGAAGTGTATTTTGGTGATATTATTTTTTTACTTGCTAATTCTCTGTATGTGCTTTACAACAGGAAAAAACAAAAGGCGGAAAAATGAGCAAACATAATTTCCGATAGTCGGAAACCACAGTTATTGTCAAAATCTCTCCGGCTTGGGAACCAAAAATTATATCCGGTTGTTAAGAACAGCTATTCAAGATAGATTTTCCTTCGGATATTCCCTCAAATAAAATGGAATTGGTATAAAAAAAGAAGGAAAAAGAAATGCATGAAATCGAAAAATAAAGCAATCCTTTTCATTCGAAGTTACTTTAAGAGTGCAATTTTCCTTACAATTCTTTTGCTTTGTTGGTTTTTGTTTGACATATGTTTCCGTAAGTAAGATTATAAAGTTTTACCGTTTTTATTTCTAAGTAAAAATAAAAGGTCTTAGCTTGAATATTTTTTTAAATATTTTAAGGGAAAATAAATTATGATCAAATTCACAAAATATCTTTATTGATTATTCTTTCATTGAAAATCTCATGTGTATTTTCAATAATTAAAAAAAATATTCTCATTTATAGAAATAAAATATGTTTATTTTCAAAACGAAGCATATTCATGCTATTATAATACACAGATAGCAACACAAAAAACAGTCAACTTATATTATTTAGAAAATAGAATGATGTATTCATTTTATGTCACAGAAATATTTTTAGTTAAAACGTATTACCGTAGAATGTATTAATTTTATGAACATTAAATTTTGTTTTGGTTTGCCATTGCTCTCAATTTTGAACCTTAAAGAAATTTAAGCTCAATGTTAAACAAGCATAATTATAAATTAACTAAAATTTTTAAAGTATTATATATTTTAAAATTAAACATAAATGTAATTTAAACTAATCTCAAAATTTAATATATGTAAATTCTGACTCAAATATTTTATATTTAAATTGTAGTAAAATAATTTTAACTAGGTACTTATAATTTATTCCCCTATTACTTTACTTAAGATATAACTTTATTATTGTTAAATGATTTATAGATTTTCTTAATTTTAATATTCTTCCACTCAAAGTTCATTTATTATCTTTTTAGTTTTCATGGTCTTAAATATAATCCAGATGTAGAAAATTTGATAGGATTCAATCACATTTTAAAACCAAAATTATAAATTGTTAATTTAGTTTACATAAGTTATCAATATACGTTATAAAAGTTTAATTAAATAACATCTCATCTGACATGAAATTATGTAAAATTTTAATTAAAGCCATAAACGTATTTTATATTTTTTTCTTAAAATAAATTTCAAATAAAGTATAAAACAATTTTCTATTCATTATGTGTTTTCATAACAAGTTAATAAAATATATTATTTCCACAAATACATGACATAAATATTAAAAAAAATAATATAAATTGAACATTCGTAAAAATTCAACGGAGAAAATATCCGTTATCACAACCTTCTGCAAATAATGAACCATATCTCCCACGACAAGCATTCTTCCATAAACTTATCTGGACTTTTTTGCCATAACTCTGCAATAACTCGCAATGCCAGCAGAAGATATCATACGTGGTTTACTTTTATCATATCTGTTACTCGCAAAACTCAAACGTGACCTGAGGGAAGGCGTTTGATATCGGAAGTAAGGCATCCAGCGGTGTTCACATATCGTATATCACAGCAGGACTATTATCATAGTTTTTGTTGCTGTTATTTTTGTCAGAGTAGATTCTGTCTGCTAAGGCATGATATAAGTATTATTCTTAAGGACAAAAATCCCTTTTAAGAATCACAAAGGGAAAAATATGCAATAAATGTGTTTATCCTCAATTATTTTGGGTCAAATCGATAAATTTATGCAAATTCATTAATTGTATGCGATTTAAATATTAGGTTATAGTGGAATGTATTGGAGTGTAGCTAAATATATGAGATTCTTTGTAATATATTCCATAGTCTTCCTTTATAAAACTTGTATTTTAAGATGGTATTTTTTATATTATTATTAGGTAAAGATTAGGAAAGTTAATAAAAATAAACATATCTGTTGACTTTCATATTCTTCTTTTAGTCTTATATTAACATTTTATGTTGTAATTCTAAATAAAGACTTTATTTCAGGTTGTTTTGCTTTTAAACTCTCATTCTCATCACATGAATATGATAACAAATATTTTTATTTTAGTTTTATACATCAGTTTGAGGTAACTTCATACTTTAAGTTCAATACATAAACATATTAATTATGCAACAATATTTACTAGTCTTTCAATTTTTAAAAGTTACATGATGAACGTATAGTTGATTCCATAAAATTATATCAAACATCAGCAATTTCTGACTCAAAGTTTATATTTGATTAATCATTAAGATGTAAGCTCAGTATATATATATATATATATATATATATATATATATATATATATATATATATATATATATATATATATATATATATATATATATATATATATATATATATATATATATATATATATATATATATATATATATATATATATATATATATATATATATTATATATATACCAATATTTGGAGAGAAGCTTTATAAATGGAATCTTCAGTCCAGGTAAATTTTATGGATTCAACTTAAATAATACTAAAGATACCTTTTCTGAATATTTGCTTACATGATTAGGTGATAAATATATTTTCACTTTTTCAAATGTCCACTTGATAAAAAAAAATCCACACTGGTCTTTAAATGTTAAGGGAATCTATATTTTGCGAATAATTTGCTAATGAACGTAAAAACGCCAAATTTAGATTACATGAGCATAAAGCATATACAAATTAATAGAACATTAATTGTAGTTTAAAATAATAAATTAATTGAAACTTAATAAATTAATTAAACTTTACGTACGAAATATGCATACATGATTCAAAAAACTTGCATTATAAAAAAAATCATAGTTCATTTGTTAAAATGGTATAGAAACATATCCAAAAAGGAGTTTTAATAAGAGTTATGCCTAACCCAGGTTTGATTGCATCAACTTTCTATGCTGGCAATTAAGTTATACGTTACCGAAATGAAAGCAAAAACTAGGCACGAAGTAAGCTGCTGTCCTTCCTATCTTGGAAGAGGACTTACAGCAGCAATGCGTCTACCATGATAGTTCCAGAGATAAGTAATGGGACTCAAGTCTGAAAGTCCAGCTGATCATTCCATTCACTCTAAACAAAAATTCTCAAGATGTTCCTCAGCAAATACAACTTGATGAGGTCACACGTTATCGTAAATTAGAATGAAATCATTACCAATTGCACCGGCATGTGGGTGGATGAATGTATCAAGGATATCATCCAGATATATTACACCAGTTCCATTTCTTCCCGGGAATACATACAATATGACCATCAATTGAGATCCAAATCATAGTTCCCGCACTATTATTTCCTGGCAATAATTGTATTTCTTTTATTATAAAATTACAGTAAAATGTAAAAAAGGAAAGTATCAAAATTAATATACTATATAATTATAGATTTTCATTAAAATAACTTTTACTAGTGAATTAAATTTTGAAAAAATTATAAAAAATAAATTTAATTTCATCATTAAGTTATAATTCGAAACATTTTCATAAGCATTTTAATTTATGTTTATTTAAAGACTATTTTATACAATTTATTGGTAAAAAAACTCGATCAAAAACACGAACATATTAATACTTAATGCTCTCAAATTTCTTAAGACATTTTAATGAATGTCAAATGGGAATACTTTTTTGCTAATTGTGTTGTTGTTTACCTAAGATCATTGAAATGAGGGACACCATACTTGAAAAATCTGGTTAATTATTTTTTAAATTAAAAAAAAATTATTTCTTTTAGTCACAAATCAGTAAAAGTTTTCCATTTATGATGAATATGTTTTAAGTTGAACACTTTTTTTCTGAAACAAACAATTGAAGAATAATTCATTTAAATTCAAACTGCAAAAGGAAAATAATTCAAAAATTATAATGTACACTTAATGTTTTGCAGTATTGAATAATTTTTATATTTTCCTCCTATATCGATTATATATTTAAATTCAACATTTTATATTAAATTATTATTCTAGGAGAAAAATGAAATTTGAAATATATTATTTAAATTTAAATGAAGTCATTACGTTAGTAAAAAATATACCTTAAAATTCATGTTAGAGAGATATTTTCATTTTAAATGGATCAATATAAGCTATTTTTATTGATTATGTTATTTAAAGATCTAAAACTATGGCAGTTTATGAAACATTGCTATGTTTGTATTAACTAATTGCGGAAATTTTTACGTTTAACTTTAGGTAAGAAATAGGTAGTGTAAAAATGAAAATTAAAAAAAAATATTTATTCTTGTTACAATGAAAACATACATATCAGTTGAATAAGTGCTTAAAAATAATTAAGACTCATAGCGAGTTAACTTTAATGTTAAAAAATAATTTTACAGTTTTAAAAATGCTTTCAAAAGCATATAAAAGGGAATTTAATTGTATAAAAGAAAATCTAAAAATTATCTAGTCGTATATATAAATAATCAAAAATGCCAGTGAATAATTAGTTACAATATCAGGATAAAAATTGAAATATTTTATGATATAAAATTGTATCATTTATTAATGATATTTTTCAAGAAATATTAGGTTCTACATACAAGAAAATTTTAATTGTAAATTTGAATTTTAGAAGTTTGATTCAATGATGACAGTAAAAAAGACATTACCTTGAGTGAATTAATAAAATTTGAGAAGAAATGACAAAAATTGTTAAAAATAAATATTTTATTATGAATTTTAAAGTATCTAATACAAGAAATGTAAATAATGGTAAACTTATTTAGAGAAATTTTATTTAAATACTGCTGATGTTTTAGGAAATTTATTACAATGTATTTCCAATTGTATATTCTTGCCAATTGCATGTATTTCCAATGTATTTATTTGCAATGCCAATTGCATGCATTGCAATGTATTTCCAATTGCATATTCTAGTCAGTATTATAAAGCCGATTGCGGTTTTCAATTATTGTCAAGTGACACGAGGTATCTTTGTCTTCACACCATACAACAACACGGAAAGACCTTCGGTTATATAGATATTTCAAAGTGAATTCGTATTTAATTATGATAAGTCAGATATTGAAACCATTTCTTTTTAGACATGAAAGTGATTTATTAAATTATTAAGTATTTAAATCCTTTCACAAACACTTATTTAATAGAATTAATAAATAAAATCATATAACTTCATAAAATTATTAAGAAGAAAAATTTATGGCAAAAGTTAAATGGATATTACCAACATATATACAGGAACTTATTCTAAGAATGTACTATACTTTTTTCAAAGATAAATTGTTATTGCACATAAATTTTACTCCAAATTTTTCTTGAAAATTATAATTGTGAAAATTAATAAATTTATTGAATACATATTTTCTTTTAAATAAATAAATAATAATCTTTAATTTCTCTGAAGCGAAATATTATATAATCGCAATGATGGAAATACTTTATCTATTGAAGGTTAATAAAAGATTCCATAAAAGTGTGTGTTATTAATTATTCAAAGACTTGTGACTTACAGGAAAACTGAATACCAAATTTTCTAGAAACTTGTGTGAAAAGATTGCACAGAACATCGATTATCTTTTCCTTTTAAAACCATCACCTGACTGATAAAGACATAAAAATCTCAGTCAAGTTCCACAAAAGTTGGACCATAAATTAAATGAAGAACAACGCTTCGGAGTACCTTCGGCATTAGCTGTCACGGTATGCCAAAAACAAGAACGATTACGATTATTTTTCAAATCTCTTTCCCCCATTAAGTGACAATCCTCAAAAAAGGCGGGTCAGTCTGATATCCTGACGTTACAACTATCTTAGGAAATGGTACTCAAATCGATTTGTTCACGAAAAAAATCCATTGTTCTTTTGAAATGATTAAAATCAGAAAATAAATGGTTTTTGTGTTCCTTCCCTTAGTGACTAGTTCTTAAAAACGTCCTGGTGTTTCTGACTGTTGTCGTGACGGAAGAGAAAGGTGCTTTCAAAATTTCACGCTGCATTAAATCTCCATTATAGTACAACCTCAGCAACTTTGTCAAAGAGGAGTAAAACTGCGATAAAGAGGAGCGATTTCGAGGAAGAAATGTGTTATGATCTGTTTTATGAAGATAAGGAATTTCAAGAGGAGCTTTTAAAGAGTTCGGACTCTTTCTGGTATGCTTCGTCCTCCGCTGTAATCAGAAACTTGCCCACTTTGTCCTGACAATAAAAGCGGGGAAGAAGAGGAGTATTTTAATAAGGAATGCAAATATTTTTATTAGTTATGACCAGATAATGGGCCTCGGTGAGTGTCTGAATAGGGTAATAAAAAGAGTTTTGTTTCGAGGAGTGGGAAAATTAAAGCATTTCAGATTCATATTAAGGATAAGGTCATTAGCAGGAAAATTGTGTCGCTCGGAACTACGTTAACGCAACAATTTAGCAACTAATTTAAGATATAATTCAAATTTTAATTCATTTTCACACCAGTATTAAATAATTTTAACACTAATTCTAGAAATTTGTTGTCAAAATATTATTTTTCTGCCAACCTATTTCATAATATAAATGTATGGGCGTATATGTATTTATACTGCTATATTACTGTACCACTACTACTTTTGTCAACATATACAAATGACTAACAATTTTTTATTGGTACAGATAAATGCGTAAAATTTATCACTAGAGAATTTGACGAAATACTGTTAGCCTTGAAATTCTATTAAGAATACGTTTTGGTCAGGGATAATTTTCAGTTGTTGATGGCATTTACCAAATATTATAGCATAATTAATTACATGATATTAAAATACAATAAGACGCTTAAAGAATTTCAAAAGTAAGTTTAAAATATTAACATCTTATAATTTTTTAATTATCAAGTATTTAATAATTTTTAAAAAATATTATTTTATTTAATGAAACAAGTATTAATTTTTGATACTACACTAAATATTACTTGAAAATGTTAAATTTAACACACATAATAATATCTACTAATTTTGAAACGCTATTATTATTGCAATAATATATTACTATTTTACTTGTAGAAAATTCATATCGAAATTTATTCATCAAATTATTTCTTCCTTCTACATGACACATAATGTTCATCATTCGGTGAACTGTCACAGATTAGTTAATGTCTTTCATTCATTGTGCTTCCTGATGTCATTAAGTCTTTCTGCCCTACTCTTGCTTACGCACACAGACTTAATTCGGGTTTAGATGACAACTTATCCTCCATTACTTGTACAATGATAGATAAGAAATAAGCCCCATTGCCTTTTATTTCCCCGGTCATTCTCTATCCTTGGCAGTAAATAACCCATTCTTGGTGATAAAAAGCAGCATTTTGGAATCTGGTTTGCAATTTATCATCATTGATGGAGTCTCAAAGTGTTTTCCTTGATGAAAAGGGAAAATGCTCCTTTGTGAGAAGGAAAAACGTGTCGTAACCAGCAGATATACAAGACATAAAGCAATAAGGAAAAAAGAAATATGTGTCTCAACTATTTTTACTTTTGGCTGAGGAAATATTTGAGATTGAAAAACCTTATTCTGTTTCAACCGTAAAAGTCGGTTTCCAATGAAAACGCCACGAATTGTTCTTCTGACCGTAAGTTTGAAGTTGAAGAAACCATTTTTCTTTCGTTTGCTTGCTAAAGGTTTCCTATAATGGAGTTTTGGTGTCTTGTAGATGTGCTTTCAGAAATCGTTAAATTTACTGTGTGGATTCGTAAAGGATCCTGTAATATATTGTGTGTTAAATTTTTAATATATGATTGAAAATTGAAATGTATACTGTTACATATTAAGCAAATAAAAATAGTAAAATTGAAATTAAACCCAGATATTATTTCTAGAAATTTTCATTTCAATTTTTTTTTAATATTTATAATTTACTTACTTAAAAATGAATAAAAGTATAAGCCTTATTAGTTATGCACAAAGGATAGATTTCATAAAACTGGAAAATTCCAAAATGTTGTGCAAGTTATTTGTTTTATATAGAACTACTAAATATATGTGACTGCAAGATTATAAAAATACAGTTTCAAATAAATAATCAATTGAAATTCACTTTAAAAAAAGGAATTTGAAACTCTGGAGCAAATATATACATATTTTTTTAATCAATACAACAGTATTATCAATAAAATGCATTATAATTTTGTAATTGAATACACAGAAACACACACACACACATATATATACATATATATATATATATATATATATATATATACATATATATTATAAACTTACCGCTTTAATAAATCTTTTGTTCACTTATTTTATATCATAATTAAATCTGAATTCATTAAAACATTTTATGAACTTTATCTAAAATAATAAAACAGAAATCAATTAATTGAAATTATTAAAATTCAAATGTATAACTGCCGTAAATAAGAAAAAAGGTAAATCTAAAGAAAAATACTTTTATAGAAAGTACATTTTATCGCTTAAGAATACATTCACCATGCAGAACCACTTGTTTACTTAAATCTCTAAATGGAAAAAAGTTTGCAATCAATATATTCTCCTAAGAATTAGTGATACGTTTACTAAACTTTACTTTCATTTAAATATTTTAATAAGAAAACAAAAATAAAGTAAATTAATGAAAAAATTTCAAAATCCAGTCCCTATTCTCAACAGCACTTAACATTTGAATCAAGACTTTGTAAAGCTTTTACTTTTTTGAAAAAAAAACCGCTTCACGTGTAATTCAAAGCACACAATACAAGGTTCGATCTTATTTCTAAAAACTTTTTCAGAGATTTTACAAAGCAAAAGCACTGTCCCATGACAAAAGAGCAGAGTAGTGTGTAGTAAACTTAAATTATTTCGTGACATAAAAGGAAAAGTTTTTTAATTCAAAAATGCATCTGTCCTGTATACTTGTTAATTATTGCTACCGTTACAGTATAAAAAATGCTGGATTTTTCTTCGTTTAACATATTTTTTCTTTTTTACGAAGCAACCATTTATATTTTTTGAAAAAATGTTCTTTTTACAGCATTTCCCAATTTTTGTAAATCAAAGAGGAAAAACGTTTTCGGTTTTGATTTTCTAAATGAAAAACTCAGTATTTTTAAGAAAACACAATTTTTGCATCAAAGCTCATTTGTTACAGAAATATTCATTAGTGTACTGAGTTTCCTCTCTTAGGGGGAATATCAGAAGAAAATTGCTTCGGGACATGTACTTTGTTTCAGTAAAATCTATTTACTTTTTAATTTTAAAAGCTGAAACAAATAACAGCTGAAAAAATAAAAATTAGCTTAAAAAATTTACTGTTTTTATATTCTATTTTTATTTTTGAAATTAATTTTCCTTTTTTTATAAAAATAGGAATGCAATTCTTTTTTACTATCAGAAGTGCAACAAACAAATATCTTTAATAAAGAAAAATTAAATGTGATTTATTTTAAAATTTCCTATTTAGCATCTTACACACAAAAATTTTATTGCATGTACTGTACTTTATGGAATTATAAGTACATTCATATTGTACTATTAATGAGCTGATTTCTAATTATTAAAAAAGAACTAAAGTAATATACATAAGAATTTATCTTTTTCTTTTTTTATCTGGCATTTTTCAGAAAAGAAATATGTATATGTATATATATAAAATAACTCTAAAATGATTGATGCAAGTTTAAATGCATATATAAAATATATATATTACTTATTAAAGTAACACTGCTTCAACATTCATTGTTAGGAAATAGATGCAAAAAATTTTAAAAATTACGAAAAATTTAATTAGTTACATTAATGTAGGATTAAAACTGTTAATTAAAGACTATGTCACACTTATTTTAAATTTCAAAAGTAAATTACTGCAACTTACAATTTTTATTTTTAAGTACATTTATCAAAATTATTTTTATTTAAATTGCTTTAATTTAAGAAAATCTCATTATTAGCTGTTCTGAATGTCCTAAATAAAGTCCTGCGGATAAGTAGGTCTTGGGTTCGAATCCCGGTTCGGGCATGGATGTAATTTCTCTCTCTATCTATCCTGTCTTTGTCCTTTCCTTGTATTAGTGAAATGTGTATGGTTTTCTGACCTATAAACGGGTACCTATGGCATGTGTGTAGTGCAAAGTTATACTTTCACATTTATGGTGCTCTGATTAAAACGAAAGACGCTCCCAATTGACTTAAATTCGCATAGCCAAGGCATAGCGAGCTTGGTTTGTCCAAGTGTCATTAGTAACAACAACAAGTATTTGCTTACGTTCGCATCCAAAATTCTATATTTGTGCCTATTAGAAAAAATAAAATTTATTCAATTTCTACACTGAATTACAGATATTCATTATAAATTAGATTTTTTTACACTTTATATATATAAAGATGTTAGATTTTAAACCAATATTACTAACTTATCCATCGCCTCCTATTTATATTCATCGTATCGGTTTGTTTAGCATTATTTACGATATTTTTTGTTTTGTTTTATGAACATTTTTTGTGTAATGAACTAAATGCAGTATATATTTGTTTGTTAAAATGAACTCACTTATAATATAACACATAGGAAAACAGAATCTTAGCTTATCTTTTCAATAGAAAATTTTTATTTTAAATAGAGGGAATGTACTATAAACTGATATTTTTAAATATTCACCATTTAAACTAATTTATATTTTTCATTATAAACTAGTTATGTGTCTCATTATAAACATTCAGTATCATTCGAAATGTGTATAACTAGTTACATTTTTCTAAAATGTGTCAAGATAGGTGACATGGAATGTATTTTTAAGTTCATAGAACCACAAAATACATGAACACGTAATGGGAACTATAACAAAGATAACTGAATTAGACATGGTAATGAAGTCTATATTGATTTCAATGTAAAATCAAATATATTAAAAAGAATATTTTTTTCTCGAGGAACTAAACATCCTTTTAATTATAATTTCAACTTGAATAAAAATTTATTAGTTAATGTCTTTTTCTAAAAATATTTTGTTATATTAGCAAAATTTTCTCTTCATATATGTTAAATTATGCAATGATTAATCACTAAAAATGTATGTCTTTACAATACAGTTATTAAGATAAATAGTAAAATAACTCATATGTATTATTGTTTTATCAAACACATTGTACAAATATATTGCATTTCAGATATTGTTCTGCCAAACTTTCTTTGTTTTAACATCATATAACGCTTTTCTATTTTAAAACAAACTTTTCAAAAGATTTCTCATAACATGCGATGTTTTACATTTCGTTACATCTAGAGGCTAAGCTCAAGCAGGAAAAATATTCCAGAATTCAGAGCCAATTTCATCTCTGGAGAAAATTTATCCGAGAAAAATATGTTCCAGTTCGCTGAATATTCGAGTTTCGGGAGCAGAGACCATAAAAAATGCTGAAAATAACAGCAAAAAAATTCGAACCATTTCAACATAATACGAAATGCGTTTGCTACAAATTCTAAGCAGCATTCAGACCCGATTACACCAAAGTCGTTTTCGAATTCTGTAGAACATTGGAGAAAGGCGAAATTCCGATTTCCTCCATGCATTTTGAGGACAAATGCTGCATTTTGTTCCATTCTTTAAAGTGATCCATCTATAATTAGGGACAGGTCCCACTCGGGCATTGCAAATGATAGAAGTTTTTATTCCGATCCATTTATTATTGTTTCGCTATCTAGGGCGAATGTTCGACGCCAGTTTAATTTAACTAAAACATGGGCATGACATTTAATTTGTATAAAATTATTGATGAAATGTGGATGATATTTCTACACTTCTTTAGATTATAATTTATTTAAAATTCTCTAAATAAATGAAATTTTTAGAATTCAAGTTGTTAATAAATAACAGCTTATATAGAGTGTAGTATGTATAAGAAATTTAATATATTTCTTAGGTTATATATGATTACTAATTAAGCAGTATTGATGCAAATTTTTATTCATATAAGTAAAATTGTATTTTAATTGAAAACATATATTTAATTATTGTTAAAATGATTCCAAGTGAAATTTTTATAAGTAAAAATTATAAATGCATACCTTTTAAATTTGAAATGATAAAATGTTTCCTAATTCTTTTGATATTTTATTTACTTTCAAATTTTATAATTTCTTTCTTATTCATTCTTTATAATGCCTAGATATTGCACTTCTCAATATCCAATTTTTATGTCTGTGTTACGTAATAATAATTCGCTTATAAAATCACAATTATGAGTTTTTATGTGTGTACAATAAAATCACAAAAGTCATAAAATTTGTAAGATTTTCAGTATCACTAATATTCTGTGGTCTTACGTATTTCATATAAAGAAAGAAGGAAACTCAGTAAGATTATCATATCTTTTAGTAATCGATGAAATTTTACAAAGACCAAAATAAGCAAATTATAATTAGTAGCAACCTTTTTGTCAGGCTGAAAATTAAATAAATTTATACATAATTATTTACATAATGAGTATTGACGAAACTGTTTAATTTCAGAAAATTTGTATCAGATTATTCAATTTTAATGTAAATGATGCATATTTATTTATAATAAACAACTTTTTAATTATTCTTTCTCTAAAACTATTAGAAAAATACCTTGAACTTCAAATCAAACTTTTGAATTTTTCCAGTTTATATAATTTATGCAAGTTGTGTATTAAATTTTAAAATTGTTATAAAGTGTAAATAGTACTGTAGGAAGTAGTTAAAGTTTAATGTAATGGACAATGTCAAAAATGCTTCAAAAATAAGACAAAAAGAAACAATGCCAGTAAATAATCTGTTTTCAATTATTATCTGCTCTCCACGAAATATTATACGATAGAGTATCTTTCAAGAAATTTAGCGTAACAATTCAATAGACCACACATGTATCACACATTTTCAATATATTTCAAACTTGTGTTATTATCAATCCTTCTTCCGATACTTTTACAGTCAAAAGATGATTTGGTTGTAAAAGTAAAAAAGGCTTCACTTATACTTTTGAGTCTCCTATTACGATTATAAGCAAACAGGTGTTAATAGCTCTTTATTATTCTTGATTTAGACTGATTTTTCTCAATATAAATATTTTATACCTCGCTATCTTTTACATTTATTATTTTTCAAATGTTTTCATTATGCTTTACCAAATTTATATAAACAATAAATCAGTTATGAAACGAAACTTGAGCAGTTATTTGCAAAATGTTATATTCAATTTATCAAATTATATTCACTCGAAAAACTTTTTTTGCAAATTATTAATATTAAGTTCATTTAGTTATTTGTGGTATGACTATTGTATTTAGAGTGCATGTATATAGCAAATATGTTAAAACACAAAATTTATAAAATTGAAAATAATTATTCAATTCTACAAACCACTGTCTATACCACACTGAAATGATTTGAAATTTAAGACGTATAAGTAAAATAATCTGTGAGAAATATTACTGAAATTATTGGAACTGCCAATATTAACATTTAACACAAGACATGTTTGTTGCTTTATACTATGAATGACAACAAAATTTTCTAAGGCAATAAGAATTAATAAGCAATCACTTTTATTGACTAACAAAACGTAATCAGGATATAAAACGTAATTACTTTTTTTCAAATTTCTGCTTGTTTTTTGTACATTCTCTTACAGCAATTTATTTTTATAATTAACATATAAAAAGCTATATTTAGATAATTTCATATAGTATTTATATTTATTATAAAAATACTTCATATTAAGATAAGGAATTATTTAGTAAAGAGAAAACTTCTCCTGTTTTTAATTTCAGCGTACACTACAGGGGCTTTTCTTGAAACTCATTGTACTTTTCTAACTGACATTGAAACGAAATGTATTCTGAAGTTTGCATCTATTTTATTAAAAATTTTTAAAATATTAGTCCAACTTGAAATCCAGTGGTTTAAATTCTTAATGTCCACTTTTCTTTGGGATAGTTATTAGTAAATAATAATGATTCATAAAGAAATATTGAGCTTATAATGCAAATTATTAAAATTATATTTTTAAATAAAGACATTTAATTTGCACTTTATATAAAATATACCATTTTTTTATGTTATATTTTCCAAATTAGTGTTTCATCCAACCTAAAAATAATCGTAAATACCAAGACAATATCCTGCAATTAAAACATGAACACATCCACCATTCTTAATAAAATTTAAAAGTTAAATTTAAAGTTTTTCATCTTTTAAATATATTTTCATTTTTAAACAAAATATAATGAAACTACTTAGGGTATATAAAAATGTTGATGTGCAAATGCTACCAGAACATTATCAATATATTTTAATACTACTTTAATTTTGATCAATATTGGTCCATGATATTGAATAAAAATTTAAAAGTTAATTGTGAAATGCATATTTTACATTTCACAATTAAATGTAAAATTAATTATAAATTTTGAATAATTATGAAAATTAATAATGAATTTTGAAGCCTTAATTATGAATTTTTATAATAATAACGTTAATTGACTATTAAAATTTTTTAAGTACATTATTACTACATAAATTAAGATAATATGAAAAATATTCATTATTTATACTCATTTGCCAAAATGGCCAAATATGTCAAGATTATAATTTAATTTACTATTGACATTGTTATTTAAAGTTTATATTTCTATAACTTGTGAAACAATTATAATTTATAAAAGTTTGTATACTGATGGAGCTAATTAATAAAACTTTAATATTCTAAAATTAGAACATATGCCCGCAACAGATAATAGATTATTAAAAATTAGATGAATGGAAATATTAGACAATTATAAACATATAGCATTATAGAGCCTGATATTAGTCAAATATAAATTGGTACTGAAAGAATATCCTCATTAAATAATTTTGAAACTAAAGGGTATTTTAAAATGAAATACTTTAGATAAAATATTTTAACCAATTTTAATATTTAAAATTGTCTTCTCACTTCAAATTAATGTATGAATAATATTTTTATAACATACATTATAGTCGAAATAATTTTATAACAATCGTTTATTTCTTATCTAAATTAATCGAATGTTTGATATAACTTAAAATATGAGATAGACAATCAATTGCAATTTTTTAAATAGTAAAAATAATGAAAGGTTAAAGATGTAAAGGCAGTTGTTTTTAGATTACAAATATTGAAAAAAAAATTACTTTTAAAAATAATTTCTCTTTACGAATTGTAAGCAAAATATTTAACTATAAGTATGTTTAATTTTTTTTATTTTTTACATATTATTGTTTTTAATATGTATGTAATGGTATTTGGATAAAATTAATTAAATCACTTACTTATTATCTTTACAGATTGTATGTCCAAATAATTATTTTATTTGAAAGTGAGACTATTGTAATTTCTGAGCCACTGCAAACTTTTAGATCTGATGTAAAAGATGAATAATTAAATACGATCTTTGATTAGATTCAGTACACAGTAAGCAAATTTCAAAAAAGTGAAAATTATTTATGGGTTAATTTAATAGCAATATTTGATATATCAAAAGACTCTAAAAATTTGAACTATATTTAAGATAATCTACAACGTGCAACCACTAGACACAAGTGTGAATTTTGTTAACTGTTCTTCTTTTATTTTTAAATAAAAATATGTTACATATATATACAGAACTCCAAAAATACTCTTTGACAACAAAGTAAAATATTTTTTTAAATTCAATATCATGTAAAATTTGTAAATTATTTCGATATTAAAAACCCTAAGAGCAATATTAAACTTCAAAATAGTAGCAAACTTGTAAAGTTATTAAAAATCGTATTGAAAAGAGTAGATACACAGTATATTTAAATGACACGAAGGATAATCAATCGATTACTATTTTTCCCAAATTTCATATCCATTTTGTCAATAAAAAATTATAAAAAATATTAAAGCAAACAGTTTAAGCATTTAGCATAATAAATCATTGTGTTCTCAAAAAATAAGTGTTTTATAGTAAACATTCCTCTTTTAAAAAAATATTCTGCTAAAAATAAAATGTTATATTTTTAATTATATTAGTACTGAATTTTATTAATGAATTAATCATTACACTAAGGAGCCTTTATTTGCGTTTGGTTATTTAAACAAAGATTTACATCAGATATCCCGTATTTTATTATTATATTATTAAATGTTATTAAAAGAGAACTTATTTCCATTTTTCTAAGCAATATTTTATTAAAACATTTTAACTATATAAATATTTATTATTTATTTGAAATTTTTTAATTTCACTGAATAATTTATAACTTTTTGGCCCTCAAAATATAAAAATAACTATTTAATTAATTCAGATATTTGAAACTCGCTATTTATGTATTTATTCTTCTCACAAAGCTCGAAAGAGTGTTAGTTTGGAGTCTTTAGTAAAGAAACCTTTCTTGTTTTTTATTTCTTTAAGTAAAGGTTGATGGAAAGATAAAGGCTGATGGTGCTCAATGTCGTATTCTCTTCCGGACAGTCCGCATACTCGATCTTAAAACAAAGAGCTCTCTCAAGCCACCTTCAGGAAATTAGATCTTTCCCTCAGAATGATAATCCAATTGCACTTTATTGGTTCATCTCCTTTGAGTAGTTCCGTTATGGTATTTACAGAAGAAGTTTTTTAAAAAAAATTATTCTTACTGATTTTATTTTATCCAAATAAAAAGCCCTTCAAATTATTATTGATTAGTAATTTCAAACCATCTTTTAGTGGGTTATGAAGTTTTAAATTATCCCCAAACATAGTTATATATATATATATATATATATATATATATATATATATATATATATATATATATATATATATATATATATATATATATATATATATATATATATATATATATATATATATATATATATATATATATATATATATATATATATATATATATATATATATATATATATATATATATACTATCGAGTTGAAAGCAATTATCACTTTTAGTACGTATTGCCAATATTGCCAACAAATAACTGTAAAACATGTTTGGAAAATTTAGTTTTTGTAATACCATTTAATTTGTTTTTGTCCAGAAAAATGCAAATTTTCACTGTAAGATCACTCATAAAATGTTGATCTTATTTTGATCTTGCTTTAAAGCCTATCCTCAACGTCAACCTTTCAAAGTCAAAAAATTTAAAAATATATACACAAATCACGTGGATTGTCTTTTACAATTTATTATGGAAGTAGTTTTAGCTATTTTTATATATGTTTAAACATAGCAATTTACTTTTGATGTGCAGTAATTGGATTTCACTGTCTATTATTTTATGAAATGCTTTTCCACAACTTGCTTTCATACAAAAATCCTTTGATAATGGTTTAATCATTAGCACATTTTTCTAATTTCTGTAGTAAATAAATGCAAATACTTAGTTAGCACAGGTATTTCATAAATATCATTGAAATTTTAGAAATTCACGTAAAATAAACGTAAGTAACACTATATTGCAAGAATATTTTTACAGAAAAATGCTTGCTGTTTTTAGAATTTTATAGAAATGATTCCTTTTATTTAAATTCATTTGAATTTATAATAACTTACATAAAATTATGCATTGCAAAGTAATTTATCTACTCTAATATTGCACGAGAATTTTGCTTGTTTTTCAGCAGATTTATTAGTCAATAAAGCAATATCGCTTATGATACACATTTCTATGAAGATATTAAGACAATGAATCAACAATTTGCCTCAAAATCTAAACAGTTCACCACTTAACGTATTTATAATCTTGAAATCTCATTTTGAGGATTGTATTTAAGGGATCATTCCCGATGTGTATTACAGTTCTTAGTACTGCTTTAAACTTCCAAAATTAATGAACATGCCTTTGTTAAGTTATTTATCAACAAACCAGCCCCTGCCACTTTCCTAGACATTACCACAAATTAATTTTCCGAAACACCTTCGAAATTATCCACAGCAACACTAATGTCCACTCTCTCAGAGTTCCCTTCTCGTCGAAATGTGGATCTAGGATCTGGTCACACTGAGAAACTTGCCATGGATGTTACGCAGCTTTTGCAGATTCCTAGGTACCCGTCTGGACGTTTTCGCCAAGATTAGAAAGCGTAATTAAAACTGGATGAATTATGCTCGAATTTTCCCGCTTGCGATGTTGAAGGCCCGAGTAATTCTGAGAGACGAGCATTCATTCTGGTAGGGGACACGGTACAGGAAATGAATATCCGCCCTCTTCGTTCCATAACGGAATCTGCTATCATGTGTTTACTAGAATGAAACATGCGTATTTTTATTAAGAATGAAATGATGTGATTCAATCCTGTGATTAATTGTGATCTATTAAAATAATATTCATAATCTCATCATCAACAAGTTGTCCCATAATAAAGAAACAAATACATATTATATATTCATATATAATTTAATTCATAAGTTGCATTACGTTTTGAATGTGATTAGTAGGAAACATGCTATGAATTTATTGGTAATCAATTTCTTTGAAAATAAATAATTTTCAGAACAGCATTAACATCATACTTAGAAATATTAAAGAATTTTAAAATGTCAATGTTCAGTGAATATGTTCCTGGTACTGATAAATACGTTTATTTTTAGAGGCATGCAAATCACACTTTGAATTCACATTAGATTATATAAGCAGATAATAATATACTATCATTTGCAACATCATTAAAAAAAGTCATGGTACAACAATAAGATTTGTTTGAATATAATATTGTGTATAGCTCAGAATCCAAAACGATTTGAATTTAAATTGCCGTGTTAATTCAAAATTTCTAAGGTTTTTCTTTTTTCAGAAATTATGAATGATGGTAGAAGTAAAAACTTAAACTTATATAATGACACTTAGGAAGGTATTATTAATTTATTTGTTTTACAGAATGAATTTTTTTTGTTTTAATTGAATTACCTAGAGATTCAATTTAAATATAAAACTCGGAAAAGGATAATGATAAAATATCAAATTATAAGTAGACATTTCCTATGCTTATTTATCTTCATAGCATAGATTGTGTGAAAAATGAAGATATTTTCTTACCAAGAAATACTTTGTCATCATTATACAAAGAAAAACATTAAATGATAAAATGTTGAATTAAACATTGTAGTTCATATAAATACAGCACTATAACTTATACATGTCAGTAACATCAAGGAATTTTGTACATAATGATACACGGAATAAAGAAAAAACCTTTCATTTCATTATTGGTTACATTAAATTTTACAGTTTCATTTATCCTTAAACTAAAATAGCCTTTTATACATAATATTCTGTTATATATATATATATATATATATATATATATATATATATATATATATATATATATATATATATATATATATATATATATATATATATATATATATATATTTATATTTATATATTTATATGTATATATATATATATATATGGCAAATATTTTTATGACGATTACATACTAATGTTTAAGGACAAATTAGTTTTACGTTAATTTTATTTCTTGATGTTAAAATATATAATTAGAGATGATTTCTGTTAACTTAATTACAGGTGATTATTGCTGAAAACTACTGGTGATTTATTTGCAGCATTTTTGAAGCAATTGTACTTTTTAAAAATAAACTTATATCTATATCTATGATTATTGAATCGAATCATGCTAATTGTTTTAAGTCTGAACATTTCATTTAATTTATCAATACTATCCCAGGCAATACAAATCACTATATAATAGAATAAACATAATCATCAAAATAGTCGACATAATTTAATAATTTCATGGATAATATCAAAAAATCAAAATAAATAAATTGAAATAACAAAATCATTGAAATATTCTTATCGAATTTCATATAAGAAAATCATTGAAATATTTCTTATCGAAATACTATTTTTAAAACTTTATTTGACAAATGAGGTACTTGTGAAAAAATTTGAAGTATTTTGATCTCTTATTTTATTTGTTATTTTTAAACAAAAATTAATTCATTTGAGAAGCGATGAAAATACTATTATGCCAAAGACATCTATTCATGAAGATCAAAAATAATCACTGAATTGTCGTTTCTTAGAAATTTTGAAAGCTCCAATAATTACTTTTATCCTACAACTTCAAATAACTGACAAAGCGTGAAAAACCAATTGACATAGAATAAATCATTCCTACATCACAAATGCATTTCGAATTCGACAAAACGAATCTCATAAAACTCCTGAACCAAACGATAATACTGTCCTTTAACGCATCAAGGTCACATAAAGGACGAATGTACAAAATGATGAAGCTCCGAGGCGCTTCTCATTCAGCCGAACAGTTTATACGACAACAAAGTAAAAATCAATCCCGTTTCGTATTCCGGGAAAGGGCTGCATGCCTGCCTTTAATAATGCACGATGCATTGATATTCTATTTTGGCTTACATCAAATATTTGTCTTTATTTTATGTAGAGATATAGATTTTGTTTCATAAAATTAATTATAATGATTATTGTAAATTGCATGTCAAATATGTTAATATCAATTTTCCATTGTGTTGTATGATTATTGAGCTAAATCAAATTCGTTTCTTTTTTGAAGTTATTTACTGTCACTTTCCTTGGATAACACTATGAAAACCAAAATTTCAAGGGTTTAGGAAATGAATTATAAAATATATCTTTCATTTTATTTATAAAATGAATACAAACATTAATTTTGAAAGAGATATACGAGGCAAACATATATTATTTGAAACTATAATAGCAATTTTTGTTATTGTTCTACTATTATCGGTTTGATAGGAGATAAATAAATATTATATCGTTTCCATATTGCCATTACATTAATAATCATAGCATATTTACTTGAAGCATTAAAAGAGTGGAAATATAAAGTTAAAACTAGTTTTTCTTTATTAATATTACTATCATGAACATCGCTTAGCTGTTTTCTTTCTATTTTCATTATTTATTTATTATTTTACTTTTATTATTTATTGCCTTAAATTATTTATTTAAATTTATTATTTACTTGAAACTTTAAAGGAGAGTAACTATAAATTTAAATTTATTTTTTTCTTTATCAATATCCCTATCGTGCACATCGCTTAACTATTTTCTTTCTATCTTCACTGGAACAATTTAATTTATTTTAGCACCAAAAAGTCATTTCTTTAAAATCGTTTTTCATCAAGACAATAGAGTTTTAGGTAAGCAATTTTGTTACAAGTATTGAAATTATATCATTACACTAGTAAATTAGGAGTAAGAAAAATATAATTCCTATATATTTTAACATTGAAAAATTTCATCAATTAAATGAACTATAATATTCAAATTCCTAAATATATTTATGCTACTCCCAAAATTCGAAAAATTCAAATAAATTTATATCTTGTACCATCAATTTCATAGTTTGATGACATTACATTTTTCGTTAATCCATTCCTTTTTAAAAGATTAGTTTCTAAATTATGAGAATCACATTACCAATTGAGTCAGTATATAATTGAAGTCATAAAAGAAATAAACGAATAAAGTGTTTATTCTTAATAAGTCAAGATTTTGGCATGGATATGGAGGATGTAAGTTCAAGAAATTTGTTGTGATTCTGAATACTTAAAATTAAAGTTATTGATATCAATAAATGAAACAGTTTTCAGTAAAATATACATCCCAAAAAAACTCAATGAAGTAGGAAAAAGAAAATGGCGGGCTTATGAAAAATCAAGTGATGTTGTTTTCTTCACGGAATTGTCCAACGTCCTTGGATGTGCATTTATAGATAATTCTTTTAGGATTGGGATACGCTAAAAATGAAAATATTAACTGAAAAATATAAAATAAAATGTGTTTCCAATTGATTTCTTAACGTGTTATCTGATTTTAACATGTCAAAACCGAAGTTTAATTTTATGAATGATGACAATTATATATAAGTAACAAATTTTTATTTACACTTCTAAACTTACTTCAAAACTTGCATTATTAATTAAATGATTTTGACTCAAATTATTTCATAAATAAAATTCTAAATAATGCGAAAAACTATGTCATAAAGTATTTAAAATCTTGTAAACTCTTTCAAAATAAAAGAAAATTCCACGAAAATTATATATTTATTCCATAAATACACATAGATCACAAACATTTCATTTATATAATTCCATGGTATTTAAATTACAAGTTTATAATAGCAATTAGAAATAAATTAAAATTTTTACCTTTTTACTTTGCTATTTATTTCCCAATAAAAATGTAAATAAATACTGCATCCTCTAAAAAAAGATATAGCTGTGCGGTCAGTCTGCCTTTCAGTTTATCAGTTCGTGGATCCAAATCTCACTGTGTGCATGGATGTTCACAGTGGTTCGAAATCGATTTTAAACTGTAGGTCCCAGTATAATTAGCCCTTACGCGCAAGAAATGATAGTAGAGGGACAAAATAACTAACTTAAAATGTATATTCACTAATTCTGGATAATTCAGTCTTTGTTTTTTTATAAGAATTATTTAAAAAATTCTGTATCATTTCGGATTTTGGTGTGTTGTTCCTTAAGAATTGGAACTTTATCAAGTATAAACTTAAAAAAAAATATATTTTCAATGCATGTCTTTTTATAAACAAAAAGGATGCAATTTATTTAAAAAAAGTATTTGGATTTAAATTTTGAGAGGGAATTCATTTAAAGTGAAATAAGGATAAGTTAATTTTAACTTGAATGACCAAAAAAATATACATTAAATCTCATTTCATAAAGATGATTAACAGCTTTTTTTAATTTACCAATAAGGTATATCTTCTCCTTATTAAGTACAAAAAAAGAGAAAATATTTTTCATTGACATTTAAGAATTAATTTCTTAATTTATATAAAAAATCTTTATATTTTCCTGTGATTTTAGTTACGTTTTAACTAGATGTTTTCGCTTAATACATGAGATTTACGAGCTTAGAAATTTTAAATTTATGATATTTTCAATGACATATTTTTATTTTTATTGAAATTATAAAAGAATACAACTTCATATTCAAAATAAAATAAATAATTAGTTTATAACAAACGGTTTCTGTGAACATTTTAGTTTTAAGTAATATCAAATGTGAAATTCAAATTAAATGTGTTTATAAATTTCCCTAAATTAATTTTCTTTAGAAAATTAAAATCTAACTAAATCAGTAAAATAAATGAATTTTTATTAATTTCAACACTAAATTAATTTAATTATTTTACTACTGAAAATGATTGAAATTTTTAGATATTATTTTAATCAATGCACTTTTATTTAGTTCAAAAGTATACTTAGATTTAGCGATATATTATACAGAGTTAGATACATAAAATGTCTGAGAAGTAATATATATAAGTACAAATATTTTAATTAACACCTTCTAATAATTTCACTATTACCCTATATATGATTCCAGAACAAAGTACAGTGGTTAATGTTGATGACAGTGGTATTTAGTTTCGCAGTGAAGTAAATAAAGTAATAGATAAAGCATCTTTAATAAAATTCCTAATGCAGTAAATTGCCAAAACGTTGAAAAGCAGTTGAGAGTCTCGAGTAAATAACAAAGTAGTTTATCTTTCGAAATGTGCTTTCATAAATTGGGGACTATATTCATTTATCACAAAGACTAGACGGAAGACTTGAAAAGTTTTCGTATTCATACTGCATTTAAAAATTACATATTGTTAACTTTATAGATTAAAACAATTGCAATGGTTCACACAAACAAAATTGTATCTAATATTTGTATAAATGATCATATGATGACAATGATCATTAGATTAAACTATTTAATTGATTTAATAACGTTTGTTTATTTAACATAGTTTATTTGTATTAAAATAGATATATTATTATTTTTGGAGTTTGAATGGGATTTTTTGTGAAAAC
The DNA here is from genome assembly GCA_037975125.1 of Latrodectus hesperus. NCBI lineage: Eukaryota > Metazoa > Arthropoda > Arachnida > Araneae > Theridiidae > Latrodectus > Latrodectus hesperus. The sequence goes on from CM075853.1 coordinate 35,657,918, forward strand.
ATGCGTGATACGTTTGATAAATTCTTTTATTAATTCCATTGATTTAAAAAAATCGGAAATATGTAATAGAGAATTTTTTATTTAATTTATTATCCTTGAACTTAACTAAATTAAAAATATGCACACATAAAATGCTTCTAAAAAATGCATGATTGATTTCTTATTTTAATTCATTAAAATCTGTGTATATGTGGGTAATACATGGACAATTTAACTTTATGTTTATAGTTAGCTATTCGAACATTATGAAAGTAAAATAAATTATTAACTCTCACATAAATTAACAATTGTAGGAATGAATATTTTTATATTTATAGACATACTAAAAATCCTTTAAATAAAAGTATTATACATTAGAACATAAAATATGATTCAGTATATTTAGGTTTAATTTTAAAACTAAAATATTCACTCAATTTCATGTCATGAAATTTTGAAGCTGCTTATATTAATAATCAATCTTTAATTCAAATTCACGATTATTTGTACATCATTTGTATACAAATATTTTGTACATTTTATAACATACATGTAGTTTTGTATATCGGGTAAAGGGAAGATATGTATTTTTATGTGTTGCTTATAACCCTTTCATTTTTCCTTCATAGACATATTTTGGTACTAGTTCATTACCTCCCCCTCTGCAATTGATCATCAAAAGGAATGCTATGCAGTTTCCCTCAGAAGTAAATTTGGGCTTTTAAATAAATTCTATCAATAATTGGTAATTACTTAGTTTATAACATGTGAATAAAATATTTGTACTATTTTTAGTTTTTTCTAAAAATGTAAACTTATTAAGAAATATACAAAGCCAAATATTTGTGACAATATTTGCGAATTATCTTCCTTTCTCATTACGATGATTTTAATACGAGGTTATAAAGGAATTGTACCCCTGTTTTTTATATAATTAAAAGTAAACATTAGATATGAAAATGTTATGTCAGATCTTTAAAAAGGATAAGCCACAACAGCGACATTCAGAAATTTTCATCAATTACAAATGATGGAAGTGAAAATTCTGATATCAAATACATTTTTATTTATAAATAAAATATATTGTATTTTTACATTATTATTTACAAATGAATAAATTTCAATGTGCAGTAAGATTTTCACGAAACTTTTTGATTCTCTTGAAAAATTCTCTATCATTTCGGAACTTTTCTCGTGTTTTTTCTCTCAATCGCTGAAGAGAGTATTTGTGTTCATTCAAATTACACCAACTTGTTCTCAGTGGTTTCAGAACATCATAGTGACCCGCATCTGAAGGTCCACTGTATAATAAATAGCATTTAGGTCTTTTCTTTCCAATTACTTCCGGTTTTCTGTCTGGTGATTCATCAAAACAAACTTTGATCTGGCAATTAAACACTTCTGCAACTGCTACCATTTCCGGTTGACCTCCAAATGTACCATCTGTGACCATGAGTCTCATATATTCTTGTTTGTCACAATCCATAAAGTACTTAAACTTATCCCAATTTTCTAAAATATGACGAACCACTCTGTACCGGATATATCCGTGCTCACTTTGTCTTCCAAACACGAAATACGAAATGCTGCGAAATAAGCAGTTCCCATCTCCAACCATCTTCAGGATACCGAATTTTCCACCTTTCGTGTGATAGAATCTAGTACTGTAAATATTACATTCCGATACCATTGTTTTGGTGTCTTATTGAAGATCAAAAAAACAGAAATAACTGCATTTCTTATGACTTTCATGAATATGTTTTAGTTACTGAATACTTCAGAAATTTTTTTATTCCCTGAAGCATAGCTCAAAATTTGCAAGGTTCAATATTTCTTCTGTTACCAAGTGAAATATTATTTACTCTGATGCCATAACCAAAATTTAGTTGCACTTCGTCTTATTATGAATTCTGCAGGCCTAAAAACGTTTAAAATATTACGTAATTAATCTTCAATTTTACTGAAACTTTATAAAAAAGATAGACTAATATTTAATGTCAACAAAGAATTTTTACTTACACTATTGAATTGCAAATATATAATAAGCAAAATAATTAAATTTTAGTGTCAATAACCATTGCCTATAAAAATAAGTTTTAAATATTTAGAATGATTTACATACGAGTTAGAAAATACCTAATTAGGACATTTAGTAACAATTATTAAATTAAGTGAATAATTACTTAGAATAATTGCGAAAATTAAATAAAGAAAATATGTGATATGTTTTATTTCAGTTTACATACATCAATCCTTAATTTTTACAACTTCATTCAGAGTGCTGTGTAGGAATCCAACTTATCACCTCGTAGATGGCAAGAATTCCACGTGTATATCTTGATTATCAAAGTATTTTGTTCTTACTTTATAGGATTTTACTTTTATCTTTTCTGCTTCAAGGACTAGAATAGCATAATGCTCTATGCTAATTATTGTTTGTCTGGAGGGATAGTATCATTACTCTTAAATTGTAGAAACAATGTATATGTCTCTACATAAGGAAATTTTCTGAATAGGGTACTGTTCACGAGCCACTCTTAAGACATATCTAATCAACAGTGTGTTTTGAAAGCACCAGAACAACAAGCAACTTCTACATTCCCCACGATTCACAGTTATTAGAACACATAATCCGTAGTTATTAAGATCGCATTGTATCCTCAATTAAAATAAGACTTAAGGGTTTGTGCCCACATTTCAAATCTTAACTTTTACAAACTATTAGTAAGCTGAAAGTTAGCAATTAATTTCTTTGATTCGAAATGAATTAAGAGAACTAGAAAATTTTATGCTGCTAAAATTGCTATACTTATTATCCTTGAGGTGATTTTAAAAACATAATTTTAAGGAACTAAAGACTGAAAAAAACATTCCCTATTTTTAATTGAAGGGTTAGCACATACTAAACATAAAAAAACATATTAGTTTATAAGAAATAGTATCGAATCAGATTGGAATAAATTTAAGGACATAAGAGTTTAATTTTGATTACAGAGAAATTCAGTTAGAAAATATTTTTACAAAACCAGTGAATCCTAGTAATGAAACAAATATATAACTTTACTATCATATTACTTATCATTCTTTCTATTTTGTTTCTTAACATTACATTTTACATTCCGATATAAATTTACAGAATACTTCATTTAAATTAGATAATATTCGACTAACTTAAAAATTCTATGTGTACTAATTAAAATTGGACAGAATAGAATAGGTTATCTCTTCACTATTTGCACCAATAAATTAGAAATAGCAAATATCACAGTGTAAAAAATAAGTAATATTCAAAGCTAATATACAAAATACAGTACTTACACCCATTTAATGCCTACACAGTATTTACACCTATTTAGTGCTATTTAGTTTAAACATTTTGAGTTCAATAATTACTAATTTTATAATATTCATTTTTGACGATAAAATTTATAGTAAAATTTGTAACACTTTACTTTGATTTTTCATCAAATTAAAGTGACCAATACCATAATATAAGCCTGAGTTAGTAAATAGCAGATTGCATAAGGTCTTTAACTGAAAATATATTATTAAATTTCCTTAACACGTTAATTTTTTAAACAAATCGCCAATAACTAAAGAAAGAATATTTGTTCAATATTAGTTAGTGTTTTGTTAAAGTTGCATTAAAACCACGTGCTTTTATTTTTTATTCTATTATTTTGTAAAAGATTTAATAACAGCGTGACATTTCAAATAAAACGTGTGTTACAAAAACGAAAGCTATATATTCACTTGCCAAGTAAAGTGAAATATTGTTAAATTAAGAAATATTTAACTAAAATAGATATAATATATATTTAAGTTTTACTTTTAATTTCCGAATATTTTAGAAAATTCCTAATTGCATCATATTGACAAAAAAATTTCCCAAATAAGTAATGTACACTTTTTAAATTGCAAGAATTAGTTAGTTTAGAAAACATTTAATTTAAGAGTATATTTAAAAACTTGAAAAGCTATTAAAAAGGTATAAAAATATCGTGTACTAACATTCAAAGCAAAAACATACAGTTTTAAATATTTGATTTATAGATTCCAATTTGGCGTAATAAATAATGAAATTAAAATAACCAGGATTAAAAATTTTATAAAAATTTAATCTATGAAATTAAATTTTAAATATGTTACACCAGAAATATTTGTTAATGCTCTGAGTTTGTTTATTTCTTGATATTTGATTCACTTGAAAAGCCTTACTTATGCCAACTTTATTATTTTTGTATAGAGTTATAAAGGAAATTAATCAACAGCAGGCACCACACATCCATGTAAAATATTTTTTTCATATAAAACAGAAATAAATATATTTTAAAAATATCACTTAATTACAAATTACTTTATATATTATACTAAATATTAAAAGCAAGAATATTTTATCAACATGGCTCAAATCTTTTGGAATTTGTTATTAATTCTTTTCAATTTCTCGTAGGCACTTATTGCATTATATTTTGAAGCATATTTGCAGGACGAGATATAAGCTTAATATAGGGTTTCTTTCATAACTGTTTCCATAATGTTATGCAATGTTTGTTTATAAATCTTTTTTAATTTTACTGGTAATTTTTTTCTTAAAATATCTAACTTCATATGAAAAAGAATTTTGTGTTAACTTTATGAAGTTAGACCGGTAGTTTAGTGATAACTGTCTGAACGTATAGAAAAATATTAAAATTTATAATTAATAAATATAATTATATGACAAAAATTATAATTTTAAAAATATTTTTAAATTACTTTAATTTTTAACTGAAAGCTTAGCTTATGAAATTTAGTTACCGTTAATAACTAAAATATATCAAATAACTTTATTTACCTTTGCTATTTTGCAATAAATTAAAAAATTAGCCTAATCAACTCTAAAATGAATTAGAGCTTACAGAAACCTAGCTTATTCGACTTATTTAGAGAGGAATTTAATTATACTGACAATCTGAAGTATTATTTGATTTAACTGGGGAGAAATTACTCAATTTTCCCTCGTATAAAATTTACTTATCTGAACTTAAACCTGATGAAAGAGTTATGATAAACAATCTAATAAGGAATAGTGTGACGGCTTAGTTATTAAGGATGTGCATGAAATCCCATTACATTAACTTAATCATTTATGCGAAAAGTTAAAAACCAAATTCCTACTGATGTGTGAACACGTCAAAAGTTTAATATTATTTTTTACACTCACATATGATTTATTCCGAATACTAGAATAATAAATACAATAAAGAAATAGCTACATAAAAATTTTGTTTACATTAAATCTCTTTCGTTATCATATAGATCGGTAGTAGGCCTCAATGAATACCTGACAGTTAACAATTTGAATGTAAGTGCAATCGTAGTGGGTCAATCAGGACAAACACCTACAAAATTTAGCTGTCATAGAAAGAAATCAAACTTGGAATGTTTTATGCTAAGTTGAATGTCTTGGTATTTGAACCCAAGAAAATTTCCGCTATATATTTATATTTCACAGTTTAAGTATTATTGAAAATTTTAAACGATGTTTTTGAATGACCTATCAAGTCTACTTTCGATTTATCTGTAGCTAATGTTGTATTCATATGAGTCATAAATATATGCAAATGCACACCAGAATCAACAATTAAATTAACTTATTTCTGCAATGGAGCAATCTTGAATTCAAAAAAATGGCTTATGTGCAACCAAGTTTGAGCAAAATTAAAAAATAAGTTTTTTTCTCAAGTCTACTTCAATAAAGAAATAAAATCACGGTGTAAATTTAAAATGTTTAAAAATAAATGTTGGCATAAGCAAGATATTAGTTTTAAGATTATAAAGAGATTATTTACAAAGACTGCAATTATTAATTTAAAGTTCTATTAATTAATGAAATTTTTAAAAATTTAAATGCTCCTTGCGATTTAAACTAATCATAAAGTGTATGGGAACAAATTCAGTATCCCCATACACCGATTTCTCGCCAAATCTGGTAACCGTTGTTTACGTTGTAGTGTTGCCGATTTCAGCTTTTGTTTTTATTGTAGTGTTGCCAAATTTAGTTTTTGTTACTATTTTTATTTTTTCCTTGCCAGATTCCGTTTTTCTCGTGTTTTAAATAATTTTTACGTTATATATGTGTTTTTTTAGTGGCAATAGCTTTTTTAGTTTCACTTCGAGAACTTTCCAGAACTTTCTTTGCTAATTGTTCTACGTTTTAATTGGTAGTCATTTTAATTTCGTTTACTTTTGCTGTTGGAATCACTGGATTCCCGCTGTTGTGTTTCATTGTCGCCAGTGTCCAAACATCGAAATTTTTCTTTTTTACTATTTCTTTTTCATTATTGTTTTTATTTGGTTTAATTTTAATATATATTTTTTATTAAATGATATATTTTATTTTATGTATTTAAAACCGTTAAATATTCTTTTTTCCTTATTTCGTTTTCTTAATTTATTATCTTTTTATCGTTTTAATTACTTTATTTTTTGTTTCAATTTAAAATGTCTCATATTCAAAATGTTGTTTAAAAATATCAACAAATTATTTTAGCAAAAGTTAAAGATAATAATGATGGATTATTGCTCAGGATTCCAAATTATTAATTAATTTAGGATTCGCAAATATTAATTAATTTTTTTAACGCAAATTGGATTTGGAGAAGGTGTAATTATTTTATTTAAATTCTATTGCTTACATGTATTTTTTTATTGTATTCGTGTTTCATTTTTATTTACTTAAAATGTGTATGTATTTAAAAAATATTTTATCCATGTTTTTTTTTAATTTTAAAAAAATGTACACTGTTGAAAAATAAGTTTTTGCATGCTTTTTTTTAATTTTATAAAGTGTATATATTTAGAAAAATATTTTTGCATGCTTTTTTTGTAAAATTAGATAATTATTTTTACTGAAATGTGACACTGGTGACAAACGAATAAAATGTCGAAATAAATATACCAATCGGCATGTCAGCTTTACTTCATATCAAGTAAGTCCATTATTTATATTTATTTCCCTTTTTAAATTTTCTGAAATGCTTATTTTCGAATTTAGGGAAATTTCCCGTTTAAATAAACGCGCGCCTAGCTTGGCGACTTGGCGACAAAAAATTCGCCGCGTCGCCAAGTGTATGGGGATACTGAACTTGTTCCAGTGTATGTTTTGACTTGTCTTTTTCATTTTGCTTTTTCTTCTGATCTATTGTCAACGTATTAATAGTTTGAATCAATGGAAAATGACTTCTCAAACTTGATACTTTGGTCCTTATATGATAAATCGATTTATTAACCATTCTATGGTGAACTTCACCTTGTTTGCTGCCTCTCGAAGAAAACGATTAGAAGGTAGGAAGAAAATTCGTCTACAAGTTAGATTTATGACGCCGTCTCTATGTGATGTGACATATACGAAACGCTATTTGACGTCATGAATATTTTAAAGCAATGAGAATTGTAATAAAGTGATCTAATCATGATCTCAACTGTAACTAAAGACACAATGACGTTATGCTTAAATGTCCTCCTCTTTTCTTTATCTATATTGCTTTTATTCGGATAAAATGTTTTAGTGGGTAAAAAGTTAATTTTGAATAAAATCTTTGTCACAGTATTATAATTGGAATTTTTTATTAATTTTTTTAAAAACAAATAATCATTGATTACAATTTCATGTATCAGCATTTTTATATATTTTTCATATTTTGCTTTATTATAACAGTTTTTATTTAATTTATAGAAACAGAATCAGTTACATATAATAACGTTGATTCTCTTTTGGTAATATTTTATTAAATTTTTGCGCAATATTTAAAAAATGCAGTTGTTTATTAATCAAACTTTTAAATTTTTATATTCGCATTACTTTCCAGTTACGAAAATTAATTACTGTATGATAAACAAATATGTTTTAATTTCTGCACTGCATTTCAATTTTAAATCAGTTTAGTTTGGTAAAAAATGCTACACACTAGTAAATAAAGTAAATTATTTCATTAAACTTATTTTTTTAATGTAAAAAATAAAAATGGAACAAAATATTTTGAATATTAACTTATGTAAATCGAGTAAATGCAAGAATTTTTATAATAATTGAATAGTATTTTACACAAAATAGAAATTGAGATCAGTATTGATAAAAAAATATATTTTGTAAACTTTAAATTTAATGAAATCGGTTTTATCATCGCATAGTTATTTAAAGCTCCATTGAATAATCAATACATAATAGAATGAAAACTTAACGGAAAAGACAGAATGAAGAATTTCAGATTTGCTTTTTGTTCTTTTTTTTCATTTTTTATTTCATGAAGGAATTTTAAAATAGATCGCTTTTCCTGATTCAGCATAAAAGCATAAAGCTGTAAATTAAGAAGTGATCAATTAGATTAGGGTGTTAACGCTTAAAAAGTTTAATATCAATAGTATAATACACAGTATTATATTAAAGTGTTAAAAAAAGTTTAACTGTATATATTAAATCTGATTCAAGTTTTCATTTATCTAAACAAATTTTGTAAATAAAAATCATAGATGTTTTACTTGAATTAAGATTTAAAGTAAAAAATAAATATCTGCTTAGCTATTTCTCAGTATAATATTAAAGCCACATCGTATGCCACATATTTTTTAATCATCACAATATATTTTGAGGGGGCTCTTTGGATATTTTCAAGTTTCCTCCTTCGCAATTCAGGGAAGTGATGCACTATTTCAGTATACCGCACTTTAAGAACGATGTTTTATAAATTTTTCAAAAATAAATTGCACTAGATTCCGAAAGGAATATCTATTTTTTTTTAATTTAAAATTGCAAAACAAAAATTCTGACAAATTTATTTTCAACAATGTTCTCTTGTATAATAAACTTTAGTTGTAACGTAGTACTTTTACCAACAGAATAACTTATTATTTAAAAAAGTAATATTTTATAAAATTTTCACTGTAATACAGAAAGAAGGTTAAGTTTGAAGATTTTTATAAACTTATAAGAATTTTTTTTATAAAGAAAGTTTATGTTACTTGATAAGTTATTTTTTAAATGATAACAAATTATAATTCCTTATGATACACCGCATTTTAAGGTGAATTCTCAGAATGTTGACTTAATTGTATCTCTACAGACTATTTGAAATTAAAATAATCAATGCAGCCTGATAACACTAATTGAATAAGAAATTGAAACTGCTATGATTAATTTAGCTTTAATTTGATCACTAATTACATAAATTGTCCTGATTGTGTGTTGGCGCAAATTAAAGTTATTCAATCAAATTATTCCCTAGAAGGAAATTAACATTTCCTTCTGTATGTAAATTAGCTTCCGCTTTAAAATTCGATTGATATCTTAATTGAAATAACACAATACTTTGCATTTCCTTAAGCAGAACAAACTACATCCTTCTTAATTAATACCCTATTGAAGATATTTATTGAATCAAACACACACTGCTTTATTTTCCAATTTTTTATGCCTTTATTTAAAAAATAATTGAAAACTACAATTTTATCGTATTCATTTTAAATTACATTGTCTTTTTATGATAAATAATTCATCAGTTTTTTGTCATGGTGTAGGCTCATGTGACGACAGTAAATTTAAACAATTAAAGCTTAGTATTCATTATAATTTCATCGCCCTTTTCTTTGTTACAAAACAACTTAATCTTCTTCAAACAGAAAATTAATTTAATTACTATAAATGTAAATATGTTAAAATAACTCTGTAATTATTTAAATATTAATACAATTAAATATGTTTAACTGCAAAATGATAAATTCTCTTCATATAACTGTCTGGTTCAGAGTAAAGTAAAGTGTTCTTGGTTCTTGTAATGCATATATATTTTACATTTGTTCTATGAAACATTTTATATATACATATATACATACATACATATATATATATATATATATATATATATATATATATATATATATATATATATATATATATATATATATATATATATATAATGGTTATCTATAAGTATTTCTGGTTTATTATTAGTCACCGGATTCCACAAATATGTATATTACAATATTATAAAGGAGAAATGCTTCATATTATTTTGCTAATAGCATCTTACCTTTGTTTGAAATAATTTCGACTTTCTTTATAAAAATATATAACTATCCATATTTTCAATATTTAAAAAAAAGGTGACCGAGGTATCTACCTCTTAATACCTTATGAAGCGATCGTAAATGCTGCTCTATTATGATTATGAAATTCGAAAAATTAGGCAATATTCAATAATTAATATTCAGTTTCATAACATTTAAATGATATCTATTTGTTATCTAAAACCCTTTTATATATAAGCGTTACCTTAAAAGTAACTGTAACAGTCAATCTCAGTTATCCTTTACAATCAAAGAAATAAACTCATGTCCATAAATTAAGGATAATTTAGAATCACACAGAAATTGAACTCTAAAATAAAAACTTCACACGTAAAATTATCACACGTATCTTGAAGAATAATATGCAAATTACAAAAAACCACCAGATGGCGCCGATAGTACGTCACAATGACGATAGTATATGAGAGGGGTATTTAAGGAATGGTTGCAAATAAGTAAAATTGTTCACAAACACTTTAAGAGCCTTTCAGTGCGATAACCGCATAGTTATGGCAGAAAGGAAGCATTTGGATGGTGCTTTATCTGATAGAAATATCGGCCATCTAGAATGTGGACGTACTCAGCTGGAAGTATCCAAGGAACTTAGAAAAACCCAGAGTGTAATCTCCAGGCTTTGGCAACGGTTCCAAGATGATGGTAATGTGAGTAGACGTTACAGCACAGGTCACTCCAGAGTTACAACTCCGAATGAGGACCAGTATTTGGCAGTTACTGCCAAAAGAAACAGATGGATCACAGCATCAGACCTATCTCGTCAGCTCTCATCAGATATTGGTACGAAAAGGCAGAACTTGTTCAGACATTTAGGGCATATTGGTCTATATGCTCCTATATCTGTAAGATATGTTCCACTTACCGTAACTCACTGTCACCTGCGGTTAGCCTAGAGTAGAAGATATGCATTCTGGGCACCGCAACATTGGTCTTGTGTAATGCTTTCCGACGAGTCCAGGTTTAGCTTTCAGTCTGATTCTCGCCGAACATTCATATGGAGTGGGCCAAGGGAACACCATTGAACGACACCGTTACGGTTAAGCAGGATTCCTCTTTTGGTGAGGAATCATTCTGTGTTCCCGAACTAATCTACATGTTCAGAATGTAACCATGACAGGCAACATTCCTCACGATGTCATACTAGAACAACATGTACGTTTGTTTCGGGGCGCCATGGAGCAGAATTTCTGTTTATGGATGACAACGCCCGTCTTCTCAGTGCAAACATTATTTACGAATACCTTCAATCTGAGGATATCACCCGTATGGACTGGCCAGCATACTCACCGGACTTGAATAAAATACAGCATGTGTGGGATATGCTTGGCCGACGAATTGCAGCCCGTCAAACCCCTCCCGTCAGTCCCCTCTACCGGAACTGCGGAGAGCGTTGCTTGATGTGTGAGTGGTGTAATATTCCCCAAGATCAGATCGATAATTTGATACTCAGCATGCCTAGGCGTTGTACGGCCTGCATACAATGTATTAACCCTCATACCAAGCATGTTATATTGGTTTTTGTAAATAGTTTCTTTTTTTTTAATTTGTTCCACGGAGTAAAAAATCGCAATTTTTATTAATGATTTAAAATAAATAGCATCTTTCTTGCTCTTTAAGTTTTGTTTAATAAATAAAATTTTACAAATAAGTCACATTTGTCTTGCTTCTCTCTTTCTTTGCTTGAACTTGCATTACCCTTAATTTATGGACACGAGTGTAAAATGGAATGTCTGAAAAAACCTCAGAAAATCTTCCAACTAAAAGTTCTTAATAATGCAGACATTTTTAAATATTCATGACTATTAATGATGATGCTTTGTTGAATTTAAATTTACTAAAATACCAACACAAAATTCAATATCCCTTCTCAGCATTAAAGATTTTTATTTTTAGTTTAGAATTATTGAACATAGGCAAACACGATCAGAAATATCATTGAGTAGCGTTTCACAGTCCCGATATGTCCAAACCAAGAGTAATTGTCGTTCATAAACATTAGTACTTATCTTTCATGTAAAGAGTATTTAATATATAACTTATATGAAAGATAATATTTAAATATGACTTCTCTCTGATAAAATAAGCTGTGCATTTTTTTATTTTTACATGATATTATTAATGACGTTACAATAACTGAAGTGTGAATATAAGTAATAACACAAAACATTCATATGTTGAATTACATTACACATTTGGCACTTTGCATACATCTTGCATGATGTGGAAATTATAGCTGTTACAAGAAAAATTAATTTAGTCACAATAAAACTCCAAACAGCAAGTTTTATATTTTGAAATATTTTTAACAAATAATTAAAAATTAATTTCCGGATTAATTAAACTTTTTGCTTTTATAATTATATCAATCATGTATTGAATAAATTAAATAAATACTTTTTTCTTACAGGAGATTTTCACATTGTAAAATACCATTGGAAATTCTCGAAAATCAATCAAAGATAGATCGTGTTCAGTGAAAATTGGTGGAAGGGGGAGGAGAAGGAGGTAAATAAATTACTAGAAAAAAGAGGATGAGCACAGATCTTGAAAAGCAACAAATAAATGAAAAAAGTTATTATGAAAAAGATGGAAAATTCGACGACGCAGATAACTCTGATCTAAAAAAAGACCCAGACGCAGAAGAATCCACTGAAGACTCTCCTCTAAAAGGCAAAGATTCCAGTATGGATAGCAAAGAAAACGAAGCTAACAACCCTGGTGGCGAAAAATCTGCCAAAGAAGGAGCTAAAGGCCTGGGAGAATGGCTATCTAAATCAAGAGTTAAATGGTGGATTGCTATACTAGTGGCCATTGTCCTGTTGACTGTTGTCCTAGTAGGAACTCTACTTGCTGTCGAAGATGATGACTATGATATACCTGATGATAGTATAAGACTGGTCAAGGTAATTATTTTTTTGTTAGTCTTTGTGTTATTAATTCAGCTCTGATCATTGTATGCTCTAAATACCATTTTAATATTTAAAATGCTTACCAGTCTTGTTTCACACATGATCTCTTATATAAGTAGCAAACGTGTAATACTTCAAACTTGTTATTTTACCCAGTTTCCTTTCTTGAATTTAAGTAAAATATAAAAGATTAATGTAATCAATTTAACGGTAGTTACAGTTATTTCCTATCGTATATTATAATGTTATATGATCTAAGAAGTCTCATTCTTCTAGAAAAAAAATCATAAAATTATTTTTACCATTTATAAACAATCTGAGAAATTAAGTGGATAATTTTTACATGAGTGTAATTTAAGTTAACTTGGTAATGAATATCTAAACAATCAGCTATTCTTTTGATAATAAATTGCTTAATTAATATTGTGCATATTTATGAATTTAAAATCAAAATCGAAAGTGTTTTTCGTTAAATTTCTTACATTTAATAAAATTTAATGTGAAAAAAAATTTTTTTGATATCAAAATATCTATGTTATTAAAAAATCCATATAAGTTTTCATTAAAATTAAAAACTAACTTCCTTTAATTAAATTTGGGCTTAATGATTGAAAACAGAATGACCATTAATTATCACATTATCAGCTTAATCACAGCACATGAAAGTGAAGAAATAAATGTTATCAGATTTATAATTTATGTTGATTGTTTTCGAAGTTATTCGAATAAAGTTTGTTTATTTTATGAAAAATTAAATTCAATATAAATTGCAGTAAATATTTTATGAAATTACATCGATTTCAGATATTTTATTAGTTAATGGTTAATATTTTCAATTAACTATAAGGACATTCAGTGCACCCTTTTTTATTTTGCTTAAAAACATTTGGCATGAAAGTTATAATATTTAATTAAATATAATTTTAAATTGTTATATTTTTCAAGGCATAAGCTTTCATATTAGTTCAAAATAAATGGTTGAGAAATATTAATGAAATGATAGTTAAATAAAATATAAAATAACGATAAAAAAATTAGTATTTTATTAAGACAAGTATTTAACAGAATTTAACAGTTGTAGCTTAAAATTAAAGTTTATTTAAAACACAAAATTTCTCTTTTATTTACCTTTAGCATATAAAGGCATTTTTAATAACTTGCTGTAAATAATTTCGATACATTATTTTATTTTTATTTTTCAGCATGATTTTATATAGTCTCCTTTTTAGGTATAAAATTCAAAATATTTAAATTAATTAGATCTTTCAATATTTTCTTAGAAATTTTGAAAATGTTATATACCAATACTAGTTAAAATTTCTAATTCATTCTTACGATTATTTTTATGTTTTTTAGCTGTGGCCTCAACCAAATAAGCCCAGAAACATCATTAATTTTGTCCATGGTTCATTACCTGTAGAAGGACGTGTGTGGCCGGATCTGACAAAGCAACTTGATGAATTGCTTAACAGGTATCAACCCAACATCAATCGAAGCAGGAATGTAGTTGACTGTTACGGCAGCAATCCACGCATTGAAAAGCACAACGTATGCAAATTCGACATCAAGCCACTCGAGTTAGGTTGCAGCAAAAAGATGAACTATGGATACGATCAGGGAAAACCTTGCATATTTCTGGAATTCGCGAACATCACCGGTTGGAATCCAGAACCATACACAGCCAGTGAGTTGAAATACTACGCAAATGTATCAAATGTGTCAGCATCAAGCGTCAATAACATGGTATACCTAGATTGCAAGGGAGATACTCCTGTTGATCAAGAAAACATGGGAACTATCTTTTACACTCCAGATCGAGGCTTTCCGACCAAGTACTTCCCATACCGAGGCCAGCCAGAATACATGTCACCAATTGTAGGGATAAGATTCCGTAATCCAGCCGTTGGTGTGGCCATTTCAGTTACCTGCAAGTTTTGGGCAAAGAACCTTAATCATACAGACGATGCAGTACCGAGCGGACAGATATCCTTTAATCTTTTAGTGGATTGAAGGACCTGAAAGAGGAATACTCTAGCACCCTATATAACAGCAAATATTAATCTGCGATGCAATAGCATCCTCAATAGCCTTTCCTTATTTTTTGAATCCCTGCATTATTATGAATTTTTATGTTAAGTGTATATGGCAGAAAAACACAAATATATAAAAATTTACTAGAAACAATCCAGGAGCTGAATAAATTGTGCCAAACTCACAAAAATTTTGTTCCCTTATTAATTTATAAAAATATTTAAAATGTGAAACGCGTCATGATATTTAAGAAACTTAGTGTTACGAAATCTCTATTGTTAACATGTAAATATTGAAATGAAAGTACAGGGTTGTCTTTGCATGATTTGAAGCCAATTGCTAGAGAAGTTCCATCTCTTATTCTGAAGAAATAAAATTTCTTGAGAAAAAAACTTAAGCAATGAAGGATTTGATTTGAACTATTAAAAGACAGAACTAAAAAAAGGACTCGCAAAAGAAAAAGTTACCAAATTGCTGCAGATATTACTTCTGTAGGTGTATACAAAGGGACACACATTTTGGTGAGTGCAGTTAAGCATTTGTACTTTAATTAAGGTTTCCTGGATGGAAATACTCTCAAACCAATTGTGTTCATAATTATCGAAATGCAACTGTTTACTTTAAGTAGAATTCCTTCATTTCTACATTTACTCATTTCACCATAGTTGGTACATGGTGGCAGCATTTATTCCAAAGAGAAAGAACAGTTACATTTTATGACATTTCCATAATAGGAAAACTCAATGTTTAAAAAAAATGAAAAACTAATAATTTTTCCATGTACAAAATGAAACTTCTACATTTTTTGGTTGTAACAAAATTGTTTTTTTGAAATAGTTTTTAGGTACGCAGTAAGTGAAATAACAAGCATGTTTTAAGAATGAATTTATGTTTAGTCATCTTAGCATAGATGTTATTAGATGAATCCCAAAATGTGATTTTAATTAATTTGCCATATTTTGAAAGTATGTGCATCACTTAATGTAAAATATTTTAAGCATATATTATTTACTTCTAAAATATATGTTACAAATTAACATCTTAAAACTACTGTCTAACTATTTCAAAATAACAAATACAATTATGTTGTTATTCAAGACTTTAGTTATAGGTGTTTGTGCGTATGAGAATTGCAATATATTTCTGCATCAGGAAAATAAAATTATATTACTAAATCAGACAAAATTAACATGATAAAATCTTATTAGAATTTATCAATGTTTCAGTTTAGAAGATAAACTATTATATAATTATTACACCTGCTTTGCTCAAAATGACGTGTTGAATGTAATTTTAGATGCTATTGAGTGATTGGATATTTTGTACATTTTACTTCATTCCTTGAATATAATAAATAATGATTGAAAATAAAACATGTTTGCAAGCTGTGAATTTTGAGATTTAAATATTTTAGAGAAATGAAACTATTTTTTCAAATGAAAATATTTAGTATGGACCAAAAAGTTAAAAAAAAATGAATATTTTAAATAAAATGAAATCAAAAAATATATTAGAGTTTATAAATGAACGACCATTAAAAATAAAGAGTAATTTAAATAATTCTTTTGCCTGTGAAATTTTAAATAATACTTCCTTTTGGTTAAAAAATATTAAAAATAATTTTAATATGTATATAAAAAATTTTATATTAATTGTTTGAGTTAAAAATCAAATTCTGTCTTTATTACATGTTTATCAAACATCGGATAAATTATTAGAAATTAAAGATATATTTATTAAATAATCAGATATGTCGTATCGTCCATGAATCATTCCAACTTTTTTGTAAAGGATTATGCAAAGTATTTTATGCTTCTAATTAATAGTAATACAAAAAGATATTTCTCGTAACTAATATAATGCATATATTTATTTATTTCTTCTACTGTGTTCTTCGAATTTGTAAATTGGATACATATAAAATTGTCTTAACGTGTAAGATAATAATTAAATTGAGGAAATTTATTCCATAAATTGTGTGCAAAAATAGTTTGCTTTAGTTGTAGCAGTTAATGTAACTTTATCAGAAAATGATTCGTTTAGAAAGAACTGCATTTCAACTAAATGGCTTACTAAAGGAAATCATGCTCATTGTAGTATTGCTGTACATAAAAAAATGTTAGTTGGATTTTCAACTGAAAATATTTTAGATGTTGACTTGTTGCCACCTGAATTTGGGTAATTGTATTATATAAATTTCTCTTGTTGGGGAATTCATCCGGTGATATGTGTTTTTGTCACATGTTTTGTTGTGAACATATTAAAATTTACTATGCTTGCAGTCTTTAAGTCTTGTTACATCGTTTTTAACATAAGATACATTGCATGCATACTTATGTAACATGTACAAATTGTTATAAGATGCGAAAGTAAATTGTGTATTATGCAATTTCAAACTTAATTGAATATAACTGTTGAATATAAAAAGTTACAAAATGTAACAAATGAGAGTTAAATTCAGTTACTGTATACAGTGTTCTCACTCTGCTTAAACTTATGTAGTTGTGATATATGTCAAACGTTAGATTTATAGATATCACTGTCTAATATATTCTATGAAAATGTTAATGTTTAGTTTTTAATGGAAAATATATACGACCATTTTTTTACTTCACACATCTTGAGCAATGCATACTTTGATTATAAGCTCTTATAAAATATGCCACTTTTCCTAAAATTCCGAGTTAGTCTTGGAATTTCTTTTTCTTTCACAACCTTCAAAAAGATATTTTTTTAATTTTATTGGCATAACTAATGTTGAAAAGTGAAATTATATATTCTTAACAATAATTTGGAAAGAATATTAATTTACAAAATTACAAAATTTATATGAAATCAAATACATTTGGTCGTATATGTTTTCGTATATGTAAAAATATTGTTTGTTTCTATGACCAATTACACAATTTTAGGCTCATGTTGTACAGACTTACATTTTGATGTTTGCAAATTTTAGTAATTAAATCTGATTGAAACTTTTGCTTAAAACTAAAAATTCAATATCTTGTACATGTATAGTTGACAAAACTGTATTTTATCAAAGCTGTTAAAATAGATTATACATTAATGTAAATAACTGCACTGCATTGCATTCATGGAATTTTTCAACAGATGTATTTTTGTTGCGATTTCCAATTTTCTGACTTTTTGAGCAAGCAGAAAATATATTCAAGTAACAGCGTTCTAAAGAAATAAACTAGAAAAAGATCTTACGTCTTTAATTTAAATTACAGTTTTATTTAAATATTTTTAAAATAATAATTATATAGTCTAAGGAAAAAGTATATTAGTTTCATTCAAATGATATATATCTTTGCTGTTTAACTACGTTTCAGAGTAATTGTAACTTGCTTGAGTTATTTTTATTTAAGAATTAGATTAAAAAACTTCTCTTTTATTTCAAATTTTGAAAACGCTTTCAAATTATTTAGTAAACAACTTTAAATTACAAAGTTAATTTTTTATTTTAATATTAAATACAGAATGAATTATTAATCCTATTAGAATTTTTTTATTTTAATTGCAAGTATAAAGAATGTATATATATATATCGTTAATGTTTTTTGTGAATCAGAAGAAAAACACAAATAAATTTTAAAATATTTTAATTTTATTATCAAAAATATTTTGTTCTTTATGTATAAATTTATAAGTTATTATTAAGATCACATTGTGTGCATAAATAAGAATTAAATTATAATGGAATATTTTTTTATTTGGGAAAATAAAAATATATCCCTCTGCACCAAAGAATACCACACAGGGCCCGAAGGTACAACAAATGTACTTCATAACAAGACTTCATCTTGAGACGAAAAAAATAATAATAAAAGAAGGCAGAAAGAAAAAAGAGATATAAAGATGAAAAAAGAGCTAGATAACAGCATGGATAGATTTTAAAAAAAATTCAAAATTCTCTCTCTTTACTAGGTCCATCATAATCGGGGGCACACCTGTTATTTAAGTTTTTACAAAGCTCATTCCTTTCTTCTGAAACAGATGGGCATTCAAAGAGAAAGTGAGAAGGGCTGTCACTCCCAGAGTTGCGCATGCAAACCTCACTGTTTTTAATGTGGAAACGGTGTAGATAACTATTTGCATTAAAATCTAAAAACTACTAAAGTATGTATTCTATTGAATCAAACATTCTTGCTGACTATTTTTTTGATATTAAATTTTTGATTTGTGATCTGTATAATTACTCTATCATTTTAATTTATTAAGAACAGTATCTGACATTTTTAAAATATATATAATAGGCATTTTAAGCCTATTTTTTAGATTTTTAGAACGCCTTTCTTGGATATAATAATGTACCTGTCTATATAGTCCCTGTTTATTGAGCTAAGCTTATTGTCGTTCTGTGTTATTCTGTTTGTCTTTGCAAAAATAAAATTATACTTCACAAACATATTCTTCTTCATTTGATAAAATTAAAAACTCAATGCTACGAATCTAAAAGAAATATATATAATGACAAAAGTCATACATACAAATAGTTATCAATGGTTTAACACAAAATTTTTAAATATGTATACATAATCACATTAAAATTCTTGCAAATATCAATCTGTATAAACAAACATGAATTTAATGCGTTTTAGTGTTTATTTTTAAAATACAGTTTGAATTAAAACTGAAATCGTAAATAACAAGGAATTTGAAACCATTGTGTATTTAACAATAATTATATGAAAGACTAGTAATGTTGTTTTATATAAGTTAAATTTGTAAGTTAAATTTTACATATTTTTGTCCATTCATGTTGAAAAGAGTTACGTGCTTAACTTAAGTGAATATATTAAAAATTGTGAATCTATTTTAACATCATTCTATTCACTGTAATTTTAATATTCTTATAAATTTTGTATGAAAAAACTCTTTAAGAATTTTGAAGAAAGAACTTATTAATAAATTTTTTCGTTCAATACATCAGTAATTCGGTTTTGAATAAAAAATGGCGATTATAATCTTAGTTTTCCTTGTTCATAGGTAAATGTAACAATTTTTACACGTCACTCTTACTTTTTTAATAATTTTGTTCACAAATATGTCTATCACTATAAAACACTGATTGAAGAATGTATATATATATATATATATATATATATATATATATATATATATATATATATATATATATATATATATATATATATATATATATATATATATATATATATATATATATATATATATATATGGCATATTAGATATTTAGACAAGCAATATTTATAATAAAACAGTGGGTCAGATTCCAATATAACAGATAGAAATAATGAAAGTAGAAAAAGCAGCTGACAAGAATATGGGGTCTCAATGATTGTGGTGGATTATATGTGCTGTATGCAAGCGTGCGACTTACGAGATAATTGATTAAATTCCCATTGGATACGCTGTATGTTTGATATTCTTTGTGTCTGTTCTTCCTACCTGCTACCTTTACATCATGCCAGACTGTTTGAGTGCTGCAATATAGCAATAAATCGTATCTTCTTGGAACAAGTGCTTCCCATTTTATAACATGCTTTTCCACTCCCCATCCACAGAGACTTGTGATTTATGCCCGATGAAACTTCCCATTTTTTCGTCTATGTCTGTAATTTCTTGACTACCATATATCATTTACCAATGGATTGAACGTGGTGGACGTGAAGCCATCTCATTCAACAAATTTCAGCGCATTTTTTTATTGGAAGTACGTGTAATTATTATTATCCTAGATGCTTGTGGACTCAGCTGAAGAAGAAGTTGTAGCGAGAACCATTATTGCGGGAGCAAAATAAATAAGACATAAGAGATTTTTTAAAGATTGCCCTAATTATTCCTTCACTGGTATCAATTGTACAATGACATGCATGGTTGGAATTTTGAGCACTTGGGTGTGAGTTTTAACGAGACAAAATATGTAATTGTGTAATTTTTCGTATCGTTCATTTGCTTTCCCTAACCTATGCTTCTGCATAAATGTTTCCCACCTGATGTGTTCTATTGAACCTCTTAATTTGTAAAAACAATTTAGAATTACCATGTATAAATAAATTTGAGCAAATTTAAACTTACAATAAATTAATACGCTATGTTTGCTTACATTTTCATATGTAATTAATAGAACATATAACTATCTGAAGATGACGAAGCTTTTTCATATTAATTAATTTTACTACTGACAAAAAGATTATACATTTTTTGGAAAACTTTACTCCAAAAATATGCATCCATTATATTAAAATACATGAGAAGAAATGTAGTATAAAATTTATATGCGATTTCTAAAATATAAGTTACAAATATCAATTTATTATTTTCGAAAGAACTTTAATTTATTAATTCAGTGCGATTAAAAATGTAAATGACATACTAATTCATTTGCAAATAATTATTGAAAACGCGATTATAATAAATAAAATTAATAGTAAAAATTGTATTTATAATGAATAAAGTTTTAATTCTATAAATTTTATGTTACATTATGATTCCCTTAAAATGGGTAATAAAATTAATTATTTCATGTATTTTAAAAATTTAAAGTTGATTTATTTATTACATGTAGTCAACATTTATCAACATTCATGTTATCCAAAACATCCTAATTTTAAGTGCTATAAATCAAGTAAGAAATAGTAATGCTTTTAAATAAAAAATAATTTTGTTTATTATTCCTTTCATACTAATGGAAAATTACATTGATGTTTTATTAATTGCAAAAAAAAAATGTAATTCAGAAAATGATAAATACTGATTCGCTACCAACATTACAATCAGAAATATTACTAATAGATAATGGAAAGTTAAATTCGAAATATCCCTATAAAGTATACAGACGTTATACTTTTTATTCACGATAAAATTCATTTGCATTTATTTTATTTATTAATGCTTTTTGTATTGACAGAAAATCTATTTTCTATCAATCAAAATCTATAGCATATTCTTTTTACAAAATCCGTAAATTAATATCCTTCAATTTAGCAAAGAATTTTCTTTTGAAACCAAGTTTACTACAATCATGGATGAAGATTTATTTCTGTTTGTGCAGTAAATAAATTAATGTGACTAAGTAAATAGAAATCAAAATTAGAAAGGGAAATATATAATAAATGATTAATATGTATTGAGAATACATTTGACGCTAAATTTAATGTTCCATGTATTCAAATATTTTAACTCATTCCAAATATTCTTCACTTTTTAAGAATTGTTATTTCAAATATTTGATTGGCATGATGAAATTTGATTGATTTTGCATGAAACTTATGTAAAACTACAGGGTGTGTCACAAAATAAGCAGAAAATAATAAAATTACCATTATTTGAGAAGAAATAAGGTTACAGAGCAATGCAATGCATAGGTAGACACCGAAGCAGTTCCGAGGAATATATTTGCTCGTAACCGTACATAAGCTAACCATACATAGACTGTGTAAATGCAACGTTAAGTAAAATAAAGCTCATTTCAGCAATTTCTATTTCTTTCCTTTTGTTAGACATTATGTTTATTCGGTATTTATTTCCTCACTTTTTTGTTTCAAATTACTGAAATAAATCGTACACGATATTTTAATGTAATAATTTAATCGAATGTGTCCATTTTGAGGAACTACCATTTGGAATTGCTTGGGTCAACCTTTTGATCATCAGTCACTTGTGTTATCACTATCAAAATAAAGATAGAGTGTCACGAAGATTTGGTAGTTTACATTCTACAGTTACAGCCAGCCTCAATGAAGGTTATCTGTTTGTGCAAGTTCATCGCTATCGGACGAATTCAATCCGCCAATTGTACCGAGAATTGCGCCTTCTTCAGTAATAATGGTATCCTGACAATCTGCTGATGGCTGCGTGAAAGTTGTCTGCAATCCAGTGGCCCATCAGAAAAGCTCTGTTACAGTGGAAGCTAGACATCACAACTCAAGGCCAATCCATTATTCATCAATGAATTTTGATTCTGAATAAGCAATGATAACTGACGGATATGAATCTAGAGAGTTCTGGGAACTCGATCTCAAGCTCACAATGTAATTTAGACACAGTTACAGTCGAATTAGTGTCATAAATTGGAAGATGTTATCAGTCGAAGACCTAGCTGATGTCCACAACTTTCCTCACGATTCAGTGATAATAAATTTTCATTGGGATGAAATTTTTTCGACCAATATGTTACTCTACTTGACAGCCACGAGTTTTGATTTGATGTTTCGGAAGAATAGCACACAGGTACAAAGACGTTATCACGTTATCAATCAATCAATACGTATAATAAGAAACACCACTTGGAATGGAATAGCCATTCCAAACAATATAGTTCTTGCGAGTTATTTCTGTTAGGTTAGTCAGAAATGAACTTAATAGCGCAATCCTCCCCTTAAAAATTAGAAATTATATATTCAACTAGAATGGGTACAAATTAATCAAAGTGCTGTTAACGGCTTGATTACGAGTGTGAATCATTGCTTTCGAGCCTATATCTCCAGTAGAGGTGCTCATGCCCTGCTGATGAATGTTTGCAACTATATATTTTGTAGCACCAGTTAAGAGCATTATTTTTCATACCTCTTACTTAAAAATATTACCTTTTTTATTATTACCTTTTTTTGTTTAACGAACTATAAATTTGCGCTTAAATAAATTATTTCCATTTTATAACCACTTATGTATTTTTTGCTTATGTTTTACGATAGAGTGTAAGTTAAAACAGATAATATATTTTATCAAAACAATTAGCAATTGGATTGTTAATGCAATAGCTAAGAGTTAAAAAAATTATTTATTCTTCAAATTAAACAAAGAATTGCGTGCAAATGTTTAAACAATGCTAAATTGTCCAAATTTATCAGATGATGCTATATTGCATCATTAACCAAAAAGAAAGTTTACAATCAAATCAAATGTAATAATCTAATTAATAGTATATCTAAATATCCCCCACTCGCACAAGAAAATCATTCATTTTAATAACATGTCTTTTATTAGAATATTTACTACAATAATATGAAACAATCTCACACTCTTTTTAAAATGTATAGTTTGTATATTCTGCAAAAGAAATTGTATACCAAAGAAAGTGAAAAGTGTTCAATTAAACTGGCTATGTATGATATTCTGTGTTAAAAATTTCTCTATCTCCAAGAAGTAGTCGATGTTAACAACTATAGGGAAGCTCTATCACTTATCAAGATAAATATGCTGAATAATTAGAGCATGTAGTTTTAAAATGAATCACGATTTCAATTATATCAAGAATTTTTATCATATTCTTCCTATAATGAGGAATTTTAAACCAAGGGGAAATGATTCATTGATGGCATTTGAGGGAAAACATGAACTGATGTGCAATCAGGTGGGTTCATTTTAGGAACGACCGTCAGAGGATGAGCCGGAAATTATCTCGGAATTATATTTTAAGCTATGCTATTGACGCTTGTCATATTTCTCACACACTTGTCACATGTGATACAGAAAAATCTCCCATGAATATCAAGCATATGGGAACAACAAATTTATATTACTTAATCTATTCGAGAAAAAAGACATATTTAATGTAGCATCGTCAATACGTTGATGTTATTGAATGTGATATTTGCATCAATGCATTCAATAAAATTAACATATAGATGATGCAACATTAAATGTGTGACTTTCTAGCTTGAGTAGATAATGTAACAGAAATTCATTGTTTCCTGATACATAACCTGCAACCATTGGTGTCATGTGTGTGGTTGTCACTCTGTGTTTCCATTCACAATAATAATACATCGATCATTCTAGTAGGAATGAAGACATTAAGTCAAACAAAGTTATTGAAACAGCCATTCAATTGGCTTTAAATTATTTTCACAGTTCGGAAATGCAGAAACTTTTAAATTCGATGAATCAACAAACATCTGTAATTGTTAATGCATGAAATACTTTTGTGCTCAAATGTTTTCGGTAATTTTGAAAAAGTCAAAGAAAAATACCTTTTTCTTTGGAACAAATTTATCTGCACTCACAAGCTCATATTCCGGCTTCTTGTTAAGCTGCAAAATTTGTTTTTTATTTTCATTCATGAAACTGAAATTATTATGTAGTACAAATGTATTTAGATCACAAAACAAATTTCAATTTCTAAAAATTAGATTGTATCTTAATAATAACTATTTTTAAGCATATTTATCAGATGAAATTGTAAATCAACGAGAAAACAATAAGGAAATTTAAGTTAAGATATTAAATTATACATCACTGATTTTCAAACTATTAAATCGAAGATTATATTCCTTTTCTTTAATTTTTAATTAAAAGGTTTATATATATATATATATATATATATATATATATATATATATATATATATATATATATATATATATATATATATATATATATATATATATATATATATATAGAGAGAGAGGGAATTAATTGATTTTGTAAATTATTTGTTAAAATTGAGTTCCTAAAATATTTTATTATAATTAAAATTTATTAATAACTCTATCAAAAAAATATAAAATGTTTTGTCATGTCCACTTCGCTTTAATTTCAAAGCATCAGGAAACACTAATTAATGATTTGTATAATAATGAATATTTTTCTGGTAAATCGCACTAAGATGAATTTATAAAGATATTAAATTTACTTTAATAAATGTATCTTCCCTAAATTTTTAATTTTTAAATTCTTGTACAATTTTTTTGAAAATTATTCAGGGAATGAATTTTTCTATTTTTTATTTAAAATGGTTTTACATTTTAAATATAAAAGACATTAAATATCTTTCACCTCAATGGAGAGTGATGTTTTAAATACTCATCTAAAAATAAATTTGGTATTAATAAAAATTTAATTATTTTATAAATATGCAAAATAATAATATAATATTCATGTACAGCATATCTTACGTTTTTAAAACATATAACATAAATTTTAATAAATCAATTTTAATTTTAAATTTTAGGGTCTTAATGTTACTATTCCTTTATTAGACGTTTTTAGTCATCATTTGTCTACTCATTATATGGAAAAGTATGAATTTATCTGAAAAATTATAACATAAATCTATAAAAAAAATTATATTTCCCACCAAAAATTAATATTTCACATGATAATTATAGTTCCAACTAAATAAAATATACTTTTAAGCATTCACAATAATGCAAAATATGTCTTAAAATATTTCCTGGTATTGTAAAATGATGTTATGTTATGCCAGTTAAAAACACATTTTTTTTCCTCGCCTAAATGTAAAACTGGATGAATGTTGTTAGATTCAATAAATCTTATTTTCATTTAAATCGTTTTCAGTTTGAAGTCACAAATTATCTAAGTAAATTTTTTTGTCATTTTAAAGTAAGTAATTAATTTTCTCCAATTCATCAATTACAAATTATATTTAACTAACATAATCAGTATTCTAAGTGATGTTATTTCAGCAATCATCAATTTAATATACCATTTTCTGAAACTACACAACATCTGTGATTTCCTGAAATTTTGTGTGTAAAACAAATTACATTTTCCTTTTGCCTTATGAAAAGTTTACATTAAACTAAGAGCTTATTTAAGAAAATGGGGCAGGATTATATTTCCCAGTTTTCATCGTATTCTTTATTTCTTACCGGCTTGTTTCGAGCATGGCTTAATGGAAGAAAATAAATTACTGAAGCTGGAAATTTTCATCCGCCTTAGAAGTTTAATGGAAAATCTAACAATAAAGTTTCGGCACTCGTTGTATGGGTATTCAACATGAAAGTTCTCAGGAGACATTCAATACTATGGAGGAAGCTTCAAGTCATTGTTTCAAAGTTTAATTATACATGGATAAAACTACCTGAACTTTGTGCAAAGCATACCATTCTGCTCAACGTGAATGCACTGTGAAAGATTTGTTAAGTTATGGCTAATTATTCATACTTAAACGCTAATCATTGTTACTATTGATTGCAAGGAGAATGTGTTATACCTATACACTTAAAACATATATAATAAAATTTAATTTTTAAATTTTATTTCCTCTATGCATTGACATTTTGTTTATAAAAAAACTGCGATAAATTTTTCACAAATGTATCTGAAAGAATATTTATATAAAGAGACATAGTTTTGCACTTTGAACATTATTTAAGTATGTATCTTTTTTCACAATTCTTACTTTAAATTGGATGTATATCAAATCAGTATATTTGGATTCAGTAAAATAGTAAAGAAAATTCATCTATATTTTCTATCAAAAACCCTACCGAATATACCAAAGATGCACATTTAAAAAGCTACATACTGATTGATTGAATAAATATTTCTTCCATAATAAGGTATTATTAATTACGTGGTCTAAACTTGTGTATTATTAATTACGTGGTCTAAGCATGCATTAACAATTAACAAGATTTGCAATTACGTTTAAATAAATTTTTAAAATAAAAATGAATTTTTAGTAATCTTGAAAAGCAAAAGAGATTAAATTATGTTTTCAGTTATTAACTTCTCTATTTTTAATGATTTATTATATTATAATTTAATCTGCTTGGTAAATTAAATATTGATCAAGGCATGATACTTATTGCTTGAAAACTGTAAGTAAGAATACTTTGGGGCTAAGTAATTTTAAACACATTTTCAAATGTAACAAAATCTAATATTACGAGTGTATTTAAATCTAAGTATATAAATTTAGTATTTTAATTCATATAATATGTATTATATGATGTGCTGCTGCATTTTTCTGTATTAACAAATAATTTTGTATAAAATGATTTTTTGCGTCTTCTGTAAATAAACTAACAAAGCTTAGCTCAATGCTGCTAAGTTGAAATACATATTACTTATCAGAATATTTAAATAAATAAACCTATATAATTTGAAAGAGTATTTAATTCGCATTAATATATAATCTTTAAAATAAAATATGCTCTTTCTGCTTTTCTTTTTCCCAAAATGTTAATAATTTCTTAATTATCTTTCAAAATGCTTTTCAAGTTTCTTTTCAAGAAAATAAGACGAATATAAATTATGTAAAACCAATAAGTCAAGGGAAAAATTATGTTCAAATTACAACTAAATTACAGTTTTAACATTTAAAAGTATGTTTGATTTCCACTTCAAAATTGAACATCTTAAGAAAGTTGAAAAATAAGTTTCTGAATACTTTTATATTTAAAATAAAATTGAGTACATCACATGCAAACACATTAATGCTCAAAAGTCAACGGAAAACATAAAGTATTGGTTCTCCACAAAATAATTAAAATCTCTGAGGTAGGAAGAAGTGCAGCATTATTTAATTTATATCTTTTATTTTTCTTAATTAATCTTTCATAATTTAATGAGGGATTTCCTCAGCAATTCATGCACGAAAAATATAATTTTCTATACTCAAAACTTTAACTAAATGAATTGCCTTATTTATTTCGCTGTGACATTTATAAAAATATTCTGATGAATTATTCTTAAATGAAGAAAACCATATTCAGAATGATGGAAATTAATTTTTGAATTTGATTCTCAAAATAATATTACTAAGCAAAAACATAAAATTCCATTTATCTAAAAATCTTCTATTTGTTGTAACTGAAAAAAGAAGCACTTTGATTAATATTATGGACATTGTATATATAATTTTCAAAATGTGAAACTCTGTTGAAGTTTTAAGTATTATTAAGTATTATTTCAACAATATTAAATTAAAGTAGCGCCGACAGATGATGAAGTGGTTAGCATACCTAAGTTCAAAGCAATTGGTAACAGTTTCGAATCCTGCAGGAATATTTCCTTCTCTTTCTGTGTGTATTTTTCTTTATGACTTCACTTTCGGGGTGAAGTTGGCACACCCACTGGGTGCCCCACTGTATAAGATGCCATCACACTCACCTCTTCCAGCACTGAATAGATATATCCTTAGTGCAACTGCGAATTTAAAAAAATATTAAAGTTGAAATATATATATATATATATATATATATATATATATATATATATATATATATATATATATATATATATATATATATATATATATATATATATATATATAATATATATATAATATATATATATATATATATATATATATATATAATATATATATATATATATATATATATATATATATATATATTAGTGAATCAGTGATTCTCAACCTGTAGGGCGCCCCCCCCGAGAGAGGCGCGAGCATATCCAAGAGAAAATGTTATTTAAAAAAATTGATTAAGTTACTGAAAGGAAAGAACACACACACATACAAAACAAATATATTTCGACATATTTAACAGTTAACTTATTAAATTAAAACAACTTACTAAATTAAAAACAAATTTAATAACTATTAGTGACTACCTTGGTCTGTCTTTCAGAGCAAAGTTTTTCGAAGGAGGGTTTAATATTATAAATAGACACTCTCGGTTCGTTTTTTATATTTAGTTGAGATCTATATTTTGTCTTCAAAGAAGCCACCGTAGAAAATCTAGTTTCACAAAGCTAAGATGTTGAAAATGGTAGAGTAGAATGTGTAATGGCTATGTTTTTAGTGCAGAAAACTCATCATCCATTCCTGCCCAAAATTCAAAGAGTGGTTTATTACTCAATTGTCTTTTGGTTTCGCCGCTTGCCGTGAAGTCTATGCAACTTTTTCACTCTTCAATTAAAAGTCCTTATATGACTAAGGGAATTTAAAAGTCCTTCGGGAATATTTTGAAATGAATCCCTCACCCACTTGTAACTTGATTTCAGTTTGTCGTCAGCAAGAAAATACTTTTTAAAATTCTTTGCTAGCATAGCTACATGATTTTCAATGGTTACAAAAACAACTTTTACATGTTCTTCTTCAGCCTTGTAAGTTTTAATAGAATCATTCAAACTTGCAAACATTGTTAAGTTTTCTTGCTTTAAATTTCTGCTTCACAATTCCAATTTCCTACAAAAAGCATTAACATTATCATTCATATCCAATATCTGTGTATTTGCTCCTTGCAGTTGAAAATTCAAGTTATTTAATTTCTCGAATATGTCGACCCCACACACACATGTAACTCAATTTCATCACAAATAAACTATCGCGAAAATTCTCAGTAAAACTCAATATTACAGTTAGAAATACTCAAAACTATTAAACGCTTAAAAAGCAGTTATAAATAGTTAAATTCAAAATAATATAAATAGCAATTCAAAATTATTGAACAATTAGTACAGATAGAGGTAATTCAAATAACTTTTAAATTGATATTAAAAAAACAGATTGAGAAATATCTACATATATTTTGGAGAAAAATAGATAATCAAGCAATGTATATTCTTATACCAATAGATATATATTATCATCTATTTTATAATATTTTATTTCTATAACAAATATTGTTTCATGGAAAAAAAATGTTGCTTCTGAGTTTTGAGAAGCTTAACTGCATTTGTAAGTATATCAACGCTATATGTAAAAATAAATCTCTTAAAATATTAAAAAAGTCAAATGTCTAGTTTTTTTAACTTTATTATTACAATAATCTTTAAATAGAAATTTCAGAAACCTTAGTAGGAAGAGGTTAAGATTCATGTTAATGTGTAATACGTAATATTTAAAGAAAGAATTTTTATTTTTGCTGATTGATGTCTAAAAGAAATTTCAAATTATTCTTTGGTTGCGTTTAAACCAAAAAGTTCTCATTTAGGGAAGAAATCATAAATTGTTAAGGATTACTAAAAAGACATAATATAAAAATAAATAATTAAAAACGTTTGATAAAACTTAGCTGAATTTTTTACATGAATACTTGCTATTTTTTTTTCTGTTTGTGAAAAAATTCTTTTTTCTGTAGCTACCAACCAATTTCAACCTTCTTAATAAATTGCCCATACTTTGAAATTCTTCATATCTATTGATGTCACATTTAATTATTTTACATGTGCCGTACAATTCAGATGACAATATTTTTCTCCGTTATTTTGAATTATAGAAAGATAATTTTACAGAAGTTGAAATAACAATTGCTCAAAACAAAGTTAGCGGAAATAATTTTTAAAAATTGCTGTCATTTTCAAAATTTATGAAGTAACAGCAAATTATTCGTATGAAACGAGACAGAGAGACTAGAGAACATAAACTGAAATTAATAAAAATAATATCCTCAGTTACTAAAATGCTAAAAAAGAATGTAGATGTAGTCTTATTGTTATTTTGTATTATATCAAATTCAAAAGTATAGTAATCATTGTTTTCTTTTTCTTCATTTTTCCCAAAAGGACGATTAAAACCCTTACTTTCGATAGCATTATTTTCCAATTTATAAAGTTTGAGTATTTCAACATGAATCACCAGAATATCATATCATGTGTCCTTTAATTATTACTTTTAGGTAAATTACTACGTCATCCTGCAATTAAATCTAGAATTCTTTTCATTCCTTTGATTATAGATAAATATATCGAAATATATTAAAAGTTTCTCTGATAAAGGGTATACATACATACATACATATATATATATATATATATATATATATATATATATATATATATATATATATATATATATATATATATATATATATATATATATATATATATATATATATATATATATATATATATATATATATATATATATATATATATATATATATATATATATATATATATATATATATATATATATATATATATATATATATATATATATATATATATATATATATATATATATATATATATATATATGAAGTTTTATTATCAAACAGCATTATTAAAAGAATTTTTGTAATTTTTGAAAAAAATTTTTTTACAAAATTACTAAGTTAATATTACTTCAGATTCCCTTCAGATCAATGTCAAAATTGAGGGAGTGGATCCTCTGGTGGTTGCATCTATCGGAGGAGTTTAAGACAGAGTCATATTTTCATCTTCGTGGTGTTCTGGTTAAACGAAAGACTTGATTATGTGACGTTGATTATGTTATAAACGCTGATTATGTGAATCAAATTCACATAATCAACGGCATATCAAGCTTGGCTTGTCCAAGTGTCACAATGTGACAGCAAATTATTACTTAATTTTAATAAATTAAAATATTAAACTTAATTGTACATATTCATCCTGATATTATATGTATTTAAGATGCATAAAATTTAAAACACAATACAATGAATTTATAATATGGTAAATATGCAAATTGAAAGATAGATGAAATGCATTCAGTAATGTAAATGATGCAAAGATCGGTTGTGTTCTGGGAAACATGCAGTGAAATATAAAGAAAAGAATCTGTGGAACCAACAATAATTTTGCTTTTTTGGCCACAATAATATTCTTGCGAATTGTTTTTCTATCCCAGATTGAACATTCAGTATTAAGGCCAAGACGTGGAAGACAGAAGCACTTTCATTAAACAGATTATTACATAAGGAATATAGTGATCGGACTCAGGAGAACAAGTTAGTTAGTTGACTGACTGTTTAATAAAAAGGGATGAAGACAGAGGATATGAAAGTGGTGTTGGTGTTGCTATTACTACGTTGGCACATGTAGAGTGATGGATACCATGGCTACCACAATTGATTCCGCAGACAATTTCATTCGACTATTTTACAGTGGATGCAGGATATTCATGATGCCATCTTGATGTCTTTGTTCAACGATTTTATTTTCGGTGCCTATATTCATGGCTTCTATTATGAAATGTGACAGTCAGACAAATATAGGTATGTTTTTATTTGTAATTGTATCAAGATGCATCTACATATATTTTGGAGTAGCATTATATAGTGCTTCCAGATAAACCGAACTTTTATTCAAGCAAATTACGAGTTTGGCGGAGATGATTTGGAAAGTTCAATCTATTCGCAAATGTGAAAAGATATATTCTTTGACATTGCATCAGCAAGATATCAGAATACCTCATAAAAGATTGCCAATTATCATTACTGTACACTATTGGCAGTATGATGGATCAATAATACGTTGATGACATGTACTTTTAAATGTACACATCTCTATGGGATCTCAAATATAATTTTTCAACAAAATAACACCTTGCCAATCTACCAACAACTGATTTTGAAGTTACCTAGAAGATTTTTCAGCCACTTGTTACACCAAATCTCGCATTAATCATTAACATTAAGGATGTTATTGGAGGTTACTTTCATAAAATGAATGCCAAAATATATGAGAATGAATCTACAATTTCCTTCAAGATACATTTCGCATACTATTAATGTTTGTATCTAGAATGTTTACTGAATATCAATAAGACTATCAAGTAAAACTGAATGGACTGTAAATTTGCTTTATTTATGAAGTACATCGCATCGTAATAAGTGTACTCTAAAATTTCTCTGATTGAATGATTGATGTATTATTGTATACAAGCATGGTATTTTTGAAATATTTATACATACAAATAATCATTAAGAAGTAATAAATATTCTAGAACATAGAAAAACAAACAACAAATACTAAACAAATCTTTTAAATTTATAAAAAAAGCATGTCATTAGGAAATACGTACATATTAGAAATAAATGTGAACATTTCAAAGCGAGAATATCCAGAAGATGAAAATTAGTTCAACAGTTATTTGAAGCTACAGACACAATGGTACAATTATTGTACATTTCAAGTTGAAAATAAACAAGTATGGCATAGCATTTTCTATATAATTGCAGTGCCTATGTAAAATTTTTGACTAAACTAATAATTTAATCTAACATCAAATAATCGGAAATTTGGTAACTTAGTAAAGATGTCGAACAATAAGTTTGTCCTGTTTATTCCTCATTTATAAATGCGCAGCTTTAAAATGGTTTCCAAATGTAATGGAAAAAATTGTGTGAAACATGTTGCTATATAAAAGTGTGAAAAACATGTTTTGTCGAATTTTGATTCTAACAGCATACAACATATCCTGAATTTTAAGAAATATAAATAAGTTAAAAGGCATGCAAATTTATTTAATCTACTAATGTCTAGGCAATTAGAAAAAAATAAAATTTAACCAGCTTACAATCTAAGTAACAAAAACTGAATTTGTTAAATATAACAAATAATTTAAGAGAGAAATCATGAAAGAAAACTAGAACATTGCCATTACTGCTTTAGAGTACAAAGAATTTCCAGAAACAAAATTCAAAGCTCTCCTAAGGAAAATTATAAAATTTCTATGATGATATACCAAAAATCTATATAAAATCTTAAATACAAAGTAAATAAATGCTAAATGAAAAGAAACATATGAAGTGTAAAGTGTGCCAATGATAAAAAATATACACATTTATAGTATATATTACATAGTGTGGCATAAATAAAAAATATACACGGTTATATAAGAAAAAGCACGCATATGTACTTAATTGGCACAAGATATTCATGAGCTCTGAAGCTACATACGTCGAAGTTTTCAATACGCAAATATGTGCTAAAAATAAATCAAGTTTATCTTTTCATTTTAAATTTCTTGATGGAGGAAATTTACATTTTTGGGCTTATGAGTATCCAAATTTATCATGTTATTATCTTAATGAGATATGTTTTACTCTTAAAACGAAAAGCTATTCGCTAATATTAATTACCGTCATTTAATTAACAAGTATTTATTCAAGCTTATTATAAGTCCTGAAAAATGCAACGTCACTGAAGATAGGATTACGTAAAAATGAACTTGGTAAAGTAAATGAAACATAATACTTAGGTTTATTACATTATTTAAGCATCTTAAATACATTAATTACTTATGTCTAATTTTATTAATTTAAAGAAACAATTACACCAAATACAACTTTCAAACTCTTTAAATGGCATTTAATGATTAAGTGATTACTCTATAGTGTAATAACTGAATTCTTTTGCTGTAAGTATTACTATACTAGATAAAAAAATGTGGTGATAACATTGCTTAATATATCTTCTTTATTGGCACTAAAACCCAAGGTGAGAATTTGCCTGCTGCACAATATTCCTCCAAACAGCTCTGTCCCTGACTATAATTCTCCAGTTGGAGACTATTAAAGTTATAAAGTCATTAAGGACATACGCAAACCATCGTTTAATTTGTCTATTTCTTGGCTATTTACATCTTTTTGTGTCAAAGTCAAATCATCACATCCATACATTACTAAGAAACGAATAATTGTTTTGTACGTTTTCGTTTAATATATCTGTTAATGATATTTGATTATTGCCGATAGTATGAAATTTAGTTCGAATCTTAATTTTACAAATTTAGATTATTGAAAAAGGTCTTACAATTAAAGATGTAAATAAGAGGTAAATGAGACACTTAAAATATTCTATATTCTAGCTAATTCAATGAGAATAAAATTAATAAAAATCCAAATGCTGTAATTAAAAAAATCATAATGAAAAATTCTTATGTGTGACTTCATTAAAATGTATAAGAATGGTTTAAAAGTAATATACTAGATTTTATAATTCTTACAATAATATATGCTATATTTAATAAAACTTTAAAAAATAACAATTAACAAAATAATGCGCGATAATACTTTAAAAGATTAAAAAATACACCCCGAGTAAATTATCATTTCTTTTTGTAGTATAATTGAGTAAATACTCAATTATATAATAATTGTTTAAGCGAAAATGATTGGCAAAAATGTTGTTAAATAAAATATTTACAAGCCAAAATTCATCTTGGTTCTGATATATAGAGAAAAAGAAACTTTTATTGTAAATAGACTTGCTTCTGAGGATTCGTGAGTGAGTTATTCTTAACACTTCCCAATCCGATTAACTTAAAGAACACAAAATCCCTTAAGCAGCAGGAAGCCTCTAAGTGCTTCAAATAACGTTATTTACTTTGACCAAGATTAAGAATAAATGTCTAAAAAATAGCTTTTTAGAAAGAGCCACAATATATTGTTCAACTGAATAGAAAGAAAGTTACTCTCTAAAGATCCTTAGAGGCCATTGACATAGAATTGTACTCAAAAACATTTAAGAGATTATAGTTCAAATTTATATTTTCTGAATGCTCCTGACACAATCTAAAATTGATTTTTGAATGCTTAATTAAATTAGCAATTTGCAGCAAAGTGTGATTCATTCTAACTGTGGTTTTAGTAGAAGGAAAAATAAATTAATATACTGTTTAATTCTTTGCCATATTGAATAAATAAAAGTAATTAAAAATTAGAAAATGCTATGTAAATATATATTTCAATTTCGAGAACAGAATAAAATGTTTCTGTGTTATGAATAAAATAATGCTTTTATTCATATGCAAAAACATAAATTAGGATTCTTTGTCATTTAATAATAATTTTATTGCAGTTGAGGGCTAATTAAACTAGGATATATAGTTTACAATGGATTCATACAGAGTTCTCTATTCTGGAGGATTATAGGAATCTGTAGTTACATTCTACAAAATATCATGTTTGAAAAGCCATGAAAGCACTTTTGCTGACATAAACTTAATTTATCACCACCTTAACAACTCAGATTAAGTCCTGTTTTATATCAAAACTTTTACTTCAATAATTTTATAATCCAACAAATTTAGCTGTTCTCAGTCCCCGTCATTTTCTGAGTACATTAGCGAGCACTCGCAGTACATTTTCAGAGAAAAATCATCAGAGACAATCAAAATGTCTTTCACTGTCACTGGAACATTCGAAAAATTTCTCTCAAGATTTTTAGAAATGTTGGGTTGGAGAGTATCACAATTACGGCAAATGTATAAATGTAAAAAAACAGCAAAATTTATCAATTAATTATTTGCTGTTAACCAAGGAAAAAAATATCTCTCTTCTACAAAAAAAAAGATTTGAAGAAAACGATGCGTTATTATGCTGGAACTGACAACACGTTTAGATTTGGAGACAACTTGACTTTACATGATGAAATTCAAAAATGCCTAGCTCTAGCTGAAATAACCTGTGAAGTGTTTTTAGTTATGAATCCTGTTTATAACTTTTTCTTTTTAATAACTTTATAAATTGATTTTCATATTTTAATATATTATGCTGTTAACATTTTATATAATAATTTAAATATATATTTAATTTAAAGCCCTTCAACTGCTTCAAGAATACGTGAATGTTCTCACATTTATTAGCACAGAGATATAATCATTGTAAATGTTTGTAATTTGTTCAATATCTATGTTTGTCCAATATTTTTATATCGTTAATCACAAACTAGTCTTTATTATTCTATGAATATTAATAAACAAAACTTGAATTTATATTTAGGGAATCGAGATAATATTCCATATGAATTAAAAGTAATAAATAAGTCGAATAAGCACATATAGATAGGCGATACAACAAAACTACTTTTTTCTGCTTTCAAAAAATTATACTTTTTAAATGGAAACGATCGAAAAAGAAGAAACCAATATAATTTGAAAGTGATAAGAAAACATTTAAATTCGATGCTTTTTACTCTTCAAAACACTTTTATAATTATTCAAATTATAAATTTTTACTCTTTTTATGTTGATTTGCAGTTTAGACATATTCAAACAATTGTTTGAATTATTTTGTCTAAATGTATAAGAAATAGATATTTTTTTAAAATTATTGTAAAGAAACATTTTCTAATTTAACATTAGCTTTGTTTTATCTTTTATGTAATTAATCTACTTACAAACATTTAAACTTAAAATGGCTTAACAATGATAAATCAAAGGAAATCTTCATATAAATTTTAATAAATCCACATTTTTTCTTCAATTACAATTACTTTGAAAGTAACTTAAATTACAAAACATAATAATGTAGTGAATGAGTTCCTGCCTATAAAATTATGAGAATCGGCAAATAAAGGGAGTCACAATTTTATTGATGTTTATTACTATTTGATTCATCTATATAATGAGGGATTTTAAAATGTGCTTATAATTATTTGTTTGCCTACATTTAAAGGCAGTACATTCATCAACACTTCTAAATTAAATAATGTATTTATTATTTTCTCTTAAATAACTGCCCATTCTGTCTTAACAGTTTTCCATAGTTTATTTTTCGGTGGTGGCAAACTAAGCAAATATGCTTAGTTTGTCACCACTGAAAGATTAGACGTAATTACGTCTAATTATGTCCTATACATTCTTCAACTGTAATCTTTGTTCATTCATAGAAAAGTTATTCGAATGACTGTTGGTCCAAAAGAACTAACGAATATTTGATAGATCCTTTCTGCAGATGAAGCAAAGATGAAGTAGCCATCGTTGTTATGTCATCTAACAGAAGAAAAACTGGCTTAACGCGGTCCAATCCAGACTATATGTTGGTCCCTCATGAGCAAAGTAAAGTTCTTGGGAATTCGTTCCAACCCTTTAAACGGACCGTTGTACGGCTGTTGTAAAGCTTTCTTTACACCATCGTGTCGTACAAAGAAATAAGAGCATGTCTCAAGTGCTGGATGGGCAAATACTAGAAGCTGAACATGGGCAGATGTTGGTATGGGAACGAGGGATTGCATAACCCTACCGAAGTTGCTGTATAAACACAGTTGTCTCAATTTTAAGAATTTTAGAAGAAGGAAAAAATTCTGCAGGAAACCGTAGGGTAGTGCCATACATCAACTCAGAACTGGTGCACTGGAGATGAGCCTTGAATGCTGACTGTAATCCAAGGAAGACGAAAGGTAGGGCTTCAGTCCATTTATGATTCTGGTAACACTTCAGTGATTATTTCAGTGAACGGTGGAAAAGTTCAACCAGACCAATACTTTCAAGATGGTACGGAGATGTTCTGGTATGTTTTATCCTAGGAAAAGAACTAGAGATGAAAACATCTGTGATCGAAACTGGGGTCCTTGATCAGTGATGATGGCCGATAGAAGTCCGAAACGAGCAATCTATAGTTCTAGAGCCACAGTTTCTGCAGAAGTGTCTTTGAATGGGATAGCTTCAGACCGCGGTGTGAACTATCAATACACGTGAGGACGTATGAGAAACCTGAAGATGGAAGGGGTCCTATAAAATCTATATGGATGTGGTCAAAGTGACGAAATTTTGGAACGAACTGCTGAATTGGACTGTGCGAATGCCCTGAAATCTTAAATTTTTAATAGTGAAGGCACGTACGAATCCATTTAGTCACATTTTGCTGATGAAGGGCCATAGGTAACAGTCTAGTATCAATTTTTTGGTCACTCGAGTTCCAGGGTG
Organism: Latrodectus hesperus; assembly: GCA_037975125.1. Lineage (NCBI taxonomy): Eukaryota > Metazoa > Arthropoda > Arachnida > Araneae > Theridiidae > Latrodectus > Latrodectus hesperus. The sequence continues at coordinate 35,697,059 of CM075853.1, forward strand.
TAGCAATCACTGTAGAATGTCAAAGATTTTACGACGAAAGTTTATAGGAATGTAAGGGTTTACTTAGTCACCACACTTGTATCTCATAAACTTCAGTTGTTGGTGTAAGTTTTAAGGGTTGTAACTTTAAGGAAGACTGGGAATCTGACATCAGTCGCTTCAATTCGTCATCGTTATTTTGAGCTTGAGCTATTACTGAGAAATCAATAGTGGACTGAGAATCTATTATGTTGATTCGTAATAAGGTGTCAGACACCACATTTGTTAACCCCAGATATATGTCTGATATTCGTTCTGCACTGAGAAATAAAGTCGAGTTGTCTGGGAGAAATGGATTCAAAATATTTTGTGAAGGCATCAGTCAAAATTTATGGTCAGTAAAAGTCAAGATTTATGGTCAGTAAAAATGATAAATTTTTGACCTTCAAGATTATGTCTGAAATATTTTACAGCCAAATAGATTGTTAATATTTCTCTCTCTGTACTTTGTTTCAGCGGGATTTAACTTACGAGAGAAAAATGCTAGTGGCCGCTGACCAGTTTCAGTTTCAGCATGCATAACAGCTCCGATGCCAAAGTCTGAGGCGTCAACCACTAAAGGAAGTTATTGACCGGGGGCATGAATGCTATAATTGTAGAAGCAGCGAGATAAGTTTTACATTTCTTAAAACAATTAGCGGTTCTATCAGACCAAATCACTGGACGTTTATCACTTTTCTCAGAATCTTTTAGTAATTCCTGGAGTGAAGCTTGTGTTGTTGTTGCTTTAGGGATAAACCGGCAATAAAAGTTTAACATTGTCAAAAAACGTCTACGTTCTACGATAGTTTGTGGCTTGGGAAAACAGGTAATAGCTTTTCTGTTTCTAGGGAGAGTTTTAACACCTTTAGGTGTTATAAGAAAACCTATGAAATGGATCGATTGTTCACCTAGCAAGCAATTTGAAGGATTTAATTTTAATCCATGTAGTTTTAAAAGTTCAAAAAAGGAACGGAGATGTTGCATGTGTTCTTCACCATCTTCTGACGCAATTAAAATATCATCAAAATATGAGACATAAAATTTGAGATCTAATAATACTTGATGGATGTACCTCTGAAATGTCTGACCTGCATTTCGAAGACCAAAAGGCATTGTGTCAAATTTAGAAAGTCCAAAAGGGGTTATGACAGCGATGGTATGCGTGAGCTATGTACAGAACAGAAACGATGGATTTCCCATGAAACATTTGAGTGCTATCTTGGATATGTAGTACAGAATAGAGCTCAGGAATAGTAACCGAATTAAGACGGCTATAATCACCACAAAGACGTCACTCTCCAGATGTTGTTTTTGTTATGTGGAGAGGACTAGCCCATGGGCTTTTAGAGGGTCGAATAATGCCTTGTGACATAAGGTACTCAAACTCCCGCCTCGCAGCTTGAAGAATATCAGGAGAAAGGTGGCGAGGTTGTGAGAAAACAGGAGGACTCTGTTTCTATATGATGAAATATAGTAGCAGAAGCTTTGCTATTTATTACTATACATGGATTTATAAGGTCAGGATTTTGCGAAAGAATTTTGCCAAATTGCGAATTGCCAAATAATATACCTATGTTAGTATTTAAAGGGCGATAATCTGGAATCGTTCCATAAGAAGATAATTTTTTCGTAGCATCAATAAGACTTTTATTTTTTACATCTACAAGTAGATTAAAATGGTCTAAAAATCACTTACCATAATAGGTTGGTTGATATTCGAAATCACAAAAGACCACGTAAATGTCCATTATAAGTTTAAATTTAAGGTCATTCATTAATTTAGTACCAAATGTAGGTATTTTTATTCCATTGTCAGCAAAAAGAACTAAGTCACCCAGAATTTATTTTACATTGAAAGAAGGATTGGTATTACGGATATATCCGCACCAGTAACAATAAGGAAAGATAAATTTGTTTTTGGATAGGCAAATAAGAAATGGCTGATTCGGCGGTCGCTATCATTGCCGAGACTTGATCGCCTCTCTAGTTTTCCGAATTATGAAAATTACATGGAGAATTACATTTGCGAGCAACTGTGCCAAAATTAGTGTGGTAGAAACGTATGTCATTTGCTGGCTCTTTATAGGTATGCCCACATGATTGCCTACGGGGTCTACTTCGCATGAAATTTTGATTACGGTGGTTGGTGCGGTGCTGAACATTAGCAGAAAGTTCGCTCACTTGTTTTGTTAATTGAACTATTCTGTGCTCTAATTGGGAGGTTTAAGAAGCGGGATAGACACTTGCGCATTGAATTCCAGTTCGGATCGTCAAATCAGAGATTTTATAAGTGACAGTAGCTAAATTAATTAAATTTTCTTTTAAAGCAGCCAGAATGCTCTGTATTGTACTGGAAAGTCGGGAAAGCCAAAATGATTTTAATAGTGATTCTCCAACTGTTTCTCCAGGGAGCCCACGCATACGTGTTAGAAGTTGGGATGGCGTTGATTGTCAAGCTCTAATCTCTGCAGCAAGGTACGAATTTCGGAAGCCTCGCTTTCAGAGTGCAATTCTATCAAAACGTATTTGAGGGCATCATATTGGCCAGATTCTGTAGGTTTCAAAATTAAATCACTCACCGAATTCAGTAGTTTTGACTCCACCACAGACATTACATGATTAAATTGGGTCGAATCTGCTGAGATACAGGCTAAGGCAAATTTTTCTTCAATTTGTTTAAATCATAATAAAGGATTTGACTTCCAGAAAGAGGGTGGTTTTCTGCTACACGAGAAATTTGTACACTATTTTGGTCATCAGATTGGAACATATTTTGATTTTAAGTAATACATGAAAGATAATAACAGAAAATACGAAAATATTTGTAATATATGAATATTCAATAAAAGAAAATATGATATTATGAAAAATAAACCCATAATTAAATCAAGAAAATACGTTTATAAATAATACGTTACGAGAAAATACATTTACAAATAGCTAATAAAATAACGCTGATATACTTATGACAGAGATTTTAGAAAGTGGAATAAATTGTATAAAAAGTAGAAAATGAGATAGGCTTATCTTACTTTATTTATGCGTGAAGAGAAAACTGAAAAAAATACGAAGTGTTACTCAGTTCAGCAATTGGATAGCCCGCGCTCGTAAGCGTGGCATTTACAATCGTGATTCACAGTACAAAACAAATGGTCGTATTAATATATTTTCTGCCTATTCCAAAACAATATCAGTAGACACCAGGAAAGCACATGATTGTTGAACAAAATAACACGCAAGAAAAGATCTTTCAGTACTATAGATGGTCTGATTAATTTAGATTGCACTTTTGACAATCAGCAAATGCAAGGTGTTGTTCATGAGGTCACCAATTGTAGTTACCGAAGAATAGGACTAATTCCCAACGGTTACTATAGATTTAGATCACTGATTGGACAACATAAGTCTAACTAATAATTTAATGAGTGACACATTATTATACAAATAAATTTAAGAAGGTTAGATCAGCGTGCATAAGAGTGGCGAGAAAGCGAGGTGAGAGTCCAATTGGTTCTTTTTGTCTCTGCCGGTTCTGACTGCAGTCTAGGAAAACAAGTTCGAATTGGTAAGCAGATGTTGCCATCTGTTGATAGTAATGGGAAAAGTTTGAGTCGGCTAGCAGGTGTTGCCATTTTTGTAGACAGTAAGAGAAGTTCCCTTCATATGCCAATTGTCTTCTGGTTTATTGTCTTTTCCATAGATTTCTTCCCTCAAATTTCTTGGCGTCTGCTCTGGAATGTAGATCAATTTACATCATTAGCATAAATTGGTGCTATGTTCCTATACTGTCATTCATAAAGTTTTCGAATTTTTCATTCATGATATTGTGCATTCACTGTCATATAGTAAATAAATGGTTGTTTAAGGTATATTAGATTGAAAATACTAATTACAAAGGTTAAATAACTTTTTTAGCTCATTTTCCCGTGCTTTATAATGATATTTTATTTCCATTATTGGGAATTAAAATATTATTATCTTAAAGTATTCCTCAAGGAACTTTATTGTTATTTTTGGTTTTAAAATTATTACTTACACGCTATTAATTTATAAGCAAATTAGTGCATTTTCTGTCTATATAATTTTTAAGACACTATTTATTTTAAAGCATTTATTTACATATTCATTTTACGGTAACTTTAAGTTAATTTATATTTTCATGAAAATCTAAATAGTCAATATATATTCTATCTACATAGATTCCCATTTTATAAATCTCTTGTTAACTACTCTATAATTATTTTCCGAATATGCAGCAAAATATCTACAAAATTTTATACATTATGTATAAAATGCCGCAAGTTATAGATTTTTTACATTAATTTGTAAAATAATTTAAACATTATAATAATCAGAGTTATATAGAAGTATAATTTAGTATTTAACATCTTTTTTAGTTTTACAACGTTGAAAACTATAGCAGCTAAGATGATATCTAAACTGTCAGTTAAATATTTCCTGTGTTCAACTAGTGTCATTAATTATTTATTTTTAAAAGATTTAAAAGAAACCCTTTATAATTTCAATGATATCATAAGCCTCTTAGTATAGATAACGCGATTAAGTGCACTGTATTATAGCTGTATTAATATTCTTAGTGCAGACATAACAAGAAATGCTTGTTATAATGAATCTAAATGACTCAACTAAATTTCATGTTTGTATAATACCGTAATAATTAAGTTCCCATTAATGTTACTATCTCTAAATCTCCATAAATGTTATTTATGTAATTAATGCTCTGCTTTGCATGTTAATGACAACATCTTAGAGTACGGCCTCCGAAATTGTGTTATCTCACATTCTATGCACAAGATAATAAGTCATATAATATATGGCTTACAATGTCTAAAATATGCATCTCTACATTATATGCATGTCTAAAATGCATGTAGGCTACAGTATACTTTCTACAATATATAAGCAGAAGATGAGATATATTCATAAGATAAGTATATGCCTATAAATAGCTTTAGTAATCATGATTATGAAGAATAGAAAGGCGATTATTACAATCAATTGTAAATAATTGCCAAGACTATGGGTATAACTGTAAATAAATATTATGAATGTACGTTTAATCCGCATAAAACCTATTGTTAAATTTCACCTTTGTTCTATTTACTGTGAATTTTAAACTTAATGTTTTAAATTTAAATTGAATATATCTTGGTATTACTTGTTAGGCAAACTAAAACAAAACTAAAGTTTGTTTAAATTAGATTATTAAAATAACTTGTGCAATTTCTACATATTAATAATTTTTTTTTTAATTTTTGAAAATACTTTTTGGAGAACCATTTCAGAATAAATTTTCATTATAGAATAGTTTTCAAATTCCCGGATATTACAGCAAATTTTCTAATTGCAGTTAAGTAGTCGAATATTGACACTTTTTTATATCATAAAATGCTTTTTATAGTTTGTATATTTTTTTTCTGTTTATTATGAAAATATATCTCCATACATGCTTCAAAATACATATGAATATGTTTCTTCAAAAATGTATCCAAAAAATATTTTATTTATGCAAGAAAACATATATTAAGTAAACATAATGAAATAAAATTTCATATGTTTAGAAGAAGAACCAAGTCAATTGATTCATAAACAATGAATTGGTTATAGACATACACAATTATTTTTAAGCAATTAATTAAAATAATATTTAATAATCTATTTATTTTATATTTATTAAGATCGATGATTTATATTTTCTTTTGCTTCAACTTTTAAAACACAAGCAATGAAAATGTATTCTTTTCTTAACTGCAAAATGATTTAGAGCAAAGTTGAAAATTTAAAATGAAAATTTTTTTATATGTATGCAATATATTTTCCTTTTTTAAACATACTTAAGATAAATTTATCAAAATTGAAATGGACTGCATTTTAAGCAGAGAATTTATAATAAATTGTTGAATCCACTTTTTCATTTTAACAAATTTGAAAATTGATTATGATTTTCAAAAACGCCTTAAAAAATTTATATTATATTAAATATACAAAATATATACCATTTAATATAAAAAAGAATAAAAAGATTAAAAATAACATTTAAATATAATTATGAACGTAATTTTAATATAATATTAGATATCAATCAAATGCAAATTTATTTATTAAAGGTATGACCATAAAAAATATACACACCATACGTATCTACGCCTGGTTACAGCTGCATTTAAAATAAAAGTTATTTTCACTAGAGTACAAAAATTCTTCTTTTTATATATGAAATGCACGCATAAATTTGAAAAATGCTTAATACCCTTCATACATTTATGGCCTATTTTATTAAGACGGAAAAGATAATACGCAATACATTTTTATGGTTTTTAAAGAAATATGTTAGAACAAAATGTTTCACAGAAGTTATAATTGAAAGGAAATTAAATCACTAAAACGAAATAAAGAAGACACAGTTTTAATGTATTATAACCTCTTTTAGTAAGAGAATGAAACCTACTTTCGTCAACAAGTTCCCTTTTGGGAATTCAAGAAGATTTATTCAGAGCACTCTTTCCAACCCGATTAACTGAAAGAACACCAGAATACTTTAAGCAGTAGAAATCTCTTAATTGTATTAACTTCATTACCTGCTTTGCTTTAAACCTAACCAAAATTCCAAAAATTGTTTTTTAATATATCTGAAACAAATTTATTTTCTTAAGAAGAAAAAACTCCGTGTTTCTTGAAAGAACACAGAAAACTACTAAACTTAATGAGATAGACGCATTTTAAGTAAATTTAGTAATCGAAAAATTGCAAGTTGTCTGTGGAAAAGGATCAAGTATTACGTGGAATAAATGTTTCTTTTCATTGTATGAAAAAAATAACATAACTGCGGAAAGTTTATTTTCTCTTGTATAAAAGTACTTTTCTAACTATTTAATAAAACATTACTAGTTAAATAAAATTAATTTTAGATACACAAACAAATGCAACTAATTCTAAATTAAAGTAACAACAACTCTTTCAGTTTATACAAATTATGATAGTTTGTAATGCCTTAAGTATAAGAAAATGTATTTTTTGAATATAACAAACATTGATTTAAATTCCTGATTAAAGAAATGTATGTATAATGAATATTTTCAAACTAAATATCAATTTCTTACGTCGAGGAAAGAAATAGTTTGGTAGAGAATAATATGTATTGTAGACTATTCAAAATATATTTAAAAAATTTTTATAATACAAATTTCAAATTTTTAATAAATATATTTATAATATTTTCAGGATGAAAGTATTTGCTTTAATTTTTTCATTAATATGCGTGATAGGATTTTGAGGTTATTAAAAATGATATTTCAGTTCGTAAACACTCTTCTAAAGAACAGAAATCTATTTCATTATACATTTGAAAATATGCATAATATTTGATGAAAAATTTCTGTACACTTTATTGCTTAAAATTATTTCAATGAACATCGAAATTTTCACTAAACGATAATTATATTAAAATTTGATAATAAATATTATTATTTTATATTATTTAAGATTTGTAATGAAAATATTTGAGTTTTATTACAAAACTGCTAATCGAAATGTGTATTACAAAATTCCAGCGTGCTAATTTTTTTTTAAAATATCCATTTATAAAGCTTGATTAAAATGATGTTATGCAACTAAAAACGCAATTATATTTAGCCAAAAATTTTCGGAAAAATTAATACCGAATTATCATTAAAATGAGTTCACTGCATTTCATTGTAAAATGATATTTCCATATATTTTACATGAATGGAAAATATGTTGATAAAAATGGGTAAAACAGGGTTGCATAAGTATAATTGAAAATTAGTATATTTAATTTAAATACAGAAACTCAATTTAAAAATTGATAATTTATTTTAATTCAAAGATGTAATAAAATTATAAATTACAATGCCCATACCATAGTTTGCTACATTTATTAAGGCAATTAAAATACAGTAAGAAAGTCTATACATAAACTAATTATAACGAGGCTCTATCATAGATAATATAATATTTTATACAATACTAATTGAAAAAATTTATTCAAAATTTTATATGGAATATTGTGACAAGATAAAATATGTCTTAACATTTTCAGAATAACTTATTAATATGACATACTTTGGTTTCTATTTAAATGATTTATAAATATTATTAAATTATAGCTAGGTTATATGTTATTACCAAAATTCAAATTTTGATGTTAAAATATTATGCTCTTTTTTAAAGCTTTTAAATATACCTAATTCAATAAAAATTTAATTAGAATACATCATATTTTAGTTCAATAAGGGAATCAACTTAAATAATTCCATTCGAATAAATGTATTATTCCTTTTATAAGCTAAACTATATATTATTCATTGAAAAATGGCAACATAAATTTATATAAAAATTATTATCTATAGTATCCTCCAATTTTTTTCTAAAATATAAGCATATTTCTTTGATCATTTTTCAATAAAAAAATCTGGCTTTTAGCAATGAGTGAAATAAAATATTCATAGAAACATTATTTTTATTTTTCTATTTTATGTAAGAATATTTGTTTTACTTTAAATTTCATAGAAATTTTCACATTTATTCATTTTAATTCGGTTATTCTAAATTGATCCAGCAAAAGAAAGTATAGTGCTAATAATTTTCACCACTTTAATACCTAAATTATAATTTATACACATCGAATAAATAATTTCAAAATTTTCATGAAGAAAATTCCAATTTATATGTATGAACCAAAATATATTCAGTAGAATATCACTTGATTACCTTTATTTATATTATACATTTATATATTCTTAGAAAAATTATAAATTTTTCTTAAATTAAATTTAAATTCTAGAAATATGCATAAATATTTTTAGAATTATAAATAGAAATTTATATCTAGAGTTATATATTACTATTAATAGCTCAAGATAAGTTCTTCATTGCATGTAAAAAATATTATTATTTATTTTAAAAATATAATTTTTTTAGTTAGATTTAAGTTTGATCAAAGTTTTAATTCCTTAATGTGAGCTATCTAAGAAAAGCGTTAAGCGCTTAAGCAGATAAAAATCAATCAAAAAAATTTTGAATACATTTAAATAAAAAAATTTTGAATACATTAATTTAAAAAAAAATATAAGCTTAGTTATAGATTTCATTTTTTAATATGAGTTGTCTAAGTTAATATTAAGCGTTTAAGTAGATAAAAATAAATCACAGAAAATTTTAAATACATATATACTGACGCATAATATGCATGAGTTCTTAAAAGAATATGAACCTCGCTTGTTGACCTCTGATTTCTAATAACTCCAGAGACAAAAACACTAAGATGAAAGCTCCGGATGGTTATGATTTGAATTGATCCATGAAGATCTCGCAAAAGTGCAAAATTGCGTGACATAATTCTGTCACCAAAATGTTGTTGCACCACCAATTGAAAACATTGGAAAAAGTGTGGAAAAGCCCCAATTAGTCTTTGTACAAGGTTACTAATAACATTCATAGTTTTAATTCTAGAGTTACACATTTTTTAATATTGATTTATACCCAGAACCTATGACACAGCAAAATTTCATAACTATAGTCATGTCATCATCGAAGAAATATGGACCAAGGACCAATTTGCAATATCACTAAACACAGTCACCTTTGCTTCGTGCAAATGCGTTGGTGTCAAACCGTGATGTTTTTGTCACCCCAGTAAACGACCATAATATCCCCAGCTGTCATCTGTTACATTCACCGTAACAGTAGGAAAAATAATTTGCAAGTCTACATTTAAATATTTATTCTTAAACTTAAACAGTCAGACTTATAAAAATAGATATATAAGGAAACATCCAGAGAACCAAGCCCACAGTAACGCAAAAGCTTTGACTTTTGGTAAATTGCGCGATACACAGTCTTTCAAGATTCAATACACTTAAAGCAATCGTATTTTGTATTTTTGCTACTTCATTTCAAACAGATGATCTTCCAAATCCAAGTTTATCGGAAATTAATCCAGTAATTGGCATCAAATCTCGAGCACTTCTTAATGAACATGTTCTTCTCTTAATTTGATATTTCACAGATAAATTTCCACAGCTCAGACTATATTTTTTCCTGTTCAAATAAAACAGCTTTAGAAATTTTTATTTTATTTCATTATAATTCTTCACACTTAGTTTATTAAATGTTTTTAAAGGGGAAATATTATGCATGTGGTGTTTTGTGTATGATTTTCTTTTGCATAACACTGCGAATAATGGAGAGAGTATCAAAGGTTATCCTACCTATGTTTCCATTGGTCTTTTATAACGCTTTTCTTTGAAAAGTTTTTGGACTTGCAATTTTGATTACTCACTATTCATTACTGTACTAATTGTTTTCCAATATTCTGGACAGTTTGATCAAGAAAAAGTGGGCGTTTCTGTTTGAAAATTTCGAAATCATTTCTCTGTAATATTTTTAAATCCTCATAATTTCCAGCATTTAACTTAAAAAGCCATATTTGAAATTTGAATTGGATAATTGTTAAGATTGATTGACAATTACGTAAGACACATTTTTATAGCAAACAAATTGTGTTAACATAATATTTCGAAATTTATTTATTTATTGTAATAAATTTAATAAAAAATTTGGAGTACAACTTATTTTCTTTTCAGGCAAACATGAATTTTTTCCATTCAAAAACAGACGAAGCATGATGTTCAGTCATGTTTTGTCTCTATAAGACTTATAATTAGATACTTCCACTTTGAAAAAAAAACAACTGAGGATAGAAAACGTGGCAGTTGTTTGCATGTTTTCTATTAGTTCTAGAAGACCAGACTCGCCAAAAATGAATGCATAAATAGAAATGTTTCTGACTACAGTTGTATACTCATGTACAATTGTAATTTCTTTTTCTCTTCATTTCAGTATGAAAACTATTAATTGTAGTTCATCAAGGATTACTGAGTACATTTCACAAGATGAATCAACTCATGCTTATTTTTAAATTCCCTCGTGAATGTAAAGAGAGATTTTTGTCTGCGAAGAACCACGATGACGTCTTATGCAAATACCTAATTATTGAGATTTTAAAGTTAAACTAAAGCCATTTTCTATGACAAATTACAAATGTAATATTTACTTTATAAAGTGCTCAAAGCAGATATATGATATTTTTATCGAAAAATAGTTTATAGCATCTTTCAATTTTTTGAGTCAACATAAACTTATCAAACTCATATTGGCAATTTCAGTTTACTTCATGATTACACCATCAGATAAGGGTTCTACGAAGCCTCATATAATAACATGATTCGATTAAAAATTTGTGACGTTAGTTTTGATAGATCCATATCACCATTGATAAACATGTGTATGCCTTTCTTATTTGTTATGCAGCGAAAGCACATTTTACTGCAAAAGGGTAACCATTTTTTTCTATTCTAATTTCATAATATTTTTAATGAATTTATTTAGGTACAGTTATTTAAGTATATTAGGTTCGTACAAAAATGTGATTTTAACTGAGATGTATTTCGTTCGTCGCACTTAACATTACATCTTGTCAGTTTTTACTGATTCTTTCTACTAAGATGCTGTACTATGCAATAAAACTCTGATTCCATCCTCAGCTTTAAATCATGTCATCTAGATTAATATGAGACCATAATATATATTTATTTTAATACAATATATATTTATTTTAATCTGAAATTCAATCTCAGATGTAGTCAAGATTTTCTTAATTTTTACTCAAAGTGTTTAAGTAAATAATTTATCTGGAAGCATAATCCAGGTGTAAATTATATTTGAGAAATCACGTTAAAGTATGCACAGGGAATAAAACTGCTCACTTAATAATTGGTAGTAAAAGTTTATTTGCTTACAAAAAACAAATATCACAAAACGAAATTACTTCATGATCATACAATCATTTTATGCATTTGTCTCAATATAATTCTTTTAGAAACGATAACTTCCTTAGGAACTTGATCTAAACTTGACGACTGATTCTTATCACTTTTGCAGGAATTGTTTCTTCATACAAGGTTTTTTTTTAAATTTTTATTAAAATTAAAATATCTACACAAATATAGTTTCTATTGGCGCATAAGAAAGTATGTTTTTCAGATTTAAATTTTCCATAAATACTTTGTTAGCAGCATGAGTCCAGGCGCTGTCATACCCGAGCATGAGAGTTTACTCAGCATGTTATTAAGATGAAAAGGATTTTTACTCACACAAATTGGTTACTATTCACATTTTCTGAAGCAATTTTTTTCCTGATTGAGTATATAATCTATTTGTTATGGCGTGCATGTGAACATTGCCTATACATGCACCCAATTAAGACAACTACTTCCGCTTTAGAAAAGAAATATTACCTTCACAACAATTACTTTTTTCACGTTATTGTTTTTAACCTATTTTGAACCACTTTTGTAGTTTTTTTAACATATTTTGGTCATTATTAATTCTGTTGCTCTTATGAATACGTTAGGAGACAAATAAATTGCATGTCATGCTATCCTCTCATTTCTAGGTAAATTACATGTGTGGCATTTTACCTTCATGGTGTAGCAATTTTAATAAATAGTAGAGCAATAATCATTTTATTTACTTCTATATTTCTTACGAAAAATATTTATGATAATCAATTTTAATAATTCTTTTTTATATGTGTAAATAAAAATTTTCTTTTTATTCATAATAATTGTTTCAACATAATTTACTGAATATAAATATTTGATTATACATGAAAATTTTAAAATTCTTGTGCTAACAATAATTATTTGCCAGATGACTTAAAATTCAAATGTTGAACTTTAAATTAAATATAATATACCGGAAAAAACATGATTAAAAATAGAGGGAAACTTTTTTTTACATTAATGAAAAACATGCATCATTGATTGTGCAAAATATGATAAGTATCAATAATGTGGCAGAAAATAATCGTGTTTCATTCTCTTTTATTTTAATATATTCTTTCCACAATATATATATAAATTAAGTTACTTATGATTTTTTAATTTAAAATTTTATTCAAGAATTGTTCTTTAAATGTTTTTTTTATGTTAAGTCTATATTTGTTTCCAAAAATAAGATTTTCAATAAGTTAACTTTTAAAAAATTTAATGTACATAATTATAATTGATATTTAAAATATAAGTAGAAAAAATGTTAAGTCTTCCTAAATTAACTAAATCTTGCAAGGAAACAAGCTTAAATATTGAAATAATTAATCCCTAATTAAATTTAAATAACGAGTTAAAAAAGAAAGAAAAAAGATTTTTGATCCCCGTAATTTAAAATCAGAACGCTTAAAATGTTTAAGTAAAATAAAGCTCAGAAAAAATTACATGCATATTATGCCAAAATTTTTTTGACTCGTATATGAGCGTGAAACAGCTGTTATAGGAAGGAGATTAATTAATTTATGAATATTAATGTATATATTATTAAGATATAAGTCATTAACACATTACAAAATGTCATTTTGAAAATAATTTTTAAATTATAAAAATATGATTTTAGAAATATTTTTACAAAATATTGCAAGATTTTGTAAACATTTCTTTAAAATGCTATTTATTAACAAAAAATTAATCTTATTTTTAAATAAAACTTCTTTATCTATGAAAACTTGATGCAAAAAACACAAAATTCTTATGATAATCATAATCAGATATATAATTATTATAGCAATAAAAAAACACTAATGGAGATAAAACTTTACGAAACTTACTCATATTATTGAACTTGGCAACAGGGCATGTGGCATGGTTTTCATAATTTGACTTCTACCTTACTGCAGATACTTATTCAAAGCAATTATTGTAAAAGAGACGAATATGTGAAATAGATATAAGAAACTTATTTAAGAACTTTTTAAATGATTACCACTGTCATTCTCTTTAGTTGATTATCAAGTATGCTTTAAAATTTAAATTTGCATTTATCTTAGTCTTAATGATATATATTATTAAGAAAACAATTTCATGTTTCTTTTATATACTTACTTTTTGCTATATAAATTAGTTGTAATAACAGTTATTATTAAGCTTCATGCTCCCTTTTACATTTATTGTATGATGTTATATTTTTCTCTTCAATTATAACAAGCGAGTGAAATGTATAGTACTGCTATATTTTCCTTTCCAATTTTGTATGGATAAACAAATGTATGTTGACATTAATAATAAATTTTATGTGATATGGCTGAATACATTTTAATATTTATAAAATTAAGAATGTAATGAAATATGATAAAAATTTGCAAAAATTCGATGATAATGTTAAAACAATCTTATAAATATTCAAGCAATTTTCAAAATTATTTCAATTTCTTTTACTTAAATTTTTTGACTATTTACAAATATAAAATTGTTTATAATATATTCATTAAACTTCTAAAGTTGCATAATTTTCTTACGAAGAATATTTAAATCACAAAGATTAATGAAAAAAACATTAAAGTAACTTCGATGAAAAAATAAAAAAATAATTATAGGATGATGTTTAGAAAATTCACATAAAATAAGGTATCGTATAAAATAAATTTACTGAAAAGGACTAAGAAAATAAGAACAAAAACAAACTTTTAAAATCTTTCGTGAAGACAAATAAAACGTGTAATAGCTTTACGGTTATTGCTTCAAAATGAAGAGTTGAAAATAAATATTATTAGGTAAAAGTTTGAAGACTGATCAAAAAATATTTCTAATATTTTTTAAATGATACATAAATTTCATTTGATACAATAAATGATACAAAATTGCAGCAAAACGTTGGAAAAAAGATAAAAATTTGTTATAAACTATATTTTTTAATTAATCACTAACTTTGTAATAAGTCTAATAGATTTTAAATATTTTACGTAAAGACTCATGGAGTATTTTTTTTATCACAATAGTCATATAAAGATATATGATGTCAATTCATATCATTTCTGAATGTATATCATGTTTAATATATTATTGGTATATATTTATTTATTAAAATTATGAAGTGAAATATAAGTATAAAAATGAAATATTACATTAATGATCGAACTGTAATATATTAAATGTTATTTAATTAAATTTTACCTTATAACATCTAGTTTTAAATATAAATATTATTATTTAAATAAACATATTTCTGATGTAATATTTACAAGTAGTTTCATATATGAATTTCTAGCATACTAATGAGTTATTCTTAATACTCACATTGTTAAACATTAATGTAATTTCATTGGAGAGTAATGAAAAGTTGTCAAAAGGACATCAAATAGGAAACTTAATTTGAATCAAGAGACTAGAAATTTTAATTAACGACATAGTTAAAATGAATTATGCAGATAATTACTTCAAATGTTCTAATAATTAATTTAATTATTAGAGCATTTGAAGTAAATATCTGCCTTTATCATAAGAAAATTACAATGTCTGTAAGTTTAAAATATATTGGAAATTATAACAAGGTATCAAGATGCTTAGTTTCCAAATTTTAACAATTTGTCTAGAAAATAACAATTTTAATCAACTAGTTTAAAGGAAAGGAAATTCCATAGTTAAAATATGTTACTGAGAAGGATGATTATTGATGGATATACATGACCAAGAATCAAAGTAATTTGACAGATTACAGGGTAGTAAATAACATAGATTTGAAACTTAAGCAGCACAAAAATATTTAAAATTGTAGCATGTATTAGGCATAAATGAAAAAGTAAGTTCCACCTCACTACTTTTACTGGGAAGTATAAAAATGATATGACTTCCACAGAGACTCACTACTAATTTAATATTCTAAGGAGTGGTGATTAATCCAATTTTAGAAGTTTCTTCATTATAAGATTTATCAAATAATTTTCCTGAACAAATTTATCTGTTCTTCTGTTCTTAGAGAAGTATATATATGCATGTGTGTGTATATGTCATAAGCATTTTGTGTTGACTTCCATCTATGATGTCAGGCAAACACAAACTCTTGCAATATTCCTTTATCAACAAGTGGCGTGTATTTTGAGCCACGGTGAGGTGAGAATACACCTCTGAATTAGCAACATCCTCTCTACATCTACATTTTTTAAGGCAATGAAAAAATCTGAAAACTATCTTTTAATTAGTACGCATTCGTCCTCGTTGGCTCTACTTATGTTATTAGAATCAAAATTTTCGCGCTTAGAATTAAAACTGCATTTCTAAAGACCATAAAGGATTTATTAATTTTTTTATGAAATCCATTTATTTATCATGTTAATTCAGCACGTAAGGACTCATCTGTACATTATCATTTTTTTAATATTTGTAAAGACTATTTTTGTGACTGTTTTATTTAAGATAAGGTTTATTAAATATAAGGTTAGGGAGTTTGGTTATACCTTCCATAATGTGGCCAATCTTTAGAACATAGCTTTAAAAAATACTTCACACAAACACTTGAATATGTTATTAAAATTAATAATGTTAACAGTACAAAAATGTTAAAATTTTCAATATTTTCCTTTGATAATTTGATATTGTAATTTTATTTTGAAAACTGATAATATAGATATGTTGATTGTGAAAAAATGTGATTGACAAAATTGTCATTTAATTTTTTACTTTGTTCTTTGTCGTTGTTAGTATATAATTTTTAATCTCCGTGGTAAATTTTTTTTAACGAGTCTTGATAATATTTTGTATCTTTGTCAATTTATAGACACTTTTTTATGTAAAATTATTTATTTCAGTTATGTCTAATAATATAAACAAAAAAATTTATAAACACTCATTTTTACGCTTTACGAATATTAAATAAAATTATTCGTTAAGATATTATAATTTTGTGCTTACGTTTGTGTAATGAAGATGAAAAACCGTCTTTGTAAAAATCTTTAAAACTTCTTTTTAAAAAATCTAAGATTGGTATTTTAAGTTTTACTAAGAAAGAAATTTATATATATATATATATATATATATATATATATATATATATATATATATATATATATATATATATATATATATATATATATATATATATATATATATATATATATATATACATATATTATTATTATTATTATTATTAAATAATAAATGAGCGCTGACTGCAATAAAAATGAAAATAAATTTTTAGTTTGATTTATTTAGCCTATCTTCATGCTTAGGACGAATCAATCTTAGTTTAAATTCATTCTTAGTCAAAATATTTAATAAAGTTTTAAATATTTAGATTATCTCATAAATTTATTGCATATTGGTTTTATAATTTTATCAATATGTAATGAAAATATTTAGAAGTATTAAACTTTTAAAAACTCCAAATAATGTTTAGTTTTGTTGAAAACAAAATAAAAAATAAAATTTCAATTAAATTAAAATTTTTTTGTTCTATATTGTGTATTTTTTATACGAAATATTTTTTCTTCACTGATTGTGATATATAGTTCTTCTATAATATATCAAGTAATTTTATTCATTAATCCGTACAAGTAATTTTATTTACTAATCCATATAAATTTTTATTTAAAGTTTTGTTAATTTAAAAACAAATATATAATATATTTGCTTCTATACATGCAGCAAAAGAAAAAGACAAGATGAAAACGAAAAGTCATTTCTAATATTTAAGGAAGAGGACAAATTATGTAAACTGGATATTTTTTGTGTATGTGTGTGTCAGGTGTTTTTTTTTAAACTTAATTTTTTTTTCATGTTCCTATTACAAAAAAGCTTAGAAACTTTCAATTGATGGTATACTTCTAATATACTCTTATAATATATTAACAGCGTACTTTGTTCTGTTAAATCAGATATATGTACATTATAGTAAATTATATTCCATGTGTAAGGCCTAAATGATAAAATATACATAAAGATAAAATTATATGTTATGTTAATCATATTTTTATTTGCTTCAAAATTATTCTTTGCATTTAACAACTATTAAGAAATCATGATTTCATTAATTTTCAAGTAATTATTACCTGTATTCAAGTTTTATTAGAATTTATTTCATAAATATGAATAAATAGTTTTCCCCAAATAAATGCATAAATACAACTGTTTTTTATTTCAAAAAAGAGATCATCTGCAGAATTTATCATAAATTTTTGAACATAAATCCATCATTCCAATAGCATTTTAGAGAAAAGCATATTTTTTAATTGCTTTATTCAAGGTAATTAATTATAAATACATGGAATTTAAATGTTAAGAATAATATTATTTAAATTAATAAAATTAAGTAAATATTAAAGAATATATATTATTTCCCATATTTATCAACCATGTAAACAATTTTTGATTTATCTATGCTTCAAATATTTATATAAGTGTACAAAAAGTTAATAAATTATGTTAAATTAATTTTAATTAATGTTAAAACTGCATTATTATCAGGATAAATGAAATAAATATGCTTACAGAGATTGTAAAGTTTTAGGTGTCGAAATCCAAACTATACATATTAATTTCAAACTGAATGTAAATAATTCTGATCAACAAATGAGGTAGAATATTAAAACAGTCTCAATAAATAAACTGTTTACATAATTTTGTATTTTGATTTAATAATATTTTACGAATACATAGACTAAAAATGACTAGTTGCTTCATTACTTAGAGAATGATGGTTCCTTAAAAGTAAATCCAGATAATTAAAATAACATAGAATTAAAATAGACAGACTTGAAAAAACTAAAATATATAATTTAAAATTAATTAAATAAAATAAATAGGAAAATAAAATAATTAAATAAAATTACTAATTCTAACACGTAAATTATTTTTGTTTATATTTATATTGATTTAATATTTTTTTCTTAAAATATTTGTTAAACTATTAAATTTATTGAATTGCAAGTATTTCGATTGTTGCTATAAGCACAAAATATTCAATAAAAGCAATAGAGTGATTGACAAATTTGTTATGGCTTTGTCATTAAATTTTAATGAATTCATACTACCATTTTTAAAAATTTCCTCTTTTATTTTATACCATGTTATTCCTTTAATAAAATAACTTTATAACAACATCCTTCAATTATCCTCAAAGTTTTTCAGATGAAATACAGAAATATGTTTAATTAAAAAATATTGTACTCCGAATCTCATTAAATAGAATTCTATTTAAAACCAGTATACATAAAAAATTTTTAAATCACAATTTCTTCAGATAAATCCATAAGTAAATTTGATGTAGTAAAACTATTTTATACAAATGCCATGTTAAATTTAAAACATTTTTATAGAACTATTTACAATATAATCTTGCTTCTAAATTAAAATATGATTGTATATTTTATAATTTTTAATTTCGAAACTCAAAATATATTTTTAATACTATTTTGATAAAAAAAAATTGCTTTGCTTAGAGTAAGAAACCATATAAATCTTTTGCTCAAAACCTGATTTAATCTCATCTATATTTAAGCAAAACATGTTTGAAAGACATATCTCAATAAAATATACAAAATTGTAGAATATATAACATCATGTGATTGCCAAAATGTTTTAACTCACGTTATTTTTATTCTTATAATTGACATTTTATTCCATTTTTAACAATACAAAAATTATCTCAAATATCATTCAGTATACGAAGTTTTATTTGGGATTGAATTCATTGTTTGAAATGCGTAAGTCTTTTCATTTCTGATAATTGTTTCCGGAACGTCTTATACTTTAAAAGGGTAAATTTAAACTCTCTCTCGTTTAAAATTTTCTAATTATATAAGCAAGGATATAATACTGTTTCGAGCTACGTTTCAAGAGCCTTTCTATCTTTAGAAAATCTTTCTGAGATACTCTTATCTTAATTCAAGAAAACTAATTAAATGTCTTGTACTGGAAAGTATTGATTCCGAAAATTATAAAAGCTTGTTTCTTTTAATTAACAAATATATGTAAAAAATGCTTTGAATAGCAACTAGAATTTTTTAAACCCTATAATTTAGAAAAAAAAATTTAATGTTTTTTTCTCTTTTAATTTAATTGCATATATCTTTTCAAAAGTAATTGATCGGATTTAAAAAAAATATTTCATTGAATAATAAAAAATATACTAATTAAAGTTAGAAATTCGTACTCAAGATATTGATTGTTATGTGTTTGTTGGAGCCTAAAACTCTAAGTATAATTTATGATTTTTAGAATATGTATAAAATGTCTAATTATTTGTCATTTATTATATTATTTTTCTACACATTTCAAAATTAATTCAGTCCTTGTTTAATATATTTCCATATAAGGACAAAATTATATAATTGTAAAATGTCTATAGAAAATACAACATGATACAGATTTAATTCTATTGCTTTGGAAATTTTTAACAAAAAGTAAAGAATTTTTAAGCAAAAGGTATTATCCCATGTGAATATTGCAAGCTAACATAATTTAACCCTTTGCACACAATTTTAAAATTTGTTGACAAACGAGCTGATATTCATCATATAATCTGACCACTTTCTTTAATCTTTCGTATTTGGTGTAAAGTCAATAGAGATAAAAACCGAATCTGCTTTCCTAAAAGATCGAAAAGAAAAAAATTATCTACACAGTTAAATTAATTTATGTCTATTTACACCATTTTGGGGTATACTTTATTTTACAATTAACGTTTTATGTAAAATTTCCGAATTTAAATAAAGATAAGAAATTTAACTTATGTCTAAAATTATAACTTAAACTGTTTTTGGAAAACTAAAACTGATAATTTGAGATTAGAAACAAAAATTAATACTTTTTGTATGCAATGTTAAAATGAAATTTTTGTTTTCTTCATCATACTTTAAAATAACTTACAAACATATTTAATTAAAAATCTAATTTGAGTTATTCCATACCCAAATTAGATACATTATCTTCTTACATATAGGAATATTCTTTTTACTTATATATAATATTTTATGCCAAAAATCATCCAAAACAAATCTATTGTTATTTTCTAAGAACGAATACCATAAAAAATTAGATTTCCATGCTGAGCCCTTATTAAAGCTGTGAAAATGAAAAGCAATATAAATGTTTGTCTCGGTTCTAAAATATATTTTTCACGAATTTAATGCTTTTACATACAATCATTTTAATTTAAATTATAACATTGAACATGTATCTCATAGCTTCGAACCATTATTATTTTTGTTCCTGTTCAACTAAAATAAATTATATCGATTCAGTTTCGATTCTCGATCCTCTAAATATAACAGTTTTGGATTCAGTTCCAAATGAATAATTTTATTTTGCTTATATTTTTATTTATGCTAAAAATATTACATCCTAAATAAAATTTACTTGTATAAAAATTAGATCAATTAAATTCTTAACTGATGCACCATGTGAATTGATATTAATTAAAACCAGCATTTACGATAAGAGCTGTGAGCAGAGAACAGTGATTATTGGAATAGTTATCATTATCAAAATCACATTTAACAAATAGTTTCATAATTATGTCTATTATTTGTAGCCTCTTCACTTCATGCTTGTCGGTCACATGGTTCACTTGGCTTTGCAATAATTATGCAAAATATGCTTATGTATTTACTTACTATGAAAATTTACTCTAATTGTGAAAATGTCTTCTAACGTTGTTTCACTGAGATTACTTCTGTTATCGCCGTAAATAAATGAATGGTTAGCGCTCTAGATTTTGATTAAACAGTTCGTAGGTTCGAATCCCACCTAGGGTGTTAATGTGTAGTGTTTTGAAATCCAAATTAATCTATAAATCCCAGTCCAATTAGCTATTGTGAGCAAAAAAAAGACTGCTGAATGATAAACTAATCAAACTCGGTAAATAAGTTTCAAACCTGAAAAGTCTTTTTAACGCTAACTTGTGAAGCTAACAAAATCAACATTGCAAACTTAATCAAAAGCGGATAGGAAATTTTATTCTTTTTCCAGAAATCTAAAATATTATTTTATTTAGACTTCTTTCATTGATAAAATTGTTTAAAACGAATTCTATGTTAATCTTAGTTGAAATGGAAGATTTATGTGTTTCATTGCCAATTCATTATTTTTTAAAGATGTCTCTAAATCGTCTTTACTTTCATCATGTTCAACAGAAGTTTGAACTGCCTCGCTTCCGATTGAAATGTATTTTTTCAAAAAATTTTTGTTATTTGTGCCAAATATTCTTTAAATGTTGCGCTGTCTGTGCTTTCTGTTAAGCAGAAAGTAAGATTTGATAATGGAGGTTCAAACAAACTATTCTTAATAAACAATTCCTTTTCATGAACAATTTTCCTCTGTTAGATTCTGCTTATTATATACAATATCCCCAATGATTTTTTTTTTAATTTCGCAAATTTAACTTCCAATGAGTCCAATTTCGTAAAAGTAGTTTAAGGTTAACAGTTCTTTACGTAGTGTTCCAATGCTGCTTCAGTTAGGATTTCGCGGAATCAAAATTTTAATTCCATCCATTTACTGTCTGCATAATAAACAAAATTTCTTTGTTGCTAAATGTTTGGTTTCCAATAACAATTTTAACTTATTATATGTAAAAATCTTTATTGGAATACCACTGATGAAAAACTTGGAGCGAAAATAAAATAGAGAGCTGGTTAACAGTTAAAAAAGCGAAGAAATAAAAGTACTTTATTTTATTTTCTCGCTATCACTTTACTATTTACTTCTAGTTGTAATCATTGTATATAATTTTCATGATTTACCCCTGCTGTTACTAGCCTTTTTACGTGTCCTAACCAATTATACAGGTATATATTATTACGCAGACATCACATTCCCTTTCATTCTTTGGGTGGTGCCATAACACATACTTCCATCTTACGAGTTACTTATTATATCTAAGCTATGTTTCCCAAAGTGGACCCTACGGATCCCAAAAGGCCCTGGTATCATTCAAGAGGTCCGTCAGAAATTAAAGTAATTTTAGATGTGCCTGAACAAAATCTAGGGTACTGCGCAATGCTTAAAATAAAAATTTAATTTGTGATTCTATTTTTATTAATTCAGAGAAATTTAAATAAATTACAATAAATATAAAATAGTTGATTTTTACATCCTGAGAAAAATAAAAGTAAATGTTTTAAATACAGTATGTTGCTTTATTGCTGAGCATTAGGTAATATTTTTTGTGAATGAATGTTGACCCACTGATTCATTTCTTGCAGGGATGTGTATAATTAAATTTAATGTTATTATTAAAACTTAACTATTGTTCAATTTACATCAATATAAAATTTCAATTTTCCATCACCACGCTAACAAAAATATAATTACAAAAAAATAACGAAATAATAAACAGAGAAAATACATCAAGAATGAAAATAAATGAAAATCCACTGACACACGTTTATCATTTAATGGTTATAGATAACGCCAGATATTTAAATTAATAACAAACACAGGACACTGAGAAACAGATGGTGGAAAACAGCTTTTCACCATGAAAACAATAACAGAAAGCTACACGCATTAATTTGTTTAAAATATAAACTATAAAAAAGTTATGTATCATACATTTAATCAATGATTTAATTCGAAGTTATGTTGTTAACGAAGTGTATAAGCACATTTACCAGAGTTAGACAAATAGAAGTTTCATCTCTAAAAATATCGTAAACTACATTGTTAAATGGGCAATCTTTGCCTTTAAACCTCTAAAAAGCCCAGGGCCTGATGGAATTATGCCCATTATGATGCAGAAGGCAGAGGAGGTTGTCATACCAGTGCTAACTAGAACTTGCAGAACTAGCTTAGCACTGGGTTACATACCAAAGATATGGTAAGAGACTAGGTTTGTTTTCATTCCTAAACCTGGCAAGGACACCTATGACCAGGCCAAGTCTTACAGACCAATCAGTCTTTCTTCATTCTTTCTTAAAATTATGGAGAAAATCATTGATCGGCATATTAGAGATTACTTGGGTAGTATTAGTCCCTTGCATGCTCTTCAATTTGCCTATTAACCCGGCAAATCTACTGAAACCTCTCTACATCAGCTAGATTCCAAGATTGAAACCACTCTGGATCAAAAATATATTGCTTTGGCAACTTTCCTCGACATCCAGGGTGCTTTTGGTAACACTTCCCATCCATCCATCCTCTATGCACTTAGAGGGGCAGAGATTAATCAGACCCTGTGTACTTGGATTGAGGTCTTAATTTCGGATAGATGTATACAAATGAACATCTTCGGTGAATCATTTGAAAAAAAGACTACTAGAGGTTGTCCTCAAGGAGGTGTTCTGTCACCATTACTTTGGAACCTAGTTGTAAATAGCCTTATAAAACATCTAAATGATAGGGGCTATTATACGTAAAGGTATGCTGATGACATTGTCATCCTTATCCTTGGCAAAGATTTCGACATAACGTGTCATCTCATGCAGGATGCTCTAAGTTATGTAGGTCAATGCTGCATGGATAGGGTTAGTCCTCAGAAAACCTACCTTGTACCTTTTACACGCAAAAAGAAATGGAACGGTTTTTCATACCAAGACTTTTTGATGTTGAAATCAATGTGACTTCAGAGGTGAAGTATCTGGGCATTTATTTAGACCAGAAACATTTGGAATAAGCACATTGATGGTAAAATTAACCGAGCAAAGAAAAGCATTATGATTTGCAGGTGAATGCTTGGTAAAAACTGGAGTTTACATCCGAAACTGATCTTATGGATGTACACAGCTATTGTCAGGCCCATTCTCACATATGCATGTGTGATCTGGTGGCGTAAGGTGCTTCAGAAGACTGTGACTGACAGACTAGGAGTTCTACAAAGACTGGCCTGTCTCTGCATCACAGGTGCAATGTCCACCACACCGACCAGAGCATTGGAGGTTGTGTTGGACCTGACTCCCTTAGACATCTTCATCTGCAGCACTGCCAGAATGACTGCATACAGAATGAAACTGCAAAACCATTGGTACGACCAGCCTGTTGCCAAAGGGCACCAGGAAAATTCAAGATCCTACTTTCCTGATGCCCTCAGACAACATGGAAAAATCATACATGTTAGATAGAACATTTGAAATAGTTTTTACAACTAGAGACGAATGGGATAACAACATGTTTGAAACCAAAACAGGAGATTTAATCCGATACACAGATGGATAGCTGAAGAACAGCCTCTCAGGACTGGGAGTATGTGGCGTGTCCCCAAGAACCAGCCTGTCTGTAAGCCTTGGGCGATACGCTACTGTCTTCCAGGCAGAAGTTTTGGCCATTATCCACTGTCTGCGACTAAATATGAGGAAGAACTACTACGGTAAGCGGATTCTCATTTTTAGTGACAGTCAAGCCGCTTTAAAAGTGCTTAATTCTTTCGAAATCAAATCTAAAATGATTTTGGAATGTAGAAGCCTTCTTACAGAACTGGCAACTAGAAACAAGGTGATCCTTGAATGGGTGCCAGGGCACAAAGGTATCGAAGGTAATGAAAGGGCTGATGAGCTTGCTAAATAAGGATCGTCTTTTGTTCCCATTGGTCCAGAACCTTTTTGTGGGATCAATTTGAAGACCGCAAAAACCAATGTTCTTAGATGGGAGAGACGAAAGATGTATGAAGCTTTGCTCAACACTCCTTGTCAAACCCATGCTAAAAGTATGATCTGTGGATCATCAGCGAGGATTGCCTCTGAAATTCTTAGATGCTCTAGGCAGAAGATACGTTTAATCGTAGGCTTCATAACTAGGCATTACTATTTCAGAAAACACCTCCATAAAATGGGACTGTTTCAGCAAGACCCTTTCTGTAGGAAATGCCATACGCAAGAGGAAATGGCCAAGCATATCATTTACGAATGCGAGGCTCTTGTCCTCCCTAGATTAACTTCTTTAGGCATTATCCATACTAGAGAGTTACACCTAGACTCCATTAAAGAGTTATCGGACTTTATTAATAAAGTGAGTGACCCGAGTAACTGGAACTAGAAAACATTGGATTTGGAGTTAATGGTACAAAATGCTGATTAAAGCAAAGATGCCATTGACATACAAACCCAACCTTAAGCAGAAGAAGAAGACTTTCAAGGAATTGATATTTGCGCAACTTTGTTCGGAAAATCAGGAAAACTATAATTGCTTACTGCTATAAGAAATGCGTTGTTTATTGAAAATGCATATCTAAATAGAGCTGTCATATTGGAACTCTTGGAAAGTAAAGATTTTAATTTGAAACACAATTTAACTGAGAAAATAACAGCCTATTTATTTATTTGTCAAATTTAACGAAACTAATTTAAAATTACAAGAAAACCAGTTAAATTTAATCAAAACGAACAGCATACAAGACTTTTCTGCACAAGCAAAACTTAAAAGAGGAGAATGTTCACGGTTTCCAAATCTTTAGAATCTGCAAAATAGAGATGAAGATTTGCTAGATTACTGTTAAGACCTAATGGCTCTTTATCCTCACTTGAACTAAAGATTGGAATATATTCTATGCTTGGATATTTCCGACTGAGTGTTGAACCTTCTTGAACATGGACAAACATGTGAATCTATAATAATATCGAAGCAGCTTATTGAAATACCTATAAATGAGGAAATTAAATCAATAGTTAACAAAAATACCACAAATCCTGGTTACTCAAACATATTTCAATTTTATATCCTGCACCAAAGTTGTTGACTTCTTTCCTGTTTTCTCATTTTGGTATCACGTGGATTCATTGCCATTATAAAACGTATCAACAAAACACTAGAAATAAGTGTTCCAAGGATTTGCGGTTGCTATTTACAAGCATTGAACTGGGTATAAATGCACTCATACCTCATGAAGATCCTTCAAATCCTTATTTTCTTAAACAGAAATTAAAAATTTCAATAAACATTTCTTCAACAAAATGATTTTTAAATTTGTAATTTTTAATGCATATATGTAACTTATAAACTTGGAGAGGGGTTAAGAGGAAATTTTTTCTGTAGAAATGGATCCATTAGTTAAAAGATTTTAGAACCACATTGACCTAAGCAGTCTATGCAAACATGAGTAGAAAATGACAAGCTGACATGTGAAAATATAATTTCGACAAATGCTGAGTTGTGAAACTACTATTCTTAGAAAATACATTTATACTTCTAATTAATTTAACTAAATTTTGTCCAGCTTTCACAAGTAATTTCATATGAAACCGAAATAGAAAAACTTCAGTGAACATCAAACAGGAAATAGCGAAGCAATGTACATGTAATAACAATTATGTAGTTTAAATTAAAAAAGAAAGTATTGATAAGCTTAATACACACACAGTAGCAAAATAATTGGACATCTATCGAACCGAAATAAACCGATATTTTTTCGGTTCAGTTCCGGTTTTTGCTCCAACCAAAATAACGCTTTTTTATTATTTTTCGGTTCAGTTGTGGCTTGAAGCCGTGATATTTCTTAAATAAATAATATTTTTCGAATAGTTATGTAGTATTTAACTAGTCAACCATAGTAATAATAATTTTCTAAAAGATATGATAAATTATTAGTAGAATCATATTAAATAAAAAATTAAAGCCAATTAAAAAATGTAAATAAACATAGTTTCGTAACCTTTTCAGAACAGATAAAACGAACTCTAATTAACCTTTTCTTTTAACAGCCAAATAAAATGCATTTTCTTCCTATAAATAATGAAATATTTTTAACAATTTACCTTTAAAGTCTGAGTAGGGCTTTCAGCTTGTCAAGATTTCTTTTCTTTGAAAATATTTTTATTATATTCTTCTTTTTCTCTTCAGATAACAAGTTCCTTTGCAACTTCCTCTTGCTTTAATATCTCTTTCCATTATTTTCTTCAATTTTTCATATCTTTTTTTTAAATTTTTCTGAATGGTTTTTCTAAAAATATTTCTTTTCTAGTTATAAAAATTAGCTTTTATTCTGAATTCACTCATTATTTCCTTTTAAGTAATTTTGTTGCAGTTCTTTTTAAAATATTATTTTTGTTTTAATTCTTATTTCGGCAGACATTTGTTTCCTTATTTCTAATATTTCTACAATTTGCATAGTCTTTCAAAGCATTCTTTCGTAAATTTTTATTTCTTTTGCTTTATTCAAGAGTCAAATTTTATTTGAAAAGCTTGAAAGATGAAATTTCTGTATGTCTGATATAATAACATTTAAACTTTATTATGTTAATAGAACTAATGCTTATTTTTATAGTTGTTAAAGTGAGAAATTATTTTGATAGTTATTCGTAGGGAATATGGTGTTATAAGGTATATTAGAATTAATTAATAAAAAATAATAGTATTGCAGAAAATAATAAAAAATAATTCCATGTAAGAGTATTTCAATTAGAGATCTTAATTCAGAAAAACTCTTTGAACTTATAATGTAATATAAACTTATTTCTTTGAACTTAAAATAAACTAATTCATAACCTTATAATTAAAATAAATATTAGAAATTTAAAAATAATTATTGAACTTATAATTTAATTTTAATTAATAAATTAACCATAATACCAATGATATAATATCAAAAAGATTTAAAATATGGAATCAAACGAACCAAAATGCATAGTCAGAATTTCGTTTTAAAATATTATTTATTAAGAAACGTAAGGAAAAAAATTGCTCCTTAAGAAAACACGCAA
Source organism: Latrodectus hesperus (assembly GCA_037975125.1). Taxonomy (NCBI): domain Eukaryota; kingdom Metazoa; phylum Arthropoda; class Arachnida; order Araneae; family Theridiidae; genus Latrodectus; species Latrodectus hesperus. Next base: position 35,725,572 of record CM075853.1, read on the forward strand.
TAAATGTCTATAAAATTGTAATAATTATAATCAGAATATATCTTTAAAATGTATTCAGAGAAGTATTTTCCCCTACTCGTTTCTTACATTCTAATTATAAAGAATGCATAAAATTTCGTTTTAGAATCAATACATATAATAAAAGAGAACAAAAGTAATTAAAAACAATTTCTGAATTAACACATAAAACAAGTATTCAAGTTAGGAAAGCAACGCATTATCTGTTTCATAAATATTCTTATAAAAGATAGAATATTATACGATGCTTAACGAAAGTCATTGACGTGTATGTTGTTTTAATACCATATAATTTACACCAGAGTGTTTCTCAGACTTTGAAAATTCGCAGCCCAAATTTCAATCATAATTTTGATCGCGCCTCCCCATATACAATAAAATGTATACAATAATAAAGTATTTTAAATATTTTGGCGCTAAATGTACTTTGCGACCTTAATTTTAAACCTTACACATTAATATACAAGGATACTGAATTTTACTTTGGCAACCAACGAACATTCTCAGTATTAAGAATCCGGTGTTTATTATTATTATTATTATTATTACTGGATTCTTACTTTGTAAATATTGAGAATCAATCAGTTAATAAGAATTTAATAAGTCAATTATTAAATATCATGTAAAAATTATTTTTGTTTTGCATGTGAATGTGCTTTCCTTTCAGTATTTAAATCAATTTTTTTAAATAATATATTCTTTTGGATATGCTCTTGTTTTTGACAGGTACATTGATGTCAGGTATCATATTCGTTGTAGTTATTTTAAAAAATGATTGGAGATGCTCATTCGCAAGTTATTTGCTGTTATTGTTCTTTTTTTATTTTCATGACGGAAAACACCTGCCGAAGTAATAGGTGGTACCAAACATGCACAGAATGCGTGCTGCATACTTTTTTAATTCCGGGCATTCATCCAATCTCTTGAAATATTGTGTATAAAATAAAAGAGCGTTTATCTCTTTAAATTTTCCTTTCAAAAAAATGTTGGATTGAAGATCTACCAACTCCATTTCCAAAGGAACTGATACCTGTGAAGCTTAAAAAGTGAATGGATTGTTGAAAATTGGGAATTCCATTGTATTCATTTTGTGGAAGTTTTCAAAACGATTTTTGAATTCTGTGATCAAATTTTGCAGAAATTGAGATTATTTGTGTGTGATCCATTTTTTTCGTTCACTGTGCCAAGTGAATTTGAATGAGGGAAATGATCCAGAGTTTGACTTTTTACCTGATTTTCCCACAGTCTAAACTTTGTTTCAAATGCTAGAATACATGAATACATTTGAGTGACAATCAGATTTTTACCCTGAAACTTTACATTCAGATCAGTCAAGTGTTTATTCATATCGATAAAAGGCGCAGTCAACACACCATTTACGTAATGCAAAAAATCTTTCTAAAACTACTCATCGACTGAGCCAACGAACTTCGATGAAATAAAGGACATCAGAAAACCTTTCGTCCAAATCTTGTAAAAACTGCATGAACTGTCGGTGATTAAGTCCTCTGCTCCTTATAAAATTTACTATTTTAATTATAGGTGGCATGACATGATCCATTTTTAAATGTTTGAATGCCAGTGATTCCTGATGAATTATACAATGAAATTCCACAAAATTCCCTGATGTTTTCTGTTTTAATGTAGTTACAATGCCCGAATGTTTGCCAACCATGGCAGGAGCACCATCCGTAATTGTGCTGTTAAGTATATTCCAGTCGAGTTCCTATTGGGCCATTAGATGCTCAATTACGTAATAAATATCATTTGCTGCTGTAGTACCTATTATTTGCACGCAATTTAATTGTTTTTCAGTTATTTCAAAGTTACTGTTAATACCTCGTATAAAAACAGCAAATTGAGCTGTACAACAATATCAATGCTCTCGTAAGCAATCAGTGAAAAGTATGTAAATTCTTTACATTTTTCCTTCAGTTGAAGAACCGAATTTTGAGATAAATAATTTATTTTTGAAGCAAAAGCAATTATTTATTCTTGACAGTGAAAATATTTTGAAATATTGACTTTTGAAATGGAAATGGAACATCGGCAACTTTCAACATACAGTCTTTAATAAAATCGAATCAATGAAAGGGTTTGATCTCTTTGCGATTTCTAATCCAATAATAAAACTTGATTTCAAGGCATCTTCGCTCTCAGTATTAGCTTAGGGCGCTCCGTGGCTGAGTGGTCAAAGTACCACTCCGCTAATCGCTTGAGAGCGTAGGAGTGTGGGTTCGATAGGAGTGTGAGAGCGTAGGAGTTTGGGAAAAAATGCTTATGATAATTATTCAATAAAATGACACATTTTATTATGTTTTCATTTTAATTGAAGAAGTCGATTCTCTAATAATTACTGTTTTTTTTGTATTAGTTTATTTTCGAATTATGACTTACAGAATATATACATCGAATATTTTTCAAAAAAAGTAAAAGAACCAGTCATTTATTCATTCATTCATGCATGAATGCATCCATTTATTCATCCATCCATACATACATACATGCACTTACGCATGCACACACAGACAGACAGATAGATGAATACACAATTTAAAATGCTATTATCACTTTCTGTATTTTAAATAATACAAATAATTTAAGAATTTTGATTTAAATATTTTAAAAAATTCATAATATCATGGAATTTAATTTTTATTTTATTTTATTTTATTTTATTTTTATTTATTTTAGTTGCTTCAGCAAATTATGATTGTAAAATGATAGCAAACTTTAATTATTTGTTTTAAATATAATTTTATTGAATAATCTTGAACCAAAAAGCGATAACTTCTTAAAAAAATACTCCTCATCTAAGAACATTTGCATCTAAGCTATGAAAATATTTTTTTGTTAAGAAGATATCAAATAAAAACTTTGACGTAAAGTATAAAGGAAATATTTTTTTAATGTATCGAAAATGAAAGTGAAAGAAAAGATTTCTTTTTGTGGTCACATATTGACGCAGTTGTAAATATTGTGAAAGAAGAATATTTTCTTATTTCTTTCTTTTGCATTTTTTTGTTTGTTGTAACATAAGCGAGAAAAATTTAACTTTTCAAGAGCAATACTATTTTCTTATTTTTCACAAAATCAATTTCTCAAGAAAGATGAAGTAATACTGAATATTATTTTAAGAAAAGGGAAATGTTTTTTCTTGTTTAATGATTGTTTTGATAAAAAGTAAGGCATGTTATTTTTTAATATTTTCCTCAAAAAATATTGATTAAGAAATAAAAAAATGGTTACTTAATTTTGATAAACAAACTTGGAAAATATTTTGAATCGTTTTTCATGAGTTACATTTGAAATGTTATTTCTAATTCAAGAATGATAAAATAACTTTTTCCTTTAAAATATTATAGTGAATTGGAATAACCCCAAACTGATCTGATATTTATTGGTCTCAATATCGCTTATTTGAAAAAAAGTGATGACTTTAATGATCTATTTAATCAATAATGAAAAAATATTTTGTCTCATTAATCTTTTAAAAAGTGAAAATATTTCAAAAAATTTAAAAGAAACGAATTAAAAAATTCTCATCACTTCAGAGGGACAAAACACTATCAAAAACCTTTTTAAATTCTTTCCAAAATCAAAAGTAGAAATATAGGTAAAAGTATTTTTGAGAAAACAATATGAAGTCACTCTGGAGATTTCATCCTGATAAAATTTAGTTTTTAATCCTAGAAATGAGTATATGAATAAAAACTATTTTCTTTTCTTCAGATGAGATATTTTTAATTACACTATTCATCATAAAATTTGTTATAAGTTAGATGTTTTTTAAAATGATTAATGATAAAAGCGATTGATTAAAAAACGTGAGGGAAATTTTTCTCGTATATTTGAGAAAAGTATTGATTACATACACATGGCTATCTTTTATATTTAATACCACATCCTCTGTCAATCATTACTAGTATGTGGAAAGCGCTCTCCATATTAGTGAAGAAAATAGTATTTGGCACTCTTAGGGCAATGAAATGTTTGCAATTTTCCAAATTTTCCTGCATTTCCGAATAATTGCTCTATAGTCAAAAAGTTACTCAGACATTTACATACATCATTTTTGAAGGTAACCTAAGCTTTTTTATCCTTTATTTTCATGCTAATCTCAAAATCCATTTACCTCACATGCTTTTGACAGGCCTTATAGTCTGCCTAATAGATATGATTATTGCAACCGTTTTAACACCCACTGCTAATTGCCTTCAAATAGTGGGCTATATTCACGTGGCCAAGAGTGGAAATTCGGAAAACTCCCAAGCACCCACCCCGACAAACATGCATGAAGGAGGCTGAAGTGCAAAATCCATCTTCCATTATTTACCATTAGCTAAATACAAACTCGGAACATTTAACTCTGAACAGTGATATTCTGGGTTCAATCGTCAGTCTGGACATAAAACGGTTTCTTGCTTTAACTTGGCTATGGATATACCTGGAAATTTTTGCACATTCTGAAAACAATCACCGTTTGCCCTCTTTTTTAATAGCCTTGATAAACTACATTATTACATCTAATTTTATATGCAAAGAACTAAAAATTCCTTTGTCTTATCAATGAATATGTTTGGTATAACAGTCTTAATTCCTGATTAAAGAATTTATCTTTTTGGACTTTCTTTTATAATCCAATGCAAAAGTTAAACCTATTTGTCCCATTCATTAAGGAAACAAAGCAATTTTGTATATTCGACTTCATGTTCAAGAAGTATAAAAATAATTTGCTAATCTCCTCAAATGGCCCAACCAAGGTCAACATAATATATTTTATTGAAAATGAGGATTTTCGTTTCACAGCGTTCTTCTAATACACCGAATGTTCAACTTAAACAGATGTATGCTGTCTTTCGTGAGGAAAGACATATTCTTAAGACTCTTTTTTTAATGAATCTATAAAAACCCACTATTCAATTTTCTCATAGGTGATGTAAAATTTGCAAATCGAATGCCCAGGCTTTCCTCTTTTACCAAAACACTTAAAAATAATATTTTCGCGATTTCTGAATCAATAAAAAATACATATGATAATAGACCTCTTTATCTTATATTCGGAACCGGAGCTTTAATCTTCTGGATGCGCTATGAAAAGATTTTCAAGAAATGACTGGCAAATTAATTATAGCTAAAAACTGGTATACCTGCTCTATGAGGAGGTATTGCTGATGATTTGTTTTTGAATTTTCTAGTTATACTCACAAGGACTTATTGTGAGCCAAAATAACAACTTTCAGACCTTTTTTTCATTTTCAACCTTCAACCTAACAAACTTTTTTTACCTTTCGCTGTCATAGGAATCATTGTCAAATCATAAAGCAGTCTTCTTTAATTTAAATCATCACTTTATTTCACTGGGACAATGCTTCCAAGCTTAATGAAATGCTTATGTTTATCTTGGTGTACTAGTTTCATGCTCAAATGAGCTAGATAAAGTTTTCCAATAAATTCTTCATAATTTTATTATATTCTTACGATAACTTTTGTTAACACTATATTTGTAATATAGGTTAAAAAAAAGTCATTCGTGAAATGTTACCAACGTCAATAACTTGAAAACTTATTTATCAAAAGCATCCATTAAAATTTCTCCTGAGACGAACATTTAAATTATCATCAAATTAGCACAGTGCTTGCGTAAGAAAAATGAGACTAACTTAAAAATATATCCACTTTTTATCTTTCTACGAGAATGGTAATTTTTATAATTAAAGTGAGATAAGTGGAGTTTCCTTCGAAAACTTCTCTTTTATATCATTTCGAAGGACCCCAGAATAGCCAAAATAATTCAATCTTGAGAAAGGTAAGCATTCAGGATGAATCTAGATAAAGCTAAATATAAATGAAAGGTGACTGTTGATCATACTTGCTTAGCGAGCGTTACTGCGTGTCCAGCGAGCCAAGATAATCAGAGATAAGGATTCTAGAGACTCTATAGGTAGAGAGGTATTGTTATGATGAGTGAAAGAGACGACACCAGATGTCATAAAAGGTTATTTTGTATGTTTTCTTGACATCAATTGATAAGAAAGCTTAGGGCAGAGAGGGAAGAAATGCAACTCCAGAATTGTTTTATGTAAATTCTCATAAAAAGTGAAGTGAAATTGAATTTTTCAAGAAAATGTAAGATAATACCCATTTTTCATTATTTTTTAATTAGAGTTAAGAATACATAAAAAAACTTAATTCTTATGTATTTTCTTCATCAAAAGACTATGAATAATTTCGATATTTAAAAAAACAGTTACAATCACGAATACAATTTTTTTATCTCACTATTTAAGAGGTTGTATTATGTCAAAGGATTCTGCGTGATCATTAAAATTGCTTGAGGTTGCTTAAGCATCTGAGGTTAAGATTTTGCTGTTAAAATATACATTAAATAGGCATTACCAAAATTATTATTGATTTGCTAATGTCAGATGGAATCATTTTCTTCATCCAAATTAATATATAAGTAAAAAGGCAAAATCATCAAAAGATTATACCTTTTTAAAATGGAACACAGTTTTCAAAGATATTTTGAAGAAGCAATTAGAAACATTCACACTGTTATTCAATATTATATGAGAACTCTCCATAACATGCAAACTCATGATTCTTTTAACAAAATCTAGTTTTCTTTCCTTCATGTTGATGAGAAATGCTAACTTGTCAATGGTTTTTGAAGTAGCTTTTCGAATTCTTTCAATAGGTTTCGAAATCTACGCTAATGTATGTAAAATATACTATAAGTATAATAACAACAATATACTAAAATATCTAAAATATATATTATAGTTATTTTTCACATATTAATCTGCGGATTTCAATTGAATTCAGTTGAAACATGGCTAAAAGAACTCATTCTCCTTACTGTAATTAAATAATATCAAGAATATAAATTAATTTTATTTACTTGTTTTCTTAAAAATTAAAAAATTTTAATTTGAATTCAAGATCATGTTCACTCACTCTTTCCGTCATTGTCGAGAAATGAAATTGATCATGTATATTAAGAATTCAAATTAAACTTTGCTCCAATCAAAGGCAGCAAACATTTTAACTGAGTTAGATTGCAACAGGGAATTTTGAAATATTTCTTAGTGAGCATATGCATTTTATACGTACGTCAATTTGTATTTTGATATTAATGAACGCACGCACTCAAGTTTCTAAATTCAACAATAAATAATTTCTGAAAGTGTTTTCCTACATTCACTAAAAAATGATATTTAAAATAATAAAGATATATTTTATCTCTTTGGTTAAGACATCTAACACCAAATATTAGTTTCTACCCATGGTATTTAAAAGTTAAATACTTTATCTTGATTGTATTAATATACCAATATTATAATTCTTACAATATTTAGCAAGAATATTTAATCTCATAAAATAATAAAAACAGCATTCACCAAGCTTTACATTCATTCAGGGAAATTGGTTATTAAAACAACATCTCATTTTTATACTCATTTTATATTTTTAAACTTTTATGTGTGAAAGTATTCTTGTATTTGATAATAATATTTTGAAGTGAAAAATAACATGTCATTTAACATTGATTTGTTAGTATCAAAATTTCCACAGATAAATTATTTTTCTTATGTTCTATAAAAAATTAGGAAAAATAATTAGAGTTGTAACATGGTATAGTTCATCTTTCATTTGCAAAAAGAACCTGTTTTAAGAATATATTTTACTAAAAGTGAGAATATTTGTATTGAAATACTTTTATTAAAAGGGGAAGATACTGCAAATATGAAGTACAGCAGAAAATTTTTTTGCATGAGCTGATGTTAAATTATATCTCCTAGAAACATTTAGTGTCTTTCTATCAAGTTGATGAATGCAACCAAAGAAGAATAAGGATTGTGGGGGAATTATCTTTCAGAGAAATCGATGATTGTATTGGATAATACCAAGTCATTGTTACTGGGATCAGTAATCAATGGAGGGAGGAAGGGAAATGGCAGATTGACTAGCTGGGCCACCCACTTCATTGCACCACTGCACGATAAGAAGCATGCAGTATGCATGACTTTATAAATCACAAACCATTATATAGCAGATTCAGTCTACAATGCATCAAGATTCCTTGGGTTGAAATTCTTTGTCTGACTATTAACAGATTTCTGGAAAATTAATTTAAAATATTTCCTAATTAACAACTATAATAAATAATTTTTCAATGTAAAATTAACAAAATAATTTGTAATTAATACGAAAAATTTACAAAGTTATTAACGTATCTGCAATTGAATATATCTGCAATCAAATTTCATAAGAATTTAAGAAATAACAAAAATAAATTACTAACAGTGAAATGAATATTCATTGGAAACAAATATTTTTTGCTGTAAATTGTACGTAATAAAAATAGTTATTATAACTCATAATATTAATTACAAATTATCGAGAGAAATAATTTAATTTACTAACATAAATGTATTTAGATATTTATTTACATGCCAATATAAAGTATTCTGAAAGAGGCTTGTCTTTGTGATTAACAAAATATATTCTTTATATGAGTTTAATTCGAATTTATTGTTATTTAAGAAGGAAAGAAGATATTTGATGATACATTCAATTATATTTACTTAAATGTATTTATTAATATCATATTTTATATTAATCAACTACATATTATGTCAATATCAACTACAGATTATGTCAATGTAGAAATTTTATTTGAAAATAAAATTAGTAAAGTGAAGATGATATGACTATTTACATAAAGCACTGTTAATTAAAAATTCTTCGAATTTTAAAGTGAATAAATATTTATGCTTCTTCAACAAAATATAAATTTTTAATTAGTCTTTTATTTTTCTAAATCATTGTTTGAGTAATAAATTCTCTGGATTAACTCATTAAAAGAGGATTAAAATAAATTTCATCGAAAAAACCATGATTATCAGTGTGTTTTCAAATTATAATATTTTATTACATGTTTCATTTATATGATTTTAATTCAGCAGAAATAAATATTAAAATCAGATCCTTGTTGTAGTTTCATGGAGCATACACTCCTACCTTTTTTAAATCAAATGCTGTATCAAAAATATATTACCTGGACGAATTTCATTAAATGTTCTTGTGCCACGTGTTGCTTATACGCACAAATGAAGTTAAGAAAAAATTTATTCCCAACATTTCCGTGAATATGTCATAAATAAGACAAGCGATATTTGATCATTGACTAACTCTCAAATAAATTTAATAAGAACATTGTTTTCCCACAGAAGGTAATCAAAATATGATTTAGTATAGCTTAATAAATATTTTAATAACATACATTTTTCCATATTTTCTAAAAGGAACAAGATTATTCAACCAAATCAGAGTTTAACACCACGCATATTTTCAAATGGGATAAGATTCAAGCATCATAATTGTATCAAGTATTCTTTTATAATATCATAATTTTCAAATTAAAATTTATATTTTATAAAAGTTTGCTTATAAGCTAAAACAAAGAAATACATGCAAAATTTACCTAAATGGATTCAAGTGATCAGCAGCAGCAAAACAGACAGTGTATAATGTATCTCAAGCTCAGTTAACAATATTTCTTTCCTTCAATAAGTTTCAATTCCTATTTAATACGAGTTTAAAAATAATTCTGAATAATTTTGTAATATTATTTTTATAGTTTCATTATTAAGGAAATGTATTTACATTTGCTATAAATTTTACGAGAATTCTTAATTTTATTGTCTCCGTAGTATACTTTTAATATCATTTATGCACATTTAATTATAAAACTTAAGTAGTTTTAATAATTTCCTTCTTAGAGTAGTTTGAATTGAGAAAATTAATTATTCGATGATTTCTGTTAGAGAATATATTTTTCAGAAAGAATAAGGATTTCTTAATTCATTGAAAGAGCATTATCAGCTTTTAAAATGGAATTTAATCTTCTTAAGTAAATTGGAGAATAATTTTGCAAACTTTAATTTGCGACATCTTTTAATTTTAAATATTAAATAAGATATATTTTGTAACGAAAAGATTATAGTAAGTCGAGTGAAAGAAAATCAAAATATTTTATGTGAATAATGGAACTACAGCAGTAACAGATATTATTTAATTAATAAGAATATCCATATACGGATTTTTCATTTTAATATTTTTTATTATCATAAGTTTTCAAAAAATAATTTTATTCTAGAAAAATACTTTAACAATGAATTTCATGGAATTAAATGTTGCCATGAAATTCATTGTTAATATTTCAATAAATGTAGACATATGATAAATACTATTTAATTAAACAACTGTTACTAATTACTGTAATTAGTGTAAAACAAAATGTTTTTTTCCACATTAAATATTCTGAGATTTCAAAAAGTATGTCTGAAATGTTTAACTTTATTATTATAAATTTTAAATAATTATGTATATAAAAAATTAAAACAGTATATTTTATGAAATTGCAATGCATTTATGTGCAATGCATTTATGTGAAAATTTATGTGCATCAAATGGAAATGTAATTTAAGAACTATTTATTTTCTTCAATCTTTTTTGAAGCGTTTATAAGAATATATTTTAATAATACATGATTAAGAAAAGATAATTTAAAATAAAAATAGTATTATAAGTATTATAATGAACTTTATCATAATATATATATATATATATATATTATGCCTAACAAAAATATAAATTTCCCAATAAATTAATGGAGGCATATTTCAGAAACAAATTAAATCCAAGTTCCATTTCTAATTTTTAAGTACATATTTTAAATAAGTTGTTTTCTTCTTTAAATAAACAAAATTTCTTCGCCATAATAATGGAAAAAAACAATTTGAAATTTAATTTCAGATTTTTTTTCCCCATTTTCATTGCTCTTGGAAAAGCTTTCTGATATTATTTCTGTTTTTTTTTTACAAAATTAATTATTAAATTCAAATATAGTTAAAAAGTAATGAGTAGTATTTTTTAAACATTTTGCTGGCTATATAAAAATGGTTACTTATTCAAATAATCTAAAAAATATAAATTTTTCCATATAACTTGAAAATTGTGATTATTTGATTAAATATTGCTGTTTTCAATTAAACTTAATTAGCTTTATTTCAATAAGTATTCTGTCATTGTGACACACACATAGTAAAGCATTTTCTTAATTTAAATAAAGTTAAAATTATTTTCGGATGCACAATCACTTTCATAACATACTTTTATTGAAAGTTATTAATTAAACATTTTAAATCTCTGTTAAAGTAATTCAACTATTAAAAAATAACATAGTTTCTAACAAAAAAATACACGAGAGCAATTATTCTATATCTTTTACAATAATAATATAGTAATTTATTTTAGCTTATTACAAGAAATTTTGTATTATTCCAAATTCAAAGAACAACGAGAATTATTATTTGCATTAATACTGAAATGTATTTTCCTGTTTAGTTTTTGTTATATTTTAAATGATAAAAGATAAAATAAAAAGAGTTCCCTATAAAACATATTATTTGAATGAATACGAACAATTATTGAATCTATACAAGTATATGTATATATATATATATATATATATATATATATATATATATATATATATATATATATATATATATATATATATATATATATATATATATATATATATATATATATATATATATATATATATATATATATATATGTATGTATGTATGTATATATATATATATATATATATATATATATATATATATATATATATATATATATATATATATATATATATATATATATATATTATATATATATATATATATATATATATATATATATATATATATATATATATATATATATATATATATATATATATATATATATATATATATATATATATATATATATATATTCTATATAATTCAGCAGAAGAACTAACCAAAACACATTTGTTTTTCAAACAATAATAGTAAATATTATATTAAAAGTGCAAAAGAAATCACATATTTTACCCACATATTTGCGAAAAACAACACAAATAAATTTTAAATCCAAGTTATCATAAACGATTTAATATTTATCAATCAAAGCAATGATATGCTTTTTAATATGAGAGTCAATTTAGAATGTGATGAAGATCACGCTTCGCTTGACAGTCATTAAATATGAATAATAATAATGACGAAAAAGAAATAATTGTTTCCATCATATCAACGAAAAGAAATTCCCAATTATGATACATTATAATGAAAATGTTCTTTCATTATTATTGAAAAAAATTCTGTTCATTAAGACGATGTTAAACTAAAAGTTTTATTGTAAGCTAAAATAGCTGTTTTAGTGAAGCAACGAATTGAAATATTTACTTAAACATACTAAAATATTTATTTAAGCAAACTTGAAAAAATAATATAAATTAAAAATATTGAGTAAATTATTGAAGAAATTATATTTTAATTATCCTTTATATTACTCCTATGTGTTATATGGGAGCAAAATTCTCAGCTTTTTTTCAATCTTTTACGCGAAATTTCTGGAACATATTTCTTTTCTAAGTACTTCAATTTTCGTCATTTTCATTTTTATAAAATATTGATACTGAAAGTCATATTTCTTCGCTTCTACTTAGACTTTCCTTGATTTAATTCTTGCCAAGCAGTTGTTAGTGTTACTATATTCTTCTGATTCTTGTAATTGTTCAAATAAGAAAATGCTTGATAAATAATTAGATTATCAAAAAGAAACACTTAAAAAAATAATTTGATCATAAAGTTTCTATATACGCAGAATACAAATGATTAAATTTTCAAAGCATATGAAAGTTAACTATTCTACATATTTATCTGAACTTAAATTATAAGTATAAAATACTTTAGCAGGAAATAAAATAGCTTTAAGACATTTAGGACAAACTTTCAAACTCCTACTTTTAGCCAAATATTTGAGCCGATTAGTATAAAGAATGAATTTGCTGCATGGTAAATTATGCTGAAGGAAATAAAATAGTACTAATTGATTTCATTCGGGAATACATCATTTGTCGAAAGCATAAAAATATAAACTTGACAGGAAATCTAAAAAATTTGATTTAATTAACCAATGTACAAAAAATTCAAGAATATTTAATTTATCACAAGATAATGAAGTATCAGTTTCGAAAAAGTGTAAGCAGGCAATTTAGAAGAAACGTGAATGTAAAAATTTGACAATAAGTTGATCGTTTTCTGAACGGGATACATTCAATGATATTTCAGCAATATTTATAAATTATTTTAAAACACTGAACCGAAATTTGAAATATTCAGACCAAGAAATGATGAATACCATGGACAGTGGTAAAAGTTATTTACAGCTTTGAGTGTAAAAGAGTAAAATTAAAATTTTTGAAATGTGACTTACACATTAAAGTCAATGTTTGTTAATGATTAGGTAAAGTAAAGATATTCTACTTACAAATTAATTCAAGATTAGAAAGTTAAAGTAGGAAAATTGTTCCCCAATCGGGAATAATAGGAAAATCATCTGTGACTGACATACGTGTTTTACTGTGTGAGCATTTAAAAAGCAGCTCAGTAGCTTCATACCACTTCCTGTGCAAAGTAAAGCATCGCTTACCATAGGTAGCGAATGGGAGAGTCAGTACTCCCTTAGTGGGTTGGAGGAGCTTTATTGGTTGCACCTGTGTCCACGTTAATGCATGACGTCCAAATTAATTTCACTTGTGTGGCGTAAATTTGAAGAGGAAAGTGCTGTTCAGGTGTGATCTTATCACCTGAAAGTGGCTCAGAATTACAAGTGCTTAGTGATAGGCAAGTATTTCAAACCCGTTAACCTTAAGACACAGGTATATAGTATATATATATATATATATATATATATATATATATATATATATATATATATATATATATATATATATATATATATATATATATATATATATATATATGTATGTATGTATATATATATATATATATATATGTATGTGTGTGTGTGTGTGTGTGTGTGTGTGTGTGTGTGTGTGTGTGTGTGTGTGTGTGTGTGTGTGTGTGTGTGTGTGTGTGTGTGTGTGTGTGTGTGTGTGTGTGTGTGTGTGTGTGTGTGTTATATCACCATGTACTACAGTGAATTTCAGTGCATATAAAAATGTTTTGACTGATGAAGATAAATTTCTTATTAAAACAAATGATGAATGAATGATGCAAGGACACGGAATTTCTTACACATTTCATAAAACAAGTATTTATTTCCTTCCCTAAACGGTTACACGAATATAATGAAACATAACATGAATAATCTCTCATTTAACTTGCATAAAATGTATAAGAAAGTGTACTGGTATTTGTTCTTATTCATCTCGTCAGAATATATATGATGAGTTCAAACATTATATAAAAAAAAGCTCTCCTAATATTATTATCTGACAAATTTATCTTTTGATCTCGTTATATATCAATTTATATAATGCTCTGCTTTTGAAGAAATTAGTTTTTAACTGTATGACTGATATGACTATATATATATATATATATATATATATATATATATATATATATATATATATATATATATATATATATATATATATATATATATATATATATATATATATATATATATATATATATATATATATATATGTATATATACTATGTTTAGACTACATTTAATTATTTTATATGGAATCAAAGTGAGTAATATAATATACGAGCTTTAGAATTTAGTACAAACAGTAAAGAGTAACTTATATTATTAGACTGAAAATTTTGCTAATACAAGAAGATAAAATGGAAAAGAAAATTTATAGTGACAATTCACACAGCGCTTTCCTTTAGTTAAAATTAAGTTTTATGGAACTTGTTGGAAGGTTTTAGTCTGTCATCCTTATAGAAAGAAAATCAAGCTTTGAAAAGCTATTTCCACAAAATATTCTTCATTATTAACAATATTTCTTTTGTTACCACATTCAATTTTCTCCAAAATTATCCTTTAAATGAATTATTCGACATAGCTTTGACGGTACCCACAAAATATATTTTCAATTATGTTTAATTATGTACACGAAAGAAAACACAACAGTTCTTGATTCTATTTTAGGATTATCGAATGGATTTCTTTGGAAAAAGTAAATTCATTGGCAATCAACAGAGATCGTGAGTCATAAAGAAAATGCGAATTCTCCAAAAACATAAAATAAAAATAAATGTCCTACTTCAATATTTATTTTTATTTGATTTGTATTTGTATTTCGAGTCTGTGCCTCACAAATTACCACATGTTCCTTTTCAATCTCTTTTGAAATCTTAAAGTAACAGAAAATAGAAAATGTAAAAGCAATTTAAATATTTTAAAGAATACAAAAATGGTGTGCATTTTACTGTAAAATTAAAAAGTTTGAATTTAAATATAAATACTCACGTGGGCGCTTGCACGTAGTTTATTTAATATATTGTGATTTTAAAAATAATGAACACTATTAATTTATAGAAATTTATATCAATAACTATTTTGAAAATTTTTTAGGATTTCGACCTGATAGTATTTTGATTTTTTATCTTTTATTTTCTTTAATTGTTTTTAATTTGTATCATCTGTTTAAGTAGTATTTTACATATAAATAAAACAGTCTTTATTATGCAAATTAAAATGATATGTAAAACCTTATCTAGCAATAAATAATTTAATTAAATATTTCTAAATTCTTAAAAGTTTACCTCATAATATAGGAATATTTGTCAGACTTTTTTACTTTACTTTATTTTATCATAAGTTGGACTTTATTTATAAAATAGAAATATAAAATATAAAATGGGATACAATAAAGGATTAAATTTCAGTACATTTTAACGTCTTCACTTTTTATCCATTTCAATAAAATGGTGGTATATAATATGTAAGTTCCTATTTACATACAAATGAAAAAGATTGTATTCCAAATTGAAAACATACTTTTGCTAAGATTTTTATGAAGTGTATCAATACTTAATACTAAAACAGCAAACTTTTTCATATTTCACTGACATTTTTATCTATGATTATTTCAGCGTCTTATTTTTATACTGTAGTTTCTAGCATGGGCATCCAGATATAATATTCTTATTCGAAAAGTAAATTATGTTGATTAAGTGAGAATTTAAGTTTATGACAAAAATAGTAAGAAGCGCGTTGTAAAAAAGTTGTCTATTATATAACTTGTTGTGTGAAACATTATTATAAGTTATAATGGAAAACTTACTTTTTATGTTTTTATTTACTTGAAATAATCCATTAATTAAAATAATGTAACTTTCAAATAAGATTTATTTTTCTCTTTATTGAAGGAGTTTAGTATAAACTGAAGAATTTTTAAAAGCAAATATATGTTGAAACTTTTAAGATTATTGTACTTTCTTAATATGTAAAGAGGAAAATAGAAACGTATAATTCATTAAATAATACATGTTTTACATCTATAATAATTAATAAAATTACATCAATAAAATTAATAAAATCAAATCGTATTACTGAATTTACTGCTATTGTTTTCTTAAACAGTGACTTATACACAATTTTGTATCGATAAAGTAGATGTCTTTGGTTAGCTTTACATTATAAAGAGATACTGTCATTAATTATTCAAAGCTTACCAACTAAATATATCTAAGTTTTACTGAAAAAGTAATTTCAAGTAACCATTTTTACGTGTTATTCTAAATTTGAATAAAGAAGAAAATTAGATTTATTGTGACGAGTTTAAATTATTTCTGTTTACTTGTCTAGAGACATATCTTCCTGTCTGCCCTCAGTAAAGTAAATAATTTAATTCAATTAAACTACAAAAGCGAATCAGATTATTTTTAAGATTTTATTTAAGTTTTAAATTGAATTGCTTGAGTATTCCTTACGTTAATAATTAAATTTAGAATTCCTACATTTCAGTTTATTTAAATAATTTAAAAAGGCAGAGAGAGGAAGAGCAAAGTGGGCAGTGATACTTGAAGGCATATGTCATTTAATCTTACTTTTTGTAAACTAAGATTTTGACTGCAAATATATTTCTGTCTTCAAAGAAGTAATTTCATAATTACATAAAATCCAAAAGAAATATATTATAAAGTAAAGAAATAAATTGTTTTATATATAAATTCAAATATACTTTCCCCAATCATATATGACAATTTTTTGTAACATATGAAGTAATAAGCAATGTAAGTTTTAAAAACTATAATAACATAAATAAAGAAATAATTATTGGTTTTAATTGTTCTTAAGATTATAAATCTTGCAGGAAATGCAAAATATATGAAAAATAATTAGAAATTGCTAGTTTGAAGTGAAGAACAAATACAACCAAGAATTAAATATAAATATAAATAAAATACAGCATTTATATTGATGAATATTACTCAAAACAAAAGAAAACCATAATCAATTTTGCACTTTTGTAATTTTTATTCATTTTAATTAAATCAGTTTATACAGGCAATTATTATCAATAATATATGTAATTAACAAAACATATGAAATCTTCATATAATAATATTGCATATTCAATAAAGAAATCAGTTAACTATCGTTTTTGCAATAAATACTATAAAACATAAAAACTAAATACTAATTTTAATTAAGTTAGTATGGTTATGTGTTCAGTTTTGTATTGATTGTAAAAAATCTATTATTGCTGTAAAAGAACTCTTGTTTATCACGAATGATGCCAGAACATATTGCATGTCAGCAAACGTTATGAAACGTTTTTGACAGTTATTAATTCAATTTTAAGAAATTCGATCATATTATAACTATACAATGCTGAAATATATTAAAGAGAAAAATCTGGAATAGTTATAATAATTTTTTCTAAATTTTACAAGGATTTCTAATCTAATTCAGATCTTACAAATTTCTTGAAATAGCATGAATGACAAAATATTTCTGTACATGCAATTCTACTTTCTCATGTCATATGATCACATTACATTTACTTCGATACATTCATCAATAACTAGAAAGAATACAACAAGTAAAATGCATGTATTATTAATTTTAAAAGAATGATTTTGCTATATTTCCAATTGTTAAGAAAGTTTTGAGCTAAATATTATATTAGTATTAAAAAATATAAATGTTTTATATTTGTGTTAAGATTACTTTCAATATATTATTTCAAGAGTATTTCTGCTTATATTAAACTTAATTTGTTAATCTGAATATTAATTTATTTTAACTAATTAAATTAATCAGAACACTCAAATTATTATTTTAAAATTATCTCTCTCTAAGCAGTAAAATTAACCTTTAATCTCTTTTGCAATGTAAAGAAATTCAAAATATTGATAAAATTACATAAATCTTTTCATAAAATTTAATATCACATTATTAAAATTGAAAACTCTTCAGTGTAACTATTTTTAAGCATTTATCATGGTTAGAGAATTTAATTTTTATTCTTTGTTTAATGTTTTTTGCTTTTCTCTAAACATAAAATAGGTTTTTAAATTAGTTGTTAGAAACGAAATTTAATCACATATGTTACATTGTTTACTACAAATAACTTAAGATTTTTCTTTTAACTAAAAGTATGTTTATACTGTAATTTCAATGCATACATTATACCGATATTTCAAAATAACATACATTCATGATTTTGTTTCATTATGATTCTCAGAGTTTATATTCACTACTTAAATCTTAGTGTCTAAATATAAGTGTAATATTTGAACCAACTACAAATGTTTCCGCCCTTTCTAAAATTTAATTTTTATTTCTTAAATGTTTTTCATCATTTAAATGTATTTTAAAAACATTAACTTGCGTTTTCGCATACATTATTATTGCATAAAATAAGTAAAAGTTAAGTTTATTACATGAATTTTCATTATGCTATTATTATTATATCTTAATTATAATATATATATATATATATATATATATATATATATATATATATATATATATATATATATATATATATATATATATATATATATATATATATATATATATATATATATATATATATATATATTTATTTATTTATTTATTTATTTATATCAAATATATTAAATCGAGAATTTTCGTTCCTCATAAGGAAAAAGTAGATAGATATATTGTAACATATATCAATGAATTCTTATTGCTTTTATAAACGAAAAGCTATTTTGTAGCATATATAGAACAATAGTTTATGTTCCAATTTTTTTCGCCTGAATTATAAAATAAAGTGTCACATTTACATGCGTTATTTCACTTCAGTATTTATTTTCTCATATATTTATAAATTTCAAGGATAAAATAAAAGGAAAATAAAAAGAAAAGAATTGTTTCTCTAGTATACTTACAGATAACAAATTTTGAAAATAAAGCTAGTGAGCAGAATAAAAATAAGGAAGAAATTAAATCGAAAACTTATTTTTTCTAAAGGGATCCCTGATAATGCTCCATTAAAATAAAAAAAATCAGTAAATAAATTATTTTAAAATTCTGTTCGTTCAATATTTCATTCAAAATTCAAAAGATATTCAAAATAAATAAATAGTTCACCATTTTTCATTTAAAATAAATAACTGTTTTTGTGAGAACTATGTTTGGCAATAGTTTTAATAAATGAATTTTGCTTTATTTTGTAATTTAAGATAAAATTCTTATTTAATATTAGAGAGTGTTATAGGATTCGTTTTATTTTACTCAATAATTATTATCTGTATGTAAGATTTATTTATCGTTAAAGAGTACCGAATAATTATTTATAATTCAGTATACTAAAAACAATAAACTTATAGGAACAATTTTTTGATAAAGAGATAATAAAATTATTTATTTTATCAGCATCAACATAAAGTATATTGCATCAATTAGAAGAAACACATTACGCTTTAACAAATAACACCAAAACTTCTCTAAACTAAAATTTAATCATAAAAATGCTACTCCAAAATTAACATATTTGTCTTATATGAAAGAACCACTAAAGAGAAATCTAGATGTAATTAAACACTTGCAGAATTAATACAAAATGTGTTTTACAAATATTTAAAATTTAAAAAATAATTTTTAAAACATTTTGAAGTTTAACAATTGCAGATGCAATTTTAATGAAAGTTTATTTTATGCTTACAAAATAGCAAATTTAATTGGAAATAATTTCTTATTATTTGAGTAAATTTTTTTAAACAAAACTTGAAAGTTTGATAAATGTTTCCTTACATAATAGTATAATAAATTCAAACTCTTAATAAAAAAACATTTTATGTAAAGCAATGAAAGATAAGAGAATTTTGTTAAATCCTAAATCATAGAAGTTAAAATCTTACGTAATTAATTCAATTTAATAATAGCTTAAGATTTTACAACAGGATTTGCTTTTAATCTGAAATTTATTTACCGAAGCAATTGTTCTAATGTTTACAGATCCCTGGTATTCTATCAAACAAAAGTTTTGCTATCATTTAAAACATTTCATTTTGTTTTTCAATTAAAAATATGTTGGGAATATATACACTATATAATATTTAAGTATTTTCGTCTGAATATTTTCAATGAGATATAAACTAGCATTAATATTCTTCAAAAGTTCTAAGCTATATGTTGACAATATATTGTTGTTATTCTTACACAGTAAACATTTAAAAAAATTTAAATGCTAAAAGTCACAAATTTAATTCCTCCCATTTTTGTACTAGGATTTCATTGCTTGAAGCAAAAATATTTCATTTCTTTATGTTAAATGTAACAATGCAAATATTTTAGCACATATTTTTCATTAATTAAAGATTTTCAGTACACTTATTTAAATTACTACATTTATAATTTAGGTACAGCTCAATTCTGAATTATATAATTTAAAGTTAAATCTATTTGTTGAAATTTCTTAAGCAAATCTGCAAAAGGAAGGAATTCTTAATATAACAATCCTGATTCATGAGTAAAGAAAATTTTAAATCGAAAAGAACATAACATTTAGTAAACAATAATATAAATTTTATTTTAATGTCATTAATTTGGTTGCAAATTAAAAGTATTAGCATACAGAAAATATTTACTTCAAGAATATTAATAAATTAAAGCAAAATATTATTTATATTACTTTATTAACTTGTTGTATTGGAAATAAATAGTTTCTGTTTACTAATAATACAATCAATATATCATGACTGTGTTCTCTGTTGAAAAACAATTATTGAATTTGTATCTTTCAAGTACAACTGTACTTGTTATTCTAAATGTATGTAAAATACAAATTATTATAAAATATTTCTATCATAAAACGTTCTTTTATATTCAAATTAATAAATTTTTAACTCTTATTTTTCAAAATTGAAAATTATGAGTTCCAATAAATTTGTGTATTTTATTTGTTAAGTAATAATTCGGGATACATATATACATACATAGATTATATTATAAATATACATATATTCAGAAAATGTTTTTGATAGTCACTCTATTTAATCAATCGGGAAGACTTTTTTTCGTACATTTAAACCATTCATTTTCAGGTTACATAATTATAAATTAATTATTTCAAATTTTAATTTTTTGTAATTAGAAGATATATTTTCTAATTTTAGTGAATAACTGAAGAAAAGCATATTTTAGGATTAAATAATTTTCACTTTTTTATTTTTATTTATGATTTATGTTCGTTTGCAAATTACTTAATTTATATACACTGCTTAACATTTCTTATTTAGTTCATAATTTGAATTATTTTTAATTCTTGAATAATAAAATTTAAACTTTATAAATGATATTGTAGGTAATTGCTAACATTAAATTGGTTGGAAGAACTTATTGAACATAAAATTATATCTATTAAAATCCATAATTAAATCCGAATACATTTAAAAATTTTCAATTAAAATAATTTATGAAATTTCTTTGAATGTATCAGCTATTTATTATTATTTCTATTAGCATTCTTTAAGCAAACTGATATGTTTTGTAACTCAACATATTATGTTAAAAGTTTACATATATTTATTTTACAGATATTTATGAAATGAACAACATTTAAAAAGTACACGTTTTTAATCATTATTAGACATTTATACATATTTTTATTACTGTTTCTAGTGATTGATGTGAAAGTATCAAACTTTACTGATTTATTTTAGAGCCAACATAACGCTCTAGACAAGATAAAGTTTTAGAATTTGAGGAATGAATTACATTAAAGCTAGTTTAAAATGTAGTTTATATATAGTATAATGAGAACAACAATAGTTCTTTAATACTATCAATTCATCAAAAATGAGCTTAAATAATCATATTCTTATATTAAAAGTACATTTGTGAATTCATTTAGGCATTATTAAAACATTTGTTTTACATTATAATCTATTCTTTATTTTCTATTAAATAACAGATTAGGTAAATATGGCTTAAGGCATGGTTCTTTTGTAGATGTGTTAATAACTTAGAATAATAATTATATATATACATACATATATATATATATATATATATATATATATATATATATATATATATATATATATATATATATATATATATATATATATATATATATATATATATATATATATATATATATATATATATATTACAAGCATGATGGAATTGAAATCATTTTTAAATAATAAACAGCTAGTTTTATAACAATATAATATCATCCATATTTATGAGTTTTTGTATATTTTAATTAACAACAAAATAGTTTCGAAAATAGATAATGATGTACAAAAACATTAGATAAAAACATAAAAATGTTAAAAAGGTAGCAAAAATGTGCACCTTAAGAAATTATAAATCATCACATTAACATTCACTTCAGAAAGTACAAGGCAATTGCTCTTATAATTTATATTTTCATTTCCAACTTTTATTTCCAACAAAATTTTCATTTCCAACTTAAGTTTTTAATTTATTGATAAACCTTGGAAACTTTCTGTGAATTTCGGAAGAATACATTTCATTTCGGAAGAATACAAAGATCTATTTTTCAAAATGAAAGGAAAATGAAAAGTATATATAAAAGGAAAATGTGTACACTATATCTATAAAATAAGATTGTGTATGGAGAATTTTATTCATCCCATAAGTAAATTTTCGATTTGAAAAAATTTAGAAGTTTTCCTTCGAATGAACATATTTTAAGATATAAATCGAAAAATATAGTTTTCTGAATTTGCATTTCGAATATCTTTTCTAAAATGCAGTTGAATGGATACATTATCTTGTAAAACTTTACAGAAATGAAACAACAATGAAGAATATTCAGAAACATATTTTGAAGCGTACACTTTTCCAAAATTTTGAATCGAAGATATTCAATATTTTTTCAAAATATATTTATTTTGTTAAATAAATAAATTTATTTTATTAAATAAATAAATATATGTTTCATAATTATTATCTTTAACTTATATTTCAAATATTACTTCGTATTAGAAATCACTACTTATTAGAAGTAATATTTGTAGTATTACTTCTTCAACTATTACTTCTCATTAGAAATAATATTTGAAAGCAAACACTATATTCTTCTATTAAACAAGCAAACTATGTCTTTTAAAAATGCTGAAATATATCAGGAAATTAGAATTTGAATTGCAATTCATCAAAACACATAAATATTTGCTTGTAATTTTAAATGCAAGAACTAATGGTGGTCGTTGTGTTCTGATGAAAGTAAGAGACTTGGAAAATGAAAGAAAATTAAATAAATAACAATTGTAGTTTTGTTATAATAAATAAATTTGTAATTAAATAAGTTTTAATACAATGAGATATTTTAAATGTCTCCAAAATATTATCTCCAATATTTCAATGAATAATTTTTGGAGGAATAATTTAAAAAATGTATATAAAAGTCAAAAACCTTATTAAATTATGATAGAACTTTTTCTTTAATATGAGAATATTTTAGATAAGCTCATTATTTGTCAAATTATTGAATTAAAAACCATTAAATAGAAATTTAAAATTTTATTTTACATTTATTATAAACTACTCAAAAATTATTTATAATGAAAAGGATACTTTTGTTATTAATAGATTGGTTAATAATTAATTAACTATTAAAATATATTTCGATAAAATATCATGCTAGTTAATGCTCAATACAAGTAAATAAACATCTCTGATTAAAAAAACTGATTTTTGGTTTTCTAGATGGCATATTCAGAGAAATATAACATATGATTATGAACTTAAAATAGAGCATTATAATATAAATATTAGAATTTTTTTTTTCAAAGAACTACACAATTCTTCATTTGATTTATACATTCAACTGAACATTTTTAGAAATTTAAAAAAGCCTGTGGCACTAACAAATTGCTTTTAAAACAGCTTCCTTCTCATTAATGATAAAATAAATATTTTATGAAGTAAAATAGCTCGCTCAATACTGTAAGTTGCACCTAAGCGTAAAATTTGATCCTCAAGGAACATTATACTTTATTCATTTTAAACAAAACAAAGGGCGCTTCATGTGTTTATTCTCTCGTAAAACCGGAATTTATTATCTGGAACAAGAAATTTCAAGATTAGACAAGTACAATCTTTCAGTATAGTAACTCATCGAACCGCGTGAGGTATAGCGGTTTCCTTTTAAAATGCTGTATGCAACGAACACATATTCTGCTACATATTTTACGGAAGCATGCATCTTTTCCAATTATGTTATTTGATGCCAATTATTTAATGCTAAAATATTTGAGTCAATTTTTTTTAAAATAAATTTGTGGAATGGTTTCACAGGATTTCTCCAATTACAGTCTCATAATTGGTTTAATAATATAAACTAAGTACAATTTTGCAAAAATTTTTCTATTCGTATAATAATTTAATTGATAAATTCCTGTTCAAAGAAAATTAGTTAACGTAACTTAAACATCATATTATAAACATTATCATCTAATATAAGGCTTTTTTGAGTGTTCATATTGAATATAAATTTTATAAAATTAGTTTTATCAAAAAAATAAGGCCTTTTTCTGCCTATCATATATAATTTATTCTTAAATATTGTTTCATGTTTTGCATTTCTATTTTACATTTGAAATAATCTATAATTGATAGATTTATTTATTTATTACAAATGCCCAGAAATTTGGCTATGACGCCATTATTTCTCGAGCCTTCCAATATTTTTGAAGTCTACAGTTTAAAATCACAAGTGTAGAGAACGAGTCGAGAAGAGTAGTATCAAAAATTTGATGTCTGCGTAGAGTACATAAGGAAGAGTCACAAAGTCCAAACCTATTCAAATATGCGTCATGGCCCGTTGTCAAGTGGAAGACGACAGCTTAACTTCCAGGGAAATCAGGGATGGACTGTGTGTCCTTAAGCAACAAGGCCCATGACTTACTGGCAGAATCAAGCAATGCTTTCTGCTTTATCTTGGAGATA
Organism: Latrodectus hesperus; assembly: GCA_037975125.1. NCBI lineage: Eukaryota > Metazoa > Arthropoda > Arachnida > Araneae > Theridiidae > Latrodectus > Latrodectus hesperus. Next base: position 35,750,889 of record CM075853.1, read on the forward strand.
AATTATAATAGACAAATAAATGCTAAAATTTCTCAAATATCTCAGTGCCTCTCACCTGGGTTAATATCAAAGAATATCCAAAAGATATATCTAAAGAAAAAGAGAAAATATAAATTCTAATTATTTATCTAACATACCTCAAGACATTATTAAAATACAATAACCTTCACTTGATACTGTAGGAATCATTTGATACGTTTTGCAGTTGAGCAACATAAGTTAATACCCATGTGTTTTAATATGAATTCAAAAATACAGGTCCATCAAATTCATAAATATAGAAACAACCACAATCTATCATTGTTGAGTAAAATAAGGATTTAAAATCATTTTATTTTTCAGATTTTACCAACCAATTTTCATAACCATTTATCTAATATAAAAATTTTCACTTATACGTAATAACTAAAATGTATAAACTATATCCAATTTATCATAAAATAAATTCAATGATATCTATTTAAAGTGAATGATACCACTCAATCTTTTATAAACTAACAAGAAAAACAGTGATTAGCATAACAAATTATGATGTAATTTGCCCCAAATATCTAGTATTAACTCATTTCTGTTCACTAAATTTGATTTATATTTAAGTTAGTTATTTATTATGAAATTATCGTTTTAAGTATAATGAATTAATGTTTTATATGGAATTAATAAGATGCAGATATAGATATGATGTTCATCTATTTAAATTATATATTATTTAGGTACATACATATGAGTTGTTTGAGGATATTTTATTAAATTGAAAAAGAGAATAAAAATATCCCCATGCAAAAGTTCTTTTCTTTTTTTCTTACCTTTAAACTAGTAACATTTTATGTAACCTATTTGATTACAAAATAATTTGTGTAACACAAGTTATTAAATTAATCCATAATCTATCAAAAAGTCCAACTACGAAAATTAGAAAGTCATCAAATTTATCTCGTTACCAAAGTTCCAATATTTATTTCGGGAAACGAGATAAAATCAAAAGAAAACTTTATTACAAAATGGAAGCAGGAAATATGATAACTTGGGATTGGGAAGGCAAGCGAGATCAAATCTAATATTTTCGATTTTCGTTGAGGCAAATTGAGGAGAAATGTCGACGATAATTTTTATTAGAAATTTTGTTAGAAAATATTATTACTTTGAGGTTGAAAATTAAATATTATACACATAGGTAAAATTATTACTAAAAGCTGTAAATTCACACAATTTCAAAAAAACAAACTGTAAAGTTTTGAAATATTCTTGTGTGCAATTTAAAAGGTTATTAAAATTCTATTTATTATTATTTTAGATTAAAATGATAAATTCCCCATTAAGTATACATTAATCATTACAATGAAATTAACAGATTAGAACTTCATTGTGTAATTGATAAATTCTTAAAATTCTTAATGATTTATAATATTTTCATAACTGACCTATTTGTAAATTCTCAGTTAATTGAATTTAATATATGTTTAAGAAACTCATTATATTTGTAAAAGGTATTACAGCCAACAATATTCTTAACGAAATAATTTTTTTTCATAATGGAATTCAAATTTGAAAGCAGATATTCTAATAATTTTAATAGTAATGGTTATAAATTCTCAAATTAAAACAAACATCTTTAGACATTAAACAATATAAATCAATAATATATTTTGTTTCACTCTTTTAAAAATTTTGAATTATTGAAACCTTTTTGGTGATTTTAATGACAAATACAATTAAACATTTTTAAATTTAAATAACCTAAAATACACTAAATGACAATTAAAACATCGTTTAAGAATATAAAACAATTTAGAGTAGTTGGAAACTCATTTTACATAGAAAATAATCCATTTTATTACACAACAAATATGTAACATAACTGATTATTATAAGCTTATTAGTCAATGAAATTTACACTCTACAAAAAAACATTTCAGTAATTTATTTGCATAATATTCAGTATGTATTTATATAATTGTATTTATCGACTATAAATGTAAATTTTAACATAATTTAAAAATTGCCCTTCATCACAAATATAAGAGGAGTGAGACATAGAATTATCTAAAATAACTACTTTATATTTTAAAAAAACATTTTATCAATTTATTCAAAATAACGATAATCATATATAGTATTCATTATTTAAACTAATATAGTAACATATATGATAAATTTTATATTTACAAATGAATCAAATCTGAGAATTTTGTCCATAATAAAAAACTTTCATTTCGTTATCATGAGTAATACAATCCTCGCGGGAAAAAATCATGAATAATGTACATTTTGCTCAGTTGATTTGTTAACATTTTATTCAACTTCTAAAGTTATATACCTATCTTTTTATCCTTTTATTGTAAATTTCTTCATAACAGTAAAAATTGTGGTTGATTCAATAAATTATTTTTAATATAATAGTATAACAAACTGAACTTTTTAATCAACTATTGATTAAAACAAAAAATAGTTAATAATTGATTAAAGAATATTGTTTATATATATTTAGTTATAATTATAATTATACATTAAAACAAATAGTAAAATAAATTAGTAACTTCAATTAATTGGTCACTTAAGCATCTAGGAAATAAACACAACAAAACAAAATTAGCTTCAAACTTGATACAACAGCTTTTAATGTATACACTCAAAGAAAGGAAACTTTGAGATAATAAATTATATTACTTATATAAAAATATGTAGCATTTTTAATCCAGTTTAATATTAAAGTAAGTAATGAAAATAAGAATCTAATTGAATTTAAAAAAATCACTTTCCTTTCCATCCTGCGATTAAAATAATGAGAGTTAGTAATTTAAAGGGTAGAGTTAAGGCTTTATTTAATTTATTTCTCAAAACAACTGTAAATATCAAACTCAAATAAATTGGATTGGGGTATTTAACTTTTCTTTTCACCAATAAACTTTTGTCAAGCTATATCTTAGCGAAAAATTATTATACTTCACTACATTCCATTTATTTCTTTAATGTGTACACTCATTAACCATTGATAACATTTAATGGAAAGTTATGTTCACTTTCATCTTAATAGAGACAATATTTAAAAATATTTCCCCATGACACTGAAGTCACAAATTATTGGTAACAATGAAAAGAAGGTTTGTAGGATGTGTTTAGGATTATAAATAAAAAGATTTCTTATATATATTATAAATTAGTTGCTCAGAGAGTCAATATATTTTACCATTAATAAAACTGGTAATGAATTTCTAAAATAGAGTGCGATTTTAGGGTTTTGCAAAGGTTGCGATAAAAATATGCCAACAATTATTTAATGAAAATATCTACAAAATGCTTTATGAGATATACGCGTATAAACTATCTAAAAATTAAAAATTGTTTGATTCACAATATTAATTTGAAGCATGGAATAAGAATAAATTTTAGCATTTACGAGTGCCTGTAATTAATTTGCATTAATAATAACTTCGAACTATTGTATTTCATGGAATAAAACGAAAAATTATTTTGTATATAATTCGAAATTTTATGATCTTAAGACTAATAATTTAATGTTTTATTGTAAAATATTGTTTAAAAACTACTTATATTTTTAATATTAAAAAATAGTTTATATCAAGGAATTGAACTTGTATTTTTTTAAAAAAAAAATTAACATATTCAATTTAATTCTTCAAATGCTTCAAGAAAAAAATATTGTTCTTTATATTTTTTAGAAAAAAATAATTGAATTTCTTAAGTAAAAGAAAATTTTTTAAGTCAAATCTTTAATATTTTGTCCAAATAGCTGCTATGACTTTCAGGTACGTTGTATTAGGAAATATGGCTACTATTGCTGTTTAAAGGAAGTCAAGGTAACCAAAATTTTGATTGTGTAGCCAGTTGTACTTGGAATGGTCAATTAAAATTATTCACATTAAAGCTTTAAATTTTCTTATTTTTAAGACGTTAAATTATAATTTAAGAAAACCTTAACCTGGTATAAATGCTTTTTACATTTTACATGTTTTTTTACGATTATATGGTTTCCAATATCCTGGCAACCAGGATATTCAACTATCAGCACTACCAGGGGTAAAAGTAAGGGCACCTTTGCATAGTGTGGCATGGGTATTTAGTGGGCGTGCCATCTTGGTTTTGAAAGTGGGTTATCGTAATTTAGTAGTAGGGACCAAGCAGAGAATTTACAAAGGTATCATTTCACATCGAAGGCACAGCATCCACTGTCGTAGTGTAATACGACATAACCAAACCCTGAGAAAATAGGTGTGTGTATTTTTATTGCACTTTAAATTTAAGAGTTTCCTCTTTTCCTTTCAAACTAAGCGGGAATAATATAAAGGAAAGGATGTAATAAAAATTGGCACAATGAAACAAGTGCAATAAAAGAATAAATTTTTCCTTTCGGAAGGGATGAGTGATCTGGAGGAAATTGCAGGCAAAGTATATTGTTTTATGATATGTATTATTTGTAAATCTGACCAGTCGGGAATGAGGGGGAGAGATTTCTGACCTATCCCATAGAAGTATAGGAGGAACTACAGAACTTTGGAAAACCAATGGTGTAAAGAGGAGGAGCTAAGCCGAAAATTATGAAGAGTTAAAAACTGCATCAAAACACAGAGAAGACACACAGAAGCCCCAGAGAGGCCCGACTTAGAAAAGGAGTCCACAATTGAGGACTGGGTCCTCATTGAGCATAATAAGAAGCCCAAGCGATCGAAGCCCCACATTCCAGAAGGAACCCTGCCTCGAATTTCCAGAATGGAGCTGCAGATGTCCGCCAAATAATTAGTGGAGGAGAGCCTGAGGAGATATACCAAAGACAGAGAGAAAAGAGGGAAAGCTCATGAGCGATGAGCAAGCCGAGCGAGATCCTGAGACGGTGATGCCATTGACGTTAGGAGACAAACAGTTACTTCTAAAAGGGGTGAGTCTGATCTCTCGTTCCTCATTAGGCTGGTCAAATTCAGTGATGATATTAATGTGTAATTGTCATAAAACAAAAAGTAATTTTAGAATCTCTATAGTTTAATCAAGAATGTTTTGATTGTAAATGTAAATTTCTCTTGTAATTAAGTTACTAAAATAAATTATTAAGTTTTATTGTATTTTGTTTTGAATTTATCTCTGTCATTCAATTATTTGAAAAACGTATCTGGGTTTCCTCGGGATTCTTCGAAAATTACCGAGTTCACCACAACATCCACGACAAATTAGCTAACATGATGTCTCAGCCATCATTAATGAACACGAAGAATATTCGGTAGGGTAAGGATCCGAACTCACTACCTTTCGGAAAACGAGAACAAAATCCCTAACCTATCAGTCACAGCGGCCTATATACATACTCGCACACAGATTACGTGTGTGTGTGCACGTCCACGTGCTTTGAAGTTTCATATAATATTATTTTACTACTATAAATAAATTTCGTAACTAAAGGAAATTAAATTTATCATTTTTAATAAAATATGTAAGGTGCTTAAGATTAAAAAAAAAACAATGAATTTAAAAAGAACGATGTTATTTAATTTTTTGTTATCTAAAAAGAAATATGGTAACTCATAGAGTGATTTCAAAAATTATCAATATAATTATGATTGCAAATGAATCATAGTATGTTTCAGTGAAAACATAAGATTTACTCAAGATTATATATATATATATATATATATATATATATATATATATATATATATATATATATATATATATATATATATATATATATATATATATATATATATATATATGGATTATCTTTATAGTTTCATAAAGATATGATACGATATATTATAGTTTCATTAAGAAATGATATTAGATTAAGCTAATATAACATCAAACATTCTAAATACAAGAGATAAGTTTAGTGAACAACATTAAGAAAATAGCTTTCAATTTTAGCAATGATGATTAGGCTATTAAATTTTAGAAGTACATTGTTGATATGCTTCAAATTACTAAAAAATTCCAGATTTACTGATACGATTAAAAATTGAGTACATTTTATGTCTCAATTGTCATAAGGAAACGGTAAACTATCAGATATTAGCAATTAGTTCTTAAACTATGTAATATATTATTTATACCAAATAATTCATGAAAATTCTTATTAAGTTTATAATTTTCTGTAAAACAATACCTAAACATATAAAAAAGTTTACTAAATTACATAGTTTTCTCAAAAACATTTTTTTATTTAAAATATTTTAATTAATTTCTTCTTACATAAAATCTGCGTGAATGAAAATAAATTGAATAATATTTTTATATAATTATATATATAATTAATATTAAATAAAAATAAATACCAACATAATATAAATCTTAAGTTTCTAAGGTAATCCTCAATTCAATTTATAATAAAACTCAATTTATCAACAATGATATAAAAAATCAATTAAGCACCATGCTTGAAATAAGTGAATTAAATTAATAAAATGATTTGTAAAATGAAAGTGAATCACATTAATAAATAAGAAATATAATTTTAAAAATTAGTTTTAAAATAAGAGATCCAAAATTATCCTTAGAAGCTTTAGGAAGGTAACAAAATTAAAATTATTAAGCTGGAGCTTATGAAATATTAATCATAAAACCTTAAGAGTGATATTTAGTCATTACATTATAATTAATTTTACAGTAGAATTTCAACAGGTAATTAATCAGAGCTAATGACTTTACAAAGTAGCTAATCACTTTCTTGAAATTCATGCTGAAGTGAATATTTGCTGAAGACAAGAAACTTCTCGTAAATCTTTTTAATGAGTTTCTATTCCCATAAGCTTAGAAATTAATATGAAATTGTCCTCTAAATTCAACTGAAATACATATTCCTAACAAATTTAAATTAACAACGTTATTCTGAGTTTCTTATTTTTCCTTATTTATAATTTCACAAAAAATTAGTATTATTTACAAATTTCAATAAAATATAGTATAAAGGATCAAAATAAAATGTCTACTGAAAAACAGAATTAATTTTCCAAACTTTACACATTATAATTTCACATAAAAAATATAACTTTTTGATAAATAATTAATTTTTAAAATTAATAATTAAATTTAACTTTAACTTTTTAATAATTAAATAATTAACTTTTTACAAGTACACAAAATGATGTCCCAAAGTAAACAAATTTGATTTTAGTGGTATCCCGTTTACATAATACTACATAAAAATATTTATAAAATAATAAGAAATGAAGAAATAACTCTAAAAATACAAGCGTAAAATAATGGCTATATTTTGACTACATATAAATCTCAAAAGTTTCGAAAGCAACAACTAAATTATCCTTTAAATGCCTAAAATTAGTTTATACAATTAACAGTATTTCATAAAATACACGCATGTATTAATTCATGTCAGAAAATACCATGTAATAATGCTTAAAATAATATAGTGTATTTATTACACTGCAATAAAAATGGGTTATTCTTTAATCTACTAAAATTTCTAAAATACAAATAATTGAAATTGCTTGAATAATTTTGAAATATAATAAAACATGTCTACTTTAATCACCATACACATAAGGCTAAAGAAAATTTACCCTATCAATTGCTAATTTAATGAAGTAATAATTAAGGCAAAAATTAATACCGTAATTATTGATTCATGAATTAATACTTAAATTGTACTTATATTAATAACTAAATAATTTCTTAACTTAAATAACCTTTTTATAATTAAATTTAAATTAATTATTAAATATTAATAATAATTAAATTTAAAGTAAAACACAAGTTTTAATTGCGATAGCAATATCAAAAATTGTAAGCTTCATGTAAAACAAAATTTGTTAATTTTAATCAAATCATCGAAAAAAATAATTTAGTAATATTAAAATTATTTTCAATATGACATTTTCACTGCGACAAAAATATTTCAATATAATAAAATCGTAGTTTAAAACCAAAATCAATGTTTTCAATTTGTTATTCAGAGGTATTTGTGTTTTAATTAGAATATTAAGAAATATATTAACTAGGATACTTAAAATATCTCTCTCTCTCTTTATGATGAGCTATTCAAATTTTTGATGCTGGTAAACGCATTGGATTAAATTTGTGAAAGCTTAAACCGAAGAATTTTTTAAAGAACTTTCCACAAAATATGCGATATATAAATTTGTAGTCATATCACATGCATTGTGTGGATATCTCCTAAATATGATTAGCAGGCTTAAGCTTTTTAAAAAGTAAACTTCTTCAAGGCAAAGGAATATTCAACTGAATAATGGATTCAGAACTGTATGTTAATAATAGAAATATTTTATTTCAAAATAATGATAATTATTGATGTTATCGTAAAATGTGTTGAATAATTAAATAATAGTTATTCATATACCATATTTTTTAAGAATTTTGGTAAATTAAAACGTATATTTCCTCAATCTAAATTGATACTTTCACACATTTCATGGCTTATAAACTAGCATCTTAATTTTATTTCAATTAAATTCTTAACTCTAATTCTTTTCTAAATTCAAAAATTTAATAGATTTTAAGCAGCAAAGACAAAAGACTAAATCAAAGTTAAAATCTACATTTTTCACACCTTTTAGTAATGACTTCAATTTGAAAATGATTTTTCTTTGACACATATAAATATGGTTTAATTCGAAATTATACTCATTTTATTTTCTACAATTTAACTGGAAATATTGACTTGTAATAAATACAGTAATTTAGTTGAGCTCTAATATCATTTTGCACAGAAATATTCCTATGTTAAGAAAATATTATTCTTCCATTAAAAAATGAAAAGCACTTAGTACTACCTATTTTCTTCATTTAATTAGCAAAAAATTATTTAATTTTTTAAATTATAATAAACAATACTCAAATAAATTTTAATAAATTTTAAAAGAAATGTTTATTCTTCCGTTCCTTAAAGTCAGTTTTTATAATAAGGAATATTTTTATGAGAAATATTCGTATGTGTGTATGCAAAATAAAACCCTTTATTTTTTTATTTTGAAATATATATATACATTCAACTATAATATATGAGGAGGCATACAGACTATTAAAAATTGCTTTTCTAAATAATGAGTTTGGCTATTTTGTATAGTTTACGATGATCTTCCCAGGTGCTTATCTCTTCTTTTCTAAAATAAATCTTTTCTTCGCCCAAATAGTACCACGCTATATAGTTAATGATGATCATAAATTCACTACTTCAACTCATTAGACATATTTAATATCCTCACCTTTTTATAAAGAATTTAATTTTAGCAATATTATGATATTTTGTATGAACATTTAAAGTTTAAAAAAGTTATTACCGTTATTTTTCAGTAATAAATTTCAAACATTTTTTATAAAAAATTCTTCATCTTATATTTGCTGAAGAACCTTTTCCTATATATGATACGATTATAAGACAATTTGTCATTGATTAATCTTTTATTTGTAAATGTTAACAACATGAATTTTTCATAATAAAATTTTAAACAATATACGATATTAATATATTAAACTAAAACTAAGAAATTCACTGTTAAATTTTACATAACTTATGCGATCTTTCAAATTTTAGATAAGTTTGACTACATGAAATTGTTTTCGAAATCATTCTGATATTAATACTTTCGCAGAATTTGTTCAGATTTTTTCACTTTCAAACGTGACAATATATAATTTAATTAATGTGCTATAAATTTAATTAAAGTGCTAAATTGAAAAGTGTAATTATAAAGTTTTTTAGTACTAACAAATTCAGTTTTAGAATAATAGAAAAATGAGGTATTGAATCACTTATTTAATTTCCATTGAACAAATATATTTTGTTTACTTATCTAGCTTGAATTACTAAAATGAAATTACCTATATGAAATTTTTATTTCTCTGAAGATAGTTCTAATAATATGAAGTTAACTTTTTCTATTAACAAGAAACATTTTATTTAACATTAAATGATACTAGGATTCTGAAATATGTGTCTTCTTAGAAGTTAAATTTAACTATATTTTTTATTCTATTTTTCTATATCAGCTTCTCTTAACTAACTGTGCATTTAATTATAAGCTATAAATTTAACATCAGATTCTGTTTACTTAAATTTTGAGATTAATATAGATTGAACAACATTAATAACTTCTTATTATTACTTAAGACATTATTAGTTTCTAATGAATATAATTAGTTATTAAAATTGATAAAACGATAAAAGGTATTCTTTTTTTCACACTTGTTACTTACATTCAAAAGTTACTGCATCATTAAATATAGCTCAAAATTGGATTATACGCATTATTTTTCTCTTTACATAAGCACGTGCCACACATAAATTAACATCTGTATGCTCTCACATTGCATTTCCATTGTGCAAATAAAAATGTATTCATGAAATGGAACTGGAAAGATTATGCACACATATGGGTTAGTGCAAATATAATACATTCTATATCAAGGAATTCGGAAACATTAAAGAAAAATTGTGACATCAAATAAAAGTTATGGATTGACTATGCAAAGTAGAACAAAATGATTCAATAATAATTATGCTAATAATTTATGTTGAGTAGGGGAGAAAGAGCTAAAAAAAAGTATCATAAAGTGATAAAGATGCTAGTGCTCAATTTAATTCTTTTAGAGTCAGGAAGAAATAATAATTCTTTCGAATATTTACCAAATGATGCATTTTAATCATAAACATTGCTTGATTTAGCAATTTTTTTATAAAATTTAATCTTTACCTTGACATTTAATTTATTGTTTTCACTTAGGCAATTTGACTGTATTTTTTGTAAAATTTCAAGATGAAAAAAGAATTTTCACATTGAAAGAAGTTCCTGTATCCACTAATTTTCAATTTATTAATATTAGCCAAACTAGATTATATTTATACGTTTATATTTCTCATTTGTGTGATAGATTATACTGAAATTCATACTTTTCTATCTCGGCAGTTTCCTTCTATGTTAATAAATTTTAAAATAAATATTTTTTTCAATATTCATAACTGTGGGCACATAGTCTGTTTTTTTTCACTCCATATTCTCATGTTTTCTTCACTCCACATTAAACAGTGCTCCAAATCCGCTGCCTTGTAAAAATATGATGGATTTTTTTCAGTTATAATTTAAAAATTAATTTCCTTTTTTGTTTCACAAACAAGGATAAATTATAAATATATAAGCTAATTGGAGACTATTTTACTGCACTTATCGTTACGTTTCTGATGACTAGAATTTGAAAGGAGACAATAAAGTTTATTTTAGTTGTTGGCTACGTATTTTTTGATTTATAAAATGTCTTGCAAATTCTCGAATCCTATTTTTTTTTCAGAAAGAGAATTTGAATTTTGAACTGACAATCTCAAATCTATGTCAATTCTCTCAAAAGTGAAAATGAGTTAAAATCTTTAACATGTTAAATTTAATCATTAATGAGCATAAATGTTACGTATAATAATGTTTTTGAAAATATTCTAAAAATTGTCTTATATTAATAATTTATGCCATTGTTTTCAGATGAATATTCTCTCAGCATATATTGATTATGGTTCTCAACGAATAAATTACAAAGATTTACAAAGATAAAACTCTCTATATAATATCGCTACTTTAAAGTAAGAGAAGGGGGTAAACATCATAATTTAGAATACATTATAAGCAACCCATCAGAAACATTTAACCTCTGTTCAAAGCTATATCTTACAATACTTACTTGAGTTGATATAAGCTGAAATTTCTAGCATTTTCACAAAGCTCAAAACTGCATCATTAACTTCTTTTATTTTAATCAAAAACTCACTATTAGTTCATCCTATTTTATATCTAAAGATAGCCTTTAATATTATTAGAAAATATAATGGAATTTTTGACTGCAAAAATTCATTGATCTTTTATATCTATGTTATCTAATTTCAAATTCAACAGAGCCATGTATTTATTTAAATTAATTGATTGAAAAAAATTATGAAGAAAGTTTATCTAACATGTGATTATATGATATTATCAAAAAAATATAAATATACTATACTGATTATTATTATAAACCAATTTAAAAAATCATTTGTTTTCTAACTAAAAAAATTGGAAAAGTAATTACCTTTACCAAACTTTTTCACAAAGAGAATAAATTTCTATACTTCATCAGATTATAAAATTTTGATAGTCTCTACCTTTTACTTTGACTCAATCATTTTACTTCGGATTAGAAAAATTTATAATTTACTTTTGGCTTAACGCATGAATGTAATGATGAAACACAACATAATAACTTTTTTCTATATAGCGTACTGAAGTAAGGAAAACTTCATTTGAAGAGCTAAAAAAATCAATATACAATAAACATCAGTTTAAAAATGATATTATCAAATTCTGCAATTTAATATTTAAAAACGACCTATTACACAATATCTTTTATTTTTTAAATCAATTACGAATTGAAAAAGAAGCCTAAAATTGATTAAGCAAAAATCAAAGTAAAGCTTTTATATGTGCTATACTGTAATAAAGAAAATTTAAAGGATTAAAAAATCACTAAAAATTTAATTTAAACTTTAATGTATGAAACAATATTCATTTTTACATATTAAATTATGCATAATATAATTAACAGTTTTTCAAAACGAAATTTTTCATTATGACAGGAAGTTTCCTGTGTAGATTATCTAAAGACTAATTGAATCAAGTGCATGAAGCTTGAAATCACTCTAAAGCGAATTTATAAAATACGAATAAATTTAATATTTATGTTAAGATTTTTCTGATAGGATTTGTCCCATTATATTATTAATATAATTTTTATTATTAGTATTAGTCTATATTTTCTTAGGACTCTCCACCGCTTCAACTCACTACTCAGTAATGTAACATATTAACAAAAGCGAAAACGCATCTTTTGAAAAACAATACTTTTTAAAAATTGAAAAGTATGTAAATTTTGTTATTTTTTAATAGCAAAATACTCATATTATACTTCAGATTTGTTTAATCTGAAATTCTATTAACGTAAATACTTTTCTTTATACTAAGCTATAATACATTGATATTAATTTTAAAGAGGAAAAGAGTAACATGCTTCTTATTTGAAGAGAAATGAGTCCCTGAATGGAAATGCTACTTAAATTAATTATGCTGTAGCTTAAGGAAGTTTACGGAAAGTTTAAGTCAGCGTTAATTGAGTTTTAAATTAATTTCAATCGCTTTATGCGAAATTTTAAAAACAACTATGCGTATTTTATTTTAAGTAATTCAGAGACCGATATCTTAATAAAAAACTTCACTGTATTCTATGACGTTTGTCAATTTCTTTCTCTAGTTAAACACAGGAGAAAAATTAATAAAATAATTTTTTATTTATATAAACACTTAAATATTATTGAATCATGCTCTAAATTTTATACATCGCAAAAATATTTTTTGCAAAATATTCTATAAAAATTTGTAAATAAATAATTTTTTCTGTAATTGTTGTTGCACATATTTCATTGATGATAAAAAAGCAGATAATAAAGTATCCATGAAACAATGTCTTTTACATTATACTGAAAACCTCTTTTTTTAACATATCACCAAAGAAAACATATTTATAATTTACTTCTTTTATAGAATCCAAGTTTTTCTTCCAAAGCCAACCGATAGTGGGGAGGTTAGCGTCCCTAACTTCGAAGCAGTAGATTCCGGGCTCGAATCCTGGTTCGAGTATGGATGCACCTTTCTCTCTCTCAGTATTTACCTTTCTTTCTCAATTCTTTTTCAGGGCGATGATGGCACATCGACTGGGTGCCCCACTCTATAAAATGCGTGTTGGTCAAGGCAACTAACGCTATTCGTCACTGGTCACGGACCATTCCCTAGCTACTGGTATAGAATTGGAGCTCTCCCCAATAACAAATGTGCTTGCGGCGAACCTGAAAACCCCTGCACTAGGCAACATTATGCTCACTCACCAGCTCTTGGCATTTCAACACACCGAGGTATAGCCTTCGTATCGCCTGGTACAAAAACGTAGTTTCCAATAAAGCAGCAAGTACACGAATAGTGAGCCTTGACAACAGGGATATCATTGATCCAAAACCTGAGGATGACTGCGAACACAATGAGGATCCGAGTACACAGATATAGAGAATTCCAGTTAACAGCTTTCCTGTTGGTTTCTTTCTTGTACCTCCTCAGCAAAGTTTGAGGTTTCCCACAACCTCTCTTCTACACCAAGCAATCATTGAAATTTTAATGGAACTATCAGTGAAGCTCACATTTATTACTACTGTAAATGTGAGATTTCTGCTCGTCATCGCAAAAACTTTGAGTAGCCAAATTTATTTACCAAGATAATTCCTTATAAATATATATTTATCCCTATTTATTATAATCAAGAACCCTTTTTTCAAGTCATTAACTTCATTAATGTTCACTTGTAACAACTAATTTTCAGTGTTTCAATTTCATCGCAAATAGCCAATTCTGTTCACTGGCGGTGTCTCTCTCTATTTTGTTTTTCTTTTCCCAGCAGATTTCATTCAACTGGTCAAACCCCCATTGGATTAGGTACAGGGATTCTTGCTGGTGTTGGATATATCCTAGGGGCAGCCGGGTATTAGAAATAAAATGTTTTCTTCCAGATGAGGAATATTATGTTTTATTACACTCAATCATTTTAAAAAAATAATCAATATAATCGGATATTTATTGGCTTTAAAACTGGTGTATTTGCTTAATATTTCGTGCTTTGAATAAATAAACAAATCAAATAAAAATTTTATGACTCATTCGTATATTAAAACTCTTATTCTGATTATATAAAGTCCTGTAAAAACAGTTGCTGTCATTTGAAGAAGAAATGTAAATTGTTTCTCTTTAAAAATAGTATGCCTTAATTATCACAAGAAAATTTCTTTATTCAGATTTTTATTTTATAGTTTTATTTTCTATTAAGCAAAAACATTTTTATTGTAAAACAACCTTTATACATTTCTAACTATAAGCAAAATTCTAAAATTTTAAAACTTTTTTAAAAATATTTTTTATTTCTTAAATTCAGATTACACATACTTCTAAATAATTTCCGTGAAATGTCTGCCAACCACAACGGATCATGGAATGATATGTATACAAATTATTCAATAACTTTTGAAACCGCTCTTCCATAACCACTTTTAATCCTACATTCAAATTACAAGCAAAATTTTAACAAGTAATTATTTTATAGACACAGAAAATTCGTCATTATAATGGCACTAATTAACTTGTCTAGAGGTCAGGAGAAACATAATCCTTATTTATAACTGAAACGATTAATATAAAATTGCTTATATTCCTCCTAATTTGATACCAATACTATGAAAAATACTAAACATCATTAGTGAATATGATTTTATCTATAAATTTCGTTATATAAACATGAAGGTTTAATGTAATTTGTATGAATATAAGATTTATGGATTACAATTTTTTATAAAACAATGTGTTAATAATTATTGCTTACAAATCTGAGCATCTTTTGAAACATAGATAATTAAACTAATAAAGCGTTTGTTTAAATGGTGTATTTTTCACCAACGAAAGTTTGAAATGTAAATCAAAACTACTTGATACAATGTTAAAATATTTACTGTTAAACCAGAGTATTTAATAGAGCGATACAGCCATTATTGATTACTTTTTTCTAACAAATTGTATAGACATACCATAGAAATTTAACTTTTTCATTAAAATAATTTGTTTGTTTTTTTCTAGATCTTTTAAAAAATTTTCTACCTAGTTAATAATTCTCAATTTTTATATTCTGTAACGCTAATTTTCAATTGATTTTTACTTTAGTGTATAAAAAAATGGAGCTGAACTGTACTATTAGAATAGTAATGGTCGGACAAACGGTTCAATAATTTACAAGTTCGATACGCATTTTGACTCCATGTGACTATAGTTTTTATCAGTTTTAATCGTAAATGTAAACTGATGTCTTGCTTTCAAAAAATGTCAACCCTGCTTATAAAAAAAGGATCAATTGCACAACTTATCAGAGTACGCAGATGAGTTTGATTTTTATACAGTGAGTGTAAAAAGTATTCGTACAGTACGACAATCGATTTAAAAGAGATCCGTTCATAAAAATTATAAACATAAATAACATTTTAATTAATTATAAATACATAATAGAACATATTTTCACTAGTTTCATGTGAAATTTACTGAAAAAAATTTTATACATAAATAAATATTTACAAAACTGTAACAATCCAACATCTTGTGGTGTAAAAAGTATTCGTACATTAAAAGAAATGCATTTTTTTAAAATTATATTTTGCGATTGGTTTGGCCATTAAGATGTAGTTAATTGACGTCATCTTGTAAGTTACTTAAAAGGTTTTTCAGTGGAAATTTTAATGTAGTGAGGAACTAGAAATTCTGTAATGGGTCGTAAAAGTAAATAAACAAGTGTTTCCGAAAGAGGACTGATTTTAAAGCTCCGTAAAAATGGTAAATCATACAACAAGATTTCTGATCTGGTTGGTAGACCCCGTTTAATTATGCAGTCAATCATAAAAAAGTTTGCTGCCACTGGAACGGTTCAAAACAGTTCTCGTACTGGGCGACCATGTCTAATGACATCATTTGACAGACGGTTTCTGGTACGTTCAGTAAAGAAAGATCCCAAAATCAGTGCTCTTACGTTAACATCAGAACTGAAGAACATGGGAACAGCAGTCTCCGTAAGTACTGTTCGAAATGCATGCAGAAATAAAGGTTTCCATGGCCGTGTTGCAAGACGAAAATTCTTTGTTAGTGAGAAGAATCGGAAGCTGCGATTGTCTTTCGCCAAACAATACGTTATGAAAGTCCAGATTTCTGGAAAAAGATTATCTTTACAGACGAAAGTAAATACAACATATTTTGATCGGATGGGAGACGAATGGTATGGAGAAAGCGCAATACAGAAATGCATCCTAAGAATTTAGTGGCAACAGTGAAACATGGGGGTGGAACTCTGCTTGTTTGGGGGTGTATGAGTGCTTCTGGGGCGGGCAAATTAGTCTCTATTAAAGGCATTATGAATCATCAACTTTTTATTGACATTTTAAACAATAATTTAGGTCCTAGTGCAACAAAAATGGGCTTGAATGGTGATTACGTTTTCACGCATGATAACAACCCCAAGCACACAGCCCTAAACACAAGGCTCTGGATACTATATAATACCCCAAAGTTCATGAAATTTCCTCTTCAATCACTGGACGTTAACCCCATCGAGAATTTATGGGACATTCTTGATAAAAATATTAGATCCAGACACATATTTCCAATAAAAATGATTTGGAATCAGCTCTTAATCAGGAATGGGACGTCATATCTAGTTCAATAACAGCAAAATTGGTGGAATCGATGCCAAAGAGACTCAAGGCAGTTATTCGAGCTAAAGGATATCCTGCAAGGTATTAGCTGAAATATTATGATTGTATTGGCCTATATATGCCTGATGTACGAATACTTTTTACATCAAAAAATGTTGGATTGTTTCAGTTTTGTAAATATTTATTCATGTATAAAATTACTTTTGTGTAAATTTCCCATGAATCTAGTGAAAATTTGTTCTATTATATATTTATAGTTAATTAAAATGGAATTTATGTTTATAATTTTTTATGAACGGATCTCTTTTAAATGGATTGTCGTACTGTACGAATACTTTTTACACTCACTGTATATTGTAAAAATAATGCCTACTCATTGAAACCATTGTTACAAAAAGTACAGACATCAGGATTGATAATCTGAAGCTTAAGTCCTAGTTACATTTTGATTATGCAAAAATATTACTATATATAAAATTCAGTATTACTTCCAAAGCCTTTTAATAAACTATTTCGCCCTTTTTGTGGTATATCAAAATAAAAAATTCCTTTATGAGCCAAAATGTTATAGCCACCTACTTAACGTGAAGTGCAATTTTTGTCCATGAAAACAGTTGCAGCTCTCTTTGGCAGGATTAACTCAAGTTCTTGGAAGATCACTCGAGATAAGTTGTATCACATATCTAAACAATTTTCATGCAAAATTGAGATATATAATGACATAATAATTCATCACTGAACTGCTTTTTTAAGAAAGCACAAAATTGCTTTAACGGATATTACAATTTCAGAGGCCAAGAAAATTATCTGAATTTATCCCTGTACTCCTTGAATCAGTCCAACGCAAACTGGTCTTTGAGGAGATATCGCCCACAGGGATTCTATTTCCAGTATAAAATGAAATCGTAATGTAAGACTGATAATGATCTGTAATTATGTTCACAAGCAGTACTGAAGATTCCCTGACCTGTGTGTGTGTTTCACCGTTATCCAACATCTCAAAACCACCCCTAAACTTCCGAAAGCGTAATACTACCACTACAAAACGTTCTTAATCAAAAGAGTTTTTGAGGAAAAAACTGTTTCCTAGTAAGATAGCACACCTTCATATGACCATCGATATTACATGCATAAATCATTACGATTCATTATACAAGATAACTGATCTTGTTTTTGATTTTTTCGAACTCACGCTAGTAGTTGAAAATAGCGTAAGTGAATAGAAGCACATGATAAACTTCTATTATTTTACGTATTTATATTGAACCATGTGCACTAGAAATCTAGGATCTGTATAGTGCGGGCAGGATCTAATTAATTTGTCCCAGCAGAGTTTAGTGAACACAACGGATCTTCAGTTATAAGTTAGGAATTTCGCGAAATTTAATGCGATACCCTTACCAACTAGCCACCAGGACCTAAAACCATATCTCTCACTCTTACAAGACAGAATGATTCCCAAGACTGAATCTGTTTTGTTACGATTTGTGAAGTGTCCGAGCCATTTATTGAAGCCAAGCACACAGCCTGCCAGTTATCACGTTCATTGGTGTAACCAGGTAAGTATGGTCGATCTCTTAAGTCCACCGAACTTCCTAGCATCCAGATACTTCAGATCCGCATCAGTTGTTTAATTTCGAATAAAAGAATCACTGATTTTTCTGAAGGATAAACCTATATTTTATCTTTTCTTGGTTGAAATCTGATATTTACTCGTAATAACTTTGATGCATTAGAAGCAAAATTAAGTAGCTTGCAGTAAACAGCGTATTTCAAATCAAAGTCTACTTAAATGGGATTTTCAGGTGTCACTACATTCCTCCGAAATATGTGATACGCTGCTAGTAATTTGAATCTCTCATCACCGCAAAAGCATGATGTAAACTTTACGTGACGTGCAAAATTCATTCATGTATTTTTTAGTTGCAAAAAGTATATTTTCGAGAAAGTTATTTTGCTAAATGAATATAGAGAAACAAAACTTAAGTAATAAATTCTGCGAATGCACTTTATATGTATTAAATTGTGCACAAAATTTCGGATAAGTTGGCTGTCACTCAACGATCGATTTTTTACCAAGGTCTAATTACCGAGATTTACGGTTTCAAATAAATTCCGAATTACAAATATCCTAGCCGGGATTCGAACCCTTTAATTGTTGAACCGAAGGTAAGAACTTTATCGAGCTCATCCTGTATCCGAAGAGTTAAACTTTAGAAGCATTTTAAATTTATATTTTTGCATAGATTATAAATTTTTGATCTATTAAAACAAACTTTCCATTCAAGTTTTATGTAAATGATTTAAGTTTAATTCAACAAATGTAAAATTTTTAAAGTAATGATTACATATAAATTTATTTCAGAAGTTTAGAAGCAAAATGTATAATATTCTCAAAAAGGGAATACATGATTTGACTATTAGTTCTGTAAAGTTATCTTGCGAATATTCTAACGAATTTTAAAGTCACTTTTCATATTTGCAATCAGCTAAAAATTAAGCTGATGAAAAACTCTAAAATTAGAAATGGCAAGATAGAATTTCAATGATTCATAAATGGTGTTATTTGAAGATTTAGATATTTCCAAGAAGTAATATTAAATTTATACAAACTTTTACATTATACATTGAAGAATCTCAACTATGCTAAAATTATTCTTAAAACTTAACTTTGGCAAACTAACAGTTTAATTGTAAACTAAGAGACAAATTGAAAACATTTCCTCATGTAACGACTGAAAAGTTATGCATAGAAGAGAAGCTTATTTCACATGAAATTTAATACAACATTAGACAAGTTTGAAGGAGACCGAAGTAAAAGTTTACTCTTTCAACCCCAAAAAGTGTCCATAATCTTCATGACAAAGAGTTCTTACAAAAGATTGAAAACTTATTACGAGCTATCGCATGAGGAACACCAACAGTCGATGTGCTTAGATAAAAACTTCAAAAGGATACATTTAAAAATAGTTTGTAAAAAGTTCCTAGTTTACACATATTAGAAATTAAAGCATAAAACAGAGCATCAAGAACGTGAACACCTCCAAATCTTTAGATAATAAGGATGTACATTCGTATATAAAGAACATTGCAATCTTCCAAAATTAATAAAGCAGGGAGCTTTAACAGTTGAAAAATAAAGCTTTTAAGCATCAAATGACTGTTCCGAGATTTTTTTCCTCGTTTCATTTTTACAAATTATTCAAGTCATTAATAAAGTTACCTTTTCATTCCTCATGTTTTTTATTTTCATAAAGATGAGATTATTTCAACTTTTGAAAAATTTAGAGGACTACAAGATTTGTCTAAATGATTTAACTATGATGAAACTGAAGTATTAATCCTAAAATGATTAAGAAAATATAAACAAGAGACGTTTTTATTCTCACTTTAATGAGGTACAAATCTTACAAAATATGAAAGGATACAGATTCTTTATTCATGACAATTATAGTTAACAGATCTTTTAGTATAGTTAAAATGCTTAAAATTTAATTATTAAAATAGTACAGAACTCTTAGTCTGAAGCTTTTAAAATATTTTATAAATAAGACAATACATATATACTCCACATTTAAATAGGCAGAGTTGTTCATCACAGAATTATTTGTAGAACTTGCCAGCAAGATCTAACGTTCCATCTGAAAAAAGGTTATTTTAAAATCGTCCTGTAATAAAACAGACTTGATACATTAAGAATAGGTTATGTTAATTTTTTTTTTTACATAGATGTTATTAAAACCTAAAAAATAAATCCTTAGATTTAATTAGAGCACACATTAAAAAATTAATTTTATAATAATACAACTCATTTAAGTGGTTCACATTAATACAAACTGTTAGAGCAAGTCAAATGTAAGTAAGTTTCCTTATGTTAATTGAAGCTTTAACTCACAGCAACTTATACAATTTAAAATAACAAAAATTGCTTAAGAGTAGTGAATTGAAATCCACTTTAATACCTCATTCTATTTTATTTGATTAAAATTATTCTATATTTTAGAGCTAAAGCTAGAAATCTCAAGTATTTGATTCAATTAATGCAAGTTTGAAAGTCGTACGATGTTATTCATCGTAAACCTTCTCAAATTTTAAACTGATATTTGTATTAAAATAAAAATTAATAGATAATTGTTTTAAATTTAAAAAAATTTATGTTTTAAATTATTTTTTTCATAAATCAATATTTAAAAGCATTGAATTGTCTTACCAAATGAGGTTGTATAGAATCTTAGCGCCACCAATGCCAGTAAAAGCAGCCTTCGGAAAGTATTGAATGAGAATACGTGATGAATTGCGGTCATTTAGGTCCTTTGTGGAATCATTTTTAAACTTTCTAAATAATGCAAATTCTGGTATTTTTCCATTCCAGGTTTTCATAGCATATAAATGAGGCAACTCTTCATAACTAAGGAAGTATACATTAAGATCTAGGTTTATATTGTGTACATAGTTATTGTTTATGTACATGCAAGTTTCAGACATAAAAATGCGGAGTTTAAAAGTTCAATTATGAAAATTCGAAACTAAATTTGACTAGTTAATACTTACGTTAAGGTTAAATTTAAAAAATAAAAAAACTTTTCAGTGAGGAAAAACAAAGGAAACAGCAAAAATATATGTCCAAAAACGTTATAGACAAAGTTTTAACGAGTGACAAAGTTAAGGGGCAACAATTAACAACTCACGGGAAACATTTTATTGAGTACTTGGATAAAACTTAGCAAATGTTCATTACAAATCGTAAATTTAGAGTTATAAAATCTAACAACCCAAATTACAGTAAATTTCTAAGCAATTTATTGTTAACTGAATCAATTTGTGCTGCCTATTAAACAAGTTAAACTGGAGAATACACAAACATGGATCTGTTGCTCTTAATATTACTAATACATTAAGTAATTATTCAAGATTATATTTTCTTCAAGCAATTTTAACAGTTAAATTTTTAGATTCGTAGACTTAATCATGTCTTTAAGTAAATTTTGAACAAATTAGGAAACAACTTTTGTGAAGCTTTCGAAATTAAGATTTTATTTACGTGATACAATACAGCTTGCCTACAAGGAAGAGAAATTCAATCTCCTTCGAAGCATGTTAAGCTCAAATATTTAGAATACAAGTACAAAATATTGAAGAAACAAGTCACGATTGTTCAAATTTAAAGTAGTTTGAAGTGTTCACTAGACACTTAATAAATATATTCTATGCAATCAGATAAAAAATCTAGAATTTTTTGTAGATATTTAGTTACCTTAGAAATCAGAAGTTTAAGGCATTAATGTCAAGAGTTTTAATAACTTCAAGAAATCTAAAAAAACTTACTATTCACAGAATGTAGGAAACATTTGTAAGCTCACGTCAATTAGTGCAATGTCTTTCATTTTGTCTTGGTCCAGTATTCTTTGATCAAAAACCTTCTTTAAGCCGCATAACAAAACAAAAATCTGCAACAACTGCATGTTTTCTTTAAATTTTTGAATTTTAAAAAGTAACTTTAAATAAAAAAAACTAAGACTTAAATAAAATTTGACTGCTAAGAAAATAAACCCATGAAGTTGCACAAGCCAACCATGACGGAACACTTGCTTCACACACAATCGGTCGATAGACTACTGCCAGAATAAAAAATCCAATCACATTTAAAAAAAATTTCTAGCCAAAAAGTACACACGTAATTTAAGTGGAATTTGAAGTGTTTAATATTTTTCACAGATAATATTTATTAATCACTGACTCAGGAATATTATTGGCAATGCAATTCAGTGATTGATATTTTCATATATATATATATATATATATATATATATATATATATATATATATATATATATATATATATATATATATATATATATATATATATGTATGTATGTATGTATGTATGTATATATATATATATATATATATATATATATATATATATATATATATATATATATATATATATATATATATATATATATATATATATATATGTATGTATGTATGTATATATATATATATATATATATATATATATATATATATATATATATATATATATATATATATATATATATATATATATATATATATATATATATAATTATATATATATATATATATATATATATATATATATATATATATAATAGTTACGTAATTATAATAAAAGTTAACATATTCTCATCATACATATAATCTGTATAGAACGCAGAATATCAAATAACTTATTCATTTCTATGATAAAAATTTATATCTAAATTTTTAAATATATGAGCAAAAATAATTCAATTGGATTTATAATAAAGAATTAAACCATAAAAAATAGTATAAGTGAAGTGAAAAACAAAAATTTTACTAAAGAAATTTTTATTTTTGTTTGTTGTTACAGAAATAAATGCATTATTTATATCTTCTGAAACTATCTAGAAATGAATTTTTGATAATCGGACTGATAATTTACTGGTGATAATTTTAGCATAACAGTATGTAAATTCATGTACATTTTTTCTTCACAAATGCACTGGATAAAATATCTACATCCTTGAATATTTTACATAATTTTCTTTAGTTTCATTATTTCTTGAGCCCTTTCTTCTGACAGTAATTCTTTTCAGTTTTCTCTGTTCAATGTACTCCATTTTAATTAAAATCTGTGTTTTACTTAAAAAAAAACTGCTTTGAAAATGTGCCAAAAAATTTCCATTATGTGAGTAAGACAACTTTCATTCCTAATTAACGCTTTATCCCTAGTTGAGAAATATTCAAGTTTTTTTGGTTATGATACATTATTTTTAGATATTTACTTATAATTCACAATGATGTTTAAAATTTCTTTTATTCTCAAACCTTTTATTAATTAATTATTTATTAACTATTCTAATTACTTCAACTGAATTTGAATTCTTTGGCATAAATAAGTAGCATGAATGGAAGTTATATTCCCTAACTTTTCCAAATTTCTTAAAAATTTAATCAGTTGTTATTTTCAGTGCAGTATAACTATCCAATACATAAGCTTTTATTATTTCTATTTTTCTAGTGTTATCAAGTGAATTTAATGTTAATGTTATCATAATTTTAATGTTATCAAGTGAATGAAAAAGGATATTTATTTTCTATCAAAAATAAATTTATAATATTTATAGTACCGAAAATCATGTTTCTCAGATATATAAAAATTAGTATGTTAATGAAATTACAAATCCTAATCTCTTTTAAGCAAAGTTGCTTATAGTGCCGACAAGTGTGTCAGAATAATATTCTCTGAAACAGTTTTCATCTTAAGTATTTCGTAAGGTATTATGCATAGATTTTGACACAAGATGTCTAATGAATAACCTAATAATTGGAGGTTATTGTAAAGAATTTGAACATCCAAAAGTTTTTCTTACAGAATGGTATTTTTGATTTGTCATATTCACGTGTTGCAAGAATAAAAATCAGTGGAATCTTCAAGTATACCCCTTGATAAACATGATGTAGAAAAAACTGCTTACATAAACCATTGTTGATCAATGAATTGGATAAAATTTTATTTTTGGGAAGACAAAGTAAATGAATTAAAAACCGAATGCAGATATAGGGCAATTAAACATCGCCAAGAAAAGTTTTTTGTAAGGATTCTTCATAGAGTACGGAATGCTTAGGGAGAACACAGGGGAAAATTTCAAAGACACTTCATGTGGTAAATGTGCATGTGAAAAATATTATCCAACAGTGTCTCAAAAAAAATCTGGGTTTTCTTACTTCATACTCTTATATCTTTTGAATTGTAAGGGAAAATATTACACTTCGAACTTATGGATACTCTAATACTTAACTTTAAAAATCACTTAATATTAAGTTTTGTGAAACATTTTCATTGAAAGTTAATTATATAGTCTCGTGTCACAAAATAAAAACCAGAAAACTTAAAAGCTTCCATTCTTAAAAATTTGAATGCTAAAACAAAAGGTAAAATATTCGACGACTCAGTTTCAACAGAAATTTGTTTGAATTACATGTGAAAGTTCATTTTACATCTAAAGGAGACTAATAAATTTCTCTAAAAAATTAATTTAGTGTCTTTGTTTAGCCTTAGTTGCCAACTCCTCATTTCTTACTGACCAACGGCATTATCAACTAATATAGAATAACTTTTAAGTAAACTTATCCAGAATTAGTGTTCAAATTTCTAATGAACAGCTTTAACTTTCCCACAATTGTAGGAAATAATGAAGATATATACTATGGGAATTTATACGAGTCTTTTTTTGTTTCAAGGATAGGACGTATAAAAATATTATTGACTAACCGCAGTGTTAATAAGCCATGGAGAAACTAAATATTTCTAATATGGCCTCACTGTATTGTATTCAGATTTATTCCCTAAAGAGTTATTAAAATCAGAATTTAATACATTATAATTGAATTTAACATTAAAAATGCAAAAATACTGATTAATACGATAAAAACTGAATTATGTATGTCAGATGAATTTTAAAGCATTTCAAATTTAAATTTTTAGTTAATGATATTAATGACAAAAAAATTTTAAAAATGGAGAAATTCTTCTAGATAAGAATAATGTTTAATTTAGTTTTATCTTCCTCTTTAACGTTCATTGACTTTTCAATCAAGTTTTATTTTTGAAGTTAAAATTGCTTATTTCTTATTTTGAGATATTTTCTGATATCTCAACAGTTTCTGGGCTTATAAAAGTTAGCTCTAAAACATTTATTCTTATTAAAAAATATATAATTTATATAAATTCGAAAGTTTTATATGATATTATATTAATTTCCAATTCATATTACTTCATGCAATTTTATAAATACAATTCTATTACATATAATTGTGCTATATTTCATACAATTTTGTGGGCGATATAAAATTATTTTCTAAAGTTTTTATTCATGTCTCTAAGCAATTATAAATGTTGATTTTCTTTTCCTAATGTTGCATATTTGAATGCATAAAATCAAGTATATATACATACATACATATATATATATATATATATATATATATATATATATATATATATATATATATATATATATATATATATATATATATATATATATATATATATATATATATATTTATATATATATATATATATATATATATATATATATATATATATATATATATATATATATATATATATATATATATATATATATATATATATATATATATATATATATATATATATATATATATATATATATAATAATTCATCGAAAGAGAAGTGATAACATGTTTTCACTAATGCGTGAGGTTGAATTAAAATTTTGGTATGATAATTGATAATATAAGATTTTTATTTACAAATTGTATGCTACATATATTTTCAATCTATTGTACTAAAAATATATACAGAATCATAAACCAGACAATAGGTACTGATAAATGTTTAATTTATTCTAACCTATATTTTTGACAAATTTAAAAATGTTTTTGTTCTAAGAATTTCTATTCACATAAGACTGTTATAAAGTCTAGCTTATTTTAATTCTCTAATGTGCTTCGGTATAGAAGTAATACTTGATTGTATTCCAAAATGATTTATAGAAAATATTTAAGATTGCAAAATAGTATTACTTGCATGATTTTACATAATAAAAAATTGAGTCATTAATCATTCTGCAGTATTTTTCTTTTATTTGTCACCAGATCAGTATTTTTTAGCAACACTGAGTTATATATACGAAACTATAAATTGAAAAATGATAAAGAGTTGGACTAGTTGAATAAAGAAACGCGTCGCACTCGTGTTTGATTGGTAAAAGATTTGAAACCTGAACTAAAGAAGACATTTATATTAAGAAATGATATGAATTGTTATAATTCTATACAATTTGATATCTGATGGCGAGGTGCGGCGTAGGGAAAGATCAACAAAGGTTTTAAACTCACTCTTTGGTTCAAAATTTCAAGATTCTTGGATGTGTTTAGCGGAACTTGAGAAATTTCGATATTATAAATTAAAGCAAATATTAAGTGGAGCATGAAACGTTGAAATGCTAATTCAGAGTAAATATAGTAATTAAATTTATTAATTATTTCACATATGAGAGCATTGTAATGAATCTCAAATATTCACATTCTGATCTCAATTAAAATAAAGCTTTGGAATTCACCTTAAAATCCAATGCCAAATTATATCTCAATACAAAGCAGAAGTTTATTGGGACAGAAATATATTAGTGTCAAATATATTAGAAGACAAAAATATATTAGTGTCAAAATATATTAATATTTTTTGCATATTATTCTTATGCAAAATTCTTTAGTGAGAAAAATATTTCAAATATTAATTTTAAATAATAGATTATTACTTTCATAACAATATAATGGAAGATCAGAAGTCTTAATATATATATATATATATATATATATATATATATATATATATATATATATATATATATATATATATATATATATATATATATATATATATATATATATATATATATATATATATATATATATATATATATATATATATATATATATATATATATATATATATATATATATATATATATATATATATATATATATATATATATATATATATATATATATATATATATATATATATATATATATATATATATATATATATATATATACATATATATATATATATATATATATATATATATATATATATATATATATATATATATATATATATATATATATATATATATATATATATATATATATATATATATATATATATATACATATACATATATATATATATATCATACCTTCATACATTTCAATTGCACTAATATAAGAACTTATAAATTTGCCTTATGACACTTATAAATTTGCCAGTAATTTTACATATACATTCAGAGTATTGGATATTGTTTCAGCTTATAAAGTTTGTAGTCTTCATTCTATTTTGCTACAACTATTATAAAATATTATCAAATGATCATCCGATTCGTCATAAAATAGTAATCCTTCGCAGACACTAAAACATCTTTGTTAGATAATCATCAAAATTATCAGTAAAGGACATGGTAAAAAAAATAGCATACAGTTATAACTTTTTATAAAATAAACAATGTGTTGGTTATAAATTTATCTTCTCATCTTAAATCATGCCAAACAATGTGTGATATTCTCATTACTAGCTATACAAACATTAGATGGCTATAATTTATGGTTATTTTTGTTTTCTGCTATTAAAATATCTCTTAAACACTGAAAAATGAAAACTAATAAAAGTTACTCTTTTCATTAGTTTCGTATTAAAATACAACCCTTCTAACAAAGGTTAAAAAACAAAAATTCATCAATAAAACTGTAATACCGTTTCTTTCAATTATGTCAAAGTTCCTCTTATTTTGCCTGCGTTCTTCTGTGTTGTGAAATTGATCACGTCCATAACAGTAATCCTTATGCAAACACTTCCTAATATTTCGAGCTTTATAATACTTTCTGAATGGTTACATTATGTACAATAGCTAAGCAAAGAATATAGAGTTATTGACGTAGCTATAGAAATTCTGTAAAACTTGCACAGTAACATATTTATCATTTGAGCGAATTATTGATCGAAGTGACTGATGTATTGCATAGCATAAATTATCGTATTCTTAATCTATCCATTCAATAGCCGTCTGCAATTCATTCAACATTTAACAGTCTAAGTGATATGTTATTCTATGATGTGCTGCCGTAAATCGTTGTTCCACAATGCTAGCTTCTAGCCGCAATGAAATTTTATTGAGAAATAGTAAAAATTTTATCGCGCAAAAAGCATGACATTATGCTTACTCAAACAACCAAATTCTTTATCTCCTATATATGAAAATAATTTACATACTCTGAACTGCTTTTATCATTTATTAAACACGCAACGTAGATAATATTATTGTATGCAGCTTTGAGAAAATATAGCAAAATTTAACATTTCATAACACTTGACAGATTAACTTTTTAAAATCTATAAAAAATACATACTTTTCAATAATCTAAATTGATTAATATTTTATACATTTAATTGTTTATGTTTGCTTACTTCATTAACGTATGCAAATTACTTTTAAAAAGAAATATTTTGTTTAATAAACACAACAATTTCAAAATACATTAAGTAGAAAGAGAACGAATATCCAAGATATCTATATTAAATTGCAGCAAATTTATCTAATACTAATATTAGCTAAATATTTTTGATACAAATTTGATAAAAAAACATTTCTCATCCAATAAATTGCTGCAGTGATTTAGTTAAATATAAAAATAAAGTCTTTAATGTGAAATTTTTATCCACTAAGCACTTCAAGATAATGCTTGAATATGAACAAGAATATTTTGCTAATAGAAAATCAATACTTCAAACTTATGATAAAGAGCAAAAAAGTGGGAAATGAATTTTTCTTTGTCATTTAAGCTTAAGAAATTTTAAAGATAATACATATAAAATAGTTAAAGTAGGCTTATGAAAAATGTGAAATCCTTTTTGATCAATATTGAAAAAAATGCATTGATTGTGTATTCGAATTAAACAAAATAATATCTTATTAAATTTATAAATTTTTAATTTGTCTTAAAACTTCCATTTTGTAATCTCTTCTCATACGTTAAAAAGTGTTTCATATTTCAAATGACTACAAATAGTTTTGAGTTTAGGAACTCAAATATTTCATTCTAGGAGTAAATTTTATTTATTTTATAATATTTACAAAATTTAATCAGATCACACATACTATAAAAATACACAAAAAAAACGATGATCAATGTGTGGTAGTGCTTATGTGGTCGGGTGGTTTTGCTGTGTGCGAGTACTTTTATGTCAAAAGTGGTTGTAAATATAACAACACTTATATTTACAACCACTTTTGACATAAAAGTACTCGCACACAGCAAAATTATAATTCTATAATAACAATAAGAACTCATACATTTAACAAAAATCAGAGTTAATGAAATTTTTATTAGAGAATTTAAAATCATTAAATATATACTTATAAAGAAACATTTTATATTAAGTTATTAGAAAATGAAAAGAATAAATCAATTAGCATATTGTATTCAGAAATAATGGAAATCGAGACAACATACGAATCATTTTTATGAACAAAAAAACATAAATTTGTCATCAAAGTTTAATAATAATTTTTTATAATTGTATTAATAATTAAGGTGTTATAAAAATCAATTCTTTTTTATATGAATATTTAAAAATGTGATTAATTATGCTGTTCATTCTGATGCAAATATATGAACCATTAAAAGTTAAAAGTGGTACGTTATATATATATATATATATATATATATATATATATATATATATATATATATATATATATATATATATATATATATATATATATATATATATATATATTCTTTCCTCTCATATCGGCTTAAAACTATTTCTTAAAATATTTGCAAGCCCATTCACTATTTTTTGTGCAATGCTGTGAAAAGGTTCTTTTCCTAATATCTATTAGGAAACTCTGTAATTCAATATTCCTCATTCAGTACAAAAAATTAGAATTTATGTGTTCACTCTACAGTAGCTTTGCTTTTTCCAATTAATAATGAAATTATTGCTTCTTTTGAAATAAATTCACTGTTTCTATTTTATTTTAAGGACTGATTACATTAGATCCATAATCCATACATAATGTTTTGAATATATATTAATGTTAATCAAGGTTCAATCCTAAAAAGGAGATTTTCTTCCTATATTCTAATTAATTCATATGAAATATACATCATTTCATTCTTTTTCACTGAAAGTAGCATCAAATATAATGTGTTTGGAAGAAAACTTTTAATCATCGGTTGATGTTATTTACCATCTATGCACTGTTTCATAAATGTTATTGTTTTATCAAACATTTGAATATATTTCTAAGCTAAATTTTGTTATTAATGAATACAAACATTGTTCTTTTCTAAAAACTTTAAAGTGAAACATTTTTAAGCTCTTACAATTCTAAATGCGTTTAAAATTTATATTTTTCATTGAAATTTACGTGGTGAAGTTAGATTTTTTATTAGATTCTAATATAATTTCTTAAGTATATCTATATATATATATATATATATATATATATATATATATACATATATATATATATATATATATATATGTATATATATATATATATATATATATATATATATATATATATATATATATATATATATATATGTATATATATATATATATATATATATATATATATATATATATATATATATATATATATATATATATATATATATATATATATATATATATATATATATATATATATATATATATATATATATATATATATATATATATATATATATATATATATATATATATATATATATATATATATATATATATATATGTATATATATATATATTAGAAATAAAGAATAGTTATGCTTTCTACTTTGACTTTTTAAGAAAAATTTCAAAATCTCAAAAACAAATGTTGATATTCTTTAATCTTAAATAACTGTTCAAGTTTTTTAGCTTTTTTAAAAAATGAAATTTATCCACTTATTGAGAAATTATTTTCCTGATTAAACTTTCTTCTCATGCTGTAACTTGCAGCATTTTCTTTAACAAAAGTCATGGCATGTCAGTTTTTTTTTCCACTATACTTCATGA
The DNA here is from genome assembly GCA_037975125.1 of Latrodectus hesperus. Classification (NCBI taxonomy): domain Eukaryota; kingdom Metazoa; phylum Arthropoda; class Arachnida; order Araneae; family Theridiidae; genus Latrodectus; species Latrodectus hesperus. Next base: position 35,782,793 of record CM075853.1, read on the forward strand.
CATGAAAGGAGAGATAGTAGGAGATAATTTATCATGATACATTATCTCTGACAACATGAAAATATCTTTTTAGGGAATAATTCTCACAGTTAACCTTAAATAAATTTTTTATAAAATATTTTACGTATAGTTTCATAAAACATGAAATGTATTAATATTTATATCAGTTATTCTCTTTAATCCCTTTATATTGGTAAAAATTGTTTCAAGAAAATAAAAAAGAGACTGTTTCAAAAATACATCTTATTTTAATACATTACAAATAAAATCCAATATTTAAGGATCAAAATCATTTTTGCTCGATTTTAAACATAATATTTAAAATGTAGCAAAAATGATTTTGATCTTCAAATATTGAATTTATATATATTTTAAATATTTTGTTTTATTCATCAAAACTGTAAAGAAAAACAATTTTTAATAAATTTTTTTATTATTAATGTACTGAATATTTTTAAGCAAAAGAATCAATTTAATTGTCCTTCTATTCATTTTTATGAATACAATACTTCTAAAAAGAAATAAAATAAACAAATTAATGTACTTTCTTATGAATTAATCAACTTTGTGAAAAAACTTTGTAACAACTAGAATTTCTATCCTTTATAGATTATATTAAATAGTTTAGAGATTTAAAGTCTTTTAATGATAAGAAACAAAAATGAATTTAATGTTGATAGGATCATAGAATTTCAAATTAAAGTAATTAAAACCATTGAGAAACAACCATCATACTTCCTCAAAAGACTCATTAGCAGCAACTTAAATACCAGATGTAAGCAGTGTTATAATAATGGAGTCTCCATTAAAACAAGAATATTTAAAACAGTCAGAGAGAGTATTAAATAAATAACTGGAAGCTGGAAATATTTCTAAAAACTTCTATTTTGAAAAATTGTTCAAGTGGATTGAAGAAACATTTACAACCAATAATAGTACCGAAATGGGTACGTTTACACTACTTTGATTAGTTCAAAAGTAGATTTGCAAAGGAATTAGGAAAAGTGCTACAAGCAGCTAATAATAATTTTCTCTACAAAAAGTTAAGTAGAATTTGCATTATACATCAAATATTTAAATGAAAAGAACGAAATGAGATCATAGATTATTACTTCATGAAAAATGGGAATCAAGATATAAATATAAAATTCCATGATAATAATTAATTTATAATTATGTATTGTTTAAATTGAACATTTATTGTTCCTTAGATTGTGAAAAATTATGCTAGTTATTTTCCAGATTTTTAAATGACATCAAGTAATATTCTTTTTATTCATGTCTTTCAATGCCTTCACATATAAAACTTTGATATTCAATATTATATAAAAGAGTAAAAAAGTATGATAGGTTTCAAAATTTAATGAAATGAAATTAATTGTAAAAAATATTTCTGAATATATATTTAATAAATTTCTTCTAAAATAATTTTTATAAAAAAATTATAAATCTTTTTCTGAAATACTTTATTTTTAAAACTGAAATTTTACTAAAAATTAGTTGCGACAGTATATCAAGATACATGTTGTTTTACCAAATGAAATGCATCAGTTAATATTTATGTATAACTGTAATGCTCTATTTTCAATTAGTTATTTTACAATTTCCAGAATAAATTTTTACGTTTCGAAATGTTCTAAATATACTTGATTTTGAAAAATCCATTAAATTCATTTTCCTTACTCAAATGTTAAGAAGATTGTTCAAAACATAGAGCTTATAACTTTAGACTTGATAGTCTCCTCAGCAGTACAAATATATAGAAAATATTATTTATAAATTTTACAAAGTAAAATATATTAATTTATATTTTTATAAAAGCAATGTTTCCAAAACATTAAAAATTGAATACTCCTTTCTACGGTTAAATGCTAGAAATCTACCAAAATCCTGCGTATTAAAGTTACTATAAGCAGGTGTTTGGTAATTTTAAAGTAATAAAAAACATTTATAAATTAATAAATTTTCTGAAAAAATTATAAAACAAAATACATTACTCAATAAATAATTCACTAAAAAATAAATAATACATTGTTTATTGACATTTAACTCTTAATTTTATTTTGAGTGGTGCATTAGTTTTTAATTAATCGGCAATATAATCAAACTTGTTGAAATAAACTTAACATTCAAAAAAGAATATTCAAGTCACAAATATTAAAATAAAAATATTAAATTGTAAAATGTAATAAAAATACTTGATTCTTATTGGTCTATTTAAGAATGAAACATTTTAGATAATAATATTTGTAATATCTCTTTTTCCTTTTAAATTTTTAAGTATTTTACTTTTATTTTATTTATATTTAGTAAAACAAAATATTTCATAACTATCTAAATATTCTATATTTTTGTTTTACACATACATTTTGCTTCAACAAGAACATAATCGAAACATTCAGCATTTATTCTACTACACATTCTGAATCAGGTATTTTTTTCCAAGTTATTTGAGAATTATTTGATTAAATATGTTAAAAAAATTTATTACTTAAACGAATAACTACTTCGTAAGTGGAAATAAGAGAAAAATTATTATGTGTTATGCAAATGGATAAAGAAATATTCTATTTTAAGTAAAAATTTATTTATAACATCTACAATGCATTATTGTTCATATCAAATATGAGTGCAGGAATCTTGTTTACACGCAAATCAAATTGTCTTACAATGTTAGTATTTTCCAATAAAAATTTAATTATTTAATTGAAATTAGTATTTCAAATTTTATTAGAAATCTCATTATAAAAGCAAAATATTGTTATCTACTTTCAGGAAAGCATGGATTTATTAACAAGAAGTACATTGTTGAAAATAAAACTCATTATTATGGAAAATTTTAATAGTTTAGTCTATAAGAATTCATTTATTCTTTTAGTACTTCAAGTGATGTCATTGTTTTTCAGTAATAATAAAATTCAATCAGACTGTTAATGTGCTTAGCACATATACCTTATAATCCAGCATGCCAAATGAGTTTAGTGATTTTTTGGAGCTTTTTGGACAACCATAGTAATTACATCATCACGAAACGTCACAGTACATCATCTTGGCAACATTTCTTCGTCACCAAAAAACTCAAACTATTGCATGCTGGATTACACAGCAGCTGTGCCATGCAATTTTCCATCAGTTTTATATTATAAAAAGTCAATCGTAATTATTCTTTTTATTACATTAAATTAGAACTAATAATTAAAGTTTCTACAAATTTATCTATTAAAAAAGAGTCATAAAATATTTTGCACTTGGTTTTTTTCAAATGTATGATACTAATTTTAGTATTTTAAAATGCATTCTTAAATATTTAATAAAGTTTAAATAATATAATAAATATAATATTCACTGATAACATAAAATAGGGAATCATATTTTAAATTTAAAATTTGGCATAGATTTCAATTTTGATACATAAGTGTTTAAACAATATTTTCAAACTTTCAGCAGTTTTATGCTAATTATTTCTTAATAAGCTCTGTAATTCGGTAAATGTTTCAACTTGCTTTTTATTTTTGTATTTTTGGAATAAAATTTCTATTAAGAAAATAGTCTCCAAAAATATTCAGCTATTTATTGTGAATTATACATATTATACTTGTATTTTTAAAATATTTTAGTATCACATGCTGTATATATTAATCTCTGAATAATTTTATTTACATGTGATATTATTCTCATAAATACAAGCTTTTTTAAAAAAATTTTAAGTACTTTTTCTACAAAACTACATATAAATATAATTTCTAATTTCCTTTAAATATATTATTTTCAATATTTATTACCAAATAAACGTTTCATTTGTAAACTTTTTCTATGGTATGTCTTATAAAAATGCAACAACACTATACTAAAATTAAAGCCAATCATTAAATATCAAGAATATATGTTAATGATGAATCTTTCAATTTATTTATTACATTGCATACATTCAGACTTGTATGCTTGATTCTTGAGATCCGCTTGTAAGTCTTCGTCGATAATAGGACAAATAGCACAACGATAGATGTACAACCACAGAAGATAACGAAGAAACGGTGGGAGTCGAACCCATACTCCTACGCTCTCAAGTGATTAGCGGAGTGATACTTTTGACCACTCAGCCAGGGAGCGCCAAAATCTTTAAAATGTATAGCATTTAAAATATATAATACCAACTTTCATTTTTTAAAATCAAATAATTAAGAACACATAAGACTGAATATTTCCTATTATTTCATAAAAAAGTATGAAATAAACTTCGATTTAAAAAACAGAGAAAATATCAAAACAAATTTAAACATTTTATTTAGTTATGAAGTTTCTCTATTAGTGTTTATTTATCAAAATACTTGAAGAAATACCAAAAATTATTCATTTTAATATTTATTAAATTAAACAATCATATTTTATTCATGGATGCTCTAGTATAGCATTTATTGAAAAAAAAGATAACTTTCTTATTATCAGCTTTCCTTTCAAAACAACTTAATTTATCAATTCTTATTAAAGACATTTTGATACAAATAACTATTCCTCCTATTTTTCTAAAATTGCATGAAATATAATTAACTTTGTTGATGTTAGGAAATTACCTATTATTTTATCAAATCTTTTAAATGAGACTGTAAAATTTTAGCTTTTAATTCAGTTTCTAAAATGAAGTGCATAACATAGTTTTCAAAAACTCTCTTCTCCCATTTTATAATATGTTCTCGTTTCCAAAATTAATTAAGTTTGAAAGCATTTTAATGTTATTAACAAAGATTCAAAAATGTTTTTCTTGTAGGAGATTTTATCTTAAATATAATTACCTCGAAGAAATTTTCTAAGCAAACACTTTTTGTAGCTAATAAAGAATTTATAATGAATTTTATTATAATATTTTATCTTTAGCTTAGGTTAGATAAAGCACAAAATTTGCTTTCAAATTTATTAAATTTCTAAAACAAAATTCTTTATAATTGATATTGAATTAATATCCAATTTTTCATAATTGTATTGCTAATTTCAATATGCAAAACGTAAAAAAAGTCAATTTTTTAAATGTTTATGTAAGAAAATAATGCTTTTATTTTTTACTAGAAACTCTTAAAATAGATACATACATATACACACATATGTATATACATATATATATTTATAAAGTTTAAAGTACTTTAATATGAAGTACTTTTCTACAAATGAACTTAAACATATGAGCAAATTTTTTCAACATTTTATTCATCCATGAATACATTATTTTTACGAGGCTTTACTATAATAATCTGAAAATGATTTTAATGATTAACGACTTATAAGTTTGACAGTCCAATAATCATTTATCAAAATTTGAACTTTAGAAAGTAACCACTAGTTTCCAGCATTTTAATACTCAGATTTTAAATGCAAATTCCATAGATTTTATTAATCAGATGACCTTTTCGACCATGTATCAATTTTCAACTAAATTGAAAGATCACTGTAGAATCAAATATATCTTTAAAATGTAATTTTAGAATAGTTATTTGATTTAAAAATGTAAAATAAATACAGTAAAACATGAAATTCTATACGTTGTTTAATCTTCTTTTATTAATTAAAAATTTGGTAAATTATATATAGAATTTTGATTGGGCTTTTCGAATAAATATTTATTATCTTAAAATAAATAATATGTTATTAGCATATACAGAAATAAATAGATTGTAATCATTTAATAAATTATTGAAAAATGATCATGTGTGCAATATAGTATAAATTTTAATTGATTTATTGTTAATATTTCAATAGAGTATTATAATATTGATAAAATTGTTCTGAATATGCAATAGAATCTCATATAAAGTAGATTCCTCCAAAGTACGTTTCTTGAATCATTTACTCTTGCCTTACTAAAATGCATTGCTTTAAATACGTTTAAATACCATTGAGTTTTTTATACGTATTTAAATACTAATATTCTTTTAATTATTACTGATATGTATTAAAAAGGTTTATTTATGTTGAATAATTTATTTCCATATTAAGAATTATATATAGAATCTGTTTTCACGCATTTCCTGTTGTAGATTTTTGTAATATTGCATAAAATTTTATTTGTGAACTCAAGTAAAAACCATGAATAAAAAATGGATCCATGAAATATAAAAATATATTAACAAGTAATTGAATTAGAAAATGCTTTTAATCATTTCAAACTTTAATTTAAATCATCTCATTTTTTAAAGAAATGCACTTTGGTTTTTTAAAATTTATTTAGTTTAAGGTTTCAAATTTATTTAGTTTAAGGTTTTTTTAAGTTTTAAGAGTTTTTGCCAGATCCTTTATAGAATGATTTTTTATACGCACTTCGCAATTAAAATATATTTATGTATGGATATTTTTACAATCATACTCACAACTGTACCAAATATTGCTCATTAAAATATGTGTCATAAACTATATATCAAAGTTAAAGGTATCTATATTATCAGTTAAAATTTGTTGCTGAAAATTTTCAGCTGATTACTATGAATATTTCTCTCCATCAATTTATAAAAATTATAATACCTAAACACTAATTCAAGTAAAAAGTTTCACAGAAAATATATTTAAATCTTATTAAAGAATTATATGTTTTCATTCCAAGCACACTAAATCATTTATTTCTTCATTAGTGGATTTATTTTTCTCCTACATTGAAAAACTATCCTTAAATTAAAACAGCAAATAAAGCATCACTCAAGGATAAACGTATCACTAAATAAATAGATATAAATTGCTTTATTTAAAAATACATGAAGTATTTAAAAAATTCTTTTTTATATACATAAAGATCTAAATATTTGTATGATTTTTCAGGTAAAAATAATTAAGAAATTTTTAATTTTCAATTTAAATTAAAAATTTAAAATCTGATGTTCAGTAAAATAAAATGATAATTACTTTTATAGCATTGAAATATCCTATATTCATTTTTTAAATTCTTAATTTTGTATGTAAATATTTTATTTCAATAAATAATATTTTGTTACGTTTGCCATAAGAGAAGTTATATTTTACCGCAGGTATTCTGTTCAACCTTCGTGGTATATCTGAGCTAAGTTTGTATAGGATAAATATAGAAATGATATATATTTATCTACTCATGATTTCTACTAATTATGACTTCTGGATGTGTTATAAAAATCTCTTAGAGCATTTACCAATATTTAGAAATGATATTAATGTATGATTTAGTACTACATTGCATTTATTTTATTTATTTCCTTTTTCTGTTTTTATTCTATTTAAGAGACATAAATTATAGTAAGTGAGGCTTGTAAATTGTGATAATTTTTATTTATAATTCCATACCAAATATCATTGATATGTATTAATATGAATTTATTTAAAATAAAATTTAGGTAATTCTTCTTAAAATATAATTAAATTAATTTTTATATCATCAATTATTATAACTATCAAAAGATATATTTGGGAAACTTGCATAAACCAAAAGGGAAAAACTCACAAGAATGAAACTTATTTTTAGCATAAAACCTACAGTATTCATGTTCTAATAACAATTATTTTTCTTATACTGTCACAAAAATATTTCCCTTTCCAAAAATTTTTATGTTTAGAAATACCTTAAATTCATTATTATCAGCATATCTTTTTGCTCAAGCAAAGCATGGAATCTCAAATACATTGGAGACCGAAAGTAATCTGAGGATTACATCCGCTCAAGCAGAAGTAAATTGGAATGGATTTATGTGGACGATAGGCTTACATCTGCAATAGGTATTCTGCTCAGGAAGAAGTGGGGATTTGTGTTTCCAGAAATTTCTGTCAGTAATCTTTCCTTTCAACGCTAATTTTGTTTGGGAAATTAAATAATCTGCTGTAGGAGTAATATAAGTAAAGGCTTGCTCACAAAAAAGTTTCTTAAAATATCAAGAAGGGAAATATAGATAAAATTATTGTGTTTTCTAGTGTACTGAACATATTTAAATATATTTGTTGTTGTTAGTAGGCCCAAGCATAAAAGCTTCTAATATTTACATTCAAAAGCTTTTCTGTCATCAAATAAATTTTGTCTATAAATAGTTTTTATAAAATCCCTAGAATTTTAAGCAAACCATAGAATTATATTTAGAAAACGATTTTAATTTCATCTATATTTAGAAGAAATTCACCCTGGCAGTCAACTTTAAAAAGAAACTATTATTATTAAAGAAAAATAATTACTTTTTGTAAATGTGTATGCAAAAAATTCTAATAAAAACTTATAATTATAATATAGTTGTAAAATGTATAAAAAATTAACTTTTTGTATAATTGATCGATCAGTATATGTGACAATGTAGGCTCCATGCACTTTGAAAAAAAAATAAATAAAAGAATGATTTAGCTTACATAAAAATAAGTTAGCTTACATAAAAATAATAGTTAGCTTACATGAAAATAAATTTTGTACTTTTATTTTGACAATTTTGTTAGTTTTACTCACAATAATTAAGATTAATGATACAAATCTTTTTTGTAAAATTAATGATACAACTTTCATAATAAAATTATTGAATAATACAGTTCTAACTTACGCTTAAAAGAAAATAAATACTTAAAAATTTTTACATCGTCACATTCCTTAATAATTTATTTTATTGGGAATTCATCAGTAAAATTTTAAATGGGTAATTTGTACCTAGCATATTATAATATTATTATTTAGTTTCTTCCAAAAATATCCATAAATTATTACATTAGCAGTAAATAAATAAGTGCAAATAACTGGAACGTTATTAAATATATTTTATAAATCATAAAGCATTTTAAATTTTTAAATGACATTGTAGTTTTTTTAACATTTAAAAGCATTTTAAATTTTTAATATATATACATTCATTAATGTTTAGTTAATTATGAGCTAGTTTATTGGAAATCAATTTCCTACAATTACATAATGTCTCAACTTTATTGAATACTTTTAAACGGCTAAATAATAATTTATTACAATGTCAAATGTTTCTAAGAATATAAAATGTAAAAAAATTCAAATAACCACACTCTGCCTAAGTTTCTTACATTATATGTCTTAAAACAATTACAGAATGATAATTTTAACATTAGAGTTTTAGGAAATAAAATACAGAAACAATTTACTAATCAGACTTTGTTTCATATCTTACTTTCTCTTTCCATTTACTGTAAACGAGTAAATCTTATAACATATATATTCATCTGTACTTATTCCTTAGTGATAAAATTTTTTTGCAATGGTTGGCAGGAAAGAAGAAACTTGCCAAACTATATTCATATTTCCAGATAAGCAGCTTATTAGAAAATTATTCATTTCTGAATTATTTTATAAAATAAGAATTCGTATCTTAGTACGTCAACTAATTATTGCTCCAAACATTTCTGCTTCTATTTTATTCGCTTGCATAATAAAGTCTAACTTTTTTTAATCTACTAGTTATGGATGGACAAAATTTTCTACAAAAATTACCATATACATTGCTTTTATTCGGCTAACTTTATCATACCCTATTGTAAAGAACTACTTATGTATCATGAATACCAATTCCTTTATACTTTAAAAGACAATGTGATAAAATTATGATTTTCCTAGTTAAACCCATTTACAAAACTGATTTTTTTTATTTCAAAGGTATATATTTCTTTTATATAAGCAATATTTTACAAAATAATAAACAAATGTAGTTGATTTATTTTAATCTACGATAATTTGTAAATAAATATTTTGTTCTTTAAAGCTTACAGAACAGCTTGAAAAGCATTGTATTTCAGAAAAAAATATTTCATTGCCGTAGAGATATAATCTTACTTTTACACATCATACAACTAACACTTGCGGTTCAAACAACTCATAAAGTAAGCATATGAGTATTACTTTGTATTTAAAAACGTATAATAATACAGTATTTCTATCCACAATAAGAATAACTATGAATTACAATTGAGATTCCTACAACACTATTGCAGTCAAAAAAAGGTATATCTATAAAAATGACTCATAAAAATATCATAAATCACTTCGAGTTAACCATTTTATGAAGAAAAATAACAACATAAAATATGAAACACGATTCCTTTTCAAAGTCTGCTATAATGTTAAGTTGTTTTAAGCATTTTAAGAAAAGCATTATACTGTTTGATCTTGTTTGAAATCGGCTTAAACTATTTCTGTTTACTGGGAAAAAATTGTAGTATTTTTTCCAACGGATAAAAAGATATAATTTAAGTAAGCATGGACATCGAAAGGGCTATATTTGAGAGTCTTTTGAAAATCTAAACTCAATAGAAAAATATGCACTTTGAATAAGTTTCCTGATTTTTGAAATAAAATATTATTTTGTCTAATAATGCTAAATCTAAATAATGTCTTATAACGGCTTTTTTCAATATGTATATATATATATATATATATATATATATATATATATATATATATATATATATATATATATATATATATATATGTATGTATGTATACGTATACATATAAATATATATATATATATATATATATATATATATATATATATATACATAAGCTAGTCTTTAGCTACTTTTTCAAGTTGATATCAAACATTTTTTTTTACAATATTCATACAAATGAAAAGAAAATTCTAGGAAATGAATAGTATAGAAAGTGCACGCATAAATTTAAAATATAAATAAAAATTTATGCAAAATGTTTCTAGAAAGATTATTGAAATGTATACTTTCTTTAATAAAAGTAAACTCAATTCTAAATTTTATATAGTAAATATGGAAGAAAAAACCGAATTATTTTCTTCTTTTAAAATACAGGCTATATTTAGATATCATTGAGTTCGTAAAACAGTCACGGTGTTCCTCTCTTGGTCATCTGAAATAGACAGTAGCTTCAGAATATCCTGAATTCAATGTCTCCCCGGACAGCTATGCAGTGCTTCAAGCTGTTTCATTGCTACGGGCATTTTTAGAAGAAGTCTACTTTGACGTTTTCTGAAATAGCGTTCAAGTACTTCAATTCTTAAGAAATGTTTATAGTAATTCCTTTCGCCGGGTCACCAAACGTAATTTAACTAGACATGACTTTCAGAAAAACTTCAGTTGCAAGTTGCTTTAAAAACGAAAAATTGTTCACTCGGGAGAAAAACAATTTGGGATAGTTTGATAAAGCAATATTTCTTCTGATCTGTTAAGTGAATTTAAGAATTGTATATCTCGTTTTATTACGATCATCTTTAGACATAGCATATTCAAATATGGAATGTGTTAAGGAAAAAGTATAAATTTGAATTAACTTAAATACTTCATAATTTATGAAACTGTAAAGTAACGTGATGGAATTTCTAATGTTTATCATTTTATTTTTACTATAAGTTTTAAAAGAATATTGAAAATTTCAGTTTTTTTAATTATTATAAGAAATGGATAATTTTTAATAAACTTGCTTGTTTTATATTGACTTAAATGCATGATAAACATGGAATCAACTTATCAGATATTTCTTAATACAAGGAGCATTTGTATATTTTTTCATGATACTTTTCTTATTATTTACTATTCAATAGCATCAATTCTTACGATTTAAGTAGGATGGGATAGCATCTTAGTGATTCCAAGCAATGCAACATGCCTTGAGAGAAGCATTGTGTTGAAATACACGTTCCTCAGCCATCTAACCACACACCTGTAGGCCTGTTACGTGACTACTTAAAACTAAAAGCCTTAGATTAAATCAAGAAGAGGTCGACTTTTATTCACTTAGTTATCTTCAATCTAGTATATAAACTATAATGGAAAACAGTAATGTTATAAAAGCATGGTTAGCTAGCAATGAATTCGTATTTTTCATTCTTAAAGATCCAAGTTTTGTTACGACTCAAGTACACTGTTTCTGGTGTCCCATAAACATTTCGAGCAACCAAAATTAAATTCTACTTTCCTTAAAAATCTTTTCTTTCAATTCCATTCTTATTTTTTTCATATTATTTTTCTCCAATTATTAAAGCAAGGGTATTAGAAATAATCAAAATGATAACAAGCTCAATCGGATTTAAATAGATTTTATGGATTGATATATGGATTGATTTGGATTTATGAAGATTTTATGGATTGATTGAAATAAGTAAACACTTAGAGATATAGTATTAGTTTAATTGATCTCCTAATGAAAAATATAGTAAATCCCTTAAATATGAATGTATACACACACACACACACTACATATATATATATATATATATATATATATATATATATATATATATATATATATATATATATATATATATATATATATATATATATATATATATATATATATCCTGCTGTCCGTTAAGTATACCTATTCAACGCTATAATGTGCGATGTTTATGGCTTCCTACACAGTAGAGCACCCAGTGGGTGTACCATCTTCGCCCCGAAAGTGAAGGGATAACGAAAGACAAACACGGTGAGAGGGTGAGAGAGGAAATTCATGCCCGAAGTATAATTTGAATCCAGGACCTACTGCTTAAAACCGGTCATCCATATATATATATATATATATATATATATATATATATATATATATATATATATATATATATATATATATATATATATATATATATATATATATATATATATATATATATATATATATATATATATATATATATATATATATATATATATATATATATATATATATACTATTAACGTGAATTGGAAATAGTAAATTTAAAACCTTAAATAATCTTAAGCACTTCACTGTTATAAGAACATTTAAATAATATATTTTTAAGATTTCGTTTACGTAAATAATAGTTTTCGTAAAAACCTCAACGAGTATTTTCTTTCAAGGCAAGAATTCAATTTTATTTCCATCGCATATCACGAAATGTTACTAAAAGAGCAGAAAATTATGTCACAAATGACCAAATACATTAGGGAGAGTTGCTGTCTTCCTCGCAAATTCTCCGAGTCTGCATGGAAATCGAGTTATAGGGGGAATACTTTTTAACCTTTTCATTCGCGCATCATAGTTTAGCAGAATAATCTTATGACATTAACGAGAAAGCAGTGTAGCGAGGATAATCCAATTTCTTCACTCGTCGCGTCATGTTTCGTTATCTCAGGAGCGACAATTTCTTGTTATCAGCATTTAAGCGCTTCGCAGCCATCCTCGTCGCCTTCGTTAACATTACCGAGAAAGGATTACTTTTAGTTTTGTGATGATGAGATTTAATTAAACACGTACCAAAATAAAGACAGTGAAGTTGTACATCAAAATAATTATTTGTTAAATGTCATGTCATATTTATCATATAGAAATGTCGTTTCAAATTATGTAATTTCTCATCTTTTAAAAATATTTGTATTATAAAAAAATCTTTATTTTTGCCCACTATATATATAATAAATTTCTGTTTCAAATATAAATTAATATGTTGAATATTAAAAAGCCGAGAAATTCAGAGTATTCTTAATATTAAATGTTTTATTTTTTATAAAAATTCGTAGAATATATTAATATTTCTTTTTCATGAACATTGCACTGTTTTAAAACGCTAATACAGATTTTTTTATTTTTGCCTTAGATGGATATGTATTTCCATATTTTATTTTTAAATGAAAGTTTTTTCTTTACACGATTTTTATGAAACATAACTAAGTGTAGTTATAGTGTAGTTTCTAATTTAATATTTTCCATTTTACTTAAGCTATAACAACTTCAAAGATTTAGCAATGACATGCCCATCTTAAAATAGCTAAATTTCAAAAGTTTGTGTTCAAAAAATCTTTAAGCGTGAAGAAGATGGAGTAGTAGTAAGTATATTTACATGCATTTTAAAAGAAACACGGTTACTATTTACTGAGCATTCATAATATCTTGCCATAAGATATATATAAATAGAGATCCCTTTACATTTTGAAGGATTTTGTCAAATTGCTTCAAAGTTTACATAAATTGCCTCATAAATATAAAAAATGAAGTATAAAATTTATGAAACACATTCAAAATAGTAATGTTGTTAAAAACAAACAGTACGCTTATTTCTTCTTATTACTAAATACATTTCCTTTTATGTAATTTATCTCAATATCTTATTTTTTTATGTTTTTAATTTCAACTATAGATATAACTTTTGACATATTATTGTATACTTGCATCTGTAAAACTTTCACATATTTCTTATCATCATATAAAAAGTAATGCATTCGTTTTCAAAAATGATATCAAGGATATTATATCAAAATAAGATCACTAAACGCTATAACTTACAGAATTATTAGGTTGTATCTGGCATGGAACTATTTTAAACAATGAATGTTAAATCAGCACTGTAAAAAGAAATATAAACTAAAGCATTAAATTTTATAAAGTGACAAAAAGATTTTGACGGAAAAGCCTTACACTTTCATGTAATTTAGAAAAACAAAAATTATGTATTTTTTAATTGTTCAAAAATTTTCATAGCAGAAATGCAAGCAAACTAACGCAAAATATAAATCAACCTGATGAAATTGTGAAAATAAATTATTTCATTTTATTTAAGCTTATAACATTTCTTTTATTTTAATGACTCAAATTTTAATTTAATATGATAATACATTTTATTTACCAAAAATATTAAAATTGTGCTTAAGTATTTGCTATGTAAACTTTGTCGTAAAATATCAAAGTTTATCTAATATTCACAATAAATACCATTCAGAAACATGAACAAATACGTCTTAAAAAACTAAAAATATAAGTAATATACAGGAAAATTAGCAGACTATTTATAGTACAGTTATGATGCAAATGATGTGAAAAAATATTAATGTTTTGACTGTAAAATTATAAAGGGATTTAAAAGAGTAATACATATAGAGGGGAAAATGTTATTTATAATAGAATTATTTATATCCTTATAAAATAAAAATGCATTAAGTTATATAATAATAAGGAAAATGTAACAAGTAACTTTTAAAATGTCAGGAAATGAAATAAACATGTTTTTTTACATTTCTAAATAATATGTATAATATAAGGAATTTTAAATTAAAAAATAATTTTGCAACTTTTAAAATATAGTAATTTACGTACTGACTAAGGCTAAACAAAATCTGTTTAAAATACTTGTATAGTTAATTCATTTCAATGAAATATGAATCTGGTAAATCAGATTGCAAATAAAATAAAGATCACATAAATATTTTAAAATATTAATGAGAACAATCAAACAGGTCAGCCTTTCATCGTTAATAAAATATATGTATTAAATTTAATGAATGAGCTAAGTTTGTGTAAATTTACGTCTGCTAAATTATAAATTACTTTATATTTACAAAGTTTGTGAGATGTTAGAAATATATATGTTGTTCATAAAGATTTAAAAAAATTAAAATTTAAGGATTATTAATTTTATTTATTATATTATTTAAATTAGTCCCGTAAATAATTCTTAAAATTTTACTGTTCATTAGGGTAATTTCAATTAGATATTTTTATTAAAATATTTAGAACTAAGCAAAACTTTTATAATGCTTCAAAATGTAAAATTTTTTACAACCAAGGTATTATATTTACAATCTAATGAGTGTCTAAGCTAAAAGAATAATTAATTCTTGCAATCAAGTTTAAGTTAATAGTTTATATTAAGTTAAAGTAATGTTTATGTCAATAGTATTAGGTTATAATTATTCCTTTTTGAAACAAACATTTCATAACGTTATTTGAAAATATCTAATATATATATTATGCAATCCCTAGTATTCAATACATATAGAGAAAGAATAAATATTTTTACTGGTCTTCGATTCGAGAATTCACAGATTCGATTCCCAACATAGGCTTGGATCTTCATAATGGTTCGATATCCATTTTAAAATAAATTTCCTTGCTTAATTTGCCCTCATGTGAAAAAACTTATTGTTGAGCAACAAAGTCAACCGTATTTTCTTTATAATTATAATGAAGAAATTAACTCCTACGAAGAAAATCACTTAATTATTTTTCAGATTTTTTTCGTGGTCATCTCATTCCTTATTAATCACTTTCTCTTTCTGAAGTAACTTGTTAAAGTTCTCAAATTTTACACTATTATATTTATAACTCTCAAATTTTAAAAACAATTCTGTCAGCCCTCACTAATATAGTAGTGATATGAAGAAAATACAGACTAAAACGCGTATGTGCAACACTAACAGCAATTAATATTTTTACTGTCTTTAAATATTAACTCTCAATGTTTGGAAGGTATCCTGTAAGTGTTGAATCAAGTGACTTAATACTTTCTTTAAATTAACATAACATAGTATTCAGCTTTAAAATTTAATTACGAAACATAATGTTATGCAAGTAAAGTGCATAGACGAATTTTTCTCAATTTTTCATGAAATCATGATCTTCAAAATATTTATTGAATTTAAAAAAGGCCATAAAAATTGAGAATTTCAAATATTTTTGTTCATTTGTTTTAAAATAAATAAAGTATAGTTAATAGGATTAAGATTTATGCATAAAATAAACCTAGAACTTATGAAAAGTTTGATTTAAAAACAAAATATTTATTGTGCTTACGAAAAAAGTTGGGCATTTCATCAAATTTCAATTTTTTAATGATTTATTTAACTTTTCTAATCTATATTTCAGATTTTATTTAAATATTTTCTTTACCTACAGTATTATTTTAGAAAAGAAAGGATGTTTGCCATAAATAGCATTATTTTTTTCATATTATTTTTTCAATATTTGCAACGATCCTGTATTTTATAAATTACAAAATATATAAAATAAAGTGTATATATAATTATTGAGAGAAATTAATTAATATTTTGTTTGAGGTATGATTTAATACAATATAAGAATTGAATATGTAGAATTAATTATCCAAAATGTTAACTAAATAAGATTACTAAAAATTTAAAGGTCAATTCTTTTATCAAAAATGCTCCTTAAATTGAAAAAATAATTCACTTTAAAAAATTAACATTCATGACCATATATAAGTTTTGAATAAAAATATTTTCATTTATAAGCACCAGAGCAGTTTATTATTAAAAACAATTTTTAGAAATGATGAAAACTGTTGATGTTTTCAACTTTGTTTTTTATTATTCATTAACCTCAAAGTTTAATGTATTTACTTACAAGCAAAACATAAATTTAATATTTGTATTTTTTAAGAATTATTTTATAATATAATCATAAGTTTATTCAAATCTTCTGCAGATTAATTTCAGACTGTATTATTTTAATTAAATATATTCATACAATCTAATTTTTAAAGAAATACTAAAAGTTCACATAAAGAAAGTAGTCCAGATAAATAATTAATTAAAGAAAATGGTCCAGAAAATTTATTAGTTTATATTAAAAATGTCTACTTTCTCTTCCTTGTCTACTTTCTCAGAATTATTATAAAATAAATAATTCTGAAAAATATAAAAAAATAAAGTTAATTAAACAACTAAAAATGACATAATAAATTAAATCATAAGTTTTTCAAAAAAATCATCTTAAAAATTCAAATAATAATTGAAATTGCTTCACTTGAACTTCTATATAGAAAGTTTAAGCAAGTGGAAAACTTATTATTAAGCAAGTAGATATTAGTGAAGTTAAGCCCTAAAATAGCTTATAATGTAAACTTTAGCTTTTAAAGGCAGCTTTTGACGTTGGAAATAATTAAGGAAAATATTTTAATTTAAGGAAATATTTTCAGCCATTTCTAGTTCAAACATGATGTTTTATTCCGAACAAAATTCTTTGGTTCAGATTTCAATATCTTTGATGTTTTTTACTCTATTTAATTGTACTTAAATGACACATCAGGTCCCAATTACAATAATTAATCATTTGTTTCGTGATGAATCGTAGAATAGAAAAAGTAAAGGACAAATATATGTTGTCTCACGAATTATTTTTTTCATGACCACAAATTTCAACAAAATTAATTGCTTAGTCTTTCAAAGAGATGAAGCATTTCCTTTAATTAACCGACCCAATTAATCTTTCAAAAATTTTTAACATTTCTAATGAATGCATGAGGAAGTAGCAATTCAAATTTCATTTTTAATTGGTCTTACAAGTCTTATTTTTCATGCACCATCGATATTTTATTACTTATTTATTAAGAACTAGAAGTATTAAGTATCATATAATAGAAAAAAGTAACGATGGATAAAATTTATCAAAAATAAATAAATCTTTAATTTTCATGTAATTTTACCTTCTCATGTATTTTCTCATATATCTATACCTATCTATACGTATGTATGTATATATATACATATCTATATATATATATATAGATAGATAGATAGATAGATAGATAGATAGATATAGTTATAATGCGATTAACGTCTGTGATGTATATCCTTCATTACAAACGAAATTTTTATTAAATATGATAAAGAAATGTAAAAAGGAGGATGCGTTTGTATTTGTAAGCCAAAAGGCAGCAAGTGGAAAGGAAACATAAAATGAATATTTTCAATATTTGAACATTAAATTTTTAAACACAGTATCGCCTTGCAGTGTCTTTATGAAAACCTATCTTTATACATACGGCTACTATATCTTTATTACATTAACAATGATATTCACGATCAAAACAATCAATACTTATGCATAATTTATAAACAAAATTATCTTGTTTAGTTATTATTAAACACCAATTATCTATAATATACTTTTTGAAGGCTAAATATTACAGAATTCCATGCAGAGAATGTTTCATTCTTGATCATAAGTAATCTCTAGGAATTTAACCAAACAGAACTCATAAAATATTTATTGTTTTACAATTTATAAATGAATGTTTAAGAAAATCAGGGAATGAATTTTTTTGTTTTCTTACCAATATTGACTTTTAGACATTTACACAGATTTATATTAAGAATAAGAACTTTACTTGTTATTATTACAAGATCAAAATAAAATATGAAACAAAGGCCATTTGTTACATAGGTGAATTACATAAATTTGCAATTTAGTTCTTTAAAAATTCAATAGCAGGCAGTATACTATTTTCCTACATTGTCAAGTTGGGTTATTCCTTAATAAAAGAAGTTAAAAAGCCAGGCAACTAACATCAGCTGTAAAGCTGTCTACTATATGATAGTCTAAATATATAAAGCAACAAAGATTACAGACATTCCTTGCTTTTTTGTCTTTTTTATATATTATTTTGTATCTCTCAATGTGTGATGTGAATAAATTAAAAGCATCTCTAAAACGAAATTATTTCTTCGTATTTAATTCACTTTTCAGATTGTGATATGAATTATTGATTACTTATCAAGATGATGAAGTCTTAACTTCAGAAAATTTCGGTTAACAAGAAAAATTGGTTGAGAGAAATCATCACCAAGTTAATCTCAAATACCTCCGAGCTATTCTTTCTCGAATTAATTCAAGCCGAAAATGGAACTTTTCTTTCGCTATCCCTTACATACGCTTATCGATTATTTGTAATTTAGTTTCCGCTTGCTCTAAATGAAGAGAGAAATTGGCCTGAAAACGTATGAGCATTTTGCCCGCTGAGGCTGTGTGTAATCAAGATCTGTTTCAGGAAGATTATAGTTCTGGTAAATGTTTCTTCTTAATCAGGTGCTTAATCACTTGAGATTTCATTACTGAAAGAGTTATACTTAAATTTAAAATAAATTAGGTATAAAATATTAATAATGACTAATCACGAAGATTTTAGTTTATACATTAACACATATATTTCAAAATCTTGCATCTGTAATTTACATGTACAAATATTAATTTATGATGTTGTTTAAAATAAATTTGTTGTGCATGAAATGATACATAAATTGCAGCCATTATATATCATATTCTAAATAATCATTTAAAAACATTTCATTGAATATTATCCACTTTAAGTTATTTCTCTTATCAAACGAGGAATTAAATGATAACTCATATTAGAATAATCCATGTTACATATTGATTGTTTGAAATTCATTACCAGTTTTTAATAAGTTGTAAGAATCAATAAAAAAACCAACTCCTGATTTATATTATACCTAATTGATTCTTTTTTACAATAAATTACAGTAACATTATTGACTTCAAAATGATAATCTAATGAAAAGTGACTAATATACAAATTATTTTTTTTATTATTTAGCATTTTAAATTTAAATAAAATTGCAAAAGGTCTCAAGAATATATCATGAAAAGAAATCAATCCGTTTTATAAAGAATAATATTTTAAAAATAAGTTTTGCTAACTATTCAATTTTTTAAATAATTAGATTTTTATAATCATGAAAATTATGATTTGATTATGTGTTTATTAACTTTACAAGTTTAAAATTAACTAAACAAATTTTAATTAACATAGTTAAAAATAAAATGTTAGTTTAAAAACGTATACAATGTATTTTCATCTTAATGAATTAGATTCTTATTTTCATTTTATCACATTAATTGGGACTAATTATTTGCATCCTGGGAGGTCCGAGTTCGAGTCCCGGTTCGGGCGTGTATGTACTTCTTCTCTCTACCTATTCTGTCTTTGTCCTTTCCTTGTATGAATGGGTTGTGAATGGTTGCCTACCATATAAACGGGTACCTATGGCAAGTGTGTAGAGCAAAGTCGTACTTTCACCTACATGGTACACTGATTAAAACGAAAGACTTAATTTGCGTAGCATAGCGAGCTTGGCTTGTCCAAGTGTCATTAGTAAACAACAACAAGAAATTTCTTTACGAAACACTTAACATTAATTTGGTATTTAGCACCTGAATAGTCATATTGATTTGTTAAATTCATACATTTTCATACAAGAAATTAAGAAGATGTCTTTCATTAAATATTATAAGAATTTACCATATTTAAATAAATGTAGAAATTAAAATATTAGAATGCAGGAATCATGTTTAAGAAAAATGATATTCATATATTTTTGAATATTTTTTTCATCTTTCATAAATATTGAAGAATATTTATGCTTCTGTATTCCATCTTATTATATCATCCCAAAGAGTAAAAGAAAATAGTTTCACAGAATCAAACCAGAAAATGAATATATTTTCAAACCTGGAAAGAATTTCTCTTCTAGAATATCAAAAATTTCTGAAATACCGTTGAAATTTGCATTTTGGATTAAGAGTTTGATGTAAATAGGATTTTCACAGGAAATTCTAAGCTGTAAGGTTTATTGAAATTTAAAATGCGTACAGACCTTACGTATATAGCATTTGTTTTATCATAGAGTTTTCATATAAGCCTTTCAAGATTTTTTTCATTTGAAATTATTGTGCAATATTGACTTATAACATTCTAAATAAATTATTTTTAAATCCTTCTATAAAACAAAAACGTTTTACTTGTGTTTTGAAATTGTTTCAGTAATAATATTTTTAATTCTTAATATTTATGTTTTGAACAGATAAATATAATACTGCTAAATAATTTAACAAATACCTTAGAAATTAAGACAAAATGCATATAATTTGGATAAAATATCTTCTTATTAAATTTTAGCAGAATAAGAAGACAGTACTTATTTTTCTTCAAAATAATTGCATAAAATACAGGCACAATAATTATAATAATTAAAACATATTAACTTTATTTTGAAAATGATATTTTTAGGCATACAACTTATATGAAAATAAGCAACATTATGTATATAAACTTCATTTTTTTAATAATACACTTAATCAAAAATCATTATATATATTTCATTATAAATATTTCAGTGTTTTTTAAAATTGAATTAAGAATTCATTATTTTTTAACATCTCAAAATTAAATACAATATATTTAGCCTTTTTATTACCAATAACTTAATTTAATATTTTCTAATAAAAGTACGTTTCATTCAATGAATTTATACATTATATTAATTATTGAATGCAATTACTAACGATACAATAGTTAAATTTAAGCTGATTAATTTGATATTCTTAACTGTAATTTATTTTTAAAATTTATATTAATCATCAAAATTAATAATTGTAAATCGTATTTCATTACTTCCAGAAACAGAGGATCAACAGTAATAAAGGTATCGATATGAGATTAAATTAATTAATTGTATATTACAATTTCAATTTATCTTAGTTAAAATGTCATGTCACTAGAAATTTTAATATGTTTTTAATAGAAAATAGCAAAATAAATCTAGTAACATATCCTTATTGCTGAAGAAATTTCCTATTTATTTTTTTCTCCGCAATGAAATTGCTTTCTATTTCATACTATAATGATTTGTAATATATTAATATCCTAATTTTTTATAAAAAATTAAAGTAACGTGTTACTCAAAAAACATTTTTGTTTTTAATAAACTTAAATGATGCAAAATAAATTTAAAAACATCATTTGAAAAGCATCAACTTTGTTAACAGCATAGTTTTGAACATTTTCATTAATTAATCCTATTCTTATTTATTCTTATCCTTTTCTTATTCATAATTACATGACCATATGAAGGATGTCCTTTAAAATATGAAAACAAATTTCAATAAATTCATTAAATGTTAATGTTTTATTAAATATTAATTAATAATGTTAATGTTTTATTAAATATTAATTAATAATGTTAATGTTTTATTAAATATTAATTAAATATTTTTGCTTAGTTATTTAATATTAATCATTGCTATTTTTTAAATACTGTTTTCAGATTTTATAACCAATTTTGTTATATTTTCCTGACATTATTTTGTCAATTTTAGATTTTGTTTTTATGTGATGTAACTCATTAAATGAATATCTAATTTATTAACACACTTGATAAAATAAAAAATAACTAGTTTTAGTATTTCAAATTGAATAATTATAGTTACAAGAGAAGTTTATAAAATTGTCTCAATATTGAAACTCATTAGAATAAATATATTCTTGAAAAATGAATTATAATTCTGTTGTTAAATTTGAATTTGCTATTTCAATATTTTTAATTAAATAAATTTCAGAGATGTAAATAAAATCATTAATGAGTTCTCATTATTTATATTTTTTCCTTGTGATTAAAATGAAAAAATAATCATTAGTTTAATTTAATAATTTTTCTTAGATATGTCTTTATATTTTCTAAGACATAAACTATTACTATTACATACATATACATGATCTTTTGTTCATCATTAAATATTTCAATACTAATATCACGAATAAAAATAAACTTATATTTTCAGATGTTATTTCTAATGTTGTAGAGCACAAACACATAATAATATAATATTGAAATAAAAGAAAACTTAATAAATGATTATAAATGGAGTAATAAAATCTTATGAATGCTATAATTGGGATGCATGAATAAGAACTATATTAATTATGTATAAGATTATATAGAGCCCATTTTGTGTTGTAAAAGTTGGCATGATTATCAATAACGGCAATTTTACTTTCTGTGCGAATTACTTTTTTTAAACATAAACAGTATTCACTAGTCTTAAAGAATACTAGTGGTCGAATTCTAACTCGTGACCTAACTTGGTTATAACAGCTTTAATCTGTTATAAAGCATTTAAGTATTCATCGACTGTTACTTCCTTCTACGGACTTTTCACAGACAGCCGCTTTGCTGTTATACATCCATAGGTACTTGGAAAATTTTCAAATGTCTTTTGTTATTGAAAAAAATACAAAAGATATTTAAAATTTTTCCACGCACTACGGAAAAATAAATATTAGGAAGTACAAATACAAAATCTATTTCTCATTGCACTTCAGTGACTAAAATAGAACACTCTTCTCCTCTACTAAAAGTGTTCAATAACACAAATTTTCACATTTAATTCAGTTTACATTTAAATGGAAAGGTATATATTGAAGTAAATCCTAATCTATCATGTTTACTTTGAATTTGAGATAGTTACGATAGACTATAATTTAATTATTTCATCCTCTTCTCTTTTAAAGTAAATTCAAGAAAAAAATAAATGTCTTGTAATGTTATAACATTTGTTGTCACTCTACCATATGTTAATAAAAGCTATAAAAGGCTGTCTGTGAGAGTACTGTGTACAAGTTTGAGTTAAATGAAATTTAATTGACTTGATTGCAAATGAAATGATTCCTAAAGAAACTTCTTTTTTATTTTTCAGAGGAATAAATCACAGTAATTCAATAAAAAAAGCAAAATTACATTTTTCTTTTTTTAAAAGTTGTGAAACCTCAAACAATGCCATACTAATTTTCAAATTTTTCAAAAATGTAAGTATTCTGATAAATATCTCCTTAAAAATATTTTATAGAATTATTCATTTTGCTGCGTTGTTTCCTCACAATTTATAACAATAGTATAAAACTATTTTTTGTCAAACACACATAATTATCTTATATTTATATGTTTTTATTATAGATTATATTTTATGTATCCACAGCGAAAAGCTTAAAAATGCATTTGCAAATTAACAATACGGGACACCCTTCCAAAATTTCTATTAAACTGTATTTATCTAAAATTTGATATTTAGTTTCAAATGTTTTGAATAATAATTTTTAAAAAGTCATTAAATGCCTATTTTTGCTTTCTCTCACAAAAACAGTTGAACTAAACTGATATACAATCTAAATACAGTAAATTTTCTTGAAAAAAATAAAAGAATTTAGCAGACAATATTTAATACAGATTTTTACTTATAATTTTTCATAAAAGAATCTCATTTATCATCTTTATATTCTTATTTAAGGAAACTTTATTTGATTATTAATTTTCTTGAAACTTTTCTTAATTTCATCAAATCCTTGTAAATATGTAATAATCACTTAATTTATATTGACCATTTTATTAGACTTCGCATTGAGTTCAATCCAATTCCTAATTTCAATTGAGAAATATTATAAAATTTATGCTATTTCTTCTCCATTTTGCTATAAATAGAAAAATGCTCTGTTCAAAAATTTTGTGAAACTTTGAACTTAAATATCGTTGCATATTTTGGTACAAAAAAACAAAATCATTAGATTCTTGACGTATCATCAGTTAACTATCAACTATCACATAATTTTATTTGTTTACAATGAACATGAGTTTATTTCTGAATACAGTTCTTAGCTTGATTATAAATAACCAATCAATTAATTAAAAATCTGAATCATCATTCAATATTTCAATTATTAACTCAATATTTAACTTTATAAAATCATATGATTACTTTTAGTGCCTAATTTGCTTTATAGAATGACATGAATTTTTTCGTAAATTTATATTGAAAACTAACTATAAAGCTTTAATTTCTTATCAACTTTTAAATTAACTATCAAGTAATTTACAAAAAATAATTTTTATTTATTTTTCCATTTCGAACTCTTTTTATACTTTAGATTATTTAGCGGGTTGATCTTATGTTATTAGTGATTCTATGACAAAATTGAGTAATAGACTTGATTTTACTATCCAGATATAATTTTGACAAAAAAATATCCCCAATATGCTAAGAAATTAAAAATATTAAAAAATTCTATTTATTTCTTAAATAAAATAAGGTTTTGACATTTTTGAACAACTCTGAAAATATTAACTAAAAATAATAAATGGCTTTTTTTCCATTTTCTTTAAGAAGCTTAGTGTAAATTACATTTTGACACTAACGTAAGAGCAAAGACTTAGAAGTAATCCGATTTCTTTTCTCAATTTCATGTCATTCTTTATTTGGAAGTGAAGATTATTTGTTACTATCACATAGCTACTTAGCCATATTTATTTTAACGTTTCTAGGCAAAAACATCTTTTTTAGATTAATTAATTTTAGGGTTAATGCACTCAATTTTTAGCTATGTTTAAAAAAGTAATGACGTTAGAAAATATTAGAAAGGAGATTCATATATTTTTTATTGTTAAGGATTTGATAATTTCTGATAGAGATACATTCTGTAAAGTGTATGATTTATATATGTATTGCTGTTAATTAATAATAACTATACATTTTCTACATTTGAAAATAAATATGTATTTATCAAGTATTTAATATAAGTACTTATGTATTTAAATATTTCAAAATATGTTATATATATAATAGTTAATATTTGTGTCTCTTAAGTGGTTTGGTATTGTTTCATGCTACTTTATTTCAATTACTTCAAACATAATAACATTTTTACAATAAAGTTTTATGGTATGATTATATTTATACAAAGCACTTATTAATTATCATTATAAATAACTTTTGCTTTTTTATTGATTAATATGTTAAAACCAAATTCTATATTACTAGCCAAAATTCATTAGTTTTTTATATACATATTTATTGCTTAAAATCCCACAATTTATATACATGCGAACATATATTTATTTAAGTAATTATTTGTCTTTTTCCTACGTTGAATACATTTTGGTATAAAAATATTCATTAATTCAACATTATGGAGAGAAATAAGTAATATAAAACAGGTTTTGGGTTTGAAATATCTTCCGCAAAATTTAAGCTTATTTTAGAAGCTCAATAAAGTATATGCTCTGAGCATTCTCATTACTTTCTTTTGAAATAGAAAACAAAATATTACAAAACATTTTGCTAACATAATATCTTCAAAAGAAAATAAAATTGTTTTAACAAAGAAAATTTATTAAAGAAGACATTTGTGCTCATAAATATTGATTACTTCAATGAATAGAAAATTTTAATGTTAAGAGCAATTATAAAATCATAAATACATTCAAAAATATAATAACTCAAACTTTATGCTCCATCATGACAGAATTTTTTCCTATATACGTTAATATTTTATACAGATTTTAAAATATTTTTATTGCAATGTATTGCTAAATTTGCTCAATTCAAAGATGCTTTCATCAAAATATTTAATAATTATAATTTTTAAATAGCATGATGTTAATCCCATTAAACTAAATGATGTATTTTAATGAAGAAATTAAGAAATTTTTGCTATTTTTTTAATTAAATGTTTTAATTTTATTAGAAATACTTAACGCTTATACATAATTTACTGAAATTAAAATGTTTTAAAAGCACACAGTTTACTTAATAAAATATATTCTCTGAAATGTAATCCAATAAATATGTACATTTAAGTAGTAAAATTAGATTAGAACGTTAATGGTAAAATAGAATTTTCTATTTAATCAATAATTACTTTCGCATTTTGATAATGATATTTTACATTCAAAAATTATTTTAATATGTATAAATCTTGGAAAAATTTCCAATTTATAAAAGTGCAATAAGATATTTTAAACCTTAAAATCCATAAATCTTTATATTGAGGTTCAATTATTCAAATTTATAATTTACTTATTTTAATTACATGAATTTTTACCGATATAAATTTAGAATTAATTTTACACTAACATTCTTCATATTTATATTAATAACAATAAATGAAATTTTATAAAATTATATACTTAATGTAAAACATTTTCTTTGATTATTGAAATTTATTTAAATTTGTTGAATAACATTGCTTAAATCCAAATTGTAGTTTGAAACAAAACAGTTAAAAAGTTCCAAATATGCCAGTCCAATATTTCTTCTTTTAACTTTGGTTCCTGTACTATTTTTAATAAAAAATATAAGTTATCACATCTAAACGAATACATAAAATTTTCAAATAACTATCTAAACTCATACAAAATTTTAAATATTTCATACGTAATATGTAATTAAAACATAAGATATTAGAAATGTTTAACAGTATTTTTTATTTCTTAATTCAAACATTAAAATTTTATCAGAAATCTTAAATATGTAAACGTTAGTTCAGCTAGATTTTATTATTTTAAAATATCAATGCAAAGATGAGTTTAACCTAGAAATATATTGAGAGAGAGGACTATAACGGATTTCCTATTATAAAATTTTAGTATCTTCATTATTAGTAGTAATATTCGCTAATAGCTGAAACAATTAATTTATTAAATAAGTATATTTTACATATTTATGTACTTTACTGCTTCATTTTATTAACTATATAAAACAGTTTTAATTTACCATATATTTTTATTCAATTTTGCTCAGACGTAATGAACTAGTCTGGATTGTTTGATAAAAAAATTTTGATTTGAATAAATGTTTTATTTTTCTGTTAGTCTCCATGGTGGAACTTCTTATTTTATTAAACATTCATCTAATACATCTGTAAATAAGACATTGGATCACATACACTTAGTGATCCAATGTCTTTTTTTACAGATGTATTAGATAAATACAAAACAATTTTGAAAATTTTCAAAAAAAATATGTTTTTGAAAAAAACACACACGAATTCCTATTATATGTTTACTGTGGAAAAATAACATTTCACAAAGTCTTTTTTAAGCACAATATGCATTTGAATGCTTATTTTACTTGTATTTCCGGTATACATTTATTGAAAAATCTATCACAAATTTACTAGAAAATATTTTATGTTCGGTATTGACCGTATAAAATCAAAATTACTAGTATATTTGATACCTAACCATCTGTTGCAATACCTGTTATACATATTCTCATGTTGAAAATGGGCCGAGCTGGCAGCCGAATGGTTAGCGCTCTTGCCTTCGGTTCAACAGTTCGTGGGTTCGAATCCCACCTTGGGCATGGATGTTTGTAGTGGTTCGGAATCCACTTTAAACCGTAAGTCCCGGTCTAATTAGCCCTCGTGTGCAAAAAATGACCGTTGAGCGACAAACAAACCAAACCAAACCATGTTGAAAATGGAGGTTCGTTGTGACCGTTTAGCCCGTTGGTAGCAATTTATAGTGAACCACTTGATGACTTATCCACCAGATACCAGCTTCATCACAGAGGAACAAACAAATCTCCTGACATGAATTTGTTTAACCAACTTTTCCGTACGTCCATTCACAGCACTATTCCCAAACACTTGACATATGCAGCAGCTGATGAGCCCACTTTGAAGTCATAAAGCAAACAACATCGAACGAGCATTTTGAACAAGTCCATTTCTCTTTGCTACTGTACGAGCTACGATTGATGAATGTGCACGGTGGGCCTGCTTTTATAATGACTTACATTCCCATTCTCGAAGGACTAGTGTCTCAACCATGTCTTTCACTTATTTGTATTCTTATTCTCAATTCATTAAATAAAAACGGGAAACCGCAAGAGCTTTCTTTTTTACCTTATACTCTTATTTTTGTGTCATTTTTGCATCATCTTAAATTTTTTTATCAGGATAGTACAGAATCTAGGATAATTTAAATATTTTACTTTTCGATTTCCAACAAATGTATCCATTTCAGGAACTTTTCAATCAGAAATATTAAAAAAAATTTTGTATTGTTTCTCCACTTAGCAAACAAAACTAAACATGAATAAAAAAAATGTAAATTATTAACCCAAATTTCTCAAAAATGAATATTTTGAATATGAAAACTTATTTGTTTTATGCAAAAAACACTCATAAATTTTAAAACAGTTTTTAAAAAAGAAAATATTATGCACTTAATTAAGAAACTCACTTTTTAAATAAAACACAAAAATTATGCAGTAATTTATCATCTTCTAAATACATGATAAAGCTTTATTTTTAAGAAATATTTTTCTTATAATGTTTCCTAATATTATTAAAAACTAATTTTAATTCAGAAACGTTAATTTAAAGATATTTCTATCAACATAATACAAAGCATATTAAATAATGTAAGAAATATCAAAGAGGAAAAACTTATACTTTACTCAAACAGTTAATTATTTTTAAATATAATAGTAACTTAACCATGAATTCATAAAACAAATACATAAATCATTAATAAATTCCTACATTACAATAAAAAATTTCTATAAAAACACAATCAAGATGTTTGTGTTTTTACCAAAAAAAAGAGGTTGTGTGTGAAAAGATAATATTTTAACATTTTCATATGCCTAATTTAGAAAAACTTCCTTTCATTAAAAAAGGATATTTCCCTTATCAAACATGTTTAATTTTCTCGCAGAAAAATGTCAAGTAAAAATATACTTCATTTCTTTACAGATATGAGTGTAAAAGAATGTAATTACTTTTTTTTAGTATAATTCCACACGATGTTTTAAAGAAGAGAAATAAAACCAAATCAAATTTGTTCTGAATTTCAGGAAAAGAGAATATAAATTACAAGGTTTCTTTTTCTTGTACCAAAATCCATTAATTCTGATTTTTAAAGGAGTTAATATACGACTGCATTTGAGAAAGTATAAATTTTCAATACTTAATTTAATTTGTTAAACGATAACTTATTTACTAGTAATAAATAAGAATAAGCATCATATGGACGAAAATGTGAAACTTTTTATTACAACCTTTTATGTGGAGGATCAATAAATATTTTGCCAATGTTTCAACAACTATTTTATCATCATCAGCAGTATCAAAACGTTTCTTCTAATAACCTTATTCACAGTTATAGTTTTCCACATTTGCTTGATGTTTTTATTGTACAAATAATTTTCTACTATTTTATTATATTTCTTTCAATCTGTCACTTCATATGATTTATAAATTTTATTAATATTTTTTTTGCATAAGTGTTTAACTTCATGCAAAAAGAATATTATACTCATTTTTATTTAGTATAAATTAAAATAAATGAATTCTGGATCTGAGCAATTTGAATAAATTTAATATTATTTGCCTACTTTTTTATTTATTATCATAACTTTCTTAAACTGTTTGACAGTTTAAATCACTTTATAATTACAAGTGGAAAATTTATTTTTAAGAGCGCTTCCAAATTTTCTACATATTATATACCTGTTAATTAAATAAAATGATAATAATTTAAGAGAAAAAATGTTGTTGTTTTTGTTGTATTGTTTATATCTATTGTTAATTTTTTATTTATATGTTTCTTCAATGAAAGTAATGAAACTTATAAAATTAATTCAATATTACACACTTAAACTAAAAAAGCATACTCTACGAAGCACTTAAAGAAAATCTGTTAAACAATAGAAATTTGCTATTTTTACACCATTCAATATATTTTAGGACTATTATTGAAGATTTTACTATATTAGATATTTTTCTGGCGGTTTAAAACTTTTACTATATTTACACAATTTTTGAAAATATACATACACAATGTATTTTAAAAATTCTAAAATTGAAAATCTTCTACCATAAAATTATAAAACTATTTACTTTTAAAAAACCAAAATTACTTTCTAAATCAGTTGTATATTTTCGTTTAGTAATAGAACTTTAAATGAAAAAATATAGAAAATCTATTTGCTCATAAAATTGTTATTAAATTTATTTTAAGATTATGTATAATTTTACTTTATTTGTATTATATTTATGTATATTTGAAAAAGGTAGGTTATATACAATTTAAGTAGATATTATAATTAAAAAAGAAATACTATTATAAATTTTACTAAAATATAAAAAATGAAAGTGCACAGCATAAATGCTTGTGAGTCTTTTCTATTCTTTAAAAATTACAATATTAAAAATGCAATTAATTATTGTTAAATCTGCTTAATTTTATTCATTTAGTTTAAAAATATTAAAATAACTTATGAAACCCGAATTTTATGACATAGTAAAACATTCATTCAAAATTATTTTAAACTGAATATTAAGATTAATTTCTGATTAAGCTCTAAGCTTAAGAATGTTTTCAATCAAGGAAGTTTATTCCTTACCAAACAATTTGTAATTACAATACTTAATCTTCTTTACTCGATAATTCTGTATTCTTTACCAGTTTTTTGGACAGGTTTTAATTCGAAAATTGAAAATCTTCTACCATAAAATTGAGCTTTTTTTAACCAAATTTAATTTAGTGGAGATAGATTTTTATTGCTTCTTTTGAAAATAAATTTGGCAACTACGATTTCTAGACTTTGCATTTTTTAATAAATATGTAAATTACTTCATCTTATTAAACTAATACAAAAGATTAAATAAACCTTGACTAAAATAAATAAAATAAAATTTGATTAAATTAAACGAAAAACAATTAAATTAAGCAAAACTTGAAATTTTATACTCAACTGATTTATTTTTACTAATATTAAAAGATCTAATATTAAAGAAACTGATTTAATTTATTGTTTTATTTAGTTACCTTTATATTATATATTTATTTTCGCAATTTATTTTACATTGCAAAATATGCCTACAACAATTTGTATGACTCGTTACTGTTTTTCTGAATTTCTAATTGATTATCATTTTAAGACATACAAATCTAAGTGTACAATTTTAACTATTGCTTTTTGTATATGTGTAAATCAATCTTTTAAATATATGAACAATGATAAAAACATTTAAATATAATTACTTTTTGCTTGTAAGATTGATTAATTATTTATCAGTCTTATAAATTAGTGAATGAGCTTTAAATCTTTTTTTAGTAAATTTAATTAATATTTTGAAGATTAATGAAGACATTTAATAATTCCCTGAAATCACTATGATGTTTTCTTTTTAATGAGATTCTGTAAAATAAAAAAATATTGCTTTATGTTATGTTAGGAAAATTCTTCTTCTGCATTGAACTGCTCTCACTTCATTATAGAATTAACTGCAGAAATTTCTTCTAGCATATAAATATCTTCGAATAAATTAGTATTACTTTACTTGGAGCAAAACTGGAACCACATACCATTCCTGGAAGAAACTGTTATTTCAAATCACCGATAAGTGGGTAAGAAAGTTTCTTCTGAGTTTCTTTATTACTTTTCCAAGAGTGGCTTTTCAGAAATAGTCGAAGTATCATTAAGTGACAATATATAGGATCATTTTTTTTTTCAGATCATGAATGAATATCGATTTTTCTATGAACATTATTCATGATCTATTCAGCTTTCAATGTACTTTCCACGTCATATCCTTATTTCAAGATGAATGGCAGATATTCCTTTGAAAGACACCATTTAGATGGTATTTAAGAAAAAATGTGAATGAAATACTAGGATAAAAACAATTCACTTTCTCAAAAACATTTTCAAAGGAAAGAGTAGTAACAAAAAATAAAGAATTTTATTTGATAAAATTGAAGCAGTTATTTGTTTCAAGAATATTTATCCTATTCTTAACTAAACACTTTAGAAAGATATTTTATTACTTTAATTTATTAAAAAAATAACTTAAATTCACACACACACACAAAAGTGTTATAATGTAGTATATCATATTACAAAAACATAATACTGATAGAAATATTAGTTAAATTTTTACATTAATTAAAAGAAGAGCTTGATATTTCAAAACCAGCTAAGTAAAAAATTTTACTTTTTCCCAATATCCTGTTCAGCGAAAATTTTTAACCTTCTGCACTATAAGAAAAATCGAAATAATCGTATATTGCAACGTATCTAATGCAGCGTTATCGTAGCAGCGAAGGCGATTGAATTTCCTTAATTCAGTTTCAAAAACCAAGCAGAAAAGTTCGAAATCAATAAATAAATTTTATGTGATTATTGAGCATTTTCCCTCATTCAGAGTATTTATTTAAATATTTGGAAAAACATAAAAATATAATATCAATTTGTTTGTAATATTAGGGTTGAAAATACATTAAAGAATACAACTATTAAAAATGGGAATCCTAATACTCTAAAAAACAAAAAATATTAATCTACAATTTGCAACTAAGATCATGTATTTACTAGCTAGATATCACTCTTGGGATTAGTGCCTTTTAACATTACGTTTTTAGTACTTTTGTTGACGATCTCATCTTTATATTTTTGTAATATGTGCTTTTTAAGTGGGAAACTTATTCGCAAAATTTCTTAAATAGTAAGATTTAACTACTTCTTAAATTAAGAACTTCTAATAACTTTGAAATCTAATTTACCTGAATTGGACATTTGTAATTACTTTTGCAAACGTAGCCACTTATGATATAAGAAAAGTGGAAATACACTATTCTTTATTAAAAAACTTTTATTTAGAATAAAATGAAAAAAAACTATCTTAAAATTTCTAAATTATATGATGAAGATAAATTTATCTGAATACAAATTGCAACTTATTAAATACTTAAATAAGATTCCTCACATCAGCAGCAGAAAAGATAAAATGAATATTTTTAAGAAAATAATAAAAAGTTTTCTCTTTCACATGTTTAATTAAAAAAATTAATTAGAAAAGCAGATTTTTTTCTAGTTAACATATTTATTTATAATACAAATTTATTACATATTTATTATTTATTCATAATACACGTTTTACTAATAATATAAATTACAAATTTGTATTAATTAATTTTTTTCTTTATTGTTCAGCTCTGAACATTTTTATGAATCACTTCAATTTAAAATTTAGCTTTCAAATGTTCATATTCTATATATTGTGGAATTACTAATACTTTTGTGGAGAAGTACTAACAGTTTCCATACACAATCTAATCACAAATATTGTTATTTAATCACAATAGCAGAAACTATCAGATGGTATTTCTGTATAAGTTTTCATAAACTAAGTGTGTATTGGTATAATATTGCTTAATGTAAACTTTATACGTCTTTACGAACTGCATAATTAAAATTATATTAATGATTATTTGATGCTAAATATTTTTCTATAATTTATATTAATTAAAATTTCAAATTGAATTATTATATTTATTTAATTTTTTTAAGAAACATTCAATAAATGTCAGTGAAAAATGACAAAAATAGGTTGTTCACAATAAGTTAACGGGATCGTTAAATCAAATTCACTAACAATTTGACAATATTTTTTAAAAAAGAATCATTTAAAAAGTGTGTTTTATGTTAATATGTGTTTTGTATACTTTTATGCATCTTAAGAGAAAAATGCTATTATTAAACTAATAATTTACAGTAAACTGCATTATTTAGCTATCAATAAATTTTTCATCTCACCAAATTATTTTTTTAGTTTGCTGATATCATAAAAATAAAATTTGCTGCTACCAACAAAGTTTAATTAAATAAAATAATAGTTATACATAAAAATGTGACTAGTATTCTGTTTTATTTATAAAGATTATCTGTGTATTTTCAAAGAATTAATGAATCCCCTAATACAATTACTTAAATGTAGTTTTTAAATCAATTTAATTTTCCACTGAAACTACTTGGTAATAGATTAATACAATGAATAGTAAGGAATAGTTAAGTAATTTTAATTCAATGTGAGTTTTTTATTTGCCCTGAATATTGTTAAATCATATTCTAATTTATTCCTTGCAATCTAATTAAATTATCCGTGTAACATGTGTTATATTTACAAAAGTGTTTGTTTTATTCAATATATTTTATACATTCGTGCATATGAGCAACATTATGTGATATAATTTCAAAGAACTTATTACATTAATATATTTTGCTTGAATATAAATTCTTATGAAATATTTTCCCTATTTGCTTCTAAGTATTTATTAAACGAGTTCTGAATAAGTTACTTTAATAAATATTAACATAATTTGTTGATTATATA
The DNA here is from genome assembly GCA_037975125.1 of Latrodectus hesperus. Lineage (NCBI taxonomy): Eukaryota > Metazoa > Arthropoda > Arachnida > Araneae > Theridiidae > Latrodectus > Latrodectus hesperus. The sequence continues at coordinate 35,818,042 of CM075853.1, forward strand.
TAAACTATTTAAAAACTCCTAAAATAAATGTCTTTTTATAAGTTTACAAAATCAAAGTTGAAATTTCTTCCCTTTGCATAAAAGGCGATTGTTCATAATACTATATAGACGATTATTTTGCTTCTGCATTTTTACTGAGTAGGGAAAGTGTTTCTTTGTATAATACATTGAATATTAATGCACTAAACCTAAGTGAATGAATTGTTTCCCAGTTGAAATTTAGAAACTGTTTCATTTTAATACGAATTAACATTTAAAATATTTTAATTGATATTATTAGAATTTAAAAAAAACATATTTGCAAATGAGTATGTTAGAAAAGATTCATATTAAAGGAAATAAAAGGAAGCTTTTATAGTTATTATGTACCAAAATGTGAAACAGAAAACTTCTTTTAAAGATACTTCATAAAACACAATAAGTGACCTTTTAATGTTACTTTTTATTTTATGAGTACATATTATCAATTAATTGCAAAATTTTGAAAAACAAGTGTTTTCTTATATATGCATTTATCGCTATCAAATACTTAAAAAAGGTTTCCTCTTGAAACTATATCTTAAACAGTTTATACCAGTGAAACAATTTTAACAAATCTTTTTAATTTTGAGGAAAACATTCATGTTTCTTAATAGAATACAAAACAGGGAAAATACAAATGCCTTTAGCGATAAATTCCAAATTCTTTAATAAAACAACAAAAGAATAAATTGAAATACCTTTAAAAACTATTGATAAATGATATTCTTATCTAAGACTCTCGAGCAAAAATTTGCATTTTGTTAGGAAAACACGTAAAACATAAAAAGAACACACGAACTTAGACTTCTTTACATCTTACTTATCATCAATCTCTATTTTACTGTACAGCATCAAAACACTTTGAATTTAACCCAAAAAAATTCACAAATCCCAAGTTGAAAATTACTTTTCTAAGCAAAATTACCATTTACCTTGGTTTACAGACAATGGAAACAAGCCTTACACAACAAGGTTTGTTTTTAAGAACAAGATAAATAATTTCTGCCTAAAAAGGAAAGAAAACCAAGTTATTTATTTCAGCGTTCCAAAATGGAAAAACCTAAGAAAAGCCTTGTTTAAAAACACTTCTCTTTAATATTTTAGTAATTTTTCAAGTTTTTCATTTCTAGTGACATTTTATTTTCTCGTTGACAAATGAGACTTTATGCATAAAAAATTTAAAAAAATGCAGACTATTTGAATTTAAGTAAATATTGAATTACTTCATTCCTTTTGTTGATTCTGTAAATAAAACGTATAAGAATTACATATTTCCTGTTTGATTTTAGTTATTTCCATCAACTGTTTCGTACTGAATATATGCATCTTAATTAATTTTAAAACATCTAGAAACGTTTTATATTTTAAAAATTCTAACAAAAAATACAAAGTACATTAGATCAAAGAGAATTTTAAACAGGATTTAATCATAATACACTTATTAATTTTTGTGAAATCTTGTGAATTAAATTAATATTTTATTAATTATCTTAAAAAATTTTAATATTTCTATTAATTTTCACGACTTTTTAATTATAAATCTGTATTAGATTAAACATTTTTCTAAATATTAAAATCAGAACTTAGAAATTTATTTAAATATCTAATATTTATGCTCAGATATTTTAACATTCCTCACAATTGTATCTTTTGCAGTGTTTCCTTATCTAATTTAATAGTATCCCCATAACATAATCTTAAAAAATTCTAAGTTCATTTCTCAGAATATTATAGTAGTATATGCAGATGTTGTTACCTTTAGCTATTTTAAATTGTCAAATTATAAGTAAAATGTTTCGTTGATAAACGATAAAATAAATTCTAATTAGGATAATTCACGGTAAAATTTTTATTCCTGTTATAAATTATTGGATTAGTTATTTTATTACGAAATCAAATTTTGAATTAATCTTATTTTGAATTTATTATTTGAAATTGGATGCGATATTTGTGCTGCCTTTCAGCCATTAAAAAAGTACTTTCCTATAAGTGTATATACTTATACGAAAATAATAAAGTATTTTCCTATAAATTCTATATTCTTAAATTAAATTTTACACGTTAATATCAATATCACGGTTTTACAAGTTAAAAATACATTAGTTTTCTGAAATCAGCATGTCTGAATTTCCTAGGGAAAAGAACTTGTAGATTTAATCAACCAAATTCATTGCTATTTTCGTAAGAATTTTCAATATTTTCTTCTCTGTCAAGAATCATGGGTATTATTATACAGAATACATATTACTATAGAGTTCCATATTATTGTATAATGATTATTACATCAAGAAAGAAATCAAATTCATCTGAAGAAAAAATGGTGATATCAGATGAAACAATCACGTATATATCTTTGAGACTTATGCTACAAAAAATTTCGATTTGAGGTACTCTGCAATCGTGTGCAATGATGTGATAATAAATAATTCTAGGTCTGAAATGTTATGAAGTTCCACAGTTGAATAGCCAAATAGAATCCGTCACGAAGTCTTCACCAGTTGTCCGTTAATAATAAAATAAATGCGTGATTCATTTGAAATAAGAAAAGCATGTCACTTTGAATTCCTGACTCTATATCGACATTATTAGAAGCAATATTTATGAATTTAATTAAACTGCAATTTTTATATTTTACTGTAGTATTTTATGTAATTTGCATTTTTCAAAGAATATATTTTAATGATATTAAGTTTTTCATTATAAATATATGTAGATACCTATATGTACACATATAATTATAAGTTTAGTTATAAATATTTTATTTCATAGTGAATGCAAATAGAGGTTAAAAATAAAATAGCACATTTGTAGTGATTGGGAATATTTATATGATAGAGATACTCTTCTTTATTCTTCTAATACCTTTTAAACAATAAATGCATATAAACAATAAATATATAAAGATAAATATTTAATCACTATATTTTATGAACTTAAATTTGAAAATATTAATAGTAATATCGATTTAACCCAAATAACGCATTTCAAACGAGCAAAGAAAGAGAAAAGAATATGTAAAATAATGTAATTTATATCAAGTTTTTTTTTTAATTTCTTATTAATTTACCATTTTTTTAAATTTCTATGATATTTTTATTATTTGCAAACAATTGGCTTATTTTTTTAATAAGTCAAATATAATCCTTTTTAGCTTTTATGTCTGTAAATTAACTTAATTATCAAACTTAAAATAATATTCGAATAATAAAAAAATGCTCTTGCCAGGCAAGATAATCATTCAGATGCATAAAAAGGATTGTTAAACCTTAAATTTTTCTTATCAAGATTAAATCACTATATCATTTAATAGCACTATATTCAGTATTAAATATAAAAATAAAAGAAAGATTTTTCCAAAAAAATGTAACCCTAAAACTGTACTATCAGTTATTTTTTATAATATTGTTGATAAAAGGTACATATAAAAGTCAATAAAAATAACAACTAAATTATCATTAGGTAGTTACTTTCTGGCAGAAAAATATTTCTTAAACTCTTAGATAAGGCTAATAAAACAACTATTAATGTTCTAATGCCCAAAGATCCTAAATTGCGAACAAAAAAGAGCTAAATAAAAACTAAGTTTTCCAGTCATTTATTTCCGGAAAGAAATAGTTAACAATGAATTCACGGGTAAAAATAGATACTTTCTTTTTGAATAGTATATTTCATTACTACCTGTAGAAAAATATTCTAAAAAATTAATGTTTACCTCTCTTTATCACTAGGAATACGTAATAAATTATTTATTTAAAACATACTTTTCAATATGTAATAGAAATCATGCATTATAAATGTTATACATGTATTTCTCATGATTATCTACATTTATAGAAATAATCAAAATATACTGATAAATGACTATTCAAAGGTATTTAATGCATAAATTAATCATGTTAATTTAACCGAATAGATTAAAATTCAAGCAATAACCATGTGTAAATTTTTTAAATAATAGTTTTATATAAAATAATACTTCATGTTTGAAAAGTAAATATGTAAAAACAGAATTTTTACATTTATTGATAAAGTCCTTTGTTTTTGTTCATGTCTAAAATTTCAATCATACACTTACTTCAATTAATGCTTTTATTTTTTAAAAATTTGGTACTTAAATATTCATGATATTTTTACACTGACTAAATAAAAGATTTACATATAATCTATTAGTTGGATAACAATATCAATCAAAAGATATTGTTAATTATTCTTGACGATAAAAAATTTTCGTGCTCCTGTTGACTTCAAGATTTCTTTAATTGCAAATAAACATTTATTTCATCCTGTCAGATTAAGCGTCACTTAAATAATATATTATTAAATTTTGAAAGCAGTCGTATGTCTCTAATATATATATATATATATATATATATATATATATATATATATATATGATAGATAGATAGATATATAGAATCATAGGTATTATATATATATATATATATATATATATATAGTATATATATATATATATATATGATATATATATATCATATATATATATCATATATAATTCCGAACCAAAATCGTGGTATCGAGAATTCAATCACGTATTTCCCTTTGAGACTTGTGCTACAGCTTTTGAATCCGAGCTTCGATCATAAATTTTTACAAAGCAATTAGATTGAAAAACCAGCATATTATATATATTACTTAACCCATTGCAGCTAATTTAATACATGTTTCATCATTCTAATGTATGTTTCTTTTATCTGCCTTGAAAAGAATATTTTTACCATATATTAAATAATTCACATTCTAACAATTTGTGTTATTATTTTAATATATATAATTTTGAATATTAAGATCACGTAATCAATATCTTATTATATTATCATGTATTTATTAAACGCATTATCAATGTATAACATGTTTGAATTCATTTTGAATGAATATTTTTCAAGGCTATTAAATGTTCATTTGTAAATAAATTCTTTAACAGACAAAATTATATGTGTGTGTGTGTGTGTGTGTGTGTGTGTGTGTGTGTGTGTGTGTGTGTGTGTGTGTGTGTCGTGTGTGTGTGTGTGTGTGTGTGTGTGTGTGTGTGTGTGTGTGTGTGTGTGTGTGTGTGTGTGTGTGTGTGTGTGTGTGTGTGTGTGTGTGTGTGTGTGTGTGTGTGTGTGTGTGTGTGTGTGTGTGTGTGTGTGTGTGTGTGTGTGTGTGTGTGTGTGTGTGTGTGTGTGTGTGTGTGTGTGTGTGTGTGTGTGTGTGTGTTTGTTTTAAAGGTTATTTTTACGAAGTAAAATATATATAATAATGCTAAAATTTAGTATTCCATGATGAAATGTACAACTTATAGTGTTAAATTTTTAGAAGTTTTCCTTATCACAATGTAAATGCACATTTATTCAGAAAACAACTCAAATATAAACGGAAAGATACATATGGAAATATCAAATAAAATAAAAACCTGCAAAAACATCTTAAATAATAACCATCACATAGATAAAAAGATATGACACATAAATTAAACTTAATAATAAATTCTTATTTCCACTCATTACTTATATACATAATAAATAAAAAAATGGCTGATAGATAAAAAAAGTATTATTGGTGTTATAGCAAGTGTGTCATAATATTATAAAATATAAACTAATTTCATTAAATCTTTATTAAATACATTTTATGCAGAAATTTATGTAACTAAGTAACGTTATAAATTATACTTAAGTATACGATCACAGGCTAATGAAATATATAAGTTTTGGAAACAATACTCTATTATAATTACATATGTAAACGTTGAATATTTGACATTTTTGGTTTCTTCTAATATTCGGATTACTGATGTAAAATTTAAAGTATAAAAATGTTTCAGTGTAACTTTAAAAAATGGTAGAAATTGCACAAAAACATGTTAAAGTAGCAAAAATAATAAAAAGAAGATAAAGAAATAAAAGTTACATCCTTATGTAAAAACACTGAGCAAAATAACCCATTGATAAACTTGTTGACATAGACAATTTAAACTCTCTAATTTAAAAAACAATTTACGTAGTTCTTAATTGTTTAATTTTTTATTGTTTTCCAAAGTAAAAAAGTGTCTGAATGTCTTAAAATCATTAGTCTTTCTATAAAATTACTTTTATCATCATTTAAATTATTAATTCTGCCATAAGAAAAGTCAACTTTTAAAAATCGAGGTTTTGAAGGCTTTACGCTATCGATAGTTTGATGTAATCATATTTGTTATTATTTTCAATAGTATTGTTAACAAAGTAAATAAATATATTTTTCTATCCAGTTTAAAATGTTTTTTTGTTGCTGTATTATTTATGACTTATATGACACATATAATATGGATATCATGCATTTGGACTTTTTTCTGAGAAAATATAAATACCTTTATTAAATATATCTGTGTTATCAGAATTTCTCGTTAAGAATTAATTTTATAGTTATCATTTTATTTTATACTCTTCTTAATTACTAAGTAGTTAAAAAATTTCATGTTAGACAATTATGACTGTAATGTTCATAATAAACCCAGGGAATTTTTTTAAATTATCGTGATTGATTAATCACGATTTTAAATTTATTCAAGTTAATTTACCTCAGTCTGTCATTCATAATGATGCTAAATTTCTATTAAAAGTTAGAAAATTTAAATAAAATTTATAATGTCCGAAATAATATTTATATATGCTCTTTAAATATATAAAGCCTATATCATAAATTTTCCTAACCAATCCTTCCTAAGTAATAAAAACGATTACAGAAGTTTTCACATTATAGCAAATTGCCAATCTGTAATGGGGAATTAGTTTGCTTAAAAATATTCATTATATGTTTATAAAATTGAGTTTTATTTTATAAATATTTATTTTCTTTCCTTTTATTTTTCCAAAATCAAAGTGCATACGAATAAAAATATTATCCGAGTATTTCTAATTTGTAAATTTTTTCCGAAAAAGCATTATTGTTTCTTTATTAATTTGTTTATTTAAACATCTTTATTTCTATACTTTGTACTTATTTTTCATCAATTTTCAAAATAGGTAATAAGGCTAATGCAAAATAGAAATGAAATGATATCTGAGTATCTATATTACCATACAATGTGTATACATTTAAAATATAGATAATGAAGAAACAGTTTTAATTAAAGAAATCTATTATCATAGTTATTTAAAATGTTCGTATCATATAATTTTTTTAACTTTAAGTAAAGCCGTTTTCGGAGCACTTTTATGATTCCCATTCTAATTGATATATGTGAAAGACAGAATTTTGTAAGATTCAAATTAAACAATTTCCATTGTTAAATATTATTAAATTAATTTGATTAAAATGTGTGCACGGAAGTTTGGAGTGTAAACCTATATGCGTGTCTACTTGCTCAGGTTCAAAAATATTAACTGAATTACATTCATGATACAATCGAAATATGTTTACAAATTTAAAGAATGCAACAAAACTTATACATTTCATTGCATGCTCTAGTGTCTAAATTTATAATCCTTAATAATGTCTAAAAAAAACAAATTTATGCGACAGATTAAAGTGAAAGTATAAAGCAAAATTTGAAACAATGAATATACTTTTCGCAATAAAAGAATAATAATATTTAAATATTATACAAATGAATTTAAATCAGAAATTGAAGTAATAATATTTTTGATTTTTTCCATTAATATGCACACTATACATACTGGTATTTCCTTTATAAATCGAAAATCTGAAAAATCTGCAATAAGATTTAAATAAAGTGCATTACATTGCTAATTGTAAAAATGTATACTCAGTTTTTCTTAGAGAAAAAATAACAGAGGCATTAAACGAAAGAAAAACATTTTTTAAATTTTTCTAAATAAAATACTTGTGGTTATTTTTTATATTTTTATGCAAATGACTGTTTTAAAATAATATGTTTTATGAAAACTGCACCCATGTTAGTAATTTGAGTGGTTATAAAAACCGTAATGTCCAATAAATTTTCTTATTTACAAAGTACATTTTTCTCATTAACTATCGTCATCTATTTCTTTCTCCATTTTAAAAAACAATTTTTCTTTTTCAACAATAATCATCTTCAACAGTACAATTTCAGGAACAATATAATAATATGTATATAATATGATTTTTCTTTCCGTTTTTAACTTTATAAAATATATCCATTTTATTTTTCCGTAAGGATTATTAAAAAGCTTACAAAATGTATGTAAACAAAAAATAATTAATGTTTCTAAAATTTTATCAAATTATAAGACATATGTAAAACATATTAACATTATAAACTGAAATGTAAAAAATACAATAATAAAAACAATTGCTTAATTACATTAAGGAGTTATTTGACGGTTTTTTATGAACATTAATATTTACAAATAGATTTATCAAAAATGAAATGTTTTAACAATATACATTTTTTAAATACCTTCTTATCATTATTTCTATTAACATTTATTTTAATTAGATTTTAAAAAATTCCAAAATAACACAATTTTTTTTAACATATGATATCCTTTATTTCACAGAGAAACTATTTTTTTAAACTTTCTTTAATGTTTATTTTTACTATTAAAAATAAGGTAATTTCTAAAAAACAAACAATAATTTTATTAATAATTGAAACAGAGCATAATAAATTCAATGTGAAAAGTTTCAGTCAAAAAAAAAAATGTGGCTTACCCGAAATAATAATTGCCTGATTTACGTAGTCAATTATTCTTAATTAGGATCTTAACTTAACCAAAGAGAAATCACTCATAAAAAGAAGGAACAGTCTCAATTTTAATAAAAACGTTTGCTTTGAAGTCATAGATAAGAAGTATTGTAAAAAATATTAATCCCATAGTATAAAAAAGATGCTAAATTGAGAGAGAAAGAGGAATAGAATTAAGATTAAGAATAAAGTAATACTTCAATTTTTTGCGCATTTTTCTTTTTTATAGAAAAAATTAAGATGTACAAATCCTTTCATTAGAAAAAAAATACTTTCTTCAGTTTTACTTGAGACAATATATTGCAAAGATTTTATTATTTTATTGCTATCTAAGAAATGAAAAGGAAAAATGCTTTTTTTTCAGCACACACTTTCTAAAGTCTTAAAGAAGAGAAATAACACCTGATCAAGTTTCTGATGTCAGAAGAATGAAAATTTTAATTGCGAGGTTTCCGTTTCCTACTACAAGATTTTTCAGGGGTGATTTTTTTAAGAACTGAATTTATGGTTGTGTTTCAGAAAACTCTATTTTCCTTAAAAATATTCTTTTCACAATGTGATAAATTGTTCATTAGTAATGAGAGAGTGTAGGACTAATATTAAAAACAATGCAAAGATTTTCATTTCATTCACGTAATTAGCAACAGACAAAATTCCCTGAAGTATCAAAAACTATTTATTATAGTTTTCATCTTCAAAATCATCTTTTTAAATTATCTGCTCGATTTATTTTAACTGGGATTATTTAAATGAATACTTTTCTAATAAACATTATAACATCTAATTTTTCAATCAATTGCATTAACCACTTCAAAAAATTAATAAGTAAATACTTTATATTATTTAAACTTTTAAACAAAAATTACTATAATATTGCATTTTTTTCTCATTGAATATAATGTAAGTTGTAATAATATAATATCTGTCATGTTCTTCTACTTCATTGATATTTCATACCTTTTTTCTTCTAATATTTTCTGAAATTTTAAAATTTTAAAATGTAGTTGTAATGAAGGTTTTAATGGTAAACAGAGTATAGGAAAAGAAAACACTGAATAATTTTTGAATGTTAAAATATTTTAACCCTAATTATCAGGATTTAAACACAGAAAAAAGCAAACTGAAGAATGAGTCTCTAAAAATTTATTCTGAGTAAATAACAGAATGAACTTTCTACTAGAAATTTGCGACTTGCTTACTTAAATCAGTTAAGATTGATCTTATTAAATTTATTACCATTTTTTCAGTCGTTCAATTATTTTGAATTGAAAACTTTGTCTTTATCATGGTGCCGAAAAGGTCTGATTTTTATGAGTTAAAATTACAGAAATGACGACCGATGGCTGAGTGGTTAGCGCTCCTGACTCCTGAGATGTGGCTCCTGGGTTCGAATCTCGGTTCGGGCATGGATATTACTTTCTTTCTCTGTTCTCTCTGTTTTTCTCTATCCTTTCTTTCGTGATGATGTATGATTGTGACCCACCCTATAAACGGGATTGTGGTAGTATGACGCAGGTAACGCCACTCGCCTCCATGACTTGGTTCACAGGTGCCCGCTAGGTAACGACAAATGAGTAGCAGTTTCTGTCCTTGTTGTGGCATAGGGTTCAACCCTCAAGTGTCCGCCATTGAAAAAAAAAATTCCAGAAATTGCAAAAATCATACACCAACAAAACGATTCAGGATGTCTTTTCAATGCCATTATAGTCGTAAGGACTTCTGAATTTGTGAAAAATGTCTCCGATTGAATACAGAGGAGCTGTATCTTACTAAATATACGTGTCTCAGATACAATATTCACGATAAACATCATTAATTAATCGCAAAGTGAAGAAATCAAGATAATGTAAAGAATCTACATGCAAGACAAAAAAAAAAAGAAAATACAAATTAAAAAAGATATTAGCGTAAAATAACAGTAGATAATCTACTTATGAGTATGAAGAAATTTTACACTAAGACATCCTGGCTTCTCACTCCATAATAGACATGATTATCAAATTTCCAAATCTAAATCTGATGACTTTGGACATCTAACCAGAAACAAATCTTATCGAGCACAGCTAATATCACCACAGCTAAAATCATTGTTAATCTTTTCACGCATGTCGTTATTAAATTCCTGTCTATTTTCCAGAACATTTTGTCCAAGATATTCTCCGATTATAATTTTAGTAAATTATGCAAAGAAAATTCAAAAGAAAAAAAAGATTTTAACATATTTTTCTGCTATTAACCACGTTGCGGCTATTTTAAAACCAAGTTATGGAATCAAGTACTCACCGTGTCCTAGTAGTAGAACAGCATTCTTCAGCTTGGAAAGTCCCATGTTAGGAGGGCTATTAAACCATCACCGTCAGCATATACAGATGTGTAGTTAGAAGTTTGTTTTTTGGATTTCTTCAATTGTGATACATGATTATTGCATATTATCTATATACGTGTTTTCTCAGAAAGAAATTTACTCGAGAAATATTAAAATGCTTTACAAAAAACATACGCGCTAAGCTATCTATTACTTGGTGTCACACTTTTGAGCTAAAAGTGTATTTGATATTGATGGTTCTTCCTTCATTATTGTTTTAATAGTGATATTTTCCAATGAGCTTCTTGCATTCCATTTGATCTCCATACCAACTTTGTCATCAGTCACTAAACCTATTCGTTTCAAAACGTGACAATTAATGGTATCAAAATACATGAAGAAGTTGTCTACAATTTTAAAAGCTCCAGATCACTTCCTGAATTGTTTTCACATTTTAGATGACAAAGGCAAAATGCTTTTTTCTAAAAAAATATTCCCTTACGTTAAATATTGGTCTTTTTTGCCTGAAACAGGTAAAAAGTGATTTTATACAAGCAAAATATTATTCGGAACTAAACAATTAAATTAATATAAAGTGTTGGAAATTTTCCTTATAATACTTGCATGTTCAATTTCACGTCGTTTCCTCCATCTGTAAAAGTGTTAAAGATTCATTAACCTGAGTATGAAGAGCTAAGTACTTGATAGACTCATTTCGAAATTCAGTTGTAAAGTCTACATCTTTAAATAGCTTGATGGACTCTATGTGTAAATATTAAAAAAATCTCTTATTTGTTTTATTTTCATATTAAACATTATCAGAAAAGAAATAATATTATTTTATCCAATATTTATGGATAAAATAACAAGAAATATTTATGGGTTTCAAGGGTCAGTCATATACCATTTCTTCATATCTTCAAGGTCAAATTTCCAATTTTACAAAAAAGTAAACATAAAATTCACTTTTTTAAATTCTAATTATTCTATTATAAAAAATTTTAAATGCCATATATGCAAGAGTAAATTTTCAGCTAAAATAAGCCAATATTAATGCCTAAAAAATAAAAGCTTGTACTAATTTTTTTCAATTTTAATTAATAAATGCCATATTTATAAGAATAGTAATTATGGTTATTAAAAGGTTTTTTATGAAATTGATACAAATAGTTTTCCTGTTGCTATTTTAAAATGAATGTCAAAAAATTCATTTTATTTATTGTAAAATTTCTAATAATATACAATAATATTTTTAAATAATGTATATGTATATATATTTAAATAATGTATAATATAAATGTATGTATATGAACTAAACAGTATATTTTAATAAATTTTAATGCATATACAAACATTTATTAAAACTAATAAATATTTATCTTATAATATTTCATAATATTTACTTTATAAATTAATATTTTTAAATATAAGCAAAACATGAATTAATTTAATAAAATATGAGTTTATTAATTAAATATAATTTTACTCTTATGATGTTTAAATAATAAACTTATATTCTTACTTTTAGCAAAAATTATGCAATTCCTTATTTTCTTAAAATTTATTTCAGAATATTACATTCAATATTTAGAGTTGTTCATTAATACTTCATGAAACATTGAATTCATTTTGCATTTAAAATGGTATAAGCATTCACATAATTTCAAATAAAATCTTTAAAATTGATTCTGTCTTCTTTTTTTGATTGCTTATAATTTTATTTAATTTTCGAAATAATGCATTTTTGATTTAAACTTACTTCGTTCGTCAGTTAGAGATCATCAGCTAACAATCAATGACTAGTTTTAAGTAGATAAAATGCAGCTAATAATGTTTCATTTTTATCAAGTATACCTAAAATATTTGTTCCCAGATTACAAATATTTCAATAGGAAGAACTCATTGCCAACAAAACATTATAAAATAGTCAAGCATTTTTTGTATAAATTTCAGTTTGAAACAGCAAATTTGAAAATTTCGTAAAGCAAATAGTTTGAAAAAATCTCGAAGCACAAAAAGTATAACATTAGACCGTACTACTTAAGGATATATATTTAATAAAAGAAATTTCAGATGACAATTTAAAAGCATTTTGGATAGTCATTGTGATATTAATACTTTGCTTTTGTATGAACATTAATTTGAAATAAAACACTAAATTAAAGTTTTAATGAAATATTCACAAGTATTTTGACAACTAATTACATCGAATGCCATTGTAATTATATTATTTTATTTTATTCTACAATAATACTTTTAAATGCTAGATAGTAAAATATTTGTGTACAAGGCAATCATTTAAATTTCGTTTAATATAAAACTAAGTATGAAATTTCACATTAAAGCATTTGTTAAAATGTTACGAAGAAAACTTTACAGAAAAAGTAAAATAAAGCGTTTATGACAAACTAATAAATATTTTATGCATCATCAAACAAGAAAGTTGGGAAAAATTATTTTTTAAGCAAAATTAATAGCTTAATTTAAGACTTTCCAAAGTCAAATACAGTGAAGTTTTTAATTTGCCTACTGAAATATGAAATAAATTACTTTTTCTTAATTCCAAAAAATATTAAAAAAGCAATCACGAATTTTTTGATATACTTATTTTGCTTTACGATTTTCACCATAAAATATTTTGAGGATGTAAAGAATTAAAACTATTCTTCAAGATAAAAGATAAATTATTTTACTTCATTTCTTTATAACTTACACAATAATGCTCTAAAAATTGTTACTAGTATTTTCATCCGTACAATATTGTTTTTTAAAATAATTATACACTGTTTGTATGTCTAATTTGACGATGTAAAGTTTTAGACTTAATTATATAAAATTATATTGTTTCCTTTTCGTTTTATAAAATTTTGTTAAAATTGTAAGAAAAATTTATAATCTTAGATATTCTTTAAATATAAATTACACTTAGGAAAACATTAATTAAGAATATAATTAACAGTGTGAAAAATAAAAATTCTACTAATTGAACAGTTTACTTTTAAATTTCCATACTCAGAGACTTAATATAGTTATATTAATGCAAGCAGTTCGAAACAAAAATTTCAGTTTTCTAAAATATAACATTTGCAATGGCAAATTTTGCTTTGCGATGACACAGTAATATTTTAGACTAATAGTTTAATTATCAATAATAAAAATCAGTTCTATAATATAAGAACTTTTTAACCAAAATGTTTGATCAGATAAAATAATATTTATATTTGTTTAAGGAGTAATAATTATTAAGCATGTAATTCTACACGAAGTTGATTGTTGTAAAGTTATTTATTGCATTACAAAATTATAAAATTTAAATTGCTTTTCACAGATAACAATTTTTTATTCAAAATAATAAAAAAATAACTGATTTCTGCCAACAGTTAAAATTTTCTACGTCATTTCTTATGAATAAAATTTATTTACATTTGAAGTTTACATTTTAACAATTTACTTAATCAATTAAAACTACATTGAAATTTACTAATCAACATTAAGTTCAATAAGCTATTTATAACAAAATCAAATCTCATTGAACACATCTTATGATAACTTTTACAAGATGAAATTCTTTTTAATAAAAGGAAATTCAATTTAAATTTCATTAAATTTAGTTTCTTATTTTCTAAAATCTATGGTTTTTAATTTATTCTGATAAAAAGAAAGCTAATTATTTATTTCATGGACATGAAATTTGAAATGATATTTTATAATTGTATTAGAGGTTTTTATGCAGTTATATATACAGATGCTTATATATAAAATATATACAGTGATTTTAAGAGACATGATACAGAATTTCACCATATGAAAATTAGGAGAAAAATTAAAAATTTCCTTAACTATCTTTTTATTTTCTTCTTTAACTATCTTCTTTATTTTCTTACATGTATTCTTTTCTACTGTTCAATATAGCTCGTGAGCACTCTCATATCTAAAATACAGATATTTATGGTACCAAAAATTTTAATTTGCCCAATTGTCACAGGTGAAAAACCTTTCATGTCAAAATTTAAGTATTAAACGACATGTTGACAAATAGAGTAATTCTACTGTACTCTTTTTAAAAGTTTAAGCATACATCTGCACACATTTAGATGAATCAGATCAAGTTATATAGTCAGAATCAATATTTCCATTTTAATCTATTATCAAATTGAAGAGATAAATGTGTAATATGTTTGATTAAATTTAATATTACAGTTTGGAATAATATACGAAACAGGATATTTAAGAATCAATTTAAAAGTACTTATACAAATTCACCTTAATCTGAATTGCACTAGTGTTGAGGATATACGTAATTTATACAAATGATAATTTGCCCTCGAAACATGCCTCTTTAATTCGTTTAAAATTCTACTGATCAAAAAATATGCAAAAGCTAATCATTTCTTTTTTCCCATTAAAGTGTGCTAACACGCAATGCATGCATCTTTAGTTCACTTAAGAGTCATTACATCTCTGTTCCAGCAAAAATATTCTTAAATAACATGTAAGATTTTTGTTATCACTGCTTAGTTAAAATTTTAGTTTCTTCTTTTCTTTTTAAAGTAAAATTAATGATTGCTTCTCTTTAATTTGTTTTTTCTAATGAAATTCTTATTTTTTGTATGCTTACAATCTAAAATGTATGGGTGAGAATATAAACCTGGATAACTATTTGGAAAAGAAAAAGTCAAAAACATTTTATTGATTTTTTTAAATCACATTTTACATTTAATCATTAAATCTAAAGCAGTACATTTAATTCTTAAATCTAGAGCAATATGTTTCTTCCACTTCAAATGCACATTCAGTAGTAATATAAGTATGTAACATCATCGTTCATTCTACTCCAAATTTTTATTTATAGTATATATATTATACTATTTCTTGTAATTTTTAAATCTAAAGGTTCACCCTCATTTAATACATTACATGATATTTTCATTCCTTTTCAAGCCCTTTAATAATAATATGAAATGTAATGCGCATGTCATAAAAAATATATTCATACTTACCCCCTCCCATATATATATATATATATATATATATATATAAGATAAAACATGAAGAAAAGTAAAATCAGAAATATAAAATTGGAAAGATACTAAAGTATATGAAGCAAAAGACAAGAAGGCATAGGGACCACGTCTTCATCAGGAGGGAGATGGTCAGCTATGCAAAAAGAGTTCTTAAAGTTCTTTTAATACGAACACTCTTCGGGGGAATTGCTCGAAGAATTTTAGACATCTGTCCTTCGAGCATGTCAGAAAAGAGTGTTCATTTTTGCATAGCTGACCATCTCCCTCCTGATGAAGACGTGGTCCCTATGCCTTCTTGTCTTTTGCTTCATATACTTTAGTATCTTTCCAATTTTATATTTCTGATTTTACTTTTCTTCATGTTTTATCTTATTTATATAGGCAAATCTTTCTTTAGCTGCTTTTGCGCAGGCTAGATTTCCTATTATGTATTGTAGTTCCAACATTATATATATTTTTAGTATTGTATTTATTACTTTATATTTTTATATGTCTTTTCTTTATATTAATATATATATATATACATATATATATATATATATATATATATATATATATATATATATATATATATATATATATATATATATATATATATATATATATATATATATATATATATATATATATATATATATATATATATATATATATATATATATATATATATATATATATATATATATATATATATATATATATATATATATATAATTTCTTCCTTAAATTTTACACCTATCACCAAGTATAGAATTTTTTTTAAAAAAATTAAGTATTTTAAGCCATTGCTCTGAATAGAAAAAAAGTAGTTCATTAATTAAGAATAAAAATTATATCATTACTTTTGAATATTTAAAAGTGAGATTAAAATTACTTTAAAGTTAAGTTATATAATGTCTTTGTTATAGAATTACTTAATGTGTTTTTTTTTCCGTAGTTTTGTTTTTATCTTTTCTCCAAACATCTGTTATGTTTAGAATATGTAAAAATAATAAAAAATTATCCATGAATGCCAATTAATAAAATATAACTACTACTATTATAATAATCTCTCATAATTTGCATAGCCACGCAATTCTTAGACACCATTTTTTGTAAACTTCGCTAATTACTTTTTTCAATTATAATCAAAACACATGGGTATGAAAGTTTCTCTTCCTTCTATAGGAATCTTGATTAAAAAGAAAATGAATCATACTTCCTCTTAATATTTCTTGATTAAAATGATGCAAGAAAATTCCCTAAGAAATATGAAGAAAGTGAGCTAAAATATTTAATAACAAGTTACAACGGTTTATGACTGATACTTAACGAAAATTTCTTGTTTCATCTAAAAAAAATAAATATGATTTCAACTTAATTTTATTTTTTATTTTTTGATAATATTCATGGGAAACAAAAAATCTGTATTTATAAATTATTCTCCTGATAAATAAATGATTTAAGTAAAATTTTAAATTTGAAAATTGTTATTCAAAAATAATATTGATTTCAAATATAAAAATTCAAAATAATATATTTAAACCTGTTATTTAGCATTTTATTTAAAAAATAATCATGTGGCTTAGTTATACGTAACATGCTAAAATATTATTATTAATTCTACAAACACATTCCGATTGGTCAGCTCGAATTAAGTATTGTTTCCTTTAAAATAAGCAAAATGACTCACAAGAATTTGAAATGCGCTTTTCATGGAATTCTAATGTGAAGCTTAGGCTAACATAAGTTCTGAGAGGAAATCTTTTAGATATAATTGAAAAGTTATCAGAGAAAAAATAAAACCTGAAAATTAATGATATGAATAATCATTAAAAAATATTAATCAATTATTTCTTTTAATATTATTAATTAAAAAAGGAGTTATAGAAAAATCCAGAAAATATATGCAAGTAATCGTGTAATATTTACAAAATATTATTTACTTTAATTTGATTTTTAATAATATATGTAGTTATATTTATAATTTTTACCATTAATATTATAAAGCAAATTAAGAATATTTGCTATTTTATTTACAACAAGAAGTAAGTATAATATATTTTTACAGCACAATCACATAAATCTTTAAAAAACAGTTTTTCCTATTAAATTAGAAATGTCATAATATATTTTACACTTCAATTATATTTATTTATTTAAAATAGAAAACTGCGTTGTTCGACTATATTATGGTTTTATTTCTTAAAGTAATAAAAAATTTGTTTTTTCCATGAAATACTTCATTTTATTGTTTAATTATTTACATTTTACAATATACTAAAAAACTCTACTAAAATTACTTGCGGGTAAGAATGTAATTAAGAGCACGTATTGTACTCATTCACCTTGATGAAGTAGCATATAGTTAAATTTCCCTTACTCAGTCCCCTCTCAACAATTCATTTTATCAGGTCACATACGAAAGATAAAGGGAAATTTTAAGGAATCTCAATACAGTATTTGAAAGTTACTTTTCAGTGTTATATACATTTTACTGTTTAAATGATATTTTATTTATGGCTGAGAAACATCATACAAAATTTAGTCTTCCACAGAACAACTCATAAATGCAGTTTTAAATATTATTCATACTTAAAAAATATAATTGTATGAATAATATACATTTATATTATTCATACTTGACGTCTGTGTGACGTCAAGTGATGTTATACAAACATTTAAAGATAATGAACTTTTGATACATGTACTGTGTATTTGTCTGTATGAAAAATTATTATTGTACAAGAATAATTTATTTTAATTTTTTTTATTTTATTTATCGCAAAAATTATTAAGAATAAACATTTATTTCTCATGTAGGCATCGTGGGTAAATGCAAAAACAAACATTGTTAAATTAATAAGAAAAAGTTTATTAAACAAATTATGGTTACTAAATTATATGTTATTACTTTTATATAAAAAAATGCTTTATCAACTATTTTTTCAATTTGTGTGATTAGAATAAGACAGATAACTAGAGGAAAAATAAATATTGTGTTCAAAATATTCATATTCATTCTTTCATATGGATATGAAAGAATTTCGTAACTCAACTATTCTATTGACTAACAATTGCTAGATTTCAAACATAATGAAAAAATAATATTTTCGGATTTTATTACAAAATATTCCTTCAAAATTATAAATTTCATAGATTACAAAGCAAAATATTAACAGAACAAACAAGTCATTCTAAATGTTTTCTTTATTTTTCACCTCTCTTAATGTGTATCAGTATTCTCGTACCCATTTAATCGATGAAATATCCATTTTTTCAGTGTAATAAGTAAATGAAAATTTATTTTCGTTAAATAGTACGTATGCACATTTGTGCATGAAATACAATGATGACAAAAATAATTTCTTGAAAAATATATTTTGATAAATTAAAAAATTAATTATTTTTAAAAGTATCTTCAAAATGACTTTTCACATGTTGAAAAATAAAATCATTGCTTACAACGATAATAAGATAAATAAGATTCATCTTCGAATTTTAAATTTAAAATTTTGAAAAAAAAATTTAATTAAAAACTTAAAATACATATTAATCAAAAAATGCAAAATGCATATTTTCGAAACAGTTAAGCAAGTTTATTAGCATAGCATATTGTAATTTACATTTCTTGCATGTATTTATTGTATTATGATATCTGACATGCATTTCTTAAAAACATCATTTGAGGAAACTTCTTTTATTGATTATATTAAATAAAATTAGTTCAAATAATTTAAGCTAAAAAACATAACAGCTCTTTCATCAAAAACAAAAAAATAAATAGGTATATATTAGCATGAATCCCATTTTATCAGTAAAGTGTGAAATCAGTCTTTATCTTCTTTCAAAAAACTTCGCTACTGATAAATGATACTTTTATCTATGCCTTTTTGTAAGAGTTTTCATTTTCCTCGGAAAAAAATGAAGAGATATAACGCACACATGAACATAAACTGAAAATACAAGCTCTACATCTTACTTACCATAAATCTCTATTTCAAAATGTAACACCAAAAATCTCTTAGTTTAACCCCAAAAAATTCACATATTTTATTTTGGAAATTACTTTTCTAAACAAAATTACGCAGTTTTACTTGAGCCTTATACGATAGAAACAAATTCCTTTTGTTCACTATAAAATTTGCTTTTGGAGAAGCATAAATAATTTCGTATAAAAGTATCTAAACTAAACATTTCACTTTAATGTACTTCAAGTGGTTTAAAGTTTTTTAAAAAGACTTGCACCTTAACATTTATTTCTTATATTTTCTTTTCATGCATAGCACCTTTTTGGGTAGATAAATGAAGCTTTTATGCCAGAAGAATTGATTAATTGAAGAACAGAACACCATACAATAAGAAAATGTTTAAATATTTATTCTTACAGTTAATTATAAATAGATATGAAACTAAAATGTTCCTTCATTTTATTTTTAGTTGACTAATTTTTTGTTAGTTTATATAAATTTTTGAATGATTAATTTGCACTATAGGATATGATATATTTAATATGAAAAATCTCCAAAAAGTACGTTATAACTTCAAAGTAAATTTTATAGCAATTAAAATATTTTTTAGGATAAATATCAAATTAAAATACATATGTTTAATAAGATTATATAATATTTCTTATATTTGAAAATAGTAGTGTAATAAGAAGCATTATAATACTTTTTCCAAAGATCATAAATATGGCTCATAAGAAAACTCTTTGTAACTATATATTATATGACATCAAAACATAATCAACATTTCCTTTTTTAACTAAGAATTTTATAGCTATTTTAAAGAATACTAACAATTACTAAATATTTTTTATTTTTTCCTTTAAATTTAAATTTCATATCATTTTCGAATTTATTTCAAACTAATTCAATGTGAAATATAATTTTTTAGCTTTTAATGAACAACCAAGTCAATTAAGAAGTTTTTAATAATAATTAAATAGTTTGCTAATTTTCAATAAATATTTATCTATCAACTTCATCATGAATGAGACTATATAATTCTTGAAATAGTGTATTGACTTATATATAAAAGATAATGAATATATTCGAATTAATTTTTATTCCGTATGTGCATATATTTTCATACGAATATTTTATACACTTTTCTAAACAATATTTTACTCATATTATAAACTGTATCAATTTATGCAAAATAAAAGCTACATTGTGGTAAGAAACGTATTGAAATCTTCAAAGAGTAGATCCTTTATGGTTTTCAAAGTTTCATTCGCATTCTGAACAATGTAAAATATAATTTTTGCATTTACTACGGTAGTTTAACTATACCATAATGTAAGCCGTAAAAAGTAGTACACATACACACAATTCTAAAATTTCTCTAAAGACAAAGTTTATACTTCCAAAAAAATTTAATTTTCCTCAATATTTACTTTCTACAGAACAGGCCTTTCCAATTTAAATAAATTCATATCAAATACCATGAATCTTTAATTACAATCAAACTCAGTAAATTTTTTGAAATTAATTGTTTTGATCATTATTGGTTTTAAATATCTACAAAGTACACAGGAAAATTTTTTAAATGAAATGTCACAGATAAGCATCTAATGCAATAAACCAATAATATCGATGCCTGTATAGAACTTTTAAAGTAACGTTTATTTCACTTAATTTATTTGTGTGGATATCATCAATATTTTTTAAAATTTAAATCATACCTATGCATTGATCAGTTATAAATTAATTAGTTACTAAATCAAATGATTATCTTTGAATTATCACTTGAAACTTCCTAAAAATAAAAAAAGTATTTTGAATATAATTAATTTTACTTTGACGCCATTTCAGAAAGAAATTTGTTCAAAGATGTAGCATAAAAAGGACTTTTCAATAAAAAAGCAATTTAAAATATGAACACGTCTATCTCTTATTAATTTACTTTATAGTGATTTATTCACATATTTTTTAACAATAGCGATATCTTAATATAATTTGGAATTCAGTACTTTAATACTACTTCTGTTATTACTTATATGAATAAAAACTAGAATCAAATCAAATATATAGATATTATACACATATGTATCTACATATGTATAGATGTGCAGATAAATTCAATCATATGGAAAACATAAACCATCAACCTTATAAGTTTAGTACTTTTTCTGGTCTTACTCAGTATATTTGTTGTCAATTGTTAAATACTCTTATTTCAGTTCTCTAGAAATTAATATCAAACGTTAATAAAACAAAACAGAAATATTTATTACAGGTTAATTTGTGTTTAGCTTTTAAGTGTGTAGTAGATCACCTAAGAGAGAAAATCTTTCTGTAAAAATTTTAATTTTAAAACTTTGTTTTTTCGAAACAATTTAGTAGAAAATAGGATGAGTTTACAAATTAAAAGGTTATAATTTAGAAAACAAACTCTAAACCACAACAATTTTTCAACTAGAAAATAGAGCTTTATTTTCCCGTAATTCAACATATTCTAAAATAGGGTTTCGAACTTATTTATTTAAATAATATAATTCTACTTCTAAATCACAAAGAGAAATAGAAAGATAGATAGAGATAACACCGAACAATGATGCAATGAAACAACTCACAACAAAAACTACAGCATTGATGAAATGTCATTGTGCATCTCAATTTCAGAACTTTTTGAATTATAAGATAAAATTAAATTGTTATTTATATCTTACTTATTCAAAAGTTTTAATAAATTTGAAACTTGATATAAAATTATCATTATTTTTCTCCTTTGACTTGACGATTGTTCATCAAATAATTTATCCCTAGCACGTTAATATTTTAAGCAAATTTATATAATTTATTTTGAAAGTTAAACTTAAAAAATATGAAGGTACTCATATTTTAATAAATGTGATTATAAAGATAATAGTTGTTAGAATTTTAAGTGATACTTATATAAAAACTATTCTTTTCAATCCCTATGTAAAGAAAACTATTTATTACTTTGAATATAGTGTGAAATACTAATAGATAATGATAAATTTTTAAACTCTCAGCCTCACAATATTTTTAAAACTTTTCTTCCGTGCAAATACGTTCATATTTTTTAAACTCAATATATTAATTTCAACGAAACTTGATACTTACATGAAATTTAATATAGAATTAAAATCTGCAGCATTAAGACATGTTAAGATTTCAATTCTGAGTAAGAGTAAAAAGGCAACATATAAGATTGTTCAAATGAAACTACTAAAAATTTATAAAAACATTTTCAATCTTTCTAAAATTAATTAAATTATTTCTTTAAATACCTTACTTTTTAAATTCCATTTTGTACCTTAATCTTTTTACATAAGAGATGCAAAAAAATATTCAAAATGGAATCAAATTTTCAGACAGGTGAGGTTATGATATCGGACTATTCTATATTATCTCAAATTATGACTTAAATTTTAATAATTTTATCTTTTGCGATTAATTTTGATATGTTAGCAAATTTATTTGAATTTAAGCATTCAATGTATTTTAAGCACCTTTTTCATTAAATGAATGACCTACCATAATTTATAATGTAAATTGCCGAATTCTTAAATATAATCAAATATTTAATCATTTATTTAATTAATCCTCATTATATTTTCGAAGTCAGATATAAAGATCATTATCTGAAGTTATATTTTTAATATCACAGATTATTCCTTTTTTGAAAAAATCATCAATGTATGTTGAAACAAAAACTTTATTATACATTCCGCTTATAATTAAAATAAGTCAGCATTGTGACAAATAGATTTTATGAGTACGAATCCTTAAAATAAATAAAATTAAGGAACTTTAAAAAAATAATCTTAAAATCATATAATTAATTTCTCTTAATTATGTTCTTAATAGAAAGAAAAATAAAGATATCGATGAAAGAAAACAACTAAAATATCATTAGGTGGTCACTTTTTGGCAAGAAACATTTCGTAACCTCAAAAACGAAGGAAGAAAATATTAATCTTCTACGACCCAATGTTGTTAAATTGTGAATAAAATCAAAAAAAAAACAGTGAAAAAACGTTTTCGCTTTTTTTCATAGTTTTTTTTAATATATATATAGAGAAAGAGCAATTAACAGTAAACCTACGAATAAAAAAACATTCTTGGTAACATATTTCGTCATCAGATTAGCAGAAAAAAAACAGCAAAATTTTTTTATTTTTTCTTTCTCTTTATTAAAAGTGTATTAAAAATATTTTTTTCTTTTCATAAAATTTTTAATCAATAATACAAAATAATAGCAACATATTTTTTTGCAAATTTTCAATTAAAATCAGATTAAATTACATTTTTAATTTTAATATATAATTATAAAATAACATTTTCAGATTCCAATAGTTGCGTTATCATAATTGTGAATATATTAGTGTGTCATTTTAGCAATAATGGCATAAAATATTTTCTAACATAATATAATTTAATATTTATGTTCGAGATGAATCAATTTCAAATAAAATTTTTACTAATATATTTAAAACATTGTAAAAGTCAATACCTTACCCAACATATATTATGTTTCTTTCCATACAGCTCAATATATTAAAAGAAGCAATAAATCTAAATTTATAAATATTTAAAGAAAGATATTTACATAATTATATTTTTGTAAATATTTTTCCTTAGTTATTTATAAATTATTATTTACATAATAATGAAGATGTATGGTGTATTATTTAATACACCATACATGTTCTTTTTTGATTTGTTAAAAATTTAGACTAAATTCATTAATGCCCTTACGTTAATTTTCCAAGTATTTATGAAATAAAAATGTTACATATTTACAATACATATATAGAAAACACAGATCTGAATTTGTTGAAAGTTAAATCTCATGTAAGGAAATGCTATTATGATCATGAATAAGGACACCAACTTTATTTGTTTGAGACTTAAATTGAAAATTCATAGCGAAATCTTTGATAGGAATAAATTTACATAATTATTCTTGAATATAGGAAATAATTTATCAGTAAAACAATTATCTTAAATAATAAAGCACAGTTATTAATTTTTGATGATAAAATCTACAGAATTTATATTGGCTTTTAAAGTTGTATAAAAATATTTAATAGATTTTTCCAGTGAAATTGTTATTTTTTATGTACACTTCTATGTTGCAATCAAT
The DNA here is from genome assembly GCA_037975125.1 of Latrodectus hesperus. Classification (NCBI taxonomy): domain Eukaryota; kingdom Metazoa; phylum Arthropoda; class Arachnida; order Araneae; family Theridiidae; genus Latrodectus; species Latrodectus hesperus. Next base: position 35,843,162 of record CM075853.1, read on the forward strand.
ACATATCAGTTTTATGCACATGGCATCCAAATTTTGCAGTTTTTACATTCATTCATTGGCAATTTAGGCGCAAAAAACCAGTTGTTACTTAACTTTTGGTTTCCAGTCCGTTTTATATCCATAGCATCTTCTATTCAAATGCACGTAATGATTCATCAAAGGTACTGTAATATTTGAATGACCTTGTTTAGTTTCCTATGTAATATTAGTAATATCTGAATTAATTGTCATATCTCGAAAGCCACCATACTAGATATTTGTTGCTATCGATTAATTTCCTCTTGTAATTGCCCTGCTTCCGGTCTACTAATGGCTTTCCATTATAATATGAATGAATCTTTGCCTTCGTTGAAAAATGTATTTACATAGAGAAATTTGGTGGTTAAAACTTGCATTTTATGACCTCAAATTCCATAAATTCTATTATTTACATTCCTATTATTTTATATCCTTAAAAAGATATTAGTTTTGAAATATACATGGGAAGGGATACAATTCATTTCGAAATATACATGAGAAGAATAGATGTCTCGCGCCCGCGCGTGTGTGTGTGTGTCAAGAAAATACCGTGACTAAAATTTTTAATACATTCTAACATTTTTTTAAAAATATGTACATATGTATAAATAAATTTTATAATTCTCGTACTAAATCCTAAAAGTATGTTTCTACTTTAATATTTCTTCAAATTATAAAACTATCATCTAAAGAAACAAATAAAAATATATTTAAATATTTTGTTTTTAAGTATGACATCACATTTACTTGAAACATATCGTTTCTACAGAGTGTTCGCTGATCATTCACTCTGTATCACTGGATGGATGATCCGCGATAAGCAGGTCCACAAAGCTCAATAAAAGAATAATGGTCGAAACTTCTTTCATCAATAAGTGTAGGTTTAATATGAAGAATGAAAGCGAGGTGGAAGAATCTGGAATTAGTAACCATCCATCAGACATTCGTAGAGGGCTCTCATGTGAAGGGACTAGTGCTTATATTTGAGATTGATTTCTTTCTAGTAAAGGGAAAATTCATCACGTAACATTCTGAGAAATCACCATGTCAGCAGGTTTCATTTACTCCATGATTATTTAGCCATTCATTGCTACTACATTTATGTTTTACTTTTTCTCCGTAAAATAATGCTCATATATTAAAAATCGATAAACACAATGTACTTAAAAAGTAATTTAACAAATTTAGCAGCTAGCTGAATAATTATATTTGAAAATATGTATACATAAATGTTGATAAAATATGAAGTTTATTTCAAAAATGTGATTGTAAATCGTAGATGAAAAAATTTGCAAATATATAGTAACAAAATATATGTTGAAGTACGAATAACAAAGTCATTTTGAAAAAAAAATATGCTGGGAAGTAAACGAAGGAAAAACTAATGTAAATATTTCAGTGATGAAACATATTCATTGATCTGTATAATTTATTATAAAGGTACATAAATATGTCTAATCAGATATACAAATGCTAAATACACTGTTAATAACTAAATTTTATATTGCAGTAAAAAAGTTAGTTTATAGAGATCTGCTTCTGCTAAACTATGATATTTAGACTGATATCTTTTGGGAATAGGAGAAAAAAAGGTTAGAAATTTTCTGGTTAACATTTGCATGAAAATAAAGGCCAGGTAAGCCAGTATATCTAGGGTGTCTTTCTCTTTATCGAAAGGCAGATTTTGAATCCCACCATAAGCAAAAATCACTAATACCAACTCGCTGGCATGTAAAATATGTTGCCATTGCCATGTCTTCCATGTGAAAAGATATCTGGACTTATATAGGATAGTCAAACCATGCCTGGGATCTTTTTCCTGGTCTCTGTTTCTAAGTCACTGAGACCCATTTTCTGCACCACGATGACAAGCATACAGAATGCCCCACTATATAAAGGTAATCTGATATATCAAAATTCTGTCTCTTACAGTACTGAAAAATGAAAATCTTAGTAGCCGGTCTTTGAAATCAATATCATTTGTATGAAAATATGTTCCCCACATGGTATATAATTCCATATATTTTCATTCTGTAAAATTTGTTTTGTTTTAAATATTCTGTAAATTTCAAAACAAGTTCAAAAGTATTTATCAAAGTATTAATAATCATGTAATTATTTTATAATTCTACATTAAAAATAACAATTTATTTAGAGATATTTTTGCTAATGTAACTTGTTTAATAAAGAATAAAAAACAAGTAGAATTAATAAAAAATATTATCGCGAAATATTAAAACTTTTACGTCACATAATATTACATGCATAACCTTAAACAAAGTTAAGATAATATTGGAAGATTAATTTTCAACTTAGAAAAGTTTCATTTTTTATCATTTCATAATATATTAATAATTTGTTTTTCTTAATTACTTTTTGAATTTATTAAATATTATAGTATCGAAAACTTAAATGTCTATATTATTGCTAAAATATTTGACAGATTTCAAGCAAGATGCAAATTAACTTTTTAATATTATACAAAGTCTCATGTTACTCATTTATTAAATTGTAAACTACAGCACAATTTTTTAATCAATATAGACATTATCAATTTTAAATTTAAAAAAATTTGAAGTTTTTCTTAGAATGATGTTATTTACGTTTTCATAAAAAATGAACTAAAAGCCATTATAAAGGCTTTTTATTTCCTTTTTTTCTTATACTGCTTAAAAAACACAATAATTCGTTCATTGAAAGTCAAAAATTAGAATATTGTATGTTGTAATACTATATTTAAGCATTTTATGAAGAAAAGTTTTTCAATATTATTTATTATAGGGCAAAATTTATAAAGCAGTGCTATCGAATACTGTTATCATTATTTATAACACTCTAGTACTGCTACAATTATTATTTTATTATATGTATGTCGCTGAAACCTATTTATTTATTAATTTTTTGAATATTTTTTGATGATAAAAGGTACGATAAATTTTTTACCAAACAAATCAAAAATTACGCTTTGCGATGTAAAAGTATTCTAAAATATTTTATACGTTCAACATACTTCTAAATTTCTCAATTCAAGTTGTTGTTTTAGTCAATTAATGAAATAAAAATTATTATTTCGATTAATTATCTAAAATCACGTATTAAACAAAGCTTCATTTATTTTTATTTATTTATTAGGTTTTATTATTAGTTGTTATCTCTTAATTATTCAACATTATAATAAAGACTTAAATAAGATCATATAACCCTTCTAATGAATTGAGGAAAATTATTAACACCCTTTTCTTACACTCAAAGAATGTTTTAAGTTTTATAAACTTCTGTTTTATTAAACTAAAAGATTTATTAGTTTTTTACTATACATTTTAACAATACTTACATCCTTTAACGGTTTTACTTATTTTAATTCTTGCTGTGTTATCATATTAAAATAATTATAAATCATTCTTTTCAATAAAATATACAAAGCAGTAACGGAAATAAGAATAATTCTACGTGAAATGAAGAATATTGAAAGTTTAGAAAAGAATACAGATTTTAATAATAAGTCATGTAGATAATAAGATGGAAAACTTTTCTCAAAATAATACATTAGTTTATCAAACAAATAAAAATGTGCAACAAATCAAACAAATAAAATTTAAATATATATTAATTATTCATCAATTATAATTTCTGCTTTATACTATGGTTGCAGTGTTAAATAGTTTTTTAAACCAGCTTCATTTTATTTATTTCTTTGTTGTTACTTTAAACAATCTGTCTCAATTTTCCAAGTGTATAAATTAAAAAAATGTTTCAACAAAATGTGACACACACAAACAAATCTTCTGAAAACAAATGATTTTTGAAACATGAAGACCAAAATGTGTACTTAATTAACTTTGCTAATTATTTTTCTAATTAGTTATGCCCTTCCATATCATTAACATGATAATTTCCTACTTTATTCTTTGCAGAAACATTCATTTTAAGAAATTCGTCGAGATATTTTTAGCTTATAATGTGTCTTTACGGAAAAAAAGAAATGCAAATATTATTAACGAATTAATAAATATTTCTTTCGAGAAAAATATAAAAAGACGTGGAAAATATGCACTTAAAATAAAAATAGAAATATTAATATCTCAATTTTTCCTTTCTCTTAATGTTAATCCGAGCAACATATTTTAGAAAAAAAGCTTTTTCCTTAATTTAAAATAAATTGGTGTTATTTATAGTCGAGTGAATTAATGAAGAGAAAAGGATTTCTCAGTATTTAATGATGTGGAAAATTTGACTTTTAGTCACTAGATCTAGTTTCTTGTTTGCTTTGATGAATTGCTTACGTTTTAAACTTTTAAAATTAAACTTTTTCTTTCTACTTGGAAAATTATTTATTGCTTTATTAAATATTTAATTTAAGCCTGGTATTTCCAATTCGTTTTATTCCAATATTTATTTGTTTGGAGTGAGAGACATAGAGATTATAGTAAACTCAACAGATTATAAACAAAAAAATATGACTTAAATTTAGCAAAATATATGGACTATATTTCATTATTTACAGTCAATTTCGAATTACAATTTAATTTTTGAAATGTCTGTAAAAATAAATGAATGTCTGTATGTCCTTAAGAACAAGACACACACACAAGCAAAAAAATATAGCATGCATTGTTGTTATTGCAAGAGGAATGATATCAGCTTGTCAGTTTTCTCTTATAGTGTATTTCATAAAAAAAAATAATGCAAATGCTTGATGAATGAATATGATATTCATTATTTTTAGAAAATTATTTTTCATGTCAAACAAAAAATTATATTGAATATTGAAAAACCTTTTAATTGACATAACAAAGAAATAAAATGTATATTCATTTACTTGAAATATCATAGATCAAGAATAGTTACTTAGATTTTGTGGTTCTATTTATATTGCCAAGATTAAATGTAAGTAATGAAGAATATGTGTTCCAGTAAAAGATTAAATTAATTTATTTAATATTTAATTATAATTTTTAAAGAAAAGCAAGGTTAGAGTTATTATTTCAAGAAAATAAATAAAATTTTCCACTTAGCTGTATATTTTTGATGAAGGTATTTCTTCAGTTTAAGACGTATCAATTATTTTGTTGAATTATATATGTTAATTCTTTCAGCGTCCATGCATTCATTTTTTGTACTAAAACTTATATGGTGGTTTTTTGTAGTTTTGTCATAACATTAAAATGATTAACGAAGTAATTAGATCATTTCAAAAGTATCAAAAAAAGAAAACGAAAATATGACAACAATTAATAAATTCACAAAAAAATAAAACTTTCTAAAATTATAAAATCCGTAATATTTAAAAATTTACTCTTTGATTTTACGAAAATGTGTTAATTTTGTTTTCTACCGTAGTATATAAACCTTACTCATAAACATTTCGCAAAAAATATGTCATGAAAGATATTTCCTAGCGCATGAAACATTTAGCCTCTGCCAATGTAGAACGAAAATAATTTCAAGGAAAAGAATAGTTATTAATATATATCCTAAATAACTGTTTTCCCTTAAACTGTAATTAGTATTCCAGTCATTTGATTCTTTCATACGTCACACAGTTTATGCAATAATTTGTTTTGAACATTGTCAAATAAGATGACATTATCAATAGCGATCACATATAAGTAAAATAATTTTGTGCTGTTTATAGTCGCTTAAAATTAAATGCTGATTTTTTCGCCCTTGAAAGCAAAGTTTTGTCTAAAAACTTAAAATTTTATACATCGTTTCACTAATCGGAATAAATTTAGAAAACCTGAGTAAAGAATTAAAAAAAATTAATCTGTAAATATTTTTAATTATAATTTGTTTCTCTCGAAATACACATTCATTATAACAAAATATTCTTTTCTAAAATATTTATAATGTGTTGACTTTTTCCAGATTAGATAAAGGAGACAATAATAATTAAATTTTCAAAATATATTTAAAACTATAATCTTGTTGCCTTGAAAAGAAGTAAATCTTAAAATTAATAATTTGAAATCCACTGAATTCACAGATAATTCATATTTACTAAATTTAATAGTCTATATAAGTATTTATAAATTTCCCATATAGAGATATTTACTAACTTTGGATTAACAAAAATAAAGAATAATTTATTAATGTGATTAAATTTTGACTTAGAATGTAATGCAGTACATTAAATTTAGGTGAGTGTATTACAATTTTTGAAAAAATAAATGAAAACGACAAGGATAGAATATATTTAAGTACACAAATATCCTTCTTCTGCAAATAAATTTTTGAAGTAATACTTCAAAAATTATTAATACTTATAAATAGTGACACTTATAAATAGTGTATATATAAGTAATTATATATACACTATTTATAAGTAATAGTGTATTTATAAGTAATTATAAGTACACTATTTATAAGTAATACTTATAAATAGTGACACATATTTCTTCTTTATAGTAAATTAAAATTTCTATTGAGTTTTAAGATTAAATACATTTTACTTAAAGGGCCGTTGTGGTTTGTTTGGTTAGGGCGTCGTTCTCATTATCGGAAGATGGTGAGTTCAAATCCCGGCCAATTTTAGATCCGTCGTGTTCCCTAAGGTGGCTGAAGCACGTTAAAATTGAGCATGATCACAATGTTCTCGAAGTGAAATAATACCTCTGGGAGTGGCAAGGCAAGTATTGGGTGTCTTCTGTTTGGTCCTGCTTCAAAATCACGAAGATTGCACCCGGTTACTTCCATCTATTTGGTAGAGCCCACTCAGGACTAGATACAGAAAATATGCTTGTGCAACAACAACATTTTACTAAAAGTATGGTCATCCTGTCGATCACGCAAATAGAAGATGTTGCCTTAAGAAATTTGAGACTTTCGTAAAAATACCAAAGATGAAAATGAAATCACAGAAGTTCCACAATGACTGGATTAGAAGTGAGACAGAAGATTTGTCTGTTGAAATGTAAATTATTTTTTCAAAAAGAGTTATTAGATTCTACATTCTGATGCCACTCGTTATAGCAAAAAGAATCAACTTTCAAACGTTAATGTAAACGGCAATGGTTAAAAAGGATTTAGACATATTTACGTGATTTTCAATTTGAAAGATTTTTTGGAAGTCAAAAATCATAACTTACTTTTGATTTTACGATATCTTTATTTTAAAAAATAATTTCAGGTGCACAAAATATATTTGTCATGGTTTCATTATTCAATAGGATTCAAGAAAAAATGTTAATCAACCACTATCAAAACTGAATATTTTCAAATTGGAAATATCTTGACTTGCTAACACAACTCCAAGATCACAAATCATATGAATGATATGATTACATCTTGAATATTTATTTATTTATTGCTCAATTTGGAAATTAAGAAATATTGATTAGCTATCACTATAAATTTATAGGTATTCTTAATTTTACACGAACTTATTTTTCATATAAAATATTTTACTATTGAATATAAATTTTTAATTTTTCTAAATTTAATTTACTTTAGAATTTTTAATTACTTATATTTCACATAAAACTTAAAAATTTTGTTCCTTTTATGAAATCAGTCTTTTCTACGAAACTATCTAGTCTAAAAATTTTTTTCTTTCTGGACATGTAATTTTTTCCGAAATAAACAAATATCTTAATACAAAATTAATAAATACTTCAAACAAATGCTTTTGAGCTTAAGAGATAAGGGTTCCAAAAATTTACATTTGACAATTTTTTTCAGTTCCATAGGTATATAATAAAATAATAATGCATTTTTAGATGCTCAATAAATGAGATTAAGCAATTGCATTAAAATAGTTTATATCGAGAAATTCGTAAGAAATCATTTTTTGCAGAATTCTCTTGTTATGATTCAAAAATCCATTATCCCCCATTTAATCTCTTTTACAAGCATGGATAATTGACAAAATAAAAAGAGTGTTCTGCCTGCATTTCAATAAATTCTGTTGATTAAATCTAAATTAAAATTCTGCATAACGTCTCTCTCATAATCAGTTTAAAAAAAACATTAAAATCTTCCTTAATACTTTAAGCAAAATTCTGGTAACGAACTTAACTCTTAGTAATTTTCAAACATTTAAAAGTGCAGAGAATTTTCCTAGAGCACTTTTAGTAGAACTGTGAATTTTCGATAATCTCTAACGAATTTTACAAAATATCTATTTCCATATAAAACTTATTACTCAAGCAAATTTCCATGCTTGAAATTTGCTTCAAATCATTTGATCAATTTTAGATTCAAAAATGTTTTTCTTAAGCTCATAACTAAATTGCTTTTAAGAAAACAATGATTTTATGTTTCTTTTTATAAATAATAATGTTAAGTCATTAAAGTTTTTACCATTTATTGTCACAAATTATCATAAAATTAAGCAAATTTCTGCTGTACCTGCTTTTATCTTCAAAAGTATTTGTTGATTAATTCGAAAAAACCATAAATTAGTTATGATGTCTGTGAAACTTAAAAATATGATTTTAAATGCAATTTAACATTTACTATATACTTTCAAGTTTTTTACATATCATTAGAAATGTCCTGTGGTCCTTCTTGTAAAATATATATTATAGAAATACTTCCTCCAAATATTTATGAACCATTCTATATAAATGCTGGAAAATAATATTCATTAATTATGTCTTTATAAAAATAGACTTATCTACAATAATGCAGCTTTGTTAATCAAAAAAAGCTGTTTCTAGTAAAACTAAACTAAATTTATAAGCAAATTTACAAATTTAGTTATTAAATGTTTTGCCACAAAAATTATTTTATTTTAAAACCAGGAATGTGCCCAATGAATTTCGCGATTTACATATAATATTATCTATTTAATCTTATAGTATATTTTGAGTATTTTTATTTTAAAATTAATTCAAACTTAACCTTTGCACATGGGAAGAATATCTTTTCTGTATTCACGTCATAATTTTTGCCATTTATTATTCACCAAAATATTTTTCCTTTTAAAAAAATAGTAAACTTTCATTAAATCTGATAAATTTATATAAGTAAACCAAAAGATTTAAAAGAAGGTTCATAAAAAAATAACATCCCTTTAGCAAAGAATTAGACTAAGCAATACGATTTGTATGTCTGCAATTTTGGTAGCTTAGTAAAAATAAAAGAAATAATTTAACTATATAAATTCAAATAAATATAGTTTACATTCATTTAACCTTTATCTACACATTTCACATTAAATAAAGTTCATAATCATCATTATTCACAAGCTGTTGAATAATTATTTAGGCATAACATTGGAACTTAGATTAATTAATTTTCTTAAACTAATAGAACAGTAATTTTCTATGAAAATGGTTTAATTTAATCGTATCCTTATAGAAGACACCATATTTTTATTATTCATCTCCAAAATAGATTATCCTTCTCACAAGTTCATTTTTCAGTTTACTTTCATTATTAGTTGCAATGAATCATGCAATACTGTGTAATAATATGAACCTGATTCACGAAACAAATTCCTATTTAAATTGGAATTGTAAAGGCTAGATTATTTAAAATGCACTGAATTTTTCTGATTTTCATGAAAGCAAAAAGCAAAGTGGAAAAAATGTTAAGTGTGTGTTTCTCTCAAATTATTTGTACGAAATAAAACTGTTTCCTATGTTATCAAATGCCTTAAACAAAGGAATTTTTTATACATATTTGCATTTGTCTTAAATTAACTTTAAATACATCCGCTTTGTTTACTTTGAACTCTTTTTAGTTTTCGTTTGCCAAATAAAAATAATAAAGTTCACAATACTAAAAGAAATAAAATACTTAGTATTTATCCTCACTTTACTTATTAAAAAGGGTGTAAGATTTTAATTAATATTATCTTGCTTATCTTTTGAGGAAAGATTAAAGATGAATGACTTAATATGTTTATGATCTTAAAGTTTTAATTAATGTGAAATAAAAATTTTGCTTGAAATGCAAAGTTCATACTAAATATTAGAGAAAAATGTTTTTAGTATTTCATCTACTGATTTAAATCTACTTTTCAGTTTTAGTATATATATTAAATCATACAATAATTAATGTTAAATTGAAATTTTTGTCAACAATTATTTATTGTAAATAATTTTAATCATGTAAAAATTAATGTTAGAGTTCAAATATTTATTTCATTACAGAACGATAAAAATTATTCACCCATTTTTTATTGATAGTTTTATTATTTAATGCTAAATTATTAATTATTTATCAAAAAAGGTGTCATAAAATACATAAATTACTCTCCTTTTGCTTATTAATCAAAATAGAAGATAAGTTTATTACTTAAAATTAATTATAAAAACTCCTGAGCTACCAAACCTTTATGCAAGTTTTCAAAAAAGTATAAATGTGAATATCTTCAATTTGATATTAAATTCATGCTTAATTGTCTACGATCATTTTATACTTAATATTATAAGAAATATACTTATATTATTCAAAATAATCATTACCTTAAAGAGAGCTTAAGTCATTATCAATAAGTTTTAAACAACTGACTTAGTAAAAATATACGTGGATATTTTAACTTCATTTGTGTATCAAACCACAATTGTAAGTTTTTTAGTTTATTAAGTTTGCTGAAGAAGATTTGATGAGCATAATAGATTTTTACGATGTATATAAATTTACACTTATCATACAATGCTTACTTATTTGAAATTTCGCTTTGATTGTGATGAATGTTGCAAATTTTCTTATTTGCATTTTTCACGAAAAAATTCCATTTAATAAATCATAATATATCAATTGACTAATTAAAAAAATTAGTGTATCCAAATATAAAGCTTACTTAGTATTATTAATACTTCAACATCAATAGAGAAGTAATGATTTTGAATATTAAATCAAATATTCAAACTAAAGTATATATTCGAAAGTATATATAAAGTATATATAAAAATTTCGAAATTTTGTAAAATTTCATAATTGATCAAAAAGCGTTGTTTTAATATCAAAGTGTTTTAAGGAAGTTTAACTAAACAATTGTCGAGGGAAAGTTTGAATCCTGGTAATCTCCTTTGTTCAACAAATAGAAGGTTTGAATAAAATTACAGGAGGGATATTTGAATATTTTTCGATTCTTAGTTATTGTTTAAATTAGCTTTTCTATTCTAAAAATTGTGCCAGTTTAATAACAGACAAATTAACTGAATTATTTTTTAAAACAATGAATTTTATTGAGACTCTCATAATTACATTGTTAATTTTGTGAATATAACCAAATATTTATTATCATTTCAGCTTTTGATAAAAATATAATTTGGGAATTTAAAAATAAAAGAGTCTAATGTTTTAGGAAATTTTCCATTTGCATAAGGTATTATAAATACAATAGTATTATTTATATCATTAAAATTGTATAATCAAAATACATCTATTAATTTACATTTATTTTTATGTCCCAAACTTTGAATTTTTATTTTTTAAGATTTAAATTGATATAAATTTTAAGAAATTTCCTAAACGTATGAGACGAAAATGCTTGTAACAAACCATCAAACTGTTCTCTGTTTTGATAAATATATTAACATTAAAATATTCGTAAATGTAAATGAAATCAGTTATTCTTCGTTTATCCATATTAATGAAAATCATAAAAATAATTTCGTATTGGAAAATATTACTTGCTTATTTTTCTTTCCTTTGTTATTCCCTAATTGAAAATTTTATTTCTTCAAACACAAAAATATACCATTTTACAAAGCTAATTAATATCATTTTCTATGTTTCCTTCGTTTTCCCTATAACTTCTACTTAAAATTAAGATAAAAAAAAGACCTCGAGGTATTCCTGGCTCATTTGAAATGAATTTAAAATGCAAATTAGGGTTTTAAAACTGTACAAAACCAAATATACATAAATTTTATTCCCAAATTAGGAACTTAATGAATAGTATGTTTGTAAAACAATTAAATGCTATTTTTATATGTATTTTAAATTTATTATAACATAGATTTAAGTTTATATAGTTATTATTAAATGACTGTACTATGATTATATATTTTAACTGAAATTCTTAATATTTTTTTTAATTTTGTTATCAATTTTGTTAAGTTTTAATCTTTAGAAATATAAGCATGATAAGAATTAAAAATTTGACAAATTAAAATGTTCGTCACTTCTAATTATTTAAAAAACCAATAACAATGTAAAGAGTACGAAATACATACAACATGGCAATAAATATTTACTAATATTTTAAAATTTCATCCTCCTATTTATGTTTGTTGAAAATATTGAATTGAAGATTTTACTGGCGAAAACAGAAGCTTTTTTAACATAATTTGCTCTGTTTGTAAACTATATAAAAAGGTATGAGATGACAATAATCTCTTTACTTTCTTAATTAACTTCAAATATGAATTCTTATAATCAGATATGAATTTCCATTTTTTATTAACTACAAACATTGACAATTATTTTCTTATTAACATCAAACATTATGTTTAAATTAAAGACAAAGGTCTTTTTTTATGAAAAAGAAATATAATTTGAAATAAGGTGTTATTTTCTCATTAAAAAAGAATTTATAATATAAAATACTCCTAAATATATTCTAATAGTTTTAACTGTTTATCTATATATATGTCTTCAAGAGTTTAATATACTGACATTGTGCGCAATCTTAGATGAATTTGTATATAAGTTATGGATGTAATATTAGCTAAGATATAATATATAAGATATGGATATAATATTTCCAGAGAATACATAATGTAATTCTATTAAATGTTAAAGTGACTTACGAAAATCACTTAAAATGGCATGTGAAATTACACATGAATAATGTAATGAAAATATTTATTTAAATGTAGAATTTACGGCTACTGGAATATTGCATGGTATGTTTCTTTATGATTACATAATAAACAAATAATTGGATAAAGTAAAATTTAAATACTTTAAATATTTAATAAGATTTTTGTTGTTTCATTAAGATTTGTGTGTGTGATAGAAATATTTTTAAATGAAGCATTGATAATCTTTGCAATACATGTTAGATTAGTTTTTTTCCAAACATTTCTTGTATTTAGAAAAATAAGTAATTTTGAAAACATATTAATATTCATGCAAAGATTAATGATAAACTTAAATTCAATACATTTAGAATACATTAAAGTTTATGTATAATTAAAATTTTATTTATTAAATAAATAAAATTTATCGAAGAAAATGTTCTTGAAATTTATCGAAAAATATGTTATAAGTAATGGTATGACTTGTTCAACATTATTAACAAAATTACTGAAGTTTCTTTCCAGATAATACATAATAATGTGGATAGTTCCTTTCAATTTGAGGGAAGTATTATTGTAGAAATTTATATACCATTTTAGAAATAAAGAATTTCGTTATAATGAATATAATTTACAAAGAAATTTGTGCAAATTACCATTGTACTTTAGAAAAACACTTCAACTGCATATTACGAAAACATCATGCATAAATTACCAGTGATACTGAGTAAAAGCTCTTTTTTCGCTCATTATTCTTTCAGGGCAACATTAGAAGAATGGGAAAGAAGCATCATTAGGCAGCAACTTTGTAACCACTAACAATACACAGAATCATTTTCTTAAGACCATTAACGACTATCGTTTTTTTTCGTTCATATAAATCTTCAGCCTTCTATTCATCTCTCAGTACCTATCACGTTAAGAAATTTCATATCACACTCTGAAGAAATATGGCTTTTGATGATTTTATTTCTATCAGATTTTGGTCATCATTAAAAGGAAATTTTTGTTTTAAAAATGTTTTAGACTTTGTAAGTTAGTTTAGTTGTATAAATAAAGAAAATAGTATCTGCTATTAAAAACATTTTTTAATCAGGCTTTTTGTTTCTTAAATATTTTAAAACTGAAATATTAAAAAATTACTATTTATTTTTCAGAAACTGAGAAACAGGATCTTTGTTATTACAAAAATTGCGTTTAAATACCCCTTTTTATTACTGCGTTTTATTTTATTTGTATTTAAATGCAATTAAATTGTGTTTAGTTACAAAATGTGAGTAAGTACGCGTTATAAAACGTCTAATATTTTTTCAATCACTTTTTCACATAATGAAACTTGTCTTGATGATGTTTTGATGAATTAAATCGATGCTCGATATACTTGAGATAAATATTATATTGTAGATTATTTAAATAATTCGTAAATCTAATTGCTTATATAAAAATTAAGCAACTTTTCCTACTTTTCCACTTACAATCTAGAGATAAGTAAACAAAATATGGAGAAATTTAAGAAAAAAAACATAGAGAAGTTTATTAAAAATTATATAACATCCCTTCAATACCATACAATACATTTTTCCATAAAATTTTCTCCTATACATAAAGAACATAATGGATGAGAATAATATTTGTATATCAAATTTATATAAAAATATTTATGAGTTGCGTTTGTTGAAATTTTATTTTCATTAATATTTAATTAAGTTTAACTGATTTTCGACAATTTACTATAAATCTACAATTTGTCGCAAATAATTTGTAAGATAGTGTTTATTAACATATGTAGAACAATGCTCATAAAAAATTCAGGATAAAAAACTTTAAGAGTATCATTGTATCAAGTATCGTTTCAACAACTAAGAAAATTATCAAAATATAAATTAAAATACACAAACTCAGATGAAGCTATTTATTTAATTTTTACCTGTGTCATTCATTACCTGTATCATAAAGAATTTAAAATTAAAATTGAATTTTCTTTTAAATCAATACTTAAAATTTTGCTACTTAGGATTTAAATTTTTCAGATTTATTTACAAAATCAAGTTTAAAATTGGTTCTATAGAGTCAATAAAAAGAGAATAAAGGAAAAAAATTAGAAAAATATTTTTACGGTGACTTGCTTAAAAATAGCTTAGTTCTTACGATACGAACTAGTCATGCAAATTTTGATAATACTTAGACACTTCAGACTTTTAGAGAGAAATTTCCTGTTTTTTTATATAAATTAAGTTTATAAATTATTAAATTTAAAGTAAGCCACACCAAGTTCAATGCAAAAGTTATTAGATGCGTTTTTTTAAGCAAATTAGCTTGTTTAACTGATGAAATAATTGTTAAAATTTTGTGTGTAACTATTCCATCAATTTTTCATCAATTACATTGGAATACTGCGCATCCGAAATAAAGTTAATAATTATCTTTTTGCTGTAACCGACCTAAAGACATTTTCGTAAAATACCTATGAATATTAAGAAATAATCACAAAATAGTGAATTATATATTTTTAAATATAATCTTTAATTTCCATTATTTTGTACTTCATAATATAAAACAATTACGGAGAAAATTCTTATTAAAATTCTAAGTAATTAAAAAAAAATTCGAGATTGGCATCAATAGGTTCAAAAATGCATTAACTAATAAAGTTCTTGAATTTAGATTTTGCAATTTAGGGAATCTTCAATTCACAGTATAAGTAAAAAGTATAAAAGAAGTTTATCGTTCATATCTTTTTAAAAATTATAAAGGATGAATAACTTATTGGCTCAAAATTATCATTAAGAATGTTTTTGAAAATTATTTTAGCATTTATTGTATTGTATTAACGAAATTATTTTATTACGTTATATTTTTCAATCAATTATCCACGATCCATGTGTAGAAATATATAAATCGAATTAGTAAACATCCTACCAATAATTTCAATTTATAAAATTGCATAATAAGGAATTAATAAATATATGCTTCTGTGTCTTTAAGGTATAATTCTGGTTTGAAAAAATTATTCTTGGAAAATAATCATAAAAATAATTTCTGATACAAGAAATTCGTACTAAAATAATTATTAAATTTTGTTCCGAAATTACAATGCAATAAAATTTATTCAAAATTTCGAATGTAATTCGAAATTTTGAATAAATTCGAATTACATTCGAAATTTTGAATAATTCCTTAATTTTTTGTTCCTTTAATAAAATATGTAAAATTTGTTACAATACATTCGATAATGAATTGACTTAAATTTCCTAACTAAAATGTTTGAAAACAGAAATATATTCCTTTATAAAATTATATATACATATATATATATATATATATATATATATATATATATATATATATATATATATATATATATATATATATATATTTATATATATATATATATATATATATATATATATATATATTATATAAATTTAAAAGTGTAAAATTAATGTTTAAATATTAGCACTTACAAATTCCATTAATAAATTCCATCAGAGCACATTTATTAAATGTTTAAATCACTCTATTATTTGCACTATAGTTTTAAATTTTTAAAACATTATTTTGTTAAATTCATCACAATATTTATTCATTACAAATAATGCTAACAAGACCTCTTTTACTTTAATAAATATTAAATTCTAAGTTTAAATTCTCAATAGCGTCATTATAGTCACCAAAAAAGAGATTTGACTCTAATATCATCAAAATAAATTTAATGAAATGATTCAAGCAAGTATTTTATTTCTATAAAGACAGATACATATTCAGTAGTGATTTATTGTAAAATCCTTTATTTCTCCAAAAATCTTTTGCAAAGAAAATCTAAGTTAAATTAATACCGTGAATTTAAAAAATATTATTTATAAATTTTTTAATGATATAAATTTAGTTTTATTGTAAATGAGTACAGTTTTATGTTTAATTAAAGAATAATAATTTTTAGTTAAAACATTTGTATGAAATATTTTTATACAAAATATTTTAAACTTTATAAAAAATGTTTTTTTTTCATAAAAAAAAATTTATTTCATAAAATTATTTATAAAAGTATTTCATATAAATAGTTTTAAAATTATAGAATTTATTACTATTTTATATTATGTCTTCAATATTACATCAAAATTAACACTCACACACAAATTTGTGTGTGTGTACTAACACTCACACAACTAAATATATCTAAGTCTAACACTTTATTTTTTCATGATTACCTTTCTGATTTATTTAATCTGGTATTCCTTAAGTATATTTACTAAACTTTTTGTATTTCAACCTACTTTATTAAAATATCTTGGTAAAATATGCATATGTTTCACAAATCTAGATTTTTTTAATATATCTTTAACATAATGAAATAATAATAGTTTTCAAGAATATTCAGGAACAAGTTAAATATATAGTTGAAATAAATTTTAAATCTGAATTCTCACTTACGTTTTCTCTTTATATATTATACTTTACGTTATAATTCCATACATATGCTGTAGATATAGTAAAACATTCTATACTGTAATCTTCTATGTTATAAAGTATACTAATAGGCATCTTACGAGCTATAGCAGTGACAATTATGATACATAGTTTTTATGTAATTTCATAAATCTTGAAGTTTAATATATCCCTTATATCATGAAAAAAATAATTTTATGTTATCTATATAAGATGGAAGAAATAACTGCATAAGAAATTTTGTTTTGTTAAAGAATATTTATATTTTTAGGATTCTTTTAAGTTTTATATTTAAATAATTTTGTGTTATAAAGAAACAAAGTTTAAAAAAATATTCGAAAATTCTATATTCCCTATCTTAATTGCCTTAAATGTTTAATTTTGTCTTCATGATTCTTTAATGTATAGAAAAAGGAAATTTGTTTTAAGATAATATTAGTAGTTTTATTACTTTTATTATTAGGAAAATTAAGCCATATCAATTATTTCTTACTATCATTTGTATTTATTCATACCAAATATCATATTTTTATTTTCACAATATTTGTGAACAATAACACATTTATTCAAATGTCTTGTAAAATCTGCGTCATTTTTATCAATTAAACACCAGTCTAATAGTATTATTATTGCTACTAATTTGCCTATTCATCCAAAAACTGTGCACCTAATGATAATAAAGAATGAAGTTTTGATTAACAAAGTTGAGAATATCATTTTTTATCCTAATATACCTCGAAGCTACAGATTCAAAATTTCTATTTGTTTATGATTATTATATAAACTACAACCTGTCATCTATTTTACTTACAGATTATATTATATTAATTTATCCATTCAGTTTTACAGACTGTAGAAAAATGTTTAACTGTTGTTCCCTTCTAATATTCATCAGATAATTTACTAATCCTAAGTTATGTATTTTCAATAGTATTCTAACTATTTTTAATATTTATTATTTATATGTTTCATCATTTTTTCACACAACCCATTACGTTGACACTTAATTCATTTAGAATCAAACATATTCGATAAAAATTAATAAATAATATCAAGAAAAATTTATAATCTCGAATAGGAAAAACCAATGGCATTAAATTCATTCAATGGAATTCTGCATCGATAGAAGGTAGTGGCTTTTACTGAATAATGAACAACTGATCCAATCTTATTTATATAAAAGTTTGAGGTAAAATCCTAGGAGAGCCCACACATTTGGCAACAAACTGAAAAAAAGCGCCAAGCCGGAACGAAATTCCAAAAATAGTTTAGTTTAACATGTCTAGTGTATTGAAGTAGGGTGTGGGCTCAGCTGGCTAGAAGTAGGTCAAGTAGGGTCAAGATTCAACCAAGGATTAATATTTGTATGATGTCTTAAAATGTTCATTCTTTCATTTGGATGATTTTTCATATAATTCCTAATATCGCCTCCTAACATTTTAACAATAGTCATTTCAAAAACATTGCAAAAGAACATTCTGATTTTCTATAAAAATGTTCATGAAACTTAAGACGAAATTTTTTTACATCATCTCTTGATTTTTTAAACTGATTACAGAACTTTTCTCATAATTAATCTAAGACTTTATTGTTATACGTAACAACAGCACAGATATTTGGTAGAACATATAGAGCACATAAAAAATTTGAGACCATGAGAGCCAACATACAATTTTAAGAAAACGTTTAACTCTGCAATATGTTATGATCTCCATTCTTATCCCTATACCTTTCCCCAGCTTTTTTAAATGCATACATATTTCTTCATATAATTTTTTGTATTGTATCAACAGCTACATTGCAAATGCCGAAATATTAATGTTGCAATTAAACTTATTATATCCGTTAAATATACTGGCAATATATTTTTACCAATGAATAACGATAAATTTCTATTAAAACATAAATTGATTGCATAAAATAAAATGACAGGTATAAAAGATTGACTTAACCTTTAACTTATTATACAGCTATAAATACAAAATATGCTTTTCCAAAAAATATTAAATATTATTGAATATGGCTTTTAAATATTATTACATTATTGAATATTATATCATTGAAAATTGCTTTAAAAAAATTATTTGATGCACACATACATGAATAAAATTATAATTATTAAACAAAACAAAGTTGATTTCTTTGTAATTATCGAACTTTATCAAGTTAATTTGAAAATCTTGATACTTCTGCAAATATAATCATTGAACCGAGAACTATGTACATAATTAATTTAAACAAAACAAAGAAAATGTATTTTTCACTATGCATGACACTTGTTGAAATTACAAAATAAGTGAGACTAAGAGAAATTAAAATTGTTACGTTATATTGCAAAATTTTGTAGGCTAATTTTTTCTCTGTATGCATTCTGATCTTTGGAATTTGCAAATGGTATTCTAGCTTTTTTAAATAAATCAATAGCATTTCTGAAAAATGCTTTCTTCAATAATGGTACCTTCACAATTATTTCTCAAATCTACAAAAATAGTATTACCTATAATAATCTAAAAACTTCTTTAAACCTAAAAACTTAGAAATTAACTTATAGACTAATTAATTTCTTCATAGGTAATTAATAATTTCAAAAAAATTTAAATGGATTTTTGATACAAAAAAAGAATACGTTAAGAATAGAAATATAAAAAAGAGTAAATTATTTGAAAAGTTTTCTATAGTACATTGCCAGCAACAGAAGTTGTAACAGAAATTGAGGTTTTCACACTCATACACACCACTCGAAATATTATTGAAATAAAATCCATATACTAACCCCTCGCTCTTTCCCTCCCTCCCTCTTCTCTCTCTATCTAAAAGATGAAAAATTAAAGCATTTTATGGTTATCATAGAAATTATCTTCCACTCTTCAATATATAACTTGAAATTCATGTAATCACAAAACAATCTTTTCAAATGAAAGAGATTTAACTTCAATGCTCTCGATTACTTTGACTTGAATTTAGTCTCTGCTTTTTATTAAAGATTTGACGAATTACTCCACTATAGAAAATACTTCCTATGGAGTTGCTGAATTTGTCATATAATAATAAAATTTAATTTTTAATAAAATAGCCGAGTTTATAAATAATACAAAATTTATAGATGATGTCATTGAATAATAAGATAATAAAAGAATTTACAAGGATTTTAAAAAAGTATAGAAAAGAGCAAAATACCCAAATTCTGCTGTAAAATATTTCATAATGCACCATATAATTCTTTCTGGAAATTAAATTAGTCTTCTTCACGATTCACACTGAAATATCCACTATATCTTCTCTTCATAAATAAAATGGGTCATATACAACTGTCGAAAATAAATATACTAGGCAAACTCTAAATCATGAGATATCGATCCAAATATTTTGCATATAGTATAAATATACATGCAGGAAGTCCAAGCAAAGCACTTTATTGCAATCTTACAATAGTAGCGGAGATCAAACTTAAAACCTCCCACTATAGAAAATATAATTATATCATCATATATAATTTATACTTTATGCTAAAGTATAATTAAAATTTTAAAACGTTCTTACTGATGACCTAAACTAACATGTTATTTGTTAGTAAAAAGCCAAATAATCTAAAACTGTTACAAAGCATTAATCTTCTGCAACGCTTTGCCTTCAATAAAGATTTCTACAGATGTTGAACCGTATTCAAGTATCAGAAGTAGGTAATCCAGAAAATTCTAGAACACCTATCTTGACAGGTGTAATAAGACAAAAGTGCAGCAATTCTTATTCCCAAGGCCTTTCAGTTATAAAAATATGATCTAGAAAAAAATGTATCGTAAAAGTTTATTACAGTCTTTTCACTGGATCTAAACATCATTGTAAGCGGGTGTAACATTATATCAGATAATTATATAAACAAAACCAATATTAAATCTCAACTGACAATTTTCAAACTATAAAGTATATAATGAAGAATTTTCCGTTAATATATATATAAATGAAGATTCTATTGCTTTTTTCCAATAAAATTTGTATGAATACTCAATTTTATTGTGATGTATACGAAAAACATTCAATATCTGTTATTTAAAGTACTCTTTTAGAAGAAATTTTTCATGTTTATAAAAAATTGTGCTGAAATATGAGTTTTACCAGCAGCCAAACATAATATTTAAACATTAAACTCTATTTTTAATTCATACTGAATTATTTTTTTTCTGTAAGCAATTATGTAAAATGATTTAATTAACAAATAAATATTTAGAAAATCTATTTAAAAGCACATTAAAAATTTAATAAAGCTTAAGAATTTTTAAAATATTTTAGTTTCAAGAAGGTATTTAAAGTATTTGATTCTGACTATTTAAAGTATTTGATTTCTCAACCTTTACAAAAGTTCTTACATTTCAAAAATTGAACTTTTCAAATACAAACTTCTAGTTTTACTAAATATTGATCATTCTTGCAAAACGAAAAACTTAAAAGGAAATACATCGCCAATATTATACAAGAGAGGTGTCGCTTTTCCTTTATACACTTCAACTTATTTACTCTCTCGGTTAATATCGAGTTTGTTTGCCAAAAGTCTGAAATTCAATTGAACAACTTCTTGGAAGTTAAACTATCATGTGTTTATCTTGTATGTCAGATACTTTGGAATGTTTATTAGCAATTTTAAGAAATGTTATTTATAAAAGAGAAAATTTAAAATTCAGAATACAATTTCTTAGATTTCTTAAACTAATAAAATTTAAGAAATTTTTATTTGCCTTTGAAAATTATTAAAAATTTGATGAATAATAATTTTAACTATGGGAAAATATTTGTACATATTTTATGAAACAAAACGTAAGTTACATTTAACTTTTTTTTTGTTTTATCAAGAAAAGTTTTGCTTAAAATAAAAGTACTGTTTAATAATAATCAAATTTATTATAGACTTTTATATTCCCCAAATATTCAATGTTTAAATAAATACAAATAATTTAATCGCTTTATTTTTATTTCTTTATATATTTTAAAACAATTTATATTTTTTTAACATTAAGTTATATTAAGCTATAAAACTATTGCAAGATAAATTATTTATCATCTGCTGCCATTCAAATTTAAAATATAATTAAAAATAGTTGTAACAATTATTTCAATAAAATATATAAGAACAGGAGTCGGAACCTAAAAACTAATCATTTCCATGCAAATGAAGTCTCTTGCACAAAATTAACTTACTTAATAATTTTATTAAATTTATTTTCTACTTTATACTACACATAATCTTTATATTTAAATTTAGATTTCATTAAAAATTTCAAGAAACGAATTGAAATCTCAAATGCAGAATCCTTATACTTATAATTTCTTATCAAAAGAAATTAAAATAAAAATATATGCAAAATAATGTCTTTAAAATATTTTAGAACATAAGAATTTATTTTCACTTTTTCTAATATTTTACGACCATTAATAATTTAAAATTTGTACATAAATCTAGTTTATGTATGTAACTATCATTTCAAATTGTGTTTATTAATAATTATTTCACATACTCCCATATCCTAAAAAGTAAAATACAAAAGAAAGCTAAAACATTAAGGGATATTTTAACCTTAATTTAAAGTGTTCTTAGTGTAAATAATTAAATATAGTGTAAATAATTAAAACTTCTTATATTAAAAAACGTTATTATTAAAAGCCTATTTTAATATTATAGGCAAATTTTTAATAACTATTAAAAAATCAATTTTATTAATGTTTTTTTATATATTGTTATTCTAATTTAAAAAGAAAATATTAAGCTTTAAGTAAAGTTACAACGAAGTTTTTTAGCAACATTTGAAGAAAACAACTGTAGCAAATGCCATGCATATGGGGAAAAAATTAACTCGCATGGAGCATTTTACGTTCACATATTTATCAAAAAATTTAAATCTGAGAAAAACAGTATTTTAAATCTGTGAGGTACTTCAGACAATAATTTCATATTTAAATAGCATTAAATTGTTTTTTATTGAATTTTTCATAAAAGTATGTTTCATTATTTAAAAAAAATCTAAAATAATATTTAAAATAAATTTAATTTATTAAAATTTACATAATGCATTTTTAAATTTTTTTCGATTATTACAAAAAATTATATATTGCATAGAAAGCATAAACTCTGTAAGCATATTCTATATTAATTTTAAAATTCTAGATAAATACGAAATTGTAAACATAATAAAAAGTAATATATTTTAAAAATTATTTTATTTACAAAGTTATTGGAAAAATTAATAAAACATATATTCTTATTTATAATATGGTAACATTTTTACTTTTTGATTTTACTATATACATAATTATATTTTGTAAATAAAATATTAATGTTCTAAAATTTTAAACGCATACATTTTAAATTTGTTAAATAATTTTTTTCAATGCTCTAGCATTGTAGGTCTTTTGGATTTTGTTTTAATTTTTTATATTTTTGGACTTTTGTTGCAGTTTATTAAAATCTGATGAACTTTGATTTTTTTGTGATAGTCTTGTTGCATCTTTTTTCTTTGCAAGTTTTAAAGTCTGATCAGACAACACACGTGCACGCAGTTGTATTTAAAACTTCAAAATTAAACTCACTGATGGCTAGTGACTGCATTCTCCAGTATCGTTTTAGATACAAATATGTCTTTCAAGAATTTTTTCCACATGTAACTATGAAGACTTTCATTTGTATTTTGAGTTTTTGCAGAAGCACAATGAAGGAGAATTTCATTAGTAGCTAGTTTTTGTTACACTGGTAATATCTTCTCAACAACTTTTTCTGAAAGTTTAGTCTTCATCAGTGAGTGACTCTGTGGTATTTCATTGCATGCCACAGCTCTTTGATAAAAGCATCATGATAAACGTCCCACGGGATATTTCTTATGTTGGGGCTTTTTATCTGTTGACATACAGTGTTAAAGAGTCGTAAGAATTGAAGTTTTCATCTTTTGAATATCAGGAGCATTATCTTTTAAAGTTTTCTGATAAAAATTTTTGAATTTTACAACGTTTTCTTCCTTTAAATTACCTTGCTTTCAACTACCAAGTGTGACGCCTTTCACTCTCTATTCTTTTATAACATTACGAAGTGCTGTTCCAAGTCTTTTTGCAACATGATTAATACATTCTTTTTTAACAATTGAAATATCACTATATTTTTTCTCTGCGCTAAAGTTAATAAATGTTTTAGAATCTCCATCACATATAATTGTTGTGTACAACATATTATGTGAAAGTGAACGCGTTTCCAAATTAGTGATGCAGCAGAGATTTTCCTGATCCCAGTTAATGCGCTGAAGTTTTCTCTGTGTCCTTCTTTCCAAATGTGGAATTCAGCACTGTCTTCCTCGAGATCTCGAGATGCAATTGTACACTCCGAACAGTACTTCGACATGATTTCAAAGTCAACTTACTAAACGTGTGAGAGAATCAATGGCAATTCAAATACCATATAAAGAAGTATGACCTCGTTTTTGCCAAGATCCATCATAGGACACAGAAATATGTAACTGATCCTTAAGATTTAAATTTGAATTTGATTCCAAATATGCTTTCTTAACGACACTGTGGCTTACTTTTAGCATTTCATCTCGAAACTCTTCATTTTTAAACTAAATTTGAGAAACATATAGAAAAATATTTTTGTTATCCATGTTCGCAAAATACAGGGTTCGAGAAAATGATTCCATTGCTGCATGGCCTTTTCCAAACCTCTAAAAACGCTAAAACAACTTTGTTATTGACATAAAATTTCATGAAGAGGATTCTCTATGGATAGAAAAAGTTGAGCCAAAATTTTCTTTGCAAAATTTGTAGGACATTTCTAGTTTCGCTGAAAAACCATAATTTTCCTTAGTGGATACATCTAAAGATCAGACACCACAATTACTGCATGGCAAATTCCTTAGAAGACTGGCGAAGCAGTTTTTATTCATTAGAATATACTCATTTCCACATGCAGGAGGAATATCATTACATAAATGGACAGATTCTGGAACATTTACATCTATAAAAGATAATTTTTGGTCAACTGTTTCCTTTGGTACAGCTTCCTCTGCTAATTTTGATTGTCTTTTACGAGCTGATTGAATCGCAGCAAGTTTTCGTTTCATTAGTCTGCCTTTAGGCTTCCTGTATCTTGAACTAATTGCATGCATTATGATTAAAATTACAATGTTCAATTCAAGAGATTATTATTTGAGAAAGTAACTCTTAAAAGAAATGTTTTTAACACTGAAAAGCAAATAGAAATATAAGTTTCAAAACCAAAACAAAAATCAAGCGGTTAAATCAAAATAATGATAGCTGTGAAAAATCAACGAGATTAGTGTTGCCAGACGAAATCATACAAATAATAAAAACTAAATAATTTTAATGTTGCTAAAATATAGCACATTCTAAAATAAGAATTCAGTTAATAATAATGTGATATTTGAATCTTATTGCATTCTAGAAATACATACATTTTAATGGAAATTAGTTATTATTCAAATACACTATCCTTATGTTATTTGTTTTCGAGCAAACGAGAAAAAAGGCATAACACATTGTTTACTTTATTAAAACTTTAATAACTTCACCTAAAATTGGCTGAAACAAAAAATTCTTTTTGTATAATATAGAGAATGATTCATGTTTTATTTATAAACTAAAAAAGAAAAATCGATATTTTTGTCGATTTTTCACATTTTGATAATCCACTGTCCCCTTAAACTGCTAAGGCACTTTAGTTTAATTTGAATGTCGATTATTTTACGACAAAGTACTCTGATTTTGCAAACCAATCCATCTTTATTCAGGCAACTTCCCCCATGATGATTTTGAAATGCTACAAACATTCATACTTCAAATGAGAATAACCCACGAGATGTTGAAGTAAACCCTTCATCTTCCAACTAGTCTAATGAGCAGCCAGTTTGAAATAGCCAAAATAATTAATATTCCCATATTTAATAATTCAAACAATCTTGAATTATTATATTACATGATACTATCGCATCATATAATCCCAACTTGTTCAAGCAACAAAAAGTACTTTCCTTTATAAAACTATTAAAAAACACTTTTAAATGCAATGTGTAAAATTTTACCTAATGATGTCTAGTGGGATATTTTAAATTCATTTGATTTTATAATTTTAAAACATTGCTTGATGAATTATTATCACATTTAATTCATGCATTTTAGAGTGATTCGGGTAAACTTTACGGCCTACATAATTTCTACTCTTTCCTGGAACATATAATTATTCTATAATTACACTCTAAACTAAATATTCATTTATGCTCATTTATTTTGAAGAGTATGTAAAACAAACAGTATTAATAGTTAGCTATTGTTAAAAGTTTTTATCTTTTCATTTGATAAAAAAATAATTTTATTTTTTAGAGATATTTAATTATTATAAACTCATGATTCCAAATATAACTGTAAATAGGAATGACACAGCTTTAAGGAACATATCTTTATTAATATTATTAAAGTTCCACATCACAATATATATCAATAACGGCACATTACATACAATTTCACACAAACAGCCACACAAAGAAAGAAGTCACGAACAAATTATTTCAAAATCTTAAGTGATCTCAAGTGTCTTTTTTGGGGGAATGCACTAGTTGCGCCTAGCGCCATCTACCCACTTAAACAGGGAAGATAGCTGTAATTGTACCCGCTACATTATTACATTAATTATTTTGAGATGTTTCGTTAGAAAACATAAATAAATACCGACATAAAGAAATAAACAAGAATTTATTTAAATTATTAATCATTGAGAAGTATTATAAAATATCAAAGTTTCTGATGTCCGGTTCTTTAGAAAACTACCTTTAATAAAAGAAAAAAATACAGGCTTTATTTGTGAGTTAAAACAGGATAGAAACTGTTTTCATTACATTTCTTTTCTTGCTATAAAATGATGAAAGTTTTCATTTGACATGAATTTTTTTAAATCATCTTTGATCAGATAATCTAAATATGATCTGACAGATAATTTTTGCAATTAATTTTTAAAAAAAATTTTACATATAATTAGTCTAGATCTTACATTCCTGCATCAGTAATAATAATAAAAACTTTTATTTATAAAAATTTTTTAGTCTTCTTAATAAAAAAGCTGCTTGAATCCTTACTACTTATACAATAATAAATTTTAAGAAAAAGCTTTCATAATATTATAGTATTTTTATAAAAATAAAATTTATTAAAGACTGAACGTGATTCCTGTTATAAATTTCTCCAAGCACAGTTTTCCTCAATATTTATGTTGAATATCAAGAAATCTTATTTGTCGGATCTTTATAGGATATTTTACATAGTTTTATGGCTTTAAAAATTTTAAAATACTATATGCATATACTACTTCAGAACTTTATAGAAACTTAAACTTGCATGTAGAAATTTCCATGTGTTTAAGATGCAGTAATTTTACTGATCGAATAATAAAGAAAGGATGTATGTATAAAATAAAAGAAATTATGCTAAATCATTAAATGTAACAATGTCATACAAAATATGATATTTTCAATAATTTTCACGCGGAACTCTTTGCATTTTATTTAATAGGAAACTGTTCCATTTCCTGCAAAGTTTATCATTATTTTACTTTTCAAACAAAAAAATGATATGTTATTTATAACTTTATTCAAATCAATATGTAATCTTTCTAGAACATTATGTTTTTCATTCATTTCAAATCCTCTATTACTTTCATCATTTATAATTTAAGGTTTGTTTTCTAGGCTATTATTATCATTCTAATTATAAAATTGTATAATTTTAAATACAACAGTTCAATTATATTTCTAAACAAAAAGCTTTACTTATAAGAAAAGTTGAAGCTACTAGCATTTGTGACCATAAAGTTTTCATATTTTAATCATTTAAAAATACTTAAGAAGAGAACCTTTTTTCATTAGCTAAAATACTAAAATTATAATGACTTAGTTGTTAATTTTAATTACATGAATTTTAGTTATAATATTGATTAGTTAGTTTATATTATGAGTATAATATATATAAAAAAATGTGCTGAATATATAAATAGCATATACAAAATTTTGTGAAATATACTTTTTAATTTATAATTACAAAGTCTTTGCAATAAACAAATTTAAAATTGTTATCAAATATATAATTTAATAAACTTGCCTAGGCATAGAAAATAGAATATAAAGAAAAGTTGCTTAAAAAGTCCTCTATTTTAATTTCCCTGCTATTTTGAATAAATACAAATAATTTATTGATATTATAAGAAAATAATTCAAGATACTGAAAATAATGAGCTATAATTTTGTCTATTTTGTTATTTTATAATATATTTTTGATATTACATGGAATAAGAAAGACTATTTGTTATCCCTCAAAAAAACTCTTACCTTAGAAAAAGACTTTCCATATAAAAGGTTCCTCATCTTAAAATATTATACATTTATGAGTCACCAGCCTTTTAAAAAATCGCTTCTGGTGTATTTTTTACAGGAAATGATAACTTTATAATAGTTTTTTTTTCTCTTGCCTTCCAAAATAAGTTTTCTTCTATTTATTGATGAAGTATCAGAATGTAATTAAAACTAAAAATTTATTTTTAGTTTTAATTACATTCTGATACTTAAAAAAAGTTTTTGATTTACTTACTTTATATTTTTTCAACTGAATCCAAAAACTTCTATTGTATGATGTATAAAATTTTCATATTCTTATTTCTAATGAAAACTTTATTGTCCTCTACATAATGAAATAAATTTTGGATTGCAAAAAGCTGCACTAATTTTTTGGAAGCATTTGCAAACAGAATTCTTTAATTAATGTTGGAGACTTTTATATTGTACAAGCATCCAGGTTCTGAAATACGAAAACGTCCTGTAATTGAAAAGTTCTCATTACTTTTAAATTAAAAATCCTTATCGATCATTATTTGGGCGAGTCTTTTTCTTTTTTAAATAATTTAAAAATAAAATAAATAATTCTTTACTTCATAAATAGATTCTTTGTTTTGAGACCAAATCAAAGGTTCTTGTTTCTCGTTTATTTCATCATATCTTTTCTGCCTTATACTTATATTTTTTCATCGCTTTTATAGTGTTATTAATACTATGCAAAGAAATTGTTTATTAACCAGAGATTTCGATGGTTTGTGCATAATTATCTTAAAAACAAACACGTGATAGCTCTATCACGTGTTTCTTTTAAAATGTAATGAATGTTTTATACTTCATATCTGATAATAATAACGGAAGAGAAGGAAAGAAACGACTGTATCACTTGCAAGCAATTATTGAAAATATTAAACATTGTAAAAACTATAATTACAATAACTGTAGGTTTCTAAAACACTTTATGATAATCAAGGTAGAAATGTGTATCCATAGAGAAAAAACTTATGATGTATATTAATTTAACGTAAATTGATATCTATACTAATAATTTATTGTTGGTTAAAACGATTTGCGTAAGAACACATATAAAAATTGTATGATTTCAATCAGTAAAATTTATTATAAAATATAATCTTTGGGGACTAAAAGTTTGAAACAAATTTGTAAGTCATATAAATATATATTACAGTAGGTCGATGTTGCTTTTAATTTTCAGAATAAGGAAAATTATTTTGATTCTAAAAATTTAAAATTTTGTAACAAATATGGGAAATATTAATAGTTTCGAATAAGTCATTTTTTAATATATGTTATCAAATAAAATTCTTTCATGAACTAATTCTGTTTATAATCAAATATTTTTAAATCTCTAACTTTAATTTCCTTCTTAATTTATAATTATAACATTGAATAAAATAGTGCTAACATATTAATAGAGAAATAATTATGTCAAAGAGTAATGAAGCAAAATAATATTAACAAATGTGATAATTTAATTTCATGTTTTAAAATATATGCGCGAGGTATTTTTGCATCAGTATAGAAGCTAAGAAAATCTTTTATAGTTAATTATTTATTAGTTTTTAGGTAAAGAAACTAAATATTTCTCTATCAACCGAATTAAATTCCCATTTTAAAAACTAAATTTAAATTTATCTTCTATAATGCGTTGTAAAATCCTTTTAGAAAAGGGTTTAGTTACATAAGTTAAGATAAATTACAATAGCACATTTTGTAAAGTTTTAATCTAATTAAGAAATTAAAAACAAGTACAATAAGAATTTTTTTATTCGATCACCGAGATTGTTTAATCTTTCAGCACTACAAGAGGCAAAATTGATAATATTTTATAAAGTAGAACACAATAGATATTTCATTGTAACCACAAAATTGGGTGGGTCATCTTATTTTTTTATTAGGGACCAAGAAGAAAATACTAGACTTGGCTGACTGCACCTGAAATTTTATTTCACTTGGATGATATTGTAATCTCAAAATATATTTTATGTCATCCAGCCAACTTCAGTGAATACATAGATACATAGTTGGCTAGAACATAATAACAAAATAAATATAAAAATTAAATAAAAATAAAAATTACTAAAATTTTAAAAAATCTTGTTCCAATATGCAACATTATCAACCAAAAAAATGATTACAAAATTAATTATAATTTTTTGATAAAATTTTTTATTTAAATTTAATTATAAAAAATTATTATTTGTAATACAGTGTTAAAATCTGTCTAATAACTTAAGTTTGTGAAATTTTCAATTAGCAAATATTAAGTAACAATGAAATGTAAATTAACAAAATAAAATTAAATTAATATTTTGATAATTTTTATAATATCAAAAATTTGCATTTAAAATTAAAATTTTAAAATTATATATCAATTTTCAAGTAGAAAGTATAAAAATAGATTTTCTTTCTAAATATATTTTATAATGAAACATATATTGATTGATGCAGTATGTATTTTTCAAATATCAATTCTGTTATCAACAGTTAATAAAATTAAATTTTTCAATTTATTTATTATTATCGTATGTAGTTTTCAGTAATTTCCTTAGAATACAGATTACAAAAATTAAATTGCGTTTTAAAATTTTTTTCTATGCATAAGCAAAATTTTTGGTATTGTGACATTCTCAAAAAAATTTAATAATTTTTTCCAGTGCAATATTAATATGTAAAACTTTTCAATTTCACACAAAAACATTTTTACTTTATACTTTGAAAAGTGTTTCGCATAAGAAACATTATATTCTTGAAAACATCTTTTAAATTTGAAGATAAAATCGATTGACGGCTGAAGCATCAAATATCAAAATACAATAGGTTGTTTTAAATTTTGAGATTTAATATATTCTTTTGTCGATTACAGTTTAACAAAAGACTTGAGTTTTATGACTGGAAATATTTGATAATTTATGTTTATTCTGAGATTTTCTTATTTTATTTTGGATTACACAATTTTGAATTTAAATGTTAAAATCCCTACAGTTTGTGGAATTTTGTTATATGTACTTCCTAGTTTAATTCACTTTTATATACATTCTCTTATTTAAACTACAGTTTTAAGGGATAAAATATTTTCATTGCATTCAAAAAACATTTTTACAACAAAAGAGTAATGAAGACTAATAGTTTTGGAATCACTTTCAGTTTATTATAATTTGAAATTATTGATTTGCTATTTTGACAAACAAATAAACATATATTAAATTAAATTATGTAGATAATTTAATTATATATTATTCTGTCAGTCACTTAGACGAAGAATATTTTTTATCCTTTGCTTGAAAAGGGCTAAAAATACTAATTTTTTTTGAATAAAATATGTAAGTTGTAATTTTGCATTTCCTTAATTAGTAAGACTTTTTTTTATAATTTTTTAAATTTTGTAAACATCAATTAAGTAATAAATATTATTCCCACAGTATCTATAACACTATATTTAACTTCACTTAAAAATATAGTTGCAAAAAGGCTGACATTTACATCAGTTCTTCATTTTAAATTAAAATTTTAATACCTGTTTACTTAAATGCAATAAAATTATTTATGTTCTTTTAGCTTCTGAAACGTTACTACAACATTTTAAAGAAAAGATTATTCAATTATGTTCAGTATTAGTTATTATTTGTAATTTAGAAAATTTCTTCAATAGCAAAATATAAAGTTTCATTTTGAAACAGGGCATACTATTTAAAAACTCACATATTTTTATACCTATCAATCGAAAACTGCTTAAAATTCGTTACATACATTCCACTTTACAGAGATTTTTTATGAAGAATTTTTCCATGATGCGGTGACCTCTCGTTCTAAAGTTGAGTAAAAAGATGTCAGTAGCTGTCATCAACAAAAAAAATTCTCAAGAATCCTTTATAAAACTCTAAATATTTTTTAGAAAAGCGTAACTGGAAGCTATGAATAAAAAATCAATATATATCGATCTCGCTGAACAAGTAAGGCTATTGTCACTGTTAGAAAAAATCATTTTTAATGGAAACGTGTTTAAGCATCCTTTTTCTTTAATGACTATTTTAAACTTAGATTTAATATAAATTATCTGAGAGTAATGTGATGGAAAATACACTTCTCATTTGTTTTAAGTAAAAATTCAGGAGTGACCTTAAAAATTCTATATATAATTAACATCTTATTGAAAAATTAAAATATAATTTTTTAATTATATTTTATTGAATACTTAATTTATATTTTTTAATTATTTAAGATATATTAGGAATAAGTAATTTGAAAATTTTCACTTTATAAGTTTAGATAAATTAGGAAAAGACGTAAATATTTTTAGATATTTTGATTAAGGGTAACAATAAAAATTATAAAACAATGCGAACTCCAATTTCAATATTAAAAGTCCATACTAGAAATAAAATTAAGAAATTTAGAAAAATTAACTGAAATCTAATTTTCTAGTATATTGCAAACATATTTCAAAAAGGTGCTATTTTAAAATTTATAAATATATTTTACATATGGCTCTATATAAGATATTTATTTAATTAAAAAAATCAATCTAAAGCACTATAAAATTTGCATACATAACATAAAAGTAATTAATACATAATTTAATCAAACATTTTGAATGTATACAAATTAATTTTATTCAGTATTAGAACTAAAATCAATCTACCTACTCACAAACATAATTTAGAAACATTTGTGCAATTAAACACCCATTATATGTAATTTTTGAAAACTACTAAACAAGACTAACATTGAATAATTGTTATTCTCAAATATTTTGCTTTTTAATGAATAGTCTTATAATGAGTTAAATCAATCTTATGGATCCTTTGAGCTGAAAAATGTAAATTTGTTTCTTATGCAAATACAAAAACACTTAAAATAAAGAAAATCTAAGGATTTAAATTATTAAATTTCGAAATTTTTTAGGATTTAAAAATTCATAATAAATTTATTTTTATTATCTTGTTTTCTTCCTGTTCATAATTTCTCTTGTTTATTATTTATTTTTTTTACTCAAGAAATTCTCTTTAATGAAATATCTTTTCGCTGAAATATTTAGATAAAAACAAGTACATCCGAAGTGTTTAGATAAAAACTAGTACATCCAAAGTATTTAGATAAAAACTAGTACATCCAAAGTATTCGGCTGAGTTTTATTCATTTGTAAGACATTTATATTTAAGGGAATTTAAAATGCAATCATTATTTTTTGTATTAGTCATTTCCATTTGCACAGGAATTCCGAAAACACAATTCAGATGAGATCTTAAAATATCAAGAATTATAAATTATTTGAGTTTATATTCAAGGTTTATATCATACAGCAAGAACAAACTTTGCATAAAACAAATTTCTCATTATGTACTGGAATAATATTTTCACATCTGCTTCTATTTGTGCTAAAAATGGAAACATATTTCATGTTTTTATCTATCTCACTCATGTTGTTGCGTCATCCAACTCTTCCCACGCAATGGAACGGAAATAAAACTGGGAAATTCTCTCTTTGGTTTCTTTAATTGAGAAAGTATATGTATAAAATTAGATTATTTCGAACTTCGCAATAACTATTCCTAATAAAACACTGATATAATCATTAAACAAATATGTTAAAATATTTCTATTTTAGTTTTGTTAAAAATATCTTTTTTAATTTTAATTTAAATTTGATTGCATTCTTCGAACATGTATCTTAATATATTCACTCTTACACATATCTAACAATTGTGACCCAATTAAAACTTTTAAGATGGCCTTTAGGAAAGGGATAGAATCAGAAACAACAATTACAAACGTATATTCACATATATCCATAGATATGCATTTATTTTGGTTATCTGTAGTCATACATGCATACACTGTAAATATCTGACTCATGATAAATCAATGTCAATTTACTTCAAACTACTTCACAATTTTAAATGTGAAACTCTTATTCTACTGAATAAATTAACAAATAAAATTAACTCTAATGGTCGTCTAGTATGTTTTATAATGGTAACAATAGACAGATCCATTGCACATTAGCGATGATTTGGCACTACATTTTTATAATTCTCAGTATTTAGTACGTATACTTCATCTGGGTATGCAAGTTATATCTAAGGCAAATCATATTTCACTACAAAAATCCTTGATAACATGTAATACTTTTAATAATGTGAACCTTAGTATTTGTCTCATGAGTGTTAGTTTCTTTTGATTAATTTCTTGAAACATATCAATTTTTATTAGATATGATGTCCACCAGAAATTAAAATATGGTCTTATATGGAAATCTTAGATGCTACATAAAAATCTCATTAATAATATCATCTTATCTATACAAAATATGTTAATACCTATGACAATAATTGTCTCAGATGTTTTCTATTAGTTTATTCTGCAGATAAAGTTCCATCCTTTCATTAAATGGTTAAAATTACTAATAAAAAATAAATTTTGCATATAAAATTAATTTTTTCAATTGTTATTTATGTGTATTTTTAATTAAAGAATAAAAATATATTTTAAAATATCACTTTTTATCAAAACCTTTGTTTATGCTTTAATCATGAATTTCAATTGATATTTTATATTTTATAATTTAAATGGAATTAAGCACGCAAAACATCAGATATTTAACATTGTACATGAAATATTAAAAAGACACTATTTAATTATCTTAATGTTCCAAATGCTTAATATTTGTTTTGAAAAGTTATAAATATTTTTGTTCAAATGGTTATAATAAGAGCATATTGAAGATATTCTCTTTCCAATTACTTAATTATATATCGTTTCTTTGTTGTAATTTCTATAGCATTTTACAAGCAAGATAACAATTCAACGAAACAGTAATAAGAGTTTAAATTAATAAAATTTAAATTCAATGAAATGATAAAAACTCCATTCTCATATCAGATTATGAAACTCTTAATTTCTAACAAAGAAACTGTCATTTTAGGATACATGAATACGTTCAAAATCTACTAAACCCCTTTAAATGGCAAACAATATTTAATTAACCACAAGCATAGTGATAAATATATTCTGTACAAATATCATATCATAATTTCTTAATTTTACATCAAATAAATATTCAAAGCTACTCTTAGTTTAAAATATTAGTTAATTAAGTAGTAGCAATTGCAGCTAAATAGAAAATTTTATAAGATTAATATAAGATCATAAGATGAGAATAATATAAGATTATAAAATTAATAAATAATATAAGATTAATATAAAACACTGTAAGGCATATAAGATTCTAATATTTAGTGTATATTCTATAATTAAATGAGAAAATATTACTCATGATGCATTTAATTATCATGAGTAATATTTTCTTATTTTTCGTAGTATACAGATCTAATCTATATTGCACTGTTGTTAAACTACTTTACTTCATAGTTTTCTGATTTTAATTAACTTATCATTGAGATGTCATCAATATAAAAATTTTCCCTAGTTAAATGGGACTAACTACAAGCTTACTAATGTATCACCACTGTTCTCCGATTTCTCAAATTGAAGCAATGATGGCATTTTCAAGATGATTACCATTATGTTACAGAATGAAATTTTCTAGCGATTTAAAACTGCTTAGTACACAATCCTCAATTTCCGGTAGATAAAATTTAAATGAAAATATAATTTTGATACAGAAAGACATACGCATACAGAAACATGCTCATTACAATCATATCGTCCCATAAATATTTATACTAATTAAAATGTGAAAAGATTTAAGAAAATTTTTTGTGGCTACCTAAGCAAAACAAAAAAAATAAATGGCAGATTTATCCTCTTATCAATGTAAATATATCTTACTCCAAAAATACACTGTTATAAAATTGTCCAATCTTAAATTAATTTACTTGCTGTTCGGAAAACTTTTATTAATAACTGTCAAAATATCAACTCTAAAAATGTTCTGATTCAAAGAAAATTTCTATTACGAAACGGGCTGGACTAACAAATTATCCGAAATACTCTTATTAATGGCAGTTATTATCATAAAGAGATATTTTTCCACGTTCGTCTGTTTCATTTAATTATCAAAGAAATCTTCAACAGTATAACCTATAAAAGATAATCAAGCTCGAAGGATTGGAAAATTTCGATAAATTTGCTAAACATAGGATTAAGGTTATATTCTTTTAATTTTAATATTTCATCAATCCTGATAAATGATGATACAGATTTTTAATGTTATCATATTCTTAAACATACTCAAAAGCTATTTTATTTGTTTACTGATGAATGAACTGTAGATTTATGAATGAGGGTATTCATAAACTACAGTTAAAGGATAACTTAAAATTAAGTGTGAAGATTAAGTTGAATATAAAAGAAACCTCATCTCCAATTGAGTAACACATGTATTTCAACTTCTAAAGAAGTTAATCATTTATCCTAGAGCTGCTTTATTACTTCAGAATAATTTTAATGTCTTTGTATTGCATATATGTTTTCTTATGATAAAATATGATTTCTTCAACCAATAAAGTAATGCTATATTCTTATTTTACTCTATCCATGTAATTTTTTAGTCTCAAAAAATATAAGTATTTCTTAAATTTTGAAACAATTGATGAAATTTACTGATGAATACGATGATAAAAGTGCTTTCAAAGTTTCGTTGATTTAAAGAAACAATGTCTTAACCATATCTTAAACCATATCAGGACAATATAGGATAAAATTTACAAAAACATTATAAACCAAATAATTAAAAAACATTATATTAGAATCATGTAAGAACAAAATGAATAAAAATATTTCTATTTGAGTATAAAATAATTACTATTTTTGAATAAATTAAATAAATATATTAAAAATAAAGCATCACTTTTTACATTTTCACTTGTTCTGCAAATATTAATTTATTAAGTTTTATTAATTAACTTAAGTGTATTATTGGATTATATGAATCAATATTGAAGAAAAATAATTTTTTCTCATTCTATGAAATATGGTAAATGGGATCATTTTGCTTTGAGTCGAGTTTATTTCTTCAGAGAATTTTTAGGTTAATCTTTATTTTCATCCATACGCACATATTTTCTATTGTAATCCACAATACAAAGGTGGTATACAAATAAGGGAAGGTAATGTAAATGTTACATTTCCTAAAAAAAGCAAAAAAAGTTTAAATCATATGAAGGTAAACAAGAAATATATATGATAAATATTTATATTTAAGGCATAGAATACTCTTAAATTTATGGATTTCTTTTCAATATTCTTAAAAATTTTCTCAATAGAGCTAGTCAAATATAAGTTTAGAAGTCGCAAATATTGATCATGCTAGTAAAACGAAAAATTGAAAAAGAAATACACCTCCAGCTTTATTCAAAATAATATTTTTTCCTTTTACAATTTCTGCTTGTTTACTTTCTGCATCGTATATTTTGTTTACTGGAAGAATGAAATTGAATATGAAAACTTTCTGAAAGTTATAATATTCAGTGTGTTTATCTTTTGTCTAA
Organism: Latrodectus hesperus; assembly: GCA_037975125.1. Taxonomy (NCBI): domain Eukaryota; kingdom Metazoa; phylum Arthropoda; class Arachnida; order Araneae; family Theridiidae; genus Latrodectus; species Latrodectus hesperus. The sequence continues at coordinate 35,881,163 of CM075853.1, forward strand.
GATACTCTAAAATGCTCATTATTAATTTAAATAAATGTTAAAGGAGGGGAATTTTAAAGTGCAGAATCAAGTTGTTTATTTCTCAGTTTTATAAGCTAAAAACAGAATAAATGTTTTCAAATATTGAACATTTACGTCATAGCTACCTAAATTTGATAATATTCAAAACGATTGTTTTTTAAAAAAAGAAGGAATAGAAATTTTTATTTCTTTTTTGAAGACATTCCTTTTTTCCATTTTTATATTTTTCATTCTTTAAGAAAAGAAGATAATTTTTAAGTAAACAATTTAATTACTGTAAATGGAAATTTAAACTGAAGAATTGTGTTAAGAAATTTCAATAAAAATTTATTTATATATAGGAATTATTTCGGTGGGAAATTTATTGCAACAAAATAGATATATTACATTTAATATTTAAAAAAATTGAGTTAAACAAAATAATATGATAAAAGTAATTTGAATGTGATTTAAATTCCCTTTTATGAAAATAACTGATAATTTATTTTATACAATATGCTTTACATTTGGTTTTAAAAATTTCATAAACTTTTCAAATGCTTTTTTTAGGTAATATAATTAAATAAATTTGGAAAATTTGTTTGGATTCATGAAGATGCAGGTCAGTATATTTAAAATATTAAAACTCAATCTATGATTTAAAATTATTTGTAATGCAGATAATTCAGGAAAGATAAAAAAAATATAAAAGCACTTTTTAGATGAAAATATATCTATTAATTCGGAATATTATAATTATAGCTCGTTTCCTCTAATAATTTATAAATTTTATTTAGTACTCACTTTAATTCTCTTAAATGTGATTAATATTGTGAAAATATTTTACATAATGCAGTACATATTGTTATGTATAATCGCTGAATATCATAAATTCTTTAATTTATTTTGTAAACTGAAATTACAGTCTTAAAATGAACTCAATTTTTAGAGATGTTATTAAAAAGCGCAATTCAAACTATACATGTTTAAGCCACGTGCATGTGCTTTCAATATAAGATTATACATATATCCGTTAATCAAATCAAACACATATTTTTTTTAAATAATCAAGTGTATTCAATATTATCTAAGCGACAAGCCTTGTGCCGGAACAGTTCAAGATGACTCTGGTATCCCTGCTTTAAAGGAAGATAACGACTCAAAACAAATCCATAGATAATGTATCCAATACCCCTTAAAGTATACTTGGAAAAACTAAGGGGAAATTAAACATAAACAGGTTAAACTGGTATTTAGAATACAGAAGCTTTATAGTCAGAAAATCGAATGATTTTCGACTAAGTTGTTTTACAACAGATCAAGATACTTTCTCCAGCTAGGTCGTTATGGATGCATTAGACCAGTTAAAGCAATTTATATTTGTTTTAATGCTCCCACATGCGATTTGGTATGATACAAAAAACTATGAAAAATTACTTGTCATTGAAATTTGTGGTAACATGTTTAAATGGATGAAATAATTTACTGAGCAACGCATTTGTAGGATCATATATGGAAAATAAATTGTCTAGATTTTATTATTTGTAAATTGGACTACAAAAAGGCAATTAGCAATTGTGCAATATTTAATGTGTATATTAATAAACAAATTTATACTTTGAAGCCAATAAACAATGCTCATTTTCTGTGATTTGCCGATGATCTTGTCATTTGGACTAAAGCACCAAAGCAAAAAACACAATCTACTATAAACCATATACTAAATCATGCACTTGATATACTTTCACTATGGTGTACCGAAAATAGTATGATCATATATTTATAAAAACTTTCGCTTACAAATAGAGAATGTTTTCCATTGAACTCGAATATACACTGCTGGCCTCCCAAATTGCAACAACAAGAAAGACAAGAGATATCACAAAATATTTATTTTGTAGATAACATGTTCACCAAGTATCAAATGATTAAATTTATAGACTTCTGTGAAATGGGCTTCTTGTCAAAGTCAGTAACCAGAGTTGCCGCCATTTTTGGAGATCACCACCGCCACATGCCTCGGCATTGATTCCAAGAGACTTTCTATGTGTTCTTGTGGTATAGCAGACCAAGCAGCTTCCACACATTGCCAGTGTTGGTTTGATGTGGCAGCTGAGGATGTAATTTGGGTCACTCGCTGAGCAACAATGGATTACGTATTTTCCATCGGTGAAAGATTCGGAAAGCGGAAGATTTCTGTAACGTTTTATTAATAAAAGATTATTCCTAACTTTTTAATGTCTTAACATTATTTGAAAAATTAAACTCATTTATATTATTCATTCCTTATTTTCTTAAATAAATTCGATTTATTTAAACTGTTGGATATTTTTTGTTTCTAATGAAATATCTTAAGCTTGAAATTCCACTTTACAAATATTAAGAAATATTAAATACATTAAATGATGTTATTTCATGAATCTATTTTAAATTTAACATTCTGAAATTAAAACTGTAAGAATATTTATAAATTAATACTTTTAATAATTAATACATTCAATTTCTGAAAAATTTAATTCCTTAATCATTAAAGACTATCATATTTTTAAGATACTTTCTTTTAAGCAATTTAAAATATAATACTTTGTTTAAAATATCAGTATTTACAATTGAATATTTGTATGTATATGAGATCTTTTGGGTAATTTTACTTTTCTTTTTTATGGAAAAGCTCTGATATAATTAGTTTTTGTATAAACAATTGTATAACTTAATAAGGCTTTTAGATAAAATATTGCTTATAATTAATTAAATGTGTGTCTAAAGTTTATACATATTTTAATAAAAATAAATAGTTAATTTTATTATTTGAAAGAGAAACTTTTCCTGTTTTTCATTTATCTCTCTAATGAGATGTAATATTCCTCGGTAAAAATAAACTGAAAACTTCTGGACTTTAATTAAGGAATCATTTTATAACTCTACAAATATAAAGTAAACATTTTCTAAGTGTCCTCGTATATAGATACAGTAAATTAATTCAGCGTGATCAAATAAATTTTATGAATTTATGAAAATTTCAAGGTCGTAAAAGTAAAGAAAATATAAAAGAGAACATTTTCTTTCGTAATTTTCTGAAAAGTATCTTGACGAAAGTTACATTGCGAGACTTTTATGCATTCTGCCTTTTCTGTATTCATGAAATAACAGGGTGAAAAAATAATTTTCTATTTTATAGTTGAGCGGGACAAAAACGAAATTTTTCTCATGTAATACATTTTCAATATTTACACAGAATGTAAGATACAAAATATTTTTTCTAGTCATGAATGTTTTTCTAGAGTTATTTCTGTATTTATAGCTGTATTTCTATATGTAATGTATAGAAGCAGAAATATTTTAAAAGTATCAAAGCTACAAACTGTAATACACTTTTCCTCAAAAATATTTGTAGCAGTTTTTATTTACATACAATAATTCATTCTTGCACAAATAAATATTTTCACATGATCTGCTTTTTAAAAGTGTTATTAAAAGTGTTATGTAAGTGTGTTGAAATTAAAAGTTTTATTTGTATCATAGCAACTTTACAGGAACAACAGAGTTTGTGCATATTAACTATAATCATTATTTTCTCAATTCAATTAAGTTAATTATTTTTATAACTTTCACTTATTTATAATAATAAAATATTTTTATTGTGATTTGAATAAATTCATTGATTGTTTACGTACTTTTTCATTTTAAATGTGATTTCATCATTAAAAATCATTTCAGTATATAAACTCTCTTTAATGATTCTTTTGACAATTAGAAATTCTTAGAAAAAAAGAAGCTTTCGAAATTGAAAATTAGTTTTTTACATTGTGATTACTATAACTAAATATAAGTGCATAACAACTAATCAGCACAACTTTTAGCAATTATATAATTTAAGTAATACTAAAATAATGAGGGTATTAATTTCTGAAACTAAATTTAATCAAGAAGGAATGTATAACTATGCAAAAAAAAATTTTCTTTTACAGGGGATATCAGAATAAGGTAAATTACTGTGAATAAAAATGATATTTCAGAATTTGTTAGCTAACATTTAGATATCCTGAATAAAAGCCTTTATTGTAAAAAATAAATCCTTAATAAAAGTCTTTAATATAAAAGTATATATCATGGTAGTAGATTGTAATTTTAATGAAATTGCATCTGTCTTCCATATTCCTCGAAAGCGTAAAATGTCAGACTTGTATTTGCTCGACTAATTTAATAATCGTAACTAAATCCTAGTTTTAGGACTTTCTGGAGAAGCGGATACAAATATCATAATACCTTATGCTCAGCATGACAAGATGAGGTCGGAAAATCATAATTATGATCAAATCGAGAAAATGGGATAAAGAGACAGGTTTAAAAACAATCTGTTATCTTTAAAAGGTAAACTAGTTACACCAATTTCATCTTAGATCCTAATAAGCATCTGAGTTATTATTGTCCATAATTAATAGCCTGAAGGCTCTTTCGTAAATCGAATTCAATGCATAACAAAATTATAAAATTTTTATAATTTTATGAAATTTATAAGTAATACAATTTTTTAAAATTAAATAAATTTAATGTGAATGAAATGATATATAAAATATATGCATGTTAATTTTAAAAAAAGTATTTAAATATACTAAATATTGTATCGCATGTTTAAATTTTTATCTAGAAATTCTAAGAGAAATAAGTACGATGAATGTTTTTCGCAAGACCCATTTAACAATAACTGTTCAAATGACAAACTCCCGATTGCAACAATCCCAGATCCTTCCTGAAGTATAGATGCTTCTTTATTTTCCTGAAATGAATCCATAATAAAAACCATTATTTACCGCTAATATGAGCAAGCATAGATTTTGCCTTGTATTTGCTAAATTTCAAAATATAGAAACTAAAGTTCAACAGTTTAGAATTAACGATGAATGTTTAGTTTTTCAGACTTACCATTTCCGCATTAATATTGCAGTTTAAGATGCAAAAAAATCCCAGTCACACAGAGAAAAACTCTTATTTACTGTAACGCTATATCGACATTGCTGTCTTTATAAAAAAATCAGCATATGTGAAACGTTTATTGTCGAGAGCAAAGGATTGAGCCCCAACTCGCGAGGAAAAAGCACGTCTTTTTCCCGCGCTCCTGAACTTTCCCTCTAAAAACACAAAAAATTACTAGACACAGTAGAATTTCTATACCTTTGTGAGTGTCACCAAACTGTGCACGTCCTGTAAAAATTTGACGTAATTCGAATCATTTTTGTAAGTTTTATGAGCATTTTAGTGCAAATATAACAGCTTTCCTCAATACAGCGGGACGTTCCTTCTAACAAAGACTGCCCAGCAACCGGCCGAACACCCCCAGCAACGGAGCTACGTGTGAAAGATACAACGATTAATTTGAAGGTCACCCCTCATTATTTGGGAATTGTAACGGATTTGTGCTAATTTATTCAGTTTTCAATCTGCTTAAATTTTGTAATAGTGCGTCAAGAAAAAGTGTGCTTATCAACCATATTAATTGAACACTTAAAAGAAAAAAGAAAAAAAGAAACATTTTTTTTTCATTTTTGTGCAATGGATACAATATTAATCAACATGAGAGGCTAAATTAAAAGGTAAGTGCCCAGGTGTTATTTTGTTTCATGCCGCACACTTATTCTGAGCATTTTAATGTGCAAATAAGGTTGGTAGGATGACTGGGTGTGAAGTTGTAAATATTTTAATAAAACAAAAAATCCATGTTTTTTGGCAGTTTTTCAAAAAAATATTCATCCTCTTTATTAATTAGGCATTGATAACTTCGTCCCTAATTGTCCTGTCAACTCAGAATAAATTCTATTTAGAGTGGATATTCTAACGATTTTAAAAATGTATATATTATAATTCTATGTTAAATGTTCAATTTTTTATAAATTTTCAAACTTCTATTTGCAAGACATTATTTTGTGTTTTCCTATGAGTTTTAGTAGTAATTTTCATTTTAAAATCCCAATAACATTTTAAATATTTATCAATCCTCAATCCACTCCATTCTTTTCATATTTATTCGGAGCAGATTCCTGTGATTAAACATGTGTTTTTTTTTTTCTTTTTTTTTCAAAAAATAATCATTAGTAGATTAGATATTGTCTATTTAGTGTTGTTAAAATCTGTATTTTTCTCCCTATGGTTTTCATTCCTTCCTCGATGAACGTGATGTCCGATTTTACGTACCCTCCATGTCCCTTTGTTCAACAGCACCTTAACCCTTTAGGCACCAAAACACCCGCTCTTAATTAATTAGACTAAATACTAAACCGCAGCACTTTTCTTCCCTTTATTTATTTATTTTTATAATTATTTTTATTTTTTTTATGCGCTCCTAACGAATTTACTCAGTAAATCTTAGTTGGTTTCTTTTTTTTTTAAATTTTTTATTTTAATAGTATTTTTTATTTTTATTTCTATTTTTTTATTTATTTATTTTAATTTTTTTATATTTTTAATTAATTTTTTTATTTTATTATTTTTTCTTTATTTGTATTTTATTATTTTTTAGTACTTATTTATTTTTTTCATTTATTTATTTATATTTATTTTTTTTTAATATTTTTCATTATTACTATTATTTTTTTATTTATTTATTTTTTATTTTTTTCTATTTATTTATTTACTTATTTTATTTCTATTTTTTTTATTATTATCATTATTGTTATTGTTATTTTTACTTTTTTTATATCACTTTTAGTCCATTTCTTGGTTTACTTCCTCCAACTTTTCATAATTTCTTGCTAAATTAGCACACAATTTCATTTTATTTATTTATTTTACTATTATTATTTTTGATTTTGTCATTTTGCTTGGTGTTAACTCTTCGCAAAAGTAAAAACATCTTCACATAGGGATCTCAATCAATGATGGCTTCCCAGAGTATTCCTTGCTATCGATATATAAGTTTTTTTTCTTTTTTTTCCTCACAGGAGTTTGCTCTTATGGTTTGTACATTGTGTGCGTGAGTGGTGTGCGGCGGGAATGACATGATATCTGGGCCGCTTCCGGTGTATCATTGCAATCCTTCCTTCAATACTTAGCTTTTTATAATTTCGCAACAGCTCAATTTTAAGTGCAACACTTCTTCAACTCTCTATCGTGGCATTGTCTACAAATATCACTTCCACTCTAAAATTGTCTAAATCATCTTCGAACCCCTCGACCACGGATATTGTAGGTCTTAATCCATTAATGAAAGAATTCAATCGTAGATCCATTGTTGAAGAACAAAAATTAATTTCCCCCTTCGAACATACAGCTAATGACGACACAAATAAAGATGTTCTTCCCACCAACATTTTGATAAACCTTGAGCGCATAATCACTTCAAAAACAAGGGACAAATTTAATCTTCCGGGCTACAAAAGAAATCAGGCTTTAAACCTATTGGGACAACTCAAGGGGCGTTTGCGCCCCTTTCCAAGCTCAGACAAGCATGCAGAGATTGTACAAATCAATCATCAGCTCGCCCAAATAAATGTTAAAATTGAAGAAATAAGACAACTACAACAGACAACGAAATCCCTCGTTAGCAACAATAACAGTTTGCAACTCACAAAACCATCCTACAGTGAAATTCTTAAGCGAAGAAACGAAAAAGATTTAAAGACATCCATCATCATAAAACCTGCAAAAAAGGAATCACTAACCTCCCTCAAAACAAATCTTCAAAATGTCAAGAGCAACATCTGTTCTAGGAAGGTCATCTGGGGTAAAAATGTGGCTAAAGTACAATGTAACTCAGCAGAGTCCAAAGAAAAACTTAAAAGTCAACTTAAGGAAAGTAAATTCAACATACTAGATCCATCACCACCAAACAAAAAATTAATACTTCTAAACACCCCAAACTCAATTAACGAAGATAATATTTCTTCTATAATCCTCGCAAATTATCCGAATCTGGACAAAAATACAACAATCAAAATAATAGAAATAAAATCACATCGTTCTAATGAGAAACTATAGCACTTAGTTATAGAAACCGACAAAATTCTAGCACGGATTCTAACTACACAGAAACATGTTCACTTTGGCTTTCAGAGAACCTACGTCCGCCAGTATCGGCCAATTATACGTTGTTATAACTGCCAGGACTTCGGCCACCTTAGTAAGTCTTGCAACTCAAAAAGAGTTTGCGGTCGATGCGGATATGGCCATTCCGAAAGCGAATGCTCTGCAGACTATGCAGATTGTATTAACTGTTACATAGCCAACAAACATGGAGCAAACCTTGATTCAAATCACGAAGCTTATTCTCCACATTGCCCTATCTACAGATCACTACTCTACCCAGTATACCACTGAAATAACTATTTTTAGTAAGGTCCTACTCCGTCTCTTATAAATAACACTAGCTTTTACACCTCCAAGATATTCACCACTAATAATTAATGGATTCAAAATCAATTAAACATTTTAAACTAGTTCAAATAAATCTCCGAAGAAGCCGCTCAACAACAGCCCAATTAATTCACTTCATCTCTAAAAATAATATTGATATAGCTTTTATTCAAGAGCCTTATGCAAAATCGGGAGAATTACGAGGAAGTCCATTGAGTTGGAAACTTTACTACGAAACAAACCCTGATCAAGCTCCAAGAGCAACAATTATCTTCAAATCACCACTTAATCATTTGATCATTCTAAAACACAGAGATGTCGTAATAATACGCTTAGACACTGAACCAGAACCAACTATATTTTGTAGTGTATATTCTTCCCCAGCGGAGGATATAAATAGAACTCTGGACTTACTAAAACATCATTTACACCCTTACAAGAATCTTCCAATATTAATTTCTGGAGATTTTAATGGACAAAATGTGCTTTCGGGCTATCCCAATAACAATAATAGAGGTCTAATAATAGAAGACTTTCTAGTGGAGCAGCAACTTTTTCTTAACAATGTTCAACCTTCAAACCCAACCTTCACTGGACCTAATGGCCAAGGTTGGCCAGACTTAACTCTTACCAATCACCGAGCATATCACTCAATCCAAAATTGGGCAGTAAGCGATGAAGAGTCCTGCGCCGATCACGCTTACATCACATTTGAAATTAACAAAGCGCAAACCATATTCTTCAACAAAAGATATAAATCAATTAATAATATCCAAAAATTTAAAAAATGCCTACACTCCAATATTCAACCAATAGAGTCACTTCTAAATTCTTGCAAAACTGTAATACATCTAGATAAAGTAACAAACGAACTAATATCGGTGCTTCAGAATTCAGCTGAACAAAGCTTCAAAATTCGACAACCAAAACAAATAAATAAACTGAATTGGTGGAATAAAAATCTAAGAAGTCTCAAAAGTAAGACCAAAGCACTTAGGAGACTCCTAAAATCAAGTAAAATTGAAGAGGAAAGAAAGAAATTAAGTACTTTATATAAACAAAGCTTGGCCATTTACAAAAAGGAAATTTTAAAAGCAAAACTCAATAGCTGGAAAAAATTCTGCACAGAACACACAGAACCATACGGCATTCTACAGAAACTCGCCACTAATAAACGTTTTCATCCGACAAAATTCCAAGCACTGAACTCATTGCAACCCCAAAACCAAGACACTCCATCTGTTTTACAAAACCTCCTGCAATCTGCATTTCCATCCGATGATCCAGCCACAGACACCCCAACGCATTCAAATATCAGGAACTCCAATTTCTCATTTTCTGGACCAGAAGACCCTCCTTTCACCCGTTTCGAACTGGAACATACAATCAAGCACTTAAATATTTCTAAAGCGCCGGGATTGGACGGCTTGGACAATCAAATAATGAAATTACTTTACCTTACGGAGCCAAATCTCCTCCTGCAATATCTAAATATATGTCTAAAACTTACATACTTTCCCAAACACTTCAAAAAAAGTAACGTAATATTCTTTCTGAAAAAGAATAAAAACCCAGGAGATGCAACATCTTATAGACCAATCTGCTTACTTCCTGCCTTGGGAAAAACCTTAGAGCGATTAATATTAAACAGACTAAAGCATTATGTATTCAAAAATAATGTCATTCATCCAAATCAGTTTGGTTTTATAACGAATAAGTCTACAGAACATGCCCTACAATCAACACTAATTACAATCAATCGTAACAAGGACCAAAACCTCTACTCAGCATTATTAAGCTTAGACATCTCTCAGGCCTTCGATTCCCTGTGGTGGCCGGGATTAAAGAAAACACTTACAACCCTTCAAGCCCCAGCCAATATTGTCAAAATACTTATCAGCTTCTTAAGCGACCGTGAATTTTACACGTCTTATGACGGAGGCCAAGTGTTCTGTAAACAGTCAAGAGGATGTCCCCAAGGTTCTGTAAGTGGACCTCTGCTGTGGAATTTATACTTTAATGCTATTCTCAATTATAATTGGCCGAATCACACTACAGCTATAGCCTTCGCAGACGACACGCTACTTATTGTTAATGGCTCAACAAAAGAAAATCTCAAACAAAACTGCAATCAGTCTCTAGATATCTTTTCCAAACTGTGTGAAAGTTTAAAATTAGAGATTTCCATCACAAAAAGCAAAACTATGATAATTGGAAAACATGATAAATCCTTAAGATCCAACCCAAAATTAACTCTACTAGGTAAAAGCCTAAAGCATACAAAAATATTGCCTTATCTAGGAGTCCAAATAGATAAGAATCTAAATTTCCTCGCTCATATCAGATCACTTAAGCCAAAGTTCTTCCCATCGCACAAAACTTACGCTCAATGATTGGTTATAATTGGGGACTTAAGAGTAAATTTCTAAAAATAATATATAGCACCGTAATAGCAAAAATAATTTCATATGGTTCTTCAGCTTGGGCTTTGCCCTTAACCTCAAGGAAAAAAGCCCAACTGTCATCACTGCAAAGGCACTTTACCATACTAATAACTAGGACATTCAAAACAACACCAACAGCTGCCTCAAACGTCTTGGCCGGTCTTCCACCCCTGCACCTAACATTAAAAGCAACTACAGTTAAGACAAAAGTCCTACAATTGTGCCAAGATGCAACTCTTGAAGACGACACTGCCCTGCTCTTCTCTAACTATGAATATCCGTACAATAAAGATGAATTACATCCGATTATCAGAAGCCATCAAACTAAAATTTTCAATCTGCCAAAGGCATCATCTAATCCAGTTATGATAACAACATGATTTAATATTTATACTGACGGGTCTCATTCAGATAATCAAACAGGAGCCGCATTTGTAGTTTTTGAAAACTCCAATCTACTGCATCAACATCTCATAAAACTACACAAGTATAATTCAGTCTTCCAGGCAGAAGCCCTAGCAATAAAAGAATCACTGCTTTATTCGATCCAACATAAACTACAAAGTGTCACAATTTGGACAGACAGTTTATCTTCCCTAATGGCTTTAAATAACCCGTTACACAAATCCCCAATAATAAGATCCGCTTCAAAATTTACTTTTTCATAACCAGAATATGAACATCCAACTAAGTTGGTTAAGAGCACATACTGGAATCACGGGGAATGAGGCAGCTGATCAAGCGGCAAAACAAGCAGCAACCCATCCAACTCTTCCGTTGACACCTTTAAAGTGGTCCAGAGCCAGTCTGAAATCAAAAATTAAAAATTATATAGAGCAAAGCTGGCAATCTCTATGGAACAACTCGCCGAATGGTCACCATACAAGAAGACTAATACCAAAAGTTTCATCAGATGTGCTATATTCCAATCCTTATTTAAATTGTATCTTAACAAACCATGCGCCCTGCCCCAGCTACTTCCACAGAATTAACAAATCCAGATCTCCATCTTGCATCTGTGGCCAAATTGGTACACTACTGCATTATATCACAGAATGTCCTCAAACCAAAGATCTACATATCAAAAAATCATCTATTCAAACCAACTACCAGTTCCTAAAATTCTGCATAACGAACAAGTTCAGAACACAAAAATTAATACAAATAATTATTTTCCTCCATGAAAAAGGACTCCAAATGTGTAAAGACCTGGCTGTTCACCAACAGGAATCTTATAACTCAGAAGCAGAGTCAACAGATCTCGAAAATTAACTAAATTCTTCAATTCAAGTAACAAACAAACTAATCACCAGTTTTTCAATTTCCAAAATTACTAGTACTTTGTACATATCTAATTTTCAAGACATATAAAGAACTAATTGTATTTTATTCCTGTAAACTTCTAAATTTCATTAATTATAATCAATTTCTGTTCTGTAAATTATGTAAATATTTCAGCCATCCTTACTGAAATTTATTTAGATCCTGTTAACAATTATTTTTCTGTTTAAATTGATCCTTTCTTATTAATTCTGTTATTTCAAATTTGTATTTCGAACTGTGATACAGTGGTCTACTGCGTAGATCACTGTAGGCTTGAAAGCCCAACCTTTGTAAAGCATTCATCTCTCAAACAATGTGTCGTGCGTTCTGGAGAGCCTCTTAAGGCTCGCGCTCCCAGATTACGGTTCCCAGCAGCGCACCTGGCACTCCGTGCAGGGTGTCCGACATTCTAGACTGAAGTAGAAGCACAACCTGATAGCCAATAGGAATAGAACAGGGCCTCTTCTTCTCGTTGTCTGTCTGTCGATGTGCAACTTGCTCTGCATAAATTCGCAGAGAATAATTGTGTAATTGATTTAACACGTGTAAGGGGATAGTCTGGAATTAACTGAAATTATTTTAATTATTTTAATAAATGGTATCAGAATTTAAATGGTGATAATTTTTTTACTAAAATTTCTATTTATTTAAGTTTAAAGGTCCGTTACTGAGAAATTATTAAATGTTTTGCAAATTATTAGATGCTTTATCAAATTTAATATTGTTAATTTAATTGATTAGCTCAAGGATTTTTAACCTTATAAAATAAAGATTTTTATAATCAATTCATTATTTAGGAATAGACTGACAAAACATTTTTTATTTGTATCGTTAAATTCTCTGTTTCATCAAACGATAATTGAATATTAAAACATGTTTACCACTGTTTTAAAATAAGTCTGCAGCAAATTCAAACGCCTTTTTATCCTTTAAGCTCTAAGAAAACTCTATATTTTGAAACAAATACTTAAATAAGAATAATTTATGAGAGAATTTACATTATTTTAACTTTTATCTCAAAAATATACTAAGCTTTAACAAGAATCATTAGTATTTCCTAGAAATTGAATTTGGCATCCAAAAATAATCAGAGAATAAATTAATTTTAATGTTTTTGGTTTGTAAGAAATTTCCTCGGCTCACAAAAAGAAAAATTCAATACATTAATGAAAATGAAATTCTTGGAAGGAATTACTTATTTCCACTAGAAAAGATATTAAATTTGAAATCACAGTATTTGGAATACAAATCTTTTTTAAAAATATTTTTTTATTTCAGTATTTCCTTGTAAAATAGTTTTTTAATAATAATTTGAATACATTTAAGAGATTTTTCAGATGATACATCATTTATACATTTATAGTTTAAAATATAATTAAAATAAGTGTAAATTTTATAAAAAGATTAAAATTAATGTAAAATTTATAAATATTTTTTCCTTTTTATTAAAAATAATAATGAAAATAGTTTTTATTCAAAACCTTCCCTCTTCTTCCTGTTACTACTCTGTCCTTCAATTTGTTTCAAAAATGAATTTTTAATGAAATTTTTTTCTGTATTTGAAGTGCGTATTAGAAAACTTATTGAATTTTTTGCACTCAACTTTGTATATAATTATTAAATTTTAAACGTATTGGTTTTAGTTTGTATTATTATAAACAAATATTTTGAAAGTATACTCTTTATAGTTTATTTAAATAGTTTGTAATTTTTAGCTGCATAAAATCTGTATACAACTTCTCGAAAGCAGTTAAATATCATATAATATCTCAATTAAAACAGTTATTTTACTAAACTGAATTTCATTTTCGATTCATAAAACTAGAATTTTCATCATATGATTCGGTTATTAGTATGAAAATTAAATATAAAAGTACAAAATATAAAATTTCTTAGTAAAAAAAATTTCAGAGAAATGAAAACATTTACATATATACCTTATATGTGAAAGCGTTATAAATAAGACAAAATTCATAAGTATACCGGAAAAACAAGAAGCACTATACGATTATCTATAAAACTGACACAATAGACTCACAATATTATCGAAATTGTCCATTACGCAACATTGACGTCAATGACATTAGGTCAAATATATCGGCATGAAATTACTTGGGTTTTATCAATCATGACGTTTGACATGATACGTCAGATAAACTTTTGGACAAATGCATTGAATAATACATCAGATTCCAGTCCGATGAGTATTATGTAGATAATTAGTAATAAATCATTTTCTTTGACAATGGAGACAACGAAGCTCTATGAAATTGAGTTACCAGCCGGTAATTGAACGATGATATCTGTTGTATTTCCAAGATTCCGTCTATGAAAGTCTGAGAAAATCAGAAAAAGAAACGCTTATAATGGTTAGGAATTCTTTTTATAATGCAAATTTTCATTGAGATATATCTTGAGAGCTAAAAATGATTGCGCTTCAAGAAACCCAAGTCAGCAGTTGGATATTATTTGCAAACATTCTTTGAAGCAAAGACAGTTTGGGCAACATTTATGGCTTTTGATAAATTTACCTGAAGTTAAAGTTTGATGTGATGAATAAAAACCAAAACCATCTATTATGATACTTACCATCTAAGGTAATGGTTACGTAAATATTTATAAACGGATTATGCCCACTAAGCCTTTTCTGAAGATATAATTTGCAATAATTTGTTTTTGAGCTGGATTGCTAGCTTCGCATAGGTCTTGTTCTCGCTCACATAGGTCTTGTTCTCGCTTGTCGTATTCTTTTATTTTTAAAATAAAAAAAAACATCCTTAACTATAAAGTATGGAGTTATTTTTAAATTTTTATCATCGAAAATGGAAGATTGATTGTATGAAAAAGTGCGTTATATTTTAGAAAATACTTTCTGTGGCAGCATGTGAATTCTGTGATGAAAATTCAATGATTGGTATGTATCCTTACTGTAACTCTCAGACACGAACATTATAACACTTTTGATTTCAAGTTTTGAAATTAATTAAAACAAATACTTTGAGCTATAAACTAGTTGATTGATAACACAAGAATAATCTTAGGTAAAATTTAGTTAATCCTTACAGTTACTAATTTCCAAATTATGATATGATTTATTCTGAAGATTACAAATTGCGTTGTATGTTAGTTTGTATTTGTTTGTTCATAAATAAAGCATAAGTCATACATCTATGATTCTGCAAAGGCAATTTAGAAAATTCAAATACAAAATTTACCACTTAATTTTTTCTTTCTAATTTGCAAAGTTGTTTTTTTATTATTCTAATTTCATGTCACTAACTCATTTACCTAATTTACTTTTAATTAATTTACTTATCGTATTAACTTTCAGTCTACAGCTAACTTAAATTCAATATATAGTAAAATAAATATACATATTACCTATTCAACAATTGTTTTCAATTGATTATTACATTTTATCAACATTCAAAACACTTGCGAAACACCTCATAATTTTGTATCCAGTAAAGCAATCTTCTAGATACCAAAAATAGCGTTTTATTCCTGGGACGTTTTCCCCGTAGCAGTGAAGTAACATCACATGAATTATGCCTATGTGAATTAGATGAAATATTTTTCAAATTCTTTACCCTTTTCAGCTAACATTTCGATTAATATTCAAAAACATAAGTTTCCTTTTCAATATTATTCTACTGTAATTCCTAAACTGCATAGGGATATGGAAAAATCAGCATATCCAGGTTTATTTAAATATTTTTTTCTTAAAAAATGAGTTCTATTTCAGCTTTTCTGAGTTTAAACTGAATAATTTAGAATTCATTAAAGTATGCAGAGAAAGTTAAAATATTCACATTGCGTATATATTTCTGTATAGCTTTTAATATTTATCAAAATAAGTTTCAAAATTTGATTCATTAAAAAACATAATTTAAATATTTTCTGTTTGAAATTATTCGATATTTATACAAGTACACTTCCTATTATTTGTTCAATATTATATTATAGTATTTTAAATTAAAATAGTCTTACAAATATTTCTTACAAAAATCCTGAAAAATTTGTGTTGTTGTTGTTACTAATCCCAGATGGTCCAATTGCAATACAAGACCAACTCCACAAATCTATAAACAGCCAGGAAATCCCAAAACGTAAGAAGATTTAAAAAAGCCTCTTCCATGTCAAAATTCAAGCAGCCCAAGATATGCTCAGATGATAACTGTTCAGCTTTAAATTTTGTGTACAAACTAAAAGTCTTTTGACCCTGCACATATTTGAGACTCTGAACTGAACCCATCATAAAGGGAAAGTGTTACAGGTTCTGTAGTCCTCAGAGACTTACAGCACTATAGACAAGTTAGACGTCTGATTCTTCTCCTAGGAACGCTTGTTAGCTTTAGCTGGGCATGATGGAATGGCTTTCACGGCTTGGGTGATCCTGCCAGGAGCTATGGTCCAGCCTTACTTTGCTCATTCCGCCCACTGGCGACGAGTTGCCACGAAAAAACATGTAACCGGAGAACTATTTGCTTTTTGCAGAAATTTTAAATTATTTGAAGAAAATAAGTGCCAATCAAAAACTCTATTAAGCAGTATGTTTGTTGGTTTTTTATGGGGAAAGCAACTTTTAAGACTGATTCACTCAACCTGTGATTCTGGAAAAGCTACTAATGCAAATAAGTATTCAATTGCAGTAATGATGGTGACAAGAATCCATGTTGTATTTCTGGGGCTCCTTACACATGAAAAGTTTTATTGTGAAATTTGTGTCAGTTTAGTTACAAATAAAGGAATTTATCAATTTTTCCTGATATTTGTTCTAAAATAGTTTTATATTTTTTATCCCGGGTGAAGCTATGCTCATAACACTGACGATGGAGGTCATTTTGGGTCATTGATTCACCCCAATCAATTTTATTGGAAAAAGAGCAATAGGTTGCAAAAATTATTTCATCATAAGCAATAATTACTCACGCTTTATTTGTAGAATTATAATTATATTCTTAAGAAAACATTCAAATATATATAAAGAACATAAAACATTCAAACTTTACAAAGAAAGAATTACTTGCTAGTGTAAAAGATTCTGGGTTGACATGCACTATTATCAAATATAAAAAGAAAAAATTTGCAAATAAAATTATCGTATTTTGTGAAATAAATTATTGTTTCATTATATTTGGATGATGGATGTGAAACAAATCGACCTTTTTGAGGCAATAAAATTTTGAAGGCAAATAAATATCTTCTGTTTTTAATTTGAATTGACTTCATTGATTTTTTGGCAGGGGTTTTTAGAAAGAATTTGCATAGTTCTTGTCTTCATATGTGGATACTGGTGGATATACGGAGATATATGGAGCATTTAAAGAATTTTTACTTATTTTCATATTGCTTTGGATGATTTCTGTGTAGAAATTATAACAGTTTTGTAATTTATGCGCAAGAAAAATAGCCACTGGCCTTCTACTGGATATTTTAAATTACATCCGACATTCTATTTGTTGTATCTACAAAAGTTCTGGTATTCCATTATTAAACTGAATAATTTATGATTTTTTTTTCTTATTAGTTTCATCAATGACCAAATCTTGATATGTTTCATTTATTTTTTGATTTGGTATAGCTTTATTTGAATCTGTTCGTTATCGTTTATAAATATATTTTCTCCTCAATCAGATTTTCTCCTCAATCTGTATAAACGACTTCTCAAATATTCCACCTCCTTTTCATAATTTATTGATTTACGTTTGTACTCTATTCTTTAGAAATAAAACAGCAAACAACATTACAAAAAATCTTTGGAAAATGAAAATGAACTGCTTATTGAAGATATTTTGAAACAATACAGGTTGCGTTATGCACAAAGTCACCGATATATCTTATGAATTTCAAGAAACGATTATTTAAAACGAAAAAAGTAAATTCAGATTTAAAATTGCAAAGACCATTCCAAGAAGAATGTCAGACAGGAGGATTCCGAAAAGATGATTGATTGATTGATTACAGATAAATAGTTTTCCCACATTTGTTGATTTTCGAAGCATGGGGTGATTCTGTACCCCATGCGACCAAAAAATGATTAATACGGTGCATGTAAATGTGATACATTTCCTAATATTGGTCACAAATCATAGATTAAAGATAAAAAGAAAATATTAACAAATGCCAAAACACACACACATAACAAATGACTTCATAAAAAGACATAGCTTGATTATCTAATAATTTTTCCAAGTAAAAATGTATTTTTTATTTAACTGTTAATCAAACACTTCAGTAAAATAATCATTTCACAAATCTTCACTTCAGTATGGTAGTTTTCATAAGAGAAGCTTTTAGAAACTTGATCAGTTTATTTGATGAAGTAGCCACCCAACTTGTCTAGTAGTCAGCGTGCCTGACTGCGGATAAGGAGGTCCTGGGTTCGAATCCCGGTTCGGGCATGGATGTATTTTCTCTCTCTATCTATCCTGTCTTTGTCTCTTCCTTGTATGAATGAGGTGAGAATGGTTGCCTACCCTATAAACGGGTACCTATGGCATGTGTGTAAAGCAAAGTCGTACTTTCACCTTCACGGTGCTCTGATTGAAACGAAAGAAGCTCCAAATTGACTTAAATTCGCATAGCCAAGGCATAGCGAGCTTGGCTTGTCCAAGTGTCATTAGTAACAACAACAACAATTTCATGAATTAGATGCATTTCCCGAAACGATGCAATAGCTGCTGTCATCATATTAAAAAAGTAACTTACTATTTTATGCAGAAAGATAATTGGGATATTTTTCAACCCAGACTGAAATCAAAAATATGTTGATCAATTTTTCTCAAAAGTCAAATTTAAATATTTTCTTTTCCAGTCTTTTATACAAATTATCATTTCCATACAATATTTCTGTTGGATGTAGTTGACTGATAAAACCATACGAATTTTGCCTTTAATTTTTAGAGTGACAGTTATTGCAAACATACTAAAAAATTACTGATAAAGTATTATTAGTTAATTAATAATACAGTTTTTCAATATAATATGGTTTTTTTAAAGTTAGCATATTGCTCGATCAGAGTCAAAATGCGCTATAATAGACAAATCGATTAATAAAGTTTAAATATTTAAATTTTCAAAAATATTTTTTTAATTTATGAATTTAGCCTCCTGGTTTAATAATGAATAAAAAAGAGGCTTGTAAGGAATTTCCTAATTAAATGTAAGAAATTTAATTTACTTAATTAGTGTAAATATAAACCTTAAATACATTCCAAATGAGGCTTAAAATAGTAAATAATTGTGTCGATTTCTAAAATATTCATTAAAAGTGTACTAAATAAATGGAAGATTCAAATATTTTCTCTCTTTACATTTTAATTTTTAATAACAAATCAATTTTAATTTAAAATGTATTTGTTAAATAAATGATTGAATATTATTGGAAGAAAATCCATTAAATTTTAAATCTCCGGCAAATTTACAAAAGTATTTGATTTCGGAAATTAAACATTTAAAAACATTAAATGAGTAAAATTGTATCATTAAATTACAGGTTTCCTTGTATCCAGTTACCTTATACATTGGATTTTCTTTAAAATTAAGTAATCATTGATTATTCTATCACTTTCTATTCGTCTTTCAATAATTCTTTCGATTAAGTTTTTTTCCCCTTTAAAAGGAACTTCATATTATCTATTTGAGATTGATGATAGTTTTAGACTTCTTTCTTTGAATCGAATTGAAATCATTTGGTTTTGTAATTTATTCTGAAAGCAAGTATTTATTTAGGCTTGATATTTTGGAGATATTTCTCTTTCCTGAAAAAGGATTCCATTCTTCCTACTTATAAGCAAATGATTTGATATTAAATGTTTCTTAAGTTAATTAAAAATAACAAGTTATTTAATAGCTGCTGGACGGTATACTTGACACTCATATTCCTTTGCCTTTCAGTGGAACTTTTCCTAAATAATACCTATAAATATGTTGTCAGATTGTATATCTGGAAAATTTGTGTCTATTTATTTAATTTTTATTAAATTAGTTGAAATCTTAATCAATAATACAAATTTTTAATTAAATATTAAACACATAAAAATAGCAATTTTTTAATCTTGAATGTGCTTTTACAGAATAATAATTCCTCTAAAATACATTTCAAA
Source organism: Latrodectus hesperus (assembly GCA_037975125.1). Lineage (NCBI taxonomy): Eukaryota > Metazoa > Arthropoda > Arachnida > Araneae > Theridiidae > Latrodectus > Latrodectus hesperus. Next base: position 35,901,384 of record CM075853.1, read on the forward strand.
TTTTAATTTTAAGAATGATTTTATTTGATTTCAACTACTGTTTAAATTGAATTATTTACAAATTTAAAAATTCAATATTAGATGAAAATATTAAGTAATCGCATATTTCCTAAGGAACAGACACAAAGAAAAACTTTTTAGAAATACTCTTTTTAAGTGCATTTTTAATTTAAGATTGTTTCATGTGATTTCAGTTATAAGTTTACTAAGAAATGGTATTGAATTTTATGTCTTATAAATGTATTAAAATCGATATATATATATTATTAATTTAATTCAAATTAGAGTTATATAGATTAAATTGAAAAATATAAATAAAGGCATCAATTTAATAAAATAATATTTATGTTTTTGTAAACTAACAGGTCTAAAACTTACAGAAACCGAAATTATGTGATACTCAATTAGTAAGAAAGATATTTTTTTAAATAGTTTTGCTGATCGATGTCAATAAACTTGATATTTTGGAGCAATCCAAATTTTGCTGATTTATTTCAAACAGCTACATGTATATATAAAGATGATAAAAGCTTGGTCGTGTTTTATTTCAAAAACCTTTCCTTTCCTAAAGTCTAGTGCATTTATTTTCTACTATATCGAAGTTTTAATATATTAATGATATCAAATATATATATATATATATATATATAATTTTCAATATATAGCAATACTTCTTATTTATTTCATGTCCCATAATGTGAGATACGTTGATTAAAAATTTGAAGCAGCTGCAATACTTTTTACAATTTCTCCCAATGGTCGGATTTCTGAAAAAATAGAAATCAATAACTTAAAAGCGAAATGATTTTTCTCTTTTGCAAATATTGGAATTTTACTTTATACTGTTTCATATTGGGAAACTTTTGTGAGTAGTTTATTGAACAAGAAGCTTGGGAACGTTGAAATAATGTTTTACTCTCTTTCAAAATTGCAGAATTCAAAAATTGTATTCTTTCTTTCCATAATGGAAAAACATTCTTGAATCAGTAATTACATTTTTTAAATTTCCCTTCAACATTTTCAATAACATTAAAGCAAAGAAAAGTATTTAAATAATAAAAATTTGTTCCACAAAAACATTTCTGAATTAATTCAAATTAGCATATTCCATTATGATTTCTTAGAAACGTACAAGACATATTTTCTTACACAATAGAATGCTGAAATTAATTGTTTTATTACTTTGCAGCTGATGAAAGAAAAGCTCATAGAAATGGTAATAAAAATATTTCAAATGGATTGAAAAAGTTTATGTTTATATTGTTGTAAAACATTCTGTTAAGCAACTGAATGTGACATTCTCTGAATAGTAGCAACAAATCAACAACAATAAATAAGGTAATAATTATCAGTACTTATTGCTCATTCTTTTCCTATATGCGCTATTTGTATTTTTAGAGATGTTAAAATTGATTATGTCCTTAATTATGAGTCTGTTTATTTCTATAAAACTGCTTAAATACACACTCATTTATAAAAAAAATGCCTGTTGTAATTTACTTTTGCAGTTGTAATGTATTCATCAAAAAATGTATTAAATAAACATAAGTAATTTATCACTTATGAAAACTTTTGTCAGCAAAGTAAAATATTTGGCACCGATGATGAGTTTAGTGATTTTTTAACGAATTATCTTATGTACATGGCAACCTGGTTTTTGTTATTTCATAGATATGGAGACCTATAAGAATCAAGCAGAAAATTCTATTTTGGTAGCCCTAGTATTTACGTCATCGTGCACGTCACGATATATCAACTGGTAACATTGCTTCATCGCCAAAAAAACTCAGAATTTGGACCCTGGATAGTAAGGCATCAGTGCCAAATATTTTTGCAGTAGTTTTACTTATTAAAGATATTTAATTTGTTTCATTTTAAATTTATTCAATTTTTCTTTTAAATAAAAACATAACTTTTCAACTTTTTTTAATAAACATCAATAACTTTCTCATTTTTTACTGCTGTCCTTGTAAGTTAAGTGAAATGTCACAAAAATATTATTGAACATATAGATTGCATATACTTTAGTAAGATCAAATGTTAAAGAAAAATGCCTTTTTCTTCAACGTTTAATTAAGGAATATTAAAAACAAATATACATTTCTTTTCAAAAATACACAAACATTTTCATTTGATTACATTAAGCTATTAAAATTTTTTTTAATTATTCAAAAAATTGTTTTTCTTAATTGTAAACATTTATAGGCTTAAATAAAAATTAATTCAGCACACTTTTTTTAAAAAAATAATTCAAATGAGAAATAACAATTAAACACACCACCAATCCTTATTGAAAAGCAAAACTCCTAAATATTACGAAAATGTTATTCATAAATTTTTAAATTTACTTACCTATACATTACTTTTATAAAGATGTTTTGTAATTTTAATCATATATTTTATTAAAATTTGCTGAATAGATTTCTTAAAAATATAGTAAAAAAATTTTAAAATTCATACAAACGATGAAAATATGAATAAATTACGCCTTAAATTCTCTTTATATAAATGTTAAATTATCTTTTATTAATTTAAGAAATTAAAATTCTGGATAAGATATTAAATTTTAATTAAGTAGAAGGAAAATTTAACGCATAAACTAAAGATTAAATTTTTTGTATGCATCGATAATATTATACATGTTCCATCGAATTCTGAAAACATCATAAAAAAAACACGAAAGGTAAATTTAGCAGTTATACAATATTTCAAAATGTCAATGCTGTGAATAACTTTATATTATAATAAGATCAAATGTTTTCATCCTTATCTTTATAAGATATCGATGTTATACAATATTTCAAAATGTCAATGCTGTGAATAACTTTTTATAATAAAAAGATCAAATGTTTTCATCCTTATCTTTATAAGATATCGATGTTATACAATATTTCAAAATATCAATGCTGTGAATAACTTTATATTATAATAAGATCAAATGTTTTCATCCTTATCTTTATAAGATATCGAATTGAATTTCATAAATATTTTATAGAATGTGAATCTTTACATTTATTATATACACAGTCAATTTGGATATAAATGAATAACAGAAAAAATGTTAAATAGAAATATCTATAGAAAAATAATTTAATTTAAATACCTGCAACAGGAAATACACACATATTTAAATTAAATTTAAACATAATGAAATATATTTTAATCTACTTGAAAAGATATGAAAAAATATAATTAATGAAATATATAAAATAAAATAATACATGAACACATATAAAAAGTTTGTAGATAGACAAAATTTTAAACTTCGTAATTTGATTACTTCATACTTGATTAAAAGTATTAGGTTTATTATGATATTTATAGTAATGTGCAAATAGAAATATAGTATGTATATTCCAAACAGTCAAATACGTTAAATTTATGAGTTATTCCATTCTTTTACCGAACAAAACAGTTTGAATAGCAGGAATTCTACATTAAATTCACATTGTGTTTCAGATATATAAATGTGTTACCTATTGAAACAGAAAACTCATTTTGACTATGTGATAACCGCTAAATTATTCTGATGTTTAATATTATTATTTATATCTGAAATATTCTTAAATAGTTTTTCTCCAGTATTGCATGCTTTAAATAGATATGGTAACTCCTGGGTCAGGCTTTATCTTTTCCAGTTCCATTACTTTGAGTATTGAAACGTCTGTGGAATTTTAAAAATATTGAAGGTTTCCTCAAATTTGGTAAAAAGCAATTTTTAAATATCTAAAATATTATGTAAGCTCCGATTTATCTATGTCTTTTTAAATCTCTCTAGTTCTTGAACTAAATGCCCTATAAGTATTAGAAAGATTATAAAATCAGCATAATTAATTTTTAAAGTAATTTCGCTACATTATTTTGCTGCATTTTGTTTTTACTACATTTTTCAAGAGAAAAGTTTGATGTGTTCTTATCTTTTTAAAATTTCAAGTAACTCAAAATATTTCCCAATTACTAGCTCAAACGTTTTTCTAAAAATTTAATGTTTTTTTTTAAAAAAATGGAGAAACTAATTTAAAAAAGGAGAAAATATCATTTTACTTAAAAATTTACATTCTTGAAAATAAGCTAAAATTTAGTGTTATCAATGGTAACTTTGATAGAGTCTATTTTAGATAATATATGTTCTATAAACAAAACTGCGTATGCTATAAAATTCATTATGAATATTATCCTAAAGCTGCATTATATTTCTTACATTTAAATTAGTATTCTTGTGTGTAAATCTCAAAAGCAAATTTAAAAGATGTAAAAATAAATGTTACTTTTTTACCTCTATAGAAATTTAACATTGTTGAAATACTTAAATCAATAGACTAATCACAGTTAGATTTATGAAAAAATTATTTTAATAAATAACTTAAAACGAAAGTTAAATTATAAGGGACTAATCTCCTATTTTTTAAGATAAAAATTGTACAAGAAAGGAAGAATATATTTTAAAATCCACTTAATCTGGAAACAGAAAAATCTTTTACAAGTAACTTTTAATACAAAAAACACAGGAAATGCTTTAAATAAAGATAATTTGCAGGTATAGCAACGAGAAAAAACTATTATAAAAGTTTCTATGATTTGCAAATGATGTTAACCCTCCTAAGAAGATTAAAAAATAAAGTGATTTCTTCTAATATATTAAAAGTCGATTTACTTTTAAATGATAATGAGCACTCAGAGAGAAAATGGTAGATATTGTACACTACTGCATGATTTGCACAGTATATACATATACTGTGTAAATCATGCAAAAATGTTTCAAAAATGGAAAAACTCATCCTTAGGCATGATTAGTTAAGCCTCTTAGTTAAAAGGAAACTATAAAAATTTATAAAAATAAAATATAGAAATGCCAATTATTGAAAGTAACTAAAATAGCATTCAAAGTTCATGTATTATTTTATCAATTATTATTTCACGTGAACTTTTGTGTCATTTTAGTCTCTGTAATTATAAAAGTAGTTTAAAATGGCAGTTTTATTAAATTTAATTTTTTGACCTTTTTATTCTGAATTATATAACATTATCTTGATTTCTTAATATAATAAAATATAGGAAATGTCCAATGTGTTTTCTGATTTATTGCATATTATTTTTAAAAAAATTTATAGGGGATGTTGAATAGTTTTAAAAAATACTTTCTTAAATTGTATAGATTATTATATATATTTTCAACAAAATCACTATGGTATATTTAATAATTCCATGTACATAGAGGATAAAATTTTAATTTACCATATATTTCGATGGCCTTTTTAAGTCCGAGGTGAATTTTCTAGTTCTTTTATTATATTTTGCTTCATACAAAATATTTTTCTGTTGATTAATTCATAATTTACTTAACTGACTTGAAATTTTATTATTATTACCTGAAGTAATATTATTATTTTAATAGTTTTATTACTAAACCATGTTACCTGAAATTCCACATTGGTGATAAAATATGTTAGTTTTCTAAGCACATGAAATATTTTTATTAAAGTATTAAATATCTAGAAAAGGAATGAATTCTAATTTTTTGAAAACTTGAAGTTATGCAAGGTTTAAGAAAATCTTAAAACTTATAAATAATTCAAGTTTAGAATACTAAAAGGGAAAACATGTGTCTACATTTTACTTTCCATAATTTATGAAAGAATAAATAACTACTTCTATATTTCATACACTGTATTTTGAATAAAATAAAGTTATGCACTTAAAATATTTTAAAAAAAACTCATGTAAATGTCTTGTAAACTCATGTAATGTATTTCCCCTTATATTAAAATTTTTATGTAGTATTCCGTAATTGATCAAAAAAATTTTAATCAAAATTTTTAGTTAAATAGTAATGTTTAATATTAAATTGAAAACAAAGTTAAAAATAATAAAATGATAATATAGCGTTTAAAGATATTTAAGTGCTATAATAATCTTTTATATATTTTAAATTTGGTTTCAATATCAGAAACAATTACATCCCTAATAAGTATTGTGGTGATGATCCTAAAAATCTGAATTATGACAAATGCATAGTGCATGTTCAGCTTCTAAAGCTTAAATTTTTACCAACAATACTTTTTCAGTTACAAAATACACAAAAATTCTAGACAGTGATTTAATTTTGCTGAAATCTTACTCAAAATACAAATATTTTATACTTTGTTTAAGCAAAATCTTTTATCAATATTTTTACATTGCATTCAAATTTCTTTACAAAATAGATTTTGTATTCAAACCAGTCTTTAAAAATTCGTTAGGTGTATTCTTTATTCAATTTAAAGGAATAGTAGCATAAAGTATTAAAAATACTTTTAGCAAGGAAAGGAATCCCTTAAAAAGTATCATATGAGACGATATAAATAAATGCAACAAAAAATTCAACTGTGAGTAACAGATTTAACTTGAGTATTACGATAATTCTTCCTATGTTTTTGAAGTTTTACAAACTTTTATGTAACATGCTTCTAAGAGAGTGCCATATATTGATCAAAACAGCCGACTTGAAAATTAGGACACGAATTGTGTTTCTTTTCCCTTTATCCTCTCGATACGGATTAATTTTTCTTTTGTTCCGAAAGTCCAGCTTATTTTCTTGTTTCTTCTTGGTATAGTTGAGTTTATTTGGCGTAAACGAAGAGAAGTTGGAAAATACTTTTTAAAAAACTTTTTGAAATACTCTGCTTTTAAATTTAAAGAAACTGATTGAAAAACTTTACAATGCCAATTTTTAAAATGCAATAAGTTAAAAAACACTGGAATGTTTTGTTTTTACTTTTGTGAGATAAACTTTTAAACATCAGAAGTTTATCTTAAGAACTACATGAAGAACTTATCAACCAAAAATATTGAATTTAGTTAAAATGCTCCAATTTCACAAATATTCCATATTCTTTTAGGATTCCATATTCTTTTAAGGAAAAGTAGCACACTTTTCTTCATTATTTTGAAGCACATTAGAAAAATTATTTTGAATTAGAAAACATTACTCCACTTAAAACTTGATTCTTTTAACTTTGAAGTACATTCAAAATAATTACCAATAAAATGCAAATATAATAAAATATTGAATAAATAATATCCGTTGTAGTATTTAAAATAAAATATTTCAAGGAAGAAATTAATAATTATTTCTAACTTATATTGGTTAAAAGAGAATTTATTTTGGTTTAGTTGTTTCTGATAGATTTAAATAATTTGATATTGATAATTTTAATTTAAGTTTGTATTTTCCCTTTTTTTCTCTTTGGAAGAGTGTCGTAATTATTCAAGAGATGGTTTGCAGTTATTTTAACATATCATAACTATGCGAGTGATTATAACCATAGCTAATTATTATATCAAGGCCCTTGTCAAAGAGTATTATGTTATCATATATCACTCTTTTCATATTCAAGATAAACACAAATTAAATTAATTTATGTAGAACTGTTGCTATAGTTTAAATTATATAAGAAAAATTATCTGTTTGAGAGCTATGGAAACTATAATACATAAAAAAAATTTAAATCATATAATTATTTTTAATTTTCACTAAAATATTTAATGATTATTTGAAATTAATTAATAATTTAGCAACTGATTTGCCAACTGTATTGAATCGTTACTCAAATTACAATGTTTGCTTGAATTTAACAAAGAAAATTCTGATTTGTGTTACCCGTCTAAATTTTTAACAATTATTATATAATTGTTAAAAAGTTTTTTACCAAAACTCTCAGCTTTCATTTCAAAACTTAATTAACATTTAATTTAAAAAACGTTAACTGTTTAAAACTTAATTATATTTGCCAGAAGAAAGAAAAATCACTCAATATTGGTAGAAAATTTTATATTTTATCTAAAAAATATCCTCTGAAAATTATCTTAATCTTTTTAAAAATAAACTGAAGATTAAAATAATAAATTCCACAATTTTACTGTGCATTAACTAATAATAACTAAGAAAAGCTATTTATTTAAAAACAATATCTATAAACATTGATTTTAGGTAATACGTCATTTAAAACAATCGTTTAAAACTTAAAAATAAAACAATTACAGAAAAATAATATAAAAGAACATTACACTTTTAAAATATAATTGAGCAATACCCAAAAGCAATTAAAACTAAAAGCATTTCATTAATCTTTCCATCGATAAATAATTTACTACATTTTGAAAATTTTTATTTATACTTTTTATTTATTAACTTTTTTAATTTTAAGCATTAAGGTTTTAAAATAAATGTACTTTTCTAATTTTTGTAAACAAAAACACTTAAAAAAAGATTTAGAAAAACGTAATTTCCTATCATTAGGAAGAAAAAATTATGCCTGTGAAGAATTAATGTTTTCTCCTTATTTCTAAAGAATAATTTCAAAACCTTTGAAATTAAATCTATTATTTCTTTTTTAAAAAATACTTTTTATTGATGTGACATCATTTCACAAGTTAAATTTAAAATGTTTTACTTGTCAAAAGTAAAATAAAATCAATGTTGCACCCAAAGTCAAGAACAAAAATTATTGTATAAGACATATTTCCATGATTTTAAAAACAAACGAAATTCAGATAAGACTGTTTAATTAAATAACTAAACATATTTTTATTATTTTTCAAATAATTTTGAACTATTTACTATTCATTTCATACATATAAAATATCATTTTCTTCTGATGTACATTTCTTAGAATTTTAAAATTTTTCAATGTTTCAAAGCATATTTCTTATATATGTATATATATGTTTTGGTACACAAAAATATAGACTTATTTTTCCAATTTATAGTAAATTTAAATTATAATTTTAAATATACAATTGAAACTTTAAGAACCTAGTGAAAAAAACCTTCAATTTCCAGCGTCCTTAATTCTCACCATTTACAAAATACTATTTTTACTTCAGTATAGAGAAAAAAGGGAATAACTTATTTTCATTTATGCATTTGATGCAAAATTTAAGGCAATGAATTATTTTTTTAAATATTCATTGCATTTGATACCTTTAAAGCATCTATAATTAATCTGTGAAAAAAGATACTCATAAATCTATTATCATTCTAATTTTCAAGTTGTTAATTTCCTCCCTTATTTGAATGAAAAACTTCTCACAAAAATTTTTAGAAAAAACATAGTAATCCATAGACCTACATCAACCTAAAATTTCTCCAAACTAGTAAAATATTACTTTTTCATGATATTGAGCACTTTTTTCATAAAAACATGGCAGAGAATAAAAGTAACATCATTAGAGGATATCTTTGTATGCCTTGTTACATTAGGCAGACCATTCATAAGATCATGAGCCAACATCGATTTTCCATACTAACTTCCATTTATCGTTCAATACCTTAACACGTTACTTTTTCCCATCAAAAGCTTCCCATTATGTATTGTGGGATGAACTACCATATTTTTGAAAATATGGAAAAAATGTATTATTTTCAATAGACATTTCAAAGGACATTGCGTGTTTATTTATTAAATTTTTTTAAATATTTTGCTGTGGTTTATAGATTAGTTGCACTTCGTAAATTTCTTTAAAATTATGCTTAATGTAAAAAGGAATTTTCAATTTGAACATGATGTCATTAAATTATACCCAAGCTTATTTGCTAGATATATGTACTAGTGATTTCATTAACAAATCTTTAAAGTGTAAGTAATATTTATGGATAAGAAATTTTCATATGGCACCAGATTTAATCATTTTATATGAGTAAGAAAGAATTAAATTTGCCAATATTTCAGTTAAACGCTTGGAGCACAGTAAGAAAATGTTTCTTACTATGAAAAAATTATCTTTAGTACATGCATAACTTAAATAATGAACTTATCATAAAACCAAAATGAAATCGTAGCAACTATTGATAGTTAAACATTAATTATTTCAGAATACATTAATTGTTTCATTACTTTACTACCTTTCATGTTGAAATTAAATGTGTGAAATTTTTATGAATGAACATCTAAATTATAAATAATGAATGATTTGATAAGGTTTTTGTTTGAAAATTTCTTGTTAAATTAAATAAAATTAATTTATAACATTTATTATTTATAAAACTATTTAAATTTTAAGATATTCGTTGAAATGTTCTAAATCAGAAACAATTTCAAAGTAAAATTTCGATTTAAAAGTAAATAACACAAATTAATTGAAAATGTTTAAAATATTTAAAAGCTTTGACCCATAAGTCATGATGTACTTAAAAACGGAAAATTAATATTACTTATAGTAATTTCATTGAATGTACTTTAAAGTACAGCCTTATATGGTTCAATTACTTAAATTCCTTAAGTTGATATACATCATTAACATATGGTCCATATTTATGTTAACATATTGAAATTTTAATTCGTCACTAATATGAATAATACAAAAATATTAATATTACATCATTTTAAAGTGAAAAAGTGATAATTACATTTTTTTATTTTTTGAACCAACTTTGTTCAGTAATAAAAATGAAGAAAAATTTTAGATGTTACATTAGCACAAGTTAATAAAATAAATGAGAAGATTATACAAAAATACAAAACATTCATGAATTTCAAATTAAAAGAAATATCAAATGTATTTTCTAGAAGCCTACATCTAAATTTCTAGAAATTTTTAAATATTTGGACAAAATCCTATTATAATCTTTTCAAATATTTATCTTTACGCATTAAATAAGAGATTAAAAATAAATTCATTATATCACTTTATTTACTTCCAGTAGACCGACTTTAAATTTTTTAATGTTCAGCTGATTTATTTCTCATCGTGTTTCAGAGGGAAACGTTATTTATCTACACGTACGAAAAGTATCTTAAAAATGCTTGAAACTTAGAACATTGAATTTATTTCGTATAATCTATAATCCAAAAAATATTCGTTAGAAATTTAAAGAAATAATGTGAAATTTAGTTCACTACTTTCCAGGAATTGGTCTTTTTAGTGAAACGGGTGGAAAAACGATAAGATAAAAATAAAATGATTTTGTTAGTTTATAAATATTGGAACTTCAGATACAGCAGATCAAATTGGAGAAATATTTGATGGCAGTTCCTCGAGAAGAAACTTGGAAATTGAAATAAAGATTTTCCATCTAGAAAAATCAATTTAGAAATTCCAGATCTCATTCATTTAAGAATTTTAGTTTTCTTTATAGAAAACATTTTTGAGTAAATCACTTTATGTATTATTTGTCTTTCTGATGCCCATTGAAACTGAGAACAGAAAATATTTCATTAAATATAAAAAATATTTAAGTTAAAGAATATTTTTTAATAATGAATTGAAAAATATCTGCTTTCTAAGCAAACATTAGATATGGAATACATATTGAATAAATTGTTTTGTTCTGTAATGTAGCAAAGAAACTGTAATCTAATCAAAAAATATAATAATTTAATTTATGAAAAATAAAAAATAAAATGTAAAGCTCTAAACTATACAATTCATAATAAAAAGTTCCTCAAACAAAGTAAGTTTATAACAATGGGCAAAAATTACCAACAATAACCAAGCAAAGACTCAGTGTTACAGGAATACACTAGTTAATGATGATGATGATGTCGTGTCCATGGAGTACGTGCAAAAACCCTAAATGTTCACGAAGCTGTCGAAGACAGCCTTGGAGATCTCTGCAGCTTTATCTGTAAAATGAAGTCCCACAGGATCCTCTATGCTGATGTTAAAAAATTTGGCCAGCATCGCTGGACAGCTGAAGATGTGTTGCGGAGATAGTAGGGTGTTATCCGAGCAATGAGGACAAAGCCTGGTGTAACTACTTTGTCCATCTGTAGAAATTCTCATGCCTTTTAAGTGTTTTGTTCTGCCTATTATAGTCGAATGGGATTAAGTCTGGCTATTATAGTCCAAATGGTTCTGTCGCCATTTAATTCGGGGGTGGAAAACTTTTCGGCTGGCAACTGCATTGACGTTCATGAGGGTCAAGCATTTGAATAGCTGAGGAGAATTACTGGCCTCTTTAGCGAGCTCATCAGCTATCTCGTTGCCAGGGATATCAACGTGCGCCGGTATTCATTGTAAGGTGCAGGATCTCTGGATAGAAATGATTTTGTGGATTAGCTCTATAATCTTAAGACTGAATAGACACTTATCCCCTTGTATCGCCTGTAGTGCGGATCTTGCGTCAGAAAAAATAATTATACCCTTAGATACCTGGTCAACTTTAGATAGGTAAATCTTAAAAGCACACTTTATGGCTACGAGCTCACAAGTATAGTTGGAAGCAATTTTCCCAACAGGTATACTGTGGCACTCTGTGGCACACTGATCACCATCTGGGCCGCAAAAGAAGACTCCCGCTCCACATGTATCAAAATTAGAGTTCGGAGGAACCATCCGTATAGCACTAGTTAATAAAACTTATAAATAGAGTAATCAATAATAAGTTTTTATATAAAAAAGATTATAAGAAAATACTCTTTGAAAGTAATTTATTCCATGCTTACGCTTAAAAACATACATTTTTTGGCTTCTTATAATATACATAATTCTATTTGTTATTTTATCGAACAAATTTATCTTTTATAAAATTAATATTTTTAATCTCTAGTGAAGTAAAATTGTTAAAATGCATTGCATTGTTCGTAAAAGAATATTTACCAGCATTTCACTTCCCCCCCCCCAAAAATATTTATTTTTTAGAAATACCTTTTTATATCCGTCAATGAGCATTTAAACACATATAAACTGCACCCAATAATTTTTATTAAAACAATTTTGTAAAATCTATTCCAATTCATTTTATAAAAAAAACATATATAATTAAGCATAGGAAAATAATAATTTTATACAGAATCTAATTTAATACATTTTCATGCTTTTTCTTAACGAATTCTTTAAATTTTGTTTTGTATCTTAGAGGCAAAAATTAGTTTTTTGTAAGATTCATTTTTTTTTAGTTTTGTTTCAAAGTTATTTTTAATTACGTTTAATTGGTTCTTTTATTTCATAGGCTGATTTAAATGTAATGCTTTTCTTGGAATACATTTTAATAAAATATTATTTTCTACAGAGAGATAGAGAGAGAAAAATTTGTACTTTTTTAAATCATTTAATCACATTTTTACAAGATAATAACTTAAATAGATCACTTAGATTTATTGAATTCAGCGTATTATATATCCCTTAGATTTGGATTTATTAGATTCAGCGTTTCTCAACCTTTCATTATTCGCTTCCCAATTTTTAAGAATTTTGATCGCGCCCCCTACACTTGTGTATAATAAAATGTATACAATAATAATGAATTTTGAGTATTTTGGTGCTAAATCTGCATTACGAGTTTAATGTTAAAAATTACAAATTATAAAAAATACTGAACTTTTTAGACATTTGGCAACACAGATCTTCAGCATTGACAAAACAATAATATGGCATTTTCCTTATGAATCTCCTCTTGTGTCCACCATGTTGGAGACATTCTCGTGGTTTCGAGAGAAATTCCAATTTATCTTGAACATTCTGGATTATCGAAAAGATTCCGTCTCGGGCATTCGCACAGATGTCAGCAACTTTTTCTTATATAAGAAGGAGGATCTTTGATAACACCTGTTCCAATTCCTGGTTGACTCATTTCGATCATTTTATCACTATGGAATCTATCTGATGTAAATGTTTTGTGTTAATTGTGCAATTCATCCCATTAAATATTCATGTAGAAGATTTACTGAAAAACGCGAATAAATTTTTAAGCAGTCCTAAGCAAGCATGAGACGATAGTCAAGCATTAACAACTACATGGACGAACATTGTTCTGAAATTGAAATCAAGAAATTTGTCTCAAGAATACTTAATTTTGGGTTTATCAGTACTGATAATAAAAGATAATTTTGTAATAAATCTCTATTTTTGGACAAGAGTAGGTGATGATTTTTCTCGGTAGTACATTTTACATTCATTACCATTTTCAATATCCTACTTTTGTGAAACTAGATTTTTTGCGGTATCTGGATTTTTAAAAACGTAATATACATTTCAGTTAAATATAGTAAAAAAAGCTGATGGTGTCTATTTCTAATATTGAAGCTTCCTTTGAGAAACCAAGCTCAGCAAGATATACCTAAGTAATTATCAAATTTATTATAATTAAATAAGTTTTAATTAACTTCTTAATCAAAACTTACTTAATTTAGTAAAATAATAATAAGTTTTGATTTATATGTATATATATACATAATAAATTGTTTTAATTTAATAAATTATGTCGAATGAAATGTAAATGTAATAATGTAAAGTAAAAATTATGTCGAAATGAGTATTTTGTTTTGCATGTGTATCAGATTTTCAGTCTCAGTAAATAAATTTTTTAAATAACATTTTCTCTATAATATGTTCGCGTTCTCCTTTTACTATGTTCATGCCTCCTAAGAGGTCGCGCCCCACAGGTTGAGAATCGCTAAATTAACTTATAACTCGAGCCAAAATGTCATAAAATAATAAGGCCTTACGGTTTCTTCCATAACACACTGATACTTACTGATGAAATCAAATTTTTTTAATACTCCAAAAATTTTAAAAATATTCTTTTTAAGAATACTTTATTAAATAATTTAAAAGTTGTATTTTCAGAAATATTACGTTACTTAATTTAATGAAATAGAGATTTGATTTTCACTCTAAGTTTTTTTTTAGCACTAGAACTAGATTTACTGGTACCTACAGTTTAATAAGTGGATTTCACAAACTTCCATATCAGAGGTAGAAATTCATGTCTTCAACAAATAAAATAAAGGACTGAGATCTAAACATTGATTTCCTAGCTTAGCATTGAACTGTGGTAACAATTTCCTTTTCAAAATAAAACTAATTTAATTATTAAATATTTGGCATAGCTGTGTGCAATGTTACTCAAAATTTGAGTGTAATCAATTTTTTTAAAAAACCGATTTTAAGACGTATAGTGTAAGTTATTCGTTGTACAACATTTTTATTTAATGTATTTAATAGAAGGAAAACATAATTGGAAAAGAAGTTGTAATTAAAAGAAATCGGGTATAAGTCCAAAAAATAACTAAATTCAACGGTTAAACTCATAATTTCTTTTATATACATAAAAATTGTTTATATTTTAAGCAAAATTTAATAACTAACATCATTCAATTATTCAATTACCTATAATATGTTAAGGCTGATGTTTGTGACTTAGTTTATTACGAATACTAAAGTAACTAAGACATTATTTGATAGTTATTAAAATATAGTTATTGTAAATCAATTTTTAACTTAATTAAAGTTGCTTTTAACCATAAATTACAAATAATTTCCACTGTGTGTAGTTTAGCATGATAAAATGTCTGAACGACATTATATTAGTAACAATGCAATCTTAAAATCCTCTTTTTATGAGCCGAGCTGGCAGCCGAATGGTTAGCGCTCTTGCCTTCGGTTCAACAGTTCGTGGGTTCAAATCCCACCTTCGGCATGGATGTTTTTTAGTGGTTCAGATTCCACTTTAAACCGTAAGTCCCGATCTAATTAGCCCTCGTGTGCAAAAAAATGACCGTTGAGCGACAAAAAAACCAAACCAAACCTCTTTTTATGAATACGAATTGCAAGGCTTTATATCGATTTACATTTTTAAAATCATTCAAAAGAAATTAATAATTTTTAATGTTTAAATGTTTATCTGCCAAAGTAGTAAATAAATGTTTTTAATAATTAAAGTTTTTATCATAAATTTTGAATTGAATTACAGTAGTTCAAAAATTAAATTGTTCAATCCAGTGCATCTACTAAAATAAATTTACTTGATTGAAATTTTTTTATCCTAATAAATTGATTTAAAATAAAAGCAATAGAAGAGAATACTTCATTTTGGTTCACTTATCATGCAGAGTTTAGAAAAATATTGAATGTCAAGTGTTTGAGATTCAAACCCACGTACTAAAATAATTTTGATAATCAAATTGCTAAATTTCAATTGCATTTGCTATTGCACTCCAATCACAATAACATGTTTTACTACGTTAAATTCTTCATTTTATTTTAAGAAATAGAAAATTAGTTTCTTAAATTCGGCTTTTTTACATAGGACCAACTTTGAAACTGTTATGCAAATAAATGAAAATAAAAATAATATTAAACTGTGTGATTAGAACAGTTTTAATTTGGATAGAGTGTAATTTCACATACAAACTATATTTAAATTTAGCATCCACAAACTCGCAGCAATTTTTCGGAAAACATAAAGTCTGCTATATAAATTAAGAAATGCGTTTTTCTGTAATAATTACATGTAAATAAAATAGTGAAATGGATTTTTATATGTATGAAAGTTTTTATTTAAACTTTCAAAATTAAGACAAAAATTTAAATCACATCTAAAATTTTATTAATGGGATTAATGGAAAATATTAATGGGAATGATCATGTAAATTAAAAATGAATTAAAGTTTGTAAGATATAAATACACATTTTTGTAAAAAAATAAAAGCACTGAGAATAATTGAATAAAATCTATGAAACTTTTATATAGTTTTGTTTGTAGCTTAATAATTAGTATACCAAAACTCGTAGCAAATAAAAAATTACACAATACACATTTAATCTGTGTAAAAGAAGCTGTTAAATAATTGGTACTCGAATTTCTGAATTATATTAAATAATTTTCAATATAAGATATTTTAAAGGAAAGTGACTTTCAAATATATATTCCACTGCGCTATGAACAGTTACTCCATTTCAAAAGGATATAAGCTTTAGTGAAATCAGTTATTCTCTCAGATCTATCATCTAGAAAATAGGAGTTATGTAACAATAAAATGGTCTTTGCAATTGTAAATTAGAGAAGACACGGTCAGCTCTTGTAGTGTTACATGACGTCTCCAAGACAGAAATGCATGAAAATTTTGAAAATTCTGTAGAGAATTTAATACTCTATAAAAGTTATCCATTGATACACTGAGAATGTGTGATTATGCAATAGACATCATTTACCACTTATTAGAAATCTATCTTGATCAATGCATAAAACACACAGTCTGGTTTTATTTCATGGTTGTTCTTGATTCAAGTTTCTAATTCCATTCATATAATTACTACAAAACAATCAACATGTGTAATATCTTCTGTTTGATAAATATTCCAATAATGTTATTCATAATTAAATGTGTGTAGGATATACCGTAACGAATTAGTTTATTATTCATTACTGATGACAATGGTATACATATATGGAGGAATCAGTACAATTCTGCATTAGAATATTAGTGTAACAACAAATGGTGTGATTTTGAAGAAAATAGAGATGATACAACCTTTATTCGTGAATCACCTGTTGTGTTTACTTTGACTACTGCCACGAGAAAGAAAACTTTAAATTTGCTGTACATTACCATATTGCGTCATTTTTTAAAACGCGTTTTAAGTTAATAGAAAGCATACCATTCTCTCAATAACATTGAAATTACGTTGATGAAGAAGACTGGTTACACCTCCTACCTGTTGCTTTAAGAAACTGTTCTTGTTGCTAAGTAGTGGTTCTCATTTATTTTTTCTCTGCCAACTGTTAACAGGATATATGCTTCCTCCTCATTTTTAACAGTAGCACGGAACTACCCTTCCTTTCTCGATGACTAATCACTTCAACGGCATCGACTGAGCATGCGTTAACTAAGAATTAAGTCTCATTATGATATTCCAATCCATTGATACCGGTATGTATCAGGTGTGTCAAGACATTTTGAAATCAACTTTCCTCAAACAAAAGTTGAACAACTGCATTTTAAAATTTTCAGAATGAAATTTAAAAAAAACTTCAGCAAACTCGCATTTTTTCATTGAAATCCTTTTTCAAGTTTTAATGTCAGGATGCTTGATTTGCCAATTAAATTTTCTTCTTCTGTTTACAAGATTGCCACATATTATCAAAAATTTATTTGATGTTACTAATCATGCAATCACTTGTAGCATATCGTTAAAATATGTATCAACCCCTATTTTTTTAAGAAAGTAAAATGAAATATATACTTGATTCTACTAATTTGCATTTCTAAGTAACTGAAATTAGATTTATATCACAGTTACTCTATCATTACCAAAATTAAATAGAAATGTTTACAAAAAATTTTAAGAAATACTTACTTTAAAATTACTTTAAAAATCCGAATTACATAAACTACACATTTAATGCTTTATATAAAATAAAATATTTTCTGTTTTCATTTCTTGTTATGGTAATGAAGCTATCCTATTCTTATGAGGAAATGATGTTTATTAATTTTATTTCCTCATTTCTTCAAGAATAGAAAAACATTCTCACCCATTTTTAATTTTTAACAACGATAACTAACTCACAGAATTATTATTATTCCTTTGCATATTTACTAATTCTCTTACAATTAATTTCAAATGAGATTAATATACCTTACATTTTGTAAAATTAGATTCATTTATTTTAATAGGCTGAAAAGTAAAGAAATAAAAATAATCAAAAATATAATATGTTTTTAATGCAAAAAGGCTTCTTAATTTTGTTCTAACATTGCTTCAAAATGATTAGCAGAATGAGATTTAGGACATTTCTTTAAAATATACAATAATTTCTAAATTAAGAAACCTCCTCCAAGAACAATTACTTATTTAAAAAACGAAAAAACAAAGGAATTTCATAAAACGAATTTAAGTCTCTTCATTCAATAATTTATCGATTAGGAACCAACCAGTTAAAAAAGAATCATGTCATTTCATAAAAGCTTAAATCGAAAGAAACAATAACTTTAATTTATCAGTAAAAATCAACAAAATTTTGTATTTATGAAAATAAAACTTTAAAAAAAGCTATACAATGAGATATCATAATACAAGGAAAATGGAAATTGATAAACATTATCGCTGTAAACAATAAGACTATTTTAAGTGAGATAGAATAATAAAGGTATATTTCTCACTCAGTAGTGCAGAAACTCCTTCAAAATATTAACAGAAGGCACGTTCTATTTTGCTTTTTTAAATTTTTCCTGATTGAACAATTACAAACAATAGTGGATGTCAAATTTATGCAAATTAGTCAAAATAAAATTTTATTAAGGGAGAAAATCTTAAATCTTTCCTTATTATAAAAATTACACAAATTAACTTTATTTTTCTTCTAAAGTAACTCCCCATTTAAATTAAGTTTTCCTTTGTTCTTTGAAAGTGTATTTAAATATTCTAACAAAAAATTCGATAGACCATTTCCCTCGGCATCATTAATATTCCTGTGAATGGATGAACGACCTTCCCAGAAGAAAATCGAATTGGAAAATTTCTAATTTAAAAACAAATTCTGCTTTTATTTTTTGGCATTCCATGTTTAATAAAAGGATAATTTCATGCAGCCAATTAAGTCTATTCTTGAAGAGTATTTATTATTACCTGGGAATCTCTCTTTTTCTGGATATTCTTGAACATAATGTAAACAAGACAACCTTAATAAGTTACTCCATTTATGTTTGAGAACAAATACCTTTTGTATATCTTATAATACAAGCAAAATGCATACAAATGAAGACTAATGGAGAGCATCTGTGAAAAGAAAAATTAACTTTGTTGGAATTTACGAATAAATCTTTTCCTTAAATCGAATATATCTTATCTATTTTTATTTCCTCATTGTTTTGGAGATAATGATGAATAAAATATTTTCTAATTTATTGTATTCTTTAGAGTAAAGCTTGAATTCCTGGATAATACATTTACTTTTCATAAAAAAGGATGTATTTTGTATAGTAAAAATTATATTTAGTATATTAATTTTCCTTACCATGGTTACACTACTAAATGCAAAATAATTTTTAATTATTTATTTTAATACAATCAATGATGTGTTTGCTTGCAAGGTAAGAATACCTATACCCTAATTCAAAAACTGACAATCAAATCACTTAAATTAATTTTAATTTTTAAATAATAATGTGTATGAATATTTATAATAGTTAGAATACATAAATATGATAAATAATTTTGATGGAAAATTCGTCTTTTCAGAATATGCAGAGGTAAATGATAATATTAAAGGTGAAAAATGATGGAATATTTATTTTATCCTTATTAAATAATTTACTGTTTTCTAAATATATACTTCTGAAAATTTTAACAAGATACGTTACTTAAACATATTTATTATTCATCATAAAACTTACATTATATTCTAATCTTCGTAATTTTCACTTTTATTAAAATAAGAACAAAGCAGTTATTAATTTAAAATAAATATTTTAAAGCGAAATCTCTTGTATACATTTAAGTCACAAATTTATCTTTAATTATATATCAGAAATGTATGCATTTACTGCTCATAAGCGAAATTAAATTAGTAAAAATGACTTGAGAAATAAACTATTTCCCTTCACACAATATACTTCAAGAAATTGACCATTTATTTAAAATAATCCTTCCCATATAATGCTTAAAAAGAAGGGATGCAAATGCAAACACATTTTTCTATCTTCTAATTTATGCTTTTTACAAAAAAATTTTTAAATAATAATTTTCATTTAAAAGTAAAATTAAATATTATATAGTAAATGCTTATGTAAACCTTAACACAAAACTTTGAGAAGGAATATTAAATGAATATGAAAATTATTTATTCAAAATAAGAAAATGTTGCGTCTAATAAAATATCCTAATAATTTCGAACTGTTTAATAATATTATTATAAACTAAAAACTCAATTCAAACACCATGCTATGCAACAACAGCAACGTGCTTTCTGCGATTTATTATTAAACTTCAACTTTGGAAGCACTTTGTGGTTACATTAATGTGACTGGATAGTATATATTATCTAATTATATCTTCATTAAATGTTTTTGCATAAAATTTTACAAAAATTTTACAAATTTTGTATATATATTTACTTAGGAATTCTGTAGTATACGTAACTGGTCATTTATTAGAAAAATTTTATTATTTGTTTAAAAATAATTAAAACATAGTTTAAATTAGAAATGAATAATAAATTTTTATATATGCATTAAATATAAAAATATCTAGAACTTTTTAAGGCTTAACATATCACTAAGCAAAAAACTCAATGAAAAAAGGTTGAATTCAGACGTCCTTAGAAACGAAGGATTTTTGCTCATGTTTAAACTACATCACTTAACCATAATCAAAATAAAGGTGTGGTTCAGCAATTTGATTTTTCAAAATTGAGCAGCTGGAAATGAAATATCAAATATTTTCATTTATATTGGTAATTTATTATTAAATAATGTCATAAATGGGCTTAGTTAAGAATACTTTATCACTACAAATAGGGTTTGATACTTAATATCATTCGTATCATTTCTTTATATGTTTCACTTAATTGATTTGTGAAACTATTTTCAATATTTAGAGGAAAAAAAACGTAATGACATTTTTATGAAACTTTCATAGTATAAAAAACTCATAAATTTCACATTATTATTAGATAATTATTTTTAGACTTATTATTTTTTGACTTTTCGGATTTGAGTAATTAATGGTTTCATAACATGTACAAGAATGTCAAAAAATTTTCTGAGAAACCATAGTGTAAAATGTGTGTTTACCGCGTCAAAGAAGTGTAATTATGCAAATCATTTATATAAAGACAGAGCATTAAAAAGGAGCTTTAAATTTTCTATGAATTTGAAATAAAGATCTTGAGTAAAATATTAAAAGTGCTTTCTGATTACTTATTGGAAAAAGTTATCTGCTTATCAAATTCTCAATCAATTCTGATCCATCGTGAAAACTTTTACTTAACTCAAAACTTGAAATTGCAAACTGAGCGTACGATTCTTTTCATGAAATAAATTGTCCTTTATACAGAATGGAGATTTTTAATTCTTATTATTCTTTTTCATGCATTCTAACAGCATGCTCTTGACATTAGTAAATCAAATCTTTGCTAACTTATTCAGTTTAACATTATAGGTCTCATTTTCTATCGAAAATATATATTTACATAACAAGATGTCCGAATACTACCTTCACAACATTGAACAATTTAATTACCATTTATATTCCAATGTCTGATATCGACTAAAAATATCAAGAAAGTTATGGGTCAACATAGTAAATAGAAATAAATCTGGTAAAATAATTAGAAGCATGTTTAATTATCTATAGACAACAAATTAAATATGCATATTAGGATGTATTATAATGTACATTATTTAGTAGTTTAATTAGTACAGACTTTACTATTCTAATTTTTCAGCATACTTTTTCCTTTATTGTTCCTTCAAAATAGACATAGATCCCAACTATTTTAAGAACACTACAAACATTTGATGCGAAATATCAATACATTTTTAAATACTTTTTTCATACCAATGAATTTATGATGATAAGTATTTTTCTAAATTAAATTTCGGTTTCTTAGTTCTACATAAGAAAAACACAAAACTCGAAAGATTTTTTTATTATTATTTTATATTATTTTATTTCAATTTAACAATTGTTATTATTGTTATTTTTATTTTTTTTATTAATTTTTTATCACAATTATAAATCATACAAATTGATGTTTACTATTATTTATTAAAACATCTTTATCACAAACATAAATACTTCTTCGTAATAAAAAACAAAGCTATCGCCACTCATTCAAATTAGTTAGGGAGTCTTATTTTTTAAGCATTCTACATTATATTTTATTTTAAAAATTATATAATATTAAGTATTTCAGTTTGTAAAGAATTTTTCAAAATATTAAAGTCTTCACGATTGTTTTTCACAAAAAAATCATTTTATATCGATTTTTTAAATATACCTTCAAGTTTCCACACAATCACGTTCAGAATACTTAAAAGTTTTTTCTTTGGAAGATTCTTCACGTAATGTTTTGGTAGGTGACAGTTTCTGACTTTTTTTGCCGCATCAAATTTTAAACGAAAAGTCACCATGTCATTGAAAAGTTCCCGACACAAAATATTTTTTTCTAAAAAAAGGAAACCAGTAATGAATTTTAAATGGTTTTTGATTACTTGTGAAAAAAAGTTCATTTCATTTTTTTTCGAAATATGATCCTATATTTCAGTTTCAAAATAATTTGACCAAAATTTATTTTCATTCTATTTTAAAGCTGTTAATAGTGGCATTGCTAAGCAAAAATTTTATTTGAACGAAATAAGGGCCATAAGGAAAAGTTTTACAAAGCTCAATGATTTTGAAATTCCTATTTGTTTATAGTGTTTTTAAAAATTATTTTATCGCGTAATCAGTTAAGTTTCTATATTTCTTTTTTTTTGTAACTGTCTATATTTTTATGTATATATTTCTGATTTTAGATTTTCTATAACCAACTTTAAAATTTAATGATATTCTTATTTTTAGTTTATTTATTACAGAGCACAGCAGGGAAATGAAATTTCTGGATTTCAGAAATTATTTTTACTTTCAAGACTTTATTTCAAAATTTGGTTGAGTATCTTTCGAAAGGAGTCCTCATTTTGCTTTAAAAGCATGTGGTAGTATGTCTGTAGAAATATTTTTAAGAACAACAACTAGAATTTTAGTCAAACGGAATGAATATCCCTTCTTTTACAACTTAAATGTCAACCAATCCAAAAGTTAACTTGTTAAAATTATCGCATTGAATCCAATCTATTCTAGATCAAATATCTTTTCTATTCTGGAATTAACTACAAAAAAGTAGTTGTTTTAGATCGTAAGCAAGTTATGCAAATCTCTCATTCATCGAGTATTGAAAATCACTCGATTTTTAAGAAGATGCATAAAAGTGCAAAATATTACAAGCTTGTATTGATACAATCAATACTATTTTTATGAACCTCTAATTTACGAACACTCTCGTTTTTAGAACTAGTGACTAATCCCCAACCTGTTACCATAGACACATAATTTAACTCCCTTTACGAGCTAAAATTTTGAAAAATCTCTTTTATGCGAATTTTCTTTTCTGACAAATACTTTTCTTTTTCGCTTTTATAATTTGTTTTATTTTTTATAATCTGATATTTTTTCAATTTAAATGTTATTTTCTTTTTAATACTTCCTGACAACTTGATTAATTTGTGAAAGAAATAGCAGACACCCCATTTAAATAGATTAACTCTCCTCTCAGACTACCTGGCCGAGCTGGCAGCCGAATGGTTAGCGCTCTTGCCTTCGGTTCAACAGTTCGTGGGTTCGAATCCCACCGTGGGCATGGATGGTTGTAGTGGTTCGGATTCCACTTTAAACCGTAAGTCCGGGTCTAATTAGCCCTCGTGTGCAAAAAATGACCGTTGAGCGACAAACAAACCAAACCAAATATCAGACTCCCTTAAAATGGCAGGCGTTCTAAAGGTACATTTGTTTCATGCTGTAATAACAACTTTATAGACACTTTAAATTTATAAAACTTTGATATATAAAATATAGTATAGATGCTCGTATTTTAATAATAAATTTAATATAAAATAATTTTAATCTTTAATAAAAGAACACTCAAGATTTTAATCATCAGTAGTCAATCGCTAACATGGTACTGTAGTCACAATGAAAATTTTAGTTACGTATCATTATATACGTTATCAAATTTTAAAAAGTATCTTTTTTACAAACTCACTTTCATGCATCGTTCATTTACTATTATTTTTAATCTTCAAATTTTTTTTTTTTTGTTCTATAATTGAAAAATCTAAATTAACATTTGTATTGCAGAGCCGAGAATCTTTCGAGTTTTGATAACTATTTCATTGCTATCATTGAAATCCAGGATTTTTTTCAAGTAGTTCAATAGAATTTCTCCCGCACAACCTAAATTCTATCTTACAACCCATTAAGTTGTAACCAATAACATTGATTTCAATTCTTTCAAGGTACTTATGAGAGAAATAATCATAATTTGAAATTGACTTATTAAATTGACATTCTAGGTGACACTATTCAATGTATGTTTATAATGATACTGCAGAAAAAAATGCATTTAGTTTATTTTGCTATGTATGTTTTTTAAAGTAACCGTCGTAATTAAAGAAAGCCGACTTTATTTATTTGCCAGTTTTGATAAAGATGAGTTGCTTATCCATAAATTTAGACAAAGAAACCCACTGCTTTTCGAATTTCCGTCTCAAGACTTTTTGAATGTAGACACAAATGCAGTATGTACATAAACAATATCGGAAGACTAATAAATAGAAAACATAATGAATGGAAATGAAAAGGAATTTTAGAAACGAAACAAGAAGCAAATGGTTTAATGCTACTGCACAATTCTGCAAAAAAAAAGCATAATCTGCAAAGGAAAGCAGATGAATGGCTAAAAAGGGGGTACATTTTGAGGAAAAAAAACAGTGAAATGCTTTTCTACATCAAAAGCGTTTGCTTTTAAAAACGTAATTTCAAAACAAAAAAAAGTACAGTGATTAATATGACTGATTTTTCATCAATAAAATGAAAATTAGAATTGTTTTCAAGTAGAAATTTTGTTTCTCAAGTGGTTGCTATAAAGTACATACTAAAATTATTTTCTAATTGTACTTTATTTATAATTCAATTTTAATTTGAAAAAGAAATAAATAATTTTAAAATTTAATAATTATTTTTCTATTTCACTGACATTTTCAATTGCAAGATTTATTTTACCAGTCTTAACAAGTTCATAAAAACAAATATCTACATCATTAATTATTTTTTATTTTTTGAAAAAGTAAAAATATCATTTTTGAATATTTACAGAGTTACATATTAGAATATAAAATACATATTTATGTGTAATTCATACTCTACAAGATAATCCCTTTGTCCAATTTAAAATCATAGTATAAAGTATTCCTGTTTCACAAATTTGAATTAAAATTTTAGTAGTTATATAATTATTACGAAAAATAAACTATAAATACATAGACTATTTATATTTTATTTTTTGATGGAAATAATTAAATTTTATATCTATTTGAAGAATTCTTCGTAACTTTGTTGTTGTTTGTTAGTAACTCCATCCCGCTATGCCTTGCGAATTTAATTCAGGAGGGTTAGTCTTTCGTTTTAATCAGAGCGCTCCGAAGGTGAAAGTATGACTTTGCTCTTCAAATGCACGAATAGATGGCACCACTAGAGGATCCACTTCCTCAATTTTTACATTGATCTGAAAAGAGATGAAATATTTTCCAGACCATTACACCCAATCGATATATCATGTCAAATAAGATCAATATATGAATATATACTGTCAAAATAAAATAATAGCAGTCTATCATGATTATAAATAAAATTTTCTCTTTATTTTTTAGCCTTTAAATTACCAACTGTCAGAGATGCATTATATGAAGTATTCTCCCTTTAATTAAATATATTAAAAAATTATGTATTGATATGTTATTATAAGAAGTTATAACTTAACATGGGTTTCTGTAAATTTTTATGTCAATATAATTTCATAACAATAGACAATTTAAATACTTTAATTTTATATTATACTGATAAGTTGGCAGTATGTATATAAAAATTGGAGTACCTACAATGTTATAATCTTACACCATTCTAAATCCTCAGTTCGATAATATAATTAAATTTTTATTTTCTTATATTAGTCGTAAATTTCTAAAAAAAACTCATAGAAAAGACATTTAAATAACATTTATATATTTTCTATTAATGCTGAAAAATATGGTTATGTAAGATATTAAAATTTTCTTCTGAATTAATTGGGCTTCCTTGCTAACTGTGTAGATATTATACTATATACATGTTCATAAATTCGAATACTATAATTAGTTAAGAACTGAAATTGTGATGCTTAAAAGATAAAAGAAAATGTAACGTTTGGGGAAAGATAATATAATTTCATTGTTTTCATAGAAATTTATAACTTTATTTCTAAAAATTGTATTACATGTAAATATTTTAAGAGATTTTTAACAAATTTCTCCTTCAACTCTCTTAATATGATATTGAAATGCGAAAATAAAAATATCACTAAATGTTTACCTTCATCAGCAATAAAAGGTGAAAATATATGGCAATAACATTATTAATTTATAAAATAAAATAAATCCTAATGTGTGTTATTACTACTAATTGATTACCCATAGTTATGATATTAAAATATAAGTTTGATAGTCATAAAAAATTCAGTATTTCATATTAGTAGCTAGTATAAGTAATTATCACATCAATGATCATTTGGTGAATCTACCATTATAAAGACAACAATGTGTGTGTAATTATGAGCATGTTCATATAATTATGAAAATTATTTTCGCTTTTATAATTTGGCTATAATTGATAATAATCATACAAAATCCAGTACTTCATATTAATAACTAGTGTAAAAGGCAGTATTAGAGCCAAATTATAAAAGAAAAAATTATTTTTATTATTATATATGAACATAGTCACAGTTAAACAAACATTGTTGTCCTTATGATTATAACATCATAAAATATTTTTTGATGTGATAAACATTTGATGACGAAATATGTATGGAAAATTATCAAAATTGTTTGACAAATTTTTGTTTTTATTTTAAGTAAAATGCATATATCTCTTTTTCACACAACTCTTTTAATAATTATTCTAAGTTATTAAAATAGTGGTATGTATTTAAGAGAGGTATTAAAAGAGAAAACTTTATAATTCAAAGGAAACAAGAATTCAAAAACATTCTTAAATAAGAATTTAAAAACGTGTTAACACAAAATGAAATAAAATCTTGGAAATTCATACTTTTAACTGACTTTATATAATTAATTCAATTTTTAATACTTTTTGCTACATCTAAAAGTAACTTATATATTTTAAATCGTTTAAATCTCTATATCACTAATTGTAAAAATTAGCTTGAAATGTAGTTTTAAGTGATTCAAACGATATACATTGACTTCTTTGTTAATAATAAATAAATAGATCACTATTTTTATAAATTTAAGGTATAAATTTTCCTATTCTTTCAATTTTATTTATTACACTTTTTTAGTATTATATAAGCACCTTAAAAAACGATTCATTTTCCAAGTAAATAATTTCATTTCTAAGTAGTTATTTCATAACACATTGGGAGGAAAAATACAACTACACTGAATGAAACGAGATCAACAATAACTACATCGCTTCATATCTTTTTATTTTCCGTTGTCTTATGCAAAACAATAAAGTTTTCATTTAAAATAAAGAGGAAACTTATTCACAAAGACAGAGAACAAAAAACATTAAAACTCTAACAATATCGTCTTTTTGTTGAGCTGCAATATCGATGAAAGAAAAGAATGTATCTGTCTCACTCAGTCCTTAAGAAGCCTTTAGTTCTTTGATCTTTGGAATTACACCTGATCTCTTATTCAAAATATCAGACTCGGAAAAAACCTAAGAAATACAATATTCCAAGTATCCTTTTTATCTGAAATTCACTTGGAAATGTAAAATAAAACTGGAATTCTTCAGGAAAATGGAGAAACGTAAATTGAGCAGATATCTATTGCAGAGTTGAAGTTTTATAAAAATGCAGCCAAGGGTATGTCAAATCTATGAACGTATTGAATACAGTTTAAGAAATACAATTCTACTATTAAGCGTGATATTTCATGTATATCTTTCCACTATGAGTTAAAATTTAAAAAATATTAGTCATTCAAATTCTACAAATCGTTGTTATTTAAGTGCTACCATGCTGCAATTTGAATTTATGGTTTCACTTAAAGTATTTTGAGAAACAATATTAAAAGTTTCCCGATAAAAAAAACATTATTTTCGCATGTGGATAATTGAATCTATTAAAATTATGCATTGTAAGACAATAAATCTAAAAATTAGAAACATTCTCGTCAATTATTTAATATTTGGTTAAATAGCAATTTAAAACTGAAACATCAAATTATTAATAAAAAGAACATATAAAAACCTTCTGTATTACATATTCCCAACATAAAATTTATTTTTTAAAATACGATATGAAGGAAAATCATTATCCTTTAAGTCATTTAAATATGATTTCATTTATTTTAAAATTGGCATGTTTTAAATTTTAGTATAATCTGAATATTATTTTCTATATCAATTATATTTACACCATAGGGCATATAATTAAGAGTACGATTTAAATACTATTTAAACTTTTCAAACCTCATCCATCTTGTATTTAAGATTACTGTTTAAAATAGCCAATGTATAATAATGACACAAAATTTGAACATAAAAATGAAATATTAATTTTAAACACATATTAAAATAGATGATAACAATAGCAAAAAAATATTCTTAGGAAAAAACTAAATGAAAGAAAAGCATTTATAGAAAAGTAAAAGTAAAGCTTATTACCAAAGGAGTTTTTTATTCAAAAATTTATTGCAAGATGAGAATATTCTTATCCATGCATATAAAAATATAAATTGAAGTACAACCCAATAATTTATTCAAGCTTAGTAAGTGATTCACATTCTATGAGGATTGCAAAAAAAGTAGGTAAATTTAATAATAAACAGATATTTTGAATTCAAAGAATCTTTATTCATTATTACATTATGTAATATTTCTTCATGAAATAAGAATAAATAAAATAAAGGAACTCCCAAATCATGGTGTAAAAAATATTAAATAAAAATTTTTATTTCTAGTTATATATTTTAGCTATAAATTATTTAATAAAATTGCCCTCTTTAAAATATAAAGCTTCACATTAATATGCCAGTCATGAAACTTTTATCACCATAACTTAAAAAAGTCACAAAAATTCGTTTTATTTATCACATGTGTATTTTGAATTTATAAATCGAATGTTTTATTTATAAATTCAAAATGCACGTGTGATGCTTTATACGAGATAGTTTACCTAAGTGCTTGCAAAAAATTTGCTTACATTTCTACTATGTAATGCAAAAATTATTGTGGAATACAAAATCATTTTGCCTTTATTTGAACTGATAGACATAATATTAACTTAAAAAACAACATACTTTAAATTTTCATCCTTCTAAAGTTATTACCTTTCAACACACTTACACTTATTGAACAAGCTTCATTTCATTCTTTCTAAATTGAAAATTCTCTGAAACTTTGAATAATGAAAATCCTTGTAGTCAACATATATATATATATATATATATATATATATATATATATATATATATATATGTATAAATATATATATATATATATATATATATATATATATATATATATATATATATATATATATATATATATATATATATATATATATATATATATATTGCAAATTTTAAATTTTAAAGCATTCGGAAATCAAAAATATTTCTCAGTTTAAGTAAAAACAATTTTCAGTAAGATTTATGCTTTGACTGTCAATTTATTTCATATTTAATATATAATTACTGAAACAAGAGTATACTTATTCCCTTTCGATATCTTTTAGTAAGAATTGTGGTTGCTGAAAATATATTTGATTAAATAATTTTGTAATCTTAGATTGATAATTATAGCATATAACTACGAAGATTCTTTATTTTACCTTACTAATTTTTACTCGTGAATAAAAAATATAAGAAAAAAGTAAAAATTCATCTAGTTGTGTGCTTACAAACTAAAAACACTAAGATTAAAAGGAATCAAATGGTATGAAAAGAAATTGAATAGATTAGAATTTACTGAAACATGCAAATATAGAAGTAAAATCCTAAAATACATTTTAATTAAAGAATTAATTTTTAAAGCATAAAAGCTACGTTCAAGAAAACATATTCAATTCTGGATACAATATAAATGTCGGATTTTTGTAAGACTTCAACATCTACGTTAAGTTCTACCGAGAAAATAAGTTTTTATAATCAGTCATCGATATATACATACGAATAAAACCTATCTATGATCTCATCAAATTAACAGGAAACTGTAATTAATTGTAACATTCTGTTTCCGTTCTTTAACAATGATTTAAATTTGAATTTGTGGCTCTTCCCTCTAAACACTAATGTTTACTTCCACGACACAACGAGGCCTTATTGTTTCTCTGAACTCTCTATATCTCATATTCTCATAATCTATTTTTAATAAGAATTCTGAAACTTAGATGACAACTCAATTTGCCTCGTAACAAATCAATCCCTCTTTAAGTCACCTGAAACAAATCTAAAGAACATGCACAATAGAAAGGCTGATTTAAGTCAGTTAAACACCAGGTCAAGAATCTAAGGTTTATATATATATATATATATATATATATATATATATATATATATATATATATATATATATATATATATATATATATATATATATATATATATATATATATATATATATATATATATATATATATATATATATATATATATATATATATATATATATATATATATATATATATATATATATATACATTGATTTAATAAATAAGTAATACTTATTAATAAAATATGTTAAAAATAAGTGACACTTATTTTTATAGTTTCACATTAAAGTAAGGAAGATAAAAGGAGTAATCTCTATATAAAAAAGATCAAATACAAATACTTAATAAAAATTGAAAACTTTATAAAAACTTATCGAAGATTAAAAGATATTGATAAGAATAAGATATAAATTCATTTAAAATAAACAATTTCTTTTTAATTTTTTTAAATTTTTAGTTATCTGAGGAGCTAAGAAATTTTCAAATATAAATTGATATGTTTCTTCGAAAGAGTGAAATCAAAATATATAAATATTTTTATATATTAATATATTTCAAGGACTTTGTGATTTATTTTTCCAGCTTAGAGTCCAGTTTGTTTATTTTTTATTAGCATTTCTATGTCTATTTGCTGAAATTTGTTCAGGAATGTTCTCAAAAAAATTTTGTTTAGAGTGATAGCACTCAATATTTATTTTTTTAGTAGAGTTGCAATTTATTATTAATAAATAGTACTCAGATTTCACACACACTGGATTAATAAAATATAAGAATCGGTACACTCTGATTTAGAAATCG
Source organism: Latrodectus hesperus (assembly GCA_037975125.1). Classification (NCBI taxonomy): domain Eukaryota; kingdom Metazoa; phylum Arthropoda; class Arachnida; order Araneae; family Theridiidae; genus Latrodectus; species Latrodectus hesperus. The sequence goes on from CM075853.1 coordinate 35,933,203, forward strand.
TAGATTCAGTTCACTGTGTCTAAAAAGAAACAGTTCCTAAAAGTAGGCAGCGCGTGGACAACTGTTTTTTAAATATAAAATCTAATAGTAGAATGAAAATTAAGTTATTTTCCTTTATAATCTTTATTTTACGCATTCTCTTAATTACTAAAATACATTTGATATCTTAAATGTTACTACTAAAAAAGATAAAGTGATACTAACAAAAATTATTTGAAAATATCAGTTCCATGTAAAACATCTTAAGCCTGTGGGAAAACATTATGAACAGCGAGAAAATTATAATGCCGTCTGGTTTTTACTAATGAATGGGAAGGATTATAATAGCTCAAATAATCAAACTAAATTCTTATTTTACTATGCATGAGAAGTAAGCTAGTTAACGCTTCGGTTTATACGTATGACATATTCAGAATGATATTCCATTCGCCATTCAAAAAATTTAGTACAACGACTTAAGAACTCAATATTAAAGTTAAAAAGAATAGTAATTTTTAAACTGCTTATTACATTATTTTTAATTTACCGCATAGTTAACGAATTAAAAACAAAATTAATGTGAATAAAGGAACATGTTACTTCGTTGCTACAATGAAACTCAATATTAAATCTTTTCTCTCTACGCCCTTTAGCTACACGTTTAATTTCACTAGTCACGCTCCTAATTTCATTTGGCACTCATTTAATTCCAAAACATAATGTAACAAATATTACATACTATTAATTTTATTCATTTTTCAATGTGCGTTAATATTTAATCCTGTATACAATATACTTTTTGTAATAACTATTTTTGAATTTTTACAAGAACGTAAGAATAAAATGATAAAATTTAACATTTCGACAAGCTTTGAAATATTATAGTTACATAAGTATAAAAAACAATGCATGGTAAAAATTGCTCAGATATTTTATTTCATCAATTTTTTTTTAATTTTACAAAATATTTAATTAGAAGAATTGTTCAATAGAGAAAGAATAATATTAAAAAAGGAAGGTAATTGGGAAAATGTTAAATTTAATAGCGCTTTTTACAATATCTTTGATGTTTGTTTTACAAATTCTAAGATTTTTTAAATGCTTAGAGTAACTCTGCTATAAACTTCTCCAATGTTCATATTTATGACTACAATAAGATACTACAAAAAATTTATTATTTTACTTCATTCCAGACTTGTGTCATATTTTTTAATGTACAACTAATTTATTTCCCATCATGTTTCAGAGCTAAAGTTTATTTATAAACGATTACAAAAAGAGTCCTAAAAACTTCTTCAAACTTTTTACATCAAATACTTCTACATCCTGCAATCTGAGAGTGAAGTTCGTTAGAAATTTAAAGAAATACAGTGAAACTCAATATAGTGCTTTTCGGTGATTGGTGATTGGTCCTTTTCGAGGAAACGGTAGAAAATCGATAAACTGAAAACGAAATATATTTTTTATTTTGTAAATATTAGAACTTTCCAAATCATCAGACCAAATTGGAAAAATATTTGAAAACTATTCCCCGAAAAAGAATTTCGAAAGTTGAAATAAAAAAAGTTTCATCTAAAAAATCCATTTAGAAATTCGAGAGCTCTCATTCATTTGAGTATTTTACTTTTTTTAGAAGCATGAAATCACTTAAGTGAACTCCCTTATGCATAATTATATTTATTTTTTTAATGAATATAACTTAAATCAAAGAATGAAACGTTATATTTAGATAAGAACTATTTAAATGAAAAATATTCCATTTTAAATGTATTTAAAATATTTATCTTAATTTCTCTATACATTTGATTAAATGTATATTTAATGAATAATGATATACTATATTCTTTATAAACCTAATAACTTCCATATCTATAACAAAATAAAATTTTGAAATAAAATTTATCATAAAACGTTGCCAACAAACTTACCTAAAAGCAAAAAATAATCATGCTTTAGAATTTAGGGCAACGTGGGAATCAATTAGACAAATATAGAAATGCAACAATTAAACTTTGTCACGAAAATAAGTATTTAAAATAGTTTGAAAATAAAAAACAGATTAAATGCATAATCTACTTAATAATACTCAATTGGCAGAGAACTGTGAAAAAAACTTAGTTAGTTTTAAAGAGTTAATAGCCCTTGTCATATATAAATCCACCTTGTTTAATTCGATTGCAATATACTTTTTTAGCATTGAACGTAGAATTTTAAATTAAAGCAAACTTCCGGAGACTATCAGAAAAAAATTCTGTGTACAGTTTATTTGAAAGGACCGGGGTGTTTGAATGGTTAGGGAATTTATTTTCATTATCAGAGGGTCATACATTTGAATTTCAAACTAATCAAAGATCTATCGGTGTTCATTAATCGCAGATAGGGCATGTTAAATAGTTCACGCTCTCAATGTCCTCCTTGTGAAATGGTACATGAGTGAGGCTAGCCTATCAATTTTGAGTTTTTCTGTTTAATCCCTGATTCTAAATTACGATGTCTCACTTTCGAGATTACGTTTGTACATCCACTGAGTTGCCATTATATACGGTACTATTACTTCCGCTCTTGTTATTCTGAAATGTGGAAATCCTAGAGACAGGTATTATACAACAACACTATGTATTTAGAGCTCCTATAGTTACACAAACTCCTATAGATAAACACACAAGATAGAGAGCTCCTATAGATAAACACACAAATTTCACTTAAAAAAATTATTTACAATAACGATCTTATTTACTCAATATTTTACATTTATAAATTTTTATCTATTTTGGAAAGCATGTTGACAATTAAAATATTCAAATAAGAAAATGTGACAATCAACTTAATTAAAATTTACATAAAAATCGGTTATGATTTTTGTTTTCATTAAACTTTATTCCAAGATTAAACTAAAATATTAATAGTTTTTGAATTTTAATAGTTTTTGAAACCTCAACAGATTATGATGAAGGTATCTATCGTGTTAATAAACATTAAAGGACATTTTTCAAATTATTAGTACATCCTGTTTCTAAAAATACACGAACTCAGAAAAATAGATCTGAAGATAGGATACTAAATGCAGCAATAAACGAAGATGTCTGTGGGGGGATGTGGGCTCATTCATTTTTAGATTCCTCTGTGGTTCACGCAATTTGTTTTACATATTATTAATTATCTATTTATATAGTTCAACCTATTAACCATCGATTTATAGTGGCCCTTATTAACCATCAATTTATAATAAAAAATAAAATATTTTTGTTTTTTACTGGGTGAATTGAGAGGGTGTTTTAATCAGGTTCTCTAAATGTATGGGAATTAAAAAAATAAAAATTTTAATTAATTTCTTCTATTATTTTCCTTGCTAGATTTTTTGCTGAAATTTTCTTATAAAATTTAATTAAAATCTTAAAAATTATAAGAAAAATCTGAAAAACATGAAAATTCAGAAGTATTTAAAACCAAAAAAAGTATGAATCACTTATTATCGCAATTTTTATTAAAGTCGTTAAATATAAAATTAATCGCAAATTCACCTGAGTAGATTTTTTAACAACATAAAATAATATTAATTCGAAGTATTTGTTATTTATAATATATTAAATCTCGGCACATATATTATATGTGCAGGAGTGAAAGAATAAAAAATCCAAAATAATAATTACATCAGAATATTTTTATTAAATTCAATAACTTTTTTCATGAATTAACTCAATTAAAATTAAATTTGCTTTCTTTATGGTAAGCAAACTCAAACTATATACCAATTTAAAATTTTCTTACACCACACATAATACAATTGAAACAAAACTCTGATAGAAAGAACTTTTAATCAGACGGAGAAAATTTTCAAATAAACAAAAAGAATTTTAATTGGTGAATTAAAAGAGTTATCTTGTTTCACAGTAGAAATTTTAGTAAATGCAAAATTAAGTTAATATTACATAGTAAATCTATACTTCAAAAACTCTCAAATAATGTTAACATTTTTGAGCAACATAGTATAATTAAATTGTCTCAAATGTTAATGAAAAATGCTTTAATTATTGCTATATAATCGATGGAATCATCATCATTCATGGCGCGCCAACCCAGGATGGGCCAAGGCCTTCTGAACAAGTTTCTTCCAGCCACCTCTACTGGCAGCCAAACTCCTCCAATTTTTGTTCCAAGAGCCCTACAGTCTTCTTCGACTGCATCCACCCATCTGAGCTTTGATCTTCCTCTTCTTCTTAAACTGATGGGTTTTGCAAGTAAAATTTCCCTTAGTGTTTTATTGTCCTTCATTCTAATAACATGTCCAACCCAATTGAGACGGCTTACTTTAATGTGATGTACAACGTCTGGCTCCTTGTACATTCCATAAACTTCTGTATTGTATTTTCTGTGCCAGACACCGTTTTCCTTCGTACCTCCAAAGATACTTCTTCCTGCGTTCAAATAGGCCCAACAGCCTCTCCTCTTTTACAGTCAAAGTCCAAGTTTCCGAGGCATAGATCAAAACGGGACGGATTAGCGTTCTATCGATCTGTAACTTAGTTTTTCGTGATAAAAGTTTAGTTTTTAATAAATGTCTTAGGCCAAAAAAGGCTTTGTTAGCTGCAGTTAAGCGTCTTCTTACCTCTGGGAGAATGTCATTATTTTTGTTAACCATTGAGAATCGATGGAATAATATATATTAAATGAGAAGTTCTAATTAGTTTTTTATTAATCAATAGTTTTTAGTTAAATTTGTGGACATTAATCCACATCAATATAATCTTTTTTTTTATTTTGCATAAAATAGTTTTGCTTTCATTCTAAAATCGATTATAAAATTTGTGGATACTAAAAAAGAACATTAGTCGAAAGTTATTTTAAGGACTTTATTCTGAATTAAAGTGCTTTAAAAGAATTCTAAAAATTTGTGGGTGTTTTTGACGTTATATTATTTTGATTTTTAATGTTCATTTCATTAATATTTTCAAAAAATTAAAAGATACCACTCAACATTTCTTTGACAATAATTTAATAATATTTTTATCCATACTTTCCATTATTTCAGCATATCTTTTCTTAAAGTATTTCTTATATTTTTTAAAGAATTCATAGTTTAATTAATTAACATATTTTTCAAAATAAGCAACATAGAACAGTATACGAGTTTCCCCTGAAAAACGAATTCAAAATTCTAATAGAATGACGAATGTTCTTTGAAGTTTCCAACGGAACGAAAATACATTAAAGCGAACGTTTCTTAAAAATAAATTAAAATAAAAAAATAACGTTTCTAGAGTAATTTAATTAAATTGTTTTCATTATACCTCGAGGTATGCAAGTACCATTAAACAATTAAAGTTGTAATTCTTACTGAACATTTTTGCGGTTGTGCTTTTTCCATCTTTATGTTATCAAAATTAATTTAAATGCTTTAAGCATCATATTTTTAAAATTTTAACTGTAAAACTTCTCTTACAAAAGGAAACCACTTTTAAAAACGAATTAAATTACAAATCTAAATATTGTTATACTTTTTTAAAATAAGTCAGATTAATTTAATCATAAACTTAAGCTAGAAAACTTTCAAATTTATGATACAATTTTTCCTTATAAATATGCTTCCTAAGAAAATAAAAACAATCAAAAATTCTTTTCTTGTAGATTAATCCTTTTATAAACTTTTCAATATCAAATATCATAAATAAGTTAAATGCTCAAAATTATTCTTTTCCTCATTAAATTTAATTATTTTGAAGTATAATTGTAATGGAGATTCAGATAATAAAAATAAATTAATCCTAAATAGAAAGACTCTAAAATATAAAAGATTTTACAAAGAAGCTTTGTAGTATATAGAATTTAAACAATTGATTTTCATCCATAATGTTTCTGAATTTGTTCCGTTGTTTAAATTAATTTTTTTCAAATTATTTTATTTTAATAACTTATGATTAATTATTCATGCTATAATCATTCGTGTTTAACTTTCTAATATATTTTTGATTAGTAGTATTTTATTTTTGGCAATATTTTTACAAACTGAGAAAAAATTTCTACAATCAAAATTTCACGGTAATGTTAAATATTTCTCTGTTAATCTTTTAACATGTAAAAGTAAAAATCTTGCCTTATTTAAGCACATTCCTTACATAAAACTAAAATAACTCACACGCTTATTTATAAGTTAATTATTTTCTTTCATAGTTTTAATTTTGTAAAATAATTGTTTTATCTGCTCAACATAGTAAATAGTTTCTATTTCCAATATTAAAATCATTCTATAAAAGCTGTTTTAATTAAGCAAACGACACCAAAATTTCATTGATAGGAAAATTGTCATAAAATATTAATTAAGAATCACCTTTGTTATGCATTATATAAATTAGAATATCGGTAACATCTCAATATGTTTAATATTTAGTTCAAGTATAAAAAATCAGTTTTAATCACATTAATGTAGCTAGACAAGAAATAAAAGTCCTTATTTTCGAGAGTACAACTTGAAAAAATATTACAGACTAACAAAATCTAACTTATAGATATCATTTACTTAAAAACATAATTTATGTATAAACATAAATTAATTTCTACCATCAATCCTTATGTTGAATTTTTTTACAAAATATTTTTTTTATTAAAATATATATTTTATTTTTAAAAAATTAACTGATAAATTCTAATAAAATTACAAGATAACATTTTTTAACTTGAAAAAGGCCAATTAATATAACGAACAATATTTTTTCCCATTTATATTTCAATTATTTATTATAAAATTGTGGCTTAAAATAATCCAGGTTATATTGTTTGTATCTCCTTTTAAACAAACACACCTTGAATACAGAATTAATTTTTAAAATTATATTAAAATCTTACATTTTAAATAGCCATTAATTAATATTATATAAAAGTAACTAATCAATAAAAATAAGCCAAAATGCATCCTACTTCTTTAATCAGTTTTTTCATTATTTTTTTCATTTGTTAAGCTTTTTAATACTTCTTTCTTGGAAATAATGCAAGGTGTTTAATAAATTGTGGAGTTTACACGAAAAATTAGATTGCTTCTCACCTACTAAGAGTAGGAATGAAAAGGATAAAAGAAAAAAGTGTTCGCTCTACTGTAAAAAACTGAATAGAAAGGAAAGATATTGTTCCTTGTGCAATGTTTGTCTGCAGTTATAAAAGCCTGCTCTATCAAATCAATATAAGGAGAACGGTTAAAAATACTGTATTTTAAGTTTGTTTCTTTAAAAACGAATTGCTTGAGGTCTATATAAGTTGCGCAATGTGATTGATATCTCGGTCTGCATATTCTTGAATAGATGGTTGCTATTCTGAATGATATATAGTCTTATTTTGATTCCAGCTTGTACCATCAACCCAATCCCCTCTGTCTGTTGTGCGATCTTTACCAGGTGCATCAGAGGTTAATTCTAATACGTTTTCTCTTCATATTATTCTATATATAGAATAACACTCCAACTGAAGCGGAGACTTGTTAGAAAAATATCACTTTACACCAATCCCTATATATTTAATTTGATGGTTGGTTAGTGTCGTGTCCATGGGGAGAACTAAATATGACCACGAGTGTGATGAACTTAGCTGGCTATCTCCTTGATGTTTTCAAAGCATAGGCTCTTTTCTATGTTGAGCAGGGGGAATTCCCTTGCTGAGCCAATGATCTTAAAATAGCAGAGCAGTCAGAAGTGTGTCTTGGTGTTAGTGGACTATTATCACAATTAATGCAGAGATGGTAAGTTCCATTGCCATCTCTCTGGATCTTCATATCATGATAGTGACCGGTTCTAAGGCGAGTGATAGTTTTAATAAGGTCTCTATTTGTATTTATTTAATAAATCTATGAGTTTTTTAATGGTTTTTCCTCTTAGACGGTATCATGCGACTGCATTCACAGTTTAATTTGATGATTCATACATTTTACTACTAAATTCGCAATCTTCATTCCTTATGCTCGATATAATAGTTAGCTTAAACTTACGAAGATAGGGATAATTCTTATGAAATATATTTAAGATTGCATTCTTGGGAACTTGTTTCAGTTGACGGAAAACGAATTTTGTTATTGAGTAGTGTTCCATGTTTAATCTGAAACTGCTAATAAATTATAATGTTCAGTTATATGCAGTCATATTACGCGCGTGATTTGGTCCTAGTCAAGATATAAAATTGTTATTAGAAATCAATGACAAATTCTTGGAATAAAGCCTTGATATTTTCAACTTTAAATTTAATTTTCAATTTCTTGAATCTTTACTTTTGACGTTTTATTTAAAATATAAAAATTTTCTATAAACTGTTTGTTGTAGTAAGAGCAAACTTTCCTTTTTTTGTGATCAGTTGCAGTTGATATGAAATGAATTTGTTAATGTGGTATACACTTTTAGCAGTGAAAATTTTTCTGTTACTTAGATTTAACGATTTTTCGTTACTTAGATTTACTTAGATTAACTGTTACTTAGATTCTGTTACTTAGATTAACTTAGAATCAATTTTCGTGAGCAACTATATGTAAAATTCATTAATATAGTGAATCTTTTGAAAAATCAGATTCATTTATTAAAATAAGCAAAAAACTATCCCATTACTAAGAACCTATATTGATCTTGTGATATATTTAATTTTATATCCAAATCATCAGAAAGACAATAAATTGTCTGGAATGTTATACATATTTGTCAAAATAAAATTATATTTGGATGGAAGTTCTTAAATTTTATTATAGAAATTACACCAATTATTTTTCTATTTTAAAATAACACCCTATTTAAATTCATTCTAGCATTTTTGCATAAAATATTTTACTATTTTATCTGAAAGAAATTGCCTGTTTCTTCAATAAACTTAAGACTCATCTGAATGGAGAAAAAATCTTCCTAGAAGAAAATAGAGTGCGGAAATTTCTAATTTAAAAACAGTTTACGCTTTATTACCTTAGCATTCCATATTTAATAAAAGATAATTTCATGCCGCCAATTAGTTTTCTCCACATAGAAAATTTGTTAATCTTTCAGTGATCTTTTTCTAGTCCTTTAGATTTAATGTAAACACTAATGACCATAATAAGTTACTTCATTAACGTTATAGAAAACTTTCTTTTGTAACATGCAAAGGAAATGTGAGTGTTGAAGACAAATGGCGATTCTCTATGAAAGGAAAAATCTACTTGATAGAGAATTAGATAAATAAATCTTATCTTTATATCAAAAATGCCTTATCTAATTACTCTTTCGTGGGAAAACAAGAAGAAAGAATTAGAAGAAGATTATTATTTCATCACTTATTGTGTTGTTAAAATCAGAAATTTTAAGACATGCATTCAGATTTTTTTAAAAATCAGTATTACTGTATATTAAAAAGAACATGTATTTTATTTAGTATATCAACTTTACTATGTTTACAAGTGACAAGTGAAATTTAAATATCTGCAATCTAGTTAAAAAAAAACTTTAGTAAATTTAGTTATAATTCAATTATCAAATTTAAATTCAATATACTATAGCTATTTATAGTTTTTTAATATATTTGAATATTTATAACATATAAGATATATTATTTTATAGCCTATTTGTTTTTAAGAATAAATATATATTCTGAATCTTCAAAAGATTTTTATATTTTAACTAATTATTAAAAAAAGTTTTTTTCTTCCGTTTTCTCCTTAAATAACTTTAAAAATATTTATAAATTAGTTTACTATTTTTTGAACAAAAAGAGCACATTTGATACATTATTATAGAAGCAAAATAACTACTTTCAAATACCTTCTGTACTCTTTTAAGTTTCTTTTAACAAAAATATTTATATTTAACCAAAACTGTCCATTTTTTGCATATAAAAACGCACCAGCATTTAATTGTGGAAAATGTCATGAAAATTATCAATGATTTAAGCCCTGGCATAAAAATGCATTCTAGGGTATAAAATATTAAATTCGTGATTAACAATGGAAAATTAAATAAATGAAAGAGAGAAAATTAATTTAATGAATAAATTATTAACCACAATCTTCTGGTGATATCTATGTTTCATTGCTGGATGTCATACTAAGCCATTTTACTAGCAGCTCCATAATGAAATTTAAGGTCTGAATTATGAAATTAATTGTTATTTATACAACTCTGGTTTTATTCTATAACTTACCTTTAGTACTTTGAGATTCAAGTGTATTTTAAGGAAATTATTCCCTGGAACCAGGGGGTATGCGTACCCCTCTGGGGCTTGAGCTAGCCACCAGGCGCGTAGGCAGGTGGTGGATAGCCGAAAGTCCTGTAGGAATAACAGGATAGCCTCGAATATTGAATAAGAGGCCGCGAACCAGCTCCCGTAAACCCTGGTGTTATGCGTTCCGTGCCTAGGGCTAATTGGCACCGCGGTATTGGTGTCTTAACGGAGCCTCTAGTTGCCTGGCGAACTTCTAGAGTATTTTGCCTTGCCCAGTAACTCAGGCAATGCTGGGTGGACTTATATTACCTGAGCTTTTTAATTGTTATCTTGTGGCTGAAAAGACACAAGTAATAACAAACCTTTCTGCATTTGCAGGTGAAGCCTCTGAAGTAGACCTTCCTGAAAAAGACAAGGGAACTCAGAGGCACTCTTGTAAAGGGGCAGTTATAAATCCTTCGCTTGAGGTAGAAATGACCTCTAAACCATCTTCTTCTGGTGAAAGTCGGGAAGCTATCTCTAGCATGTCTGACTTTCTGACCAGATGGGACTGTTTCAGCAAGACCTTATCTGCTGGAAATGTCATGCGCAAGGGGAACGGCAGAGCATATCATTTATGAATGTGAGGCTCTTGCTCTCCCTAGATTAACTTCTTTAGGCGTCATCCATACTAGAGAGTTACACCTAGACTCCATTAAAGGGTTATCGGACTTTATTAATAAAGTGGGTGACCCGAGCAAATGGAACTAGGAAGCATTGGGTTTGGAGTTAATGGTACAAAATGCTGATAAAAGCAGAGGTGCCCAATGACATACAAACCCAATTCTAAGAAGAAGAAGAAGAAGGACATTATTCAACAACCATACACACACACATCTCACATTTATTTTTATTTCAGAACATTAAAAGTTGTCCCTTCAAAAAAAATTTTAATACACTTAATAAAAGTACCACAGTATTGTTTTTGCAAATCCTTCTCTCTCTTTCTCTCTCTCTCTTTCTCTCTCTCTTTCTCTCTCTCTCTCTCTCTCTCTCTTTCTCTCTCTCTTTCTCTCTCTCTTTCTCTCTCTCTCTCTTTCTCTCTCTCTATCTCTTTCTCTCTCTCTCTTTCTCTCTCTCTCTCATGTAGAAGCATGTTTACCAATTTGTAGAGTGAAATGTTTAAAAAAACAATTAGACATGTGTGTCCAGATCTTTGTTTTTGTTTTAAATTCCAGTGTAGCTAAATGGGAAAAAAAACTTTTCCATTTTATTTTTTCATAAATAATTTTTCTTTCCTTTCACACTTACCGCTACTTCAAAAATATCAATGTAATAATAAGATATCTGCCTCTTTTCAAAAACCATGCCTGACTTGTCGAAATGGCATGATAATAAGAATCTCCACAATTAGATTTTAAATTCTTAATAAGTAAAAATTCATGAAGTTGAACTGTGCGAATGGATACTTCCGACAGATGAGATAAATTTTTATTTTTAAAATAGAAAACTAATAAGTCATTCAAATAAAAAGAGGAATATGTTGAATCGTCACTCTCATTCAAAATAGTTAGTATGCATATATACTCCATTTCATATAGTAAGTCATATTCTAATTACTATATTGCTACGTAAAAAAATTTAAGTTTTACAACTGACATAAATAGTTTTCCTGAGAAAACATTATACGTTGATATTTTTTGCAAATTTCTCCACATTTCTATGTATACAATCACATTCAAAACTCTCTTCTTCTTCTGAAAAGTACATCACATCCTGTTTTGGTAGATGACAGCTTCAGATATATTTTGTCGAATCAAATTTGAAAGGAAAAGTCTCTAAGGCTGGGAAAGCTCCGTCGCAAAAGGTTTTTTGTAGAAAAGAGAGAAGCCAGTGATGAATTTTAAATGTTTTTCGAAAGTAATATAAACTCATGAGATTTCCACAACTAGTGAAGAAAAATATTTAAAACAGATTTTACTATTTTTGAAATGCAGTTATTGATTTGAGTTTTGAGAAGAATATTATAACTTAGAATTTATTTAATTTATTTTTCAAACCTAATTTTTTAAATTTGATAGATGGGTAAATAACATCGGACAAAATAAAGAGATAAAAAATAAAATTTATTTTTTATGAAAATAAATTTCCCAATACGAAGTTCAACAAAACTTATTATTCAGATTGAATTTCTTTTTGCATTCATTTATGATTTTAAAAAACATTTAAGTCATTAACAATTAATCCAATGACATCATACTATGATTATGATGTCATCCGAGTCATAAATAATTCTTCTTATTCACTTAGATGCATAATTTTAGGGAGCACTTAAAATAAAGCTTCTTAAATTTAAAAAATATTTTTCAAAAGCTTTAAACATTGTCAGCCTATTAAAAAAGAAACCACAGATTGATTTTCTAAGCATATTTTTACTTACATTTCGGAATAAAGCATTGAAAATATCAAATTTTTGTCCACTTTTTGTTAACAAATCTTCACATGGATTCCACATCATGCTGCTTAAACTTGCTCTGTGGATTTGATTTGATATAGACACACATGCACACACATAGAAAAATATATAAAACTAACTACATTTTTTTCATCATTACATTTGGAGAATAGAAATGGAAGTCGATTGAGTAAAATGATATTTATATAAAACTATCATATAAGGACTTTTTCAAAGAATTTTTTTTACTGTATTATACAAGAGGGTAAAATTTTCTCTTAAAGAAAATAAGAAGGATTTTTACAAAGAGATAAATCCTCCAAAAATAATAAGGTTCGAAAGATATTGTCCATTTATTCAACTTTAATCCATGAAAAAAGAATTTATTTTTATACAAATCTTAAGTATCTTTAGTTCTTTGCTGTAATACATCTTATTTAAAATTTGAATTACTAAAAATGGCTAAAAAATAAAATATTCTTGCACTTTTATACACAATGAACTTCAAAATGCAAAAAAATGAATATCATACTGTTATTTCATAGACGAATACCTTTCGAATTTTATCAAAAATATATTTAAGAAAATAAAATTCTTTAAAATATTAAAAGCTATAAAAAGTTTTCCCTTTTACCTTTGTATTTGTGTGCATACTCATTCAAAATAATAATTAATATAAATTATTATTAATAAAGTAACATAAAGTAACATAAAGTATTATAATTAAAAAAGTAACATGTTCACGCAGGAGAAATAATTTATTTAATATTTCCAATGGAATTTAATTTTTTTAAATGAAAAACAGAATTTATTTTATATTATGGATATTATTTTCTCATTTTTAGAAAAGATACATTTTTGAAGTTTTGACTTAATGTAAAGAAAATTATTCATATTGATTATATTTACACTAAATATAATTAATTAAAATACTTTTTCAATTATTTAAACCTTATTTGTCTTTCATGATCAAGCTTTAAAATTACATGCACATCCAACCTTCTAAAATAAATACTCAACTGAAGAAAACATATTTAATAGTTAATGAAAACAGTAGAGAAAACAGAAAGAATTGCTGAGAACTAAAAAGCAGATGAAATACTCAAAGATAAAAATATAATAACGTATTTATTCTTGCATATATATATATATATATATATATATATATAATATATATATATATATATATATATATATATATATATATATATATATATATATATATATATATATATATATATATATATATATATATATATATATATATATATATTAAAACAAAAAGAAATCGAAATACAAATCAACAATTTCTTATAAAAATCTAGGAAATTCATTCAATCACTTTCTATGCATATGTATCAGGAAAATGTAATCAATTTAATAATATTATAATATTTTAACAAATACAGAAACGAAGCAACTGTTTCGAATTCAGTCTTTCTTTTCCACGAAGTAATATTTCTTTGCGAATCTAAAATAAATTAAGAAGATGAAATATCAAGCCATGTCATTAGAGGAAAGACGCTGATTGTTTCTAAAATTCAAAGTTTTCTTTTCGAATGTATTCAAATTAAAGTAATTCATTTTGAAATTTTGTAATAAAATAAAAAGCGAATAAGTTTTTAATGTTGGCAAGGTATTAGTCTAAAGATTTAAAAGAGATTGTATACAAATATTTCAATTATAAATTTAAAGTTCTGTTAATTAATGTAATTATTAAACATTTAAATTTTCCTTGCTGATAATTAACCATAAAGTAGGTGTTTTATCTTGTCTTTTTCGTTTTACTTTTTCTTCAGTTCTGTTGTCAATGGCTTACATCAATTTGAAAACTGCTTCGCAAACCAATGCTTTGGTCTTTTTTTAAGAAATCATTTTATTAACAAAATGAACTTCGACCATATTCTTAGACATTCAAAAAGCATACTTTTTATTTTCCTCTATTAAAACTATAAAAACTATATTTTATTCGCCTTCTAAGCCTTAAAATGAATTTAAATTTGAAAATATTTCAAAAGGATATTGGAAAAGAAATTATAAAACAGAAAGTAAATTACAGAAACCAAACCTTTTACCAAATTAAAACCAATATAACAGCCAGAAAATTTTAATCCTTCTTTGTTATTTCTAATGGAAAGTAATAAACAAAATATTTTAATTACTCAGAATAAATTTTCTTTAATCTTGTATTTCCGGAAGACTAATATGCATTTATGTTTACACATTTCATAATAAAAATACAATTCACTTTATCATTTAAGCAATTTCATAAAGCAATTAATAGTTTAGGGATTAAAGTTAAAAAACGTATAATAATGTTTCTAATGAATGATAGATTATATTTTTCATCCATTTCATAATAATAGGATTAAAACTGCAATGCAGTGGAAAATACATGAATATATTTGCATCTTTATAAAAAAGAACTTCTTTTCATAGGGATGTTAAATTTCAAATTCGAATGTTTCAACTAAAAATATATTTATTAAATAATAATTGCATCTTTATTAAAAGCAAGAGTTCTTTTCATAAGGATGGGAAATTTCAAATTAGAATACTACTATGAAAAACTAAATTTATAGGGATTTCAAAGTAATAATCTCTTAAACTTGAAAAATAGTTCACTAAAAAGTTTACTAAATTAGTAAAATACTAAATGTATAATTCTGTTTGATATATAATTTGTGAATATTATTTAACTTTCATGCATTAATTATATATATATATATATATATATATATATATATATATATTTATATATATATATATATATATATATATATATATATATATATATATATATATATATATGTATATATATATATATACATACATACATACATATATATATATATATATATATATATATATATATATATATATATATATATATATATATATATATATATGTATGTATGTATGTATGTATATTAGTAAACTCTCTAGGTTTTACAGATGCGCCAAAAGAAATTAGTTAAACAATTTTTAATGTAATTTTAATGTAAATAAATAACTTAAAATGTAACAAATAGTAATAAGAATATACATTTATTAATAAAGAAATTTAATTGGTGACAAAGTTATCTCCTTTCGTAAGATGCAATACAATAAACGCTCATTGAATTTTCCAGAAATAGGAAAAAATCTACCCTGTTCAGGCAGAAACGATAGCATTAGAAAGTCCAAGTATTTGTGACGTTTATTACAAGCTTTATATCTAAAATGGACCCCACACTGGCATGTAGTGTAGCTATACTTCAGATGATATCATGTCCGGAAAATACGATTTGTACCACTATTGTCTAATTTTGTCCATGTGAACTGGTTGGGAATTTTGATTCGTCCAATTTCATTGTCGATATTTTTTTGGCTCATTGAAATAAAAAGTTTCTTAAATATTCTATTGTACATTTTTAATTAATTTAATACAATTCTTTTCAAAAACAACGATGTTTTGCATCGAATTCCGCTCTAGACCATGATACACTTTGGACTCTGCGGATGGACCTACAAGACAAAACATTTTCTGAGATATATAATATATTTTATAGGGAAATAGGTAGACAAAAAGTAGGTTGACTATACTTGAGATGATATCATGTGCAAAAAATACGCTTTGTACCAATCTTATCAAATTTGTACTTGTGAGCTGGTTGTGAATTTTGAATCATCTAATTTACATTGCCGAATTTACATTTTTAGCTCAAAGAAATACGAAGCTTTTTAAATTTGTTTCTTGAGAATGAGTGTATTAAAATAAATCAAAAGTTTTACACTTTTGATTTATTTTAATACACTCATTCTCAAGAAACAAAGATGTTTTGCATCAAACTCCTTTTTAGACCATGACCCATTTTGGGTTGTGCAATTGGAGACAAGAAACAATAAGTATTCTGAGATATAAAATATATTTTGTAATTAAATAGACAGACAAAAACAAATAAACGGACAAATTAAAAATACACTTTATGAACTAACTTTTATCCTGCAGTACAATCACTCTGCCTAAGTTAATTTGCCGTATTCTATAGAGTTTGAATGTATAAAATGTATTCATGCTATTTTGACTACAGATAATCTACTTACCATCGTTGCAATGATCAAAGAAAATGTTTTAAGTCAGTAATCTATTTCATCTATTAATAATAATATTAGGTCACCCTATAATCCATGATAAAATGTATTTGAAATTAAATATAGGGTTAATAATACTATAACTATTTAGCTTTACTGTGTGATGTAAATATCTAAAAATATTTAAAATATCTCAAGTACTTTTATAAGCATCTTTATCAATTATTGCTTATACTTTATTTTAAAATCGTTCAAAAAATGAATTGCTAAAATAAATAGTAAAAGTAAATTTTTATCAATAATAAAAATTAATTTTTATTATGAATTGAGCAGCAAACACACTTAGGATTTTTATAATATCATTAACGATTCAATAACTAAATTATTACAAAACTTTTAATAATATCATAATATTAATCTAAATGCAGTTTGTGAAAAAATCAATGACAATTAAAGCAATAAAAATAGTTTTACTTTATAATTATTTAAATATTTATTTTCCAAAAGTATTTGTTTCCCCTTTGTGAAATACAATCGTTATTCCGTAAGACATAAAATTGTCATACATAATCCATCATGTATGATAATGAATCTTTCGTTCAGAAGTTATACATTTGACAACTATGTTGAAGTATATCACAAAAAAAACATTATGTGTAATACACAATGACATACAAAGGAACAATGACAACGACACACAATGACATACAAAGAATATGTTGCAATAAAATGCATGTTTTTTTCTCTTCATCATTCATACCAGAGAGTAATACATCTAAAAACAGCAGTATAATAAATTGAGAAATAAACATAAAAATTCGGAAAAACATGTCAGGAAACAAATACATCTTAATACCTTTTCCAAAAATATCTATCTTTATTCTTAAAATTTTAATAATTTTTGGAAATCCCATCAAAAACTGATTAGTATATGATTCTTCTATAAAGTGCAAAGGAAACATATTAATATTTTAAAAATTTTTGAGTTTTTTATTTCATACTTTGTATACAGCTCGTGTATTCCTTTTTTTTTCAACATCATGAAATTTATATTTGTTGAAATATATCCAGGAATATTTCTTTAAGCTTTATGCCGAAAGTATTAGAATCTGATATCATGTTTTCTCTAGTTGAGATGCTGTGAAATATTCAAAAGAAATTCGAAGATATAAAATTTGTATAGCTACTAAATAAAATTATTTAGCTGCTTAAAACAATCAATTTAAACTAAAAAATATAATCGATTTTTTTCATTTAAAATATTGACTTTATTCATATTACATCATCTGAAATTATAAACATAATAGTAATCTGAGGACTTCTCTAGGAATAAAAAGTTGTATAATTATTTTTTTTAAGGAATAACATTTTTATTTATAATTTCTTTCTAATGCATAAAACGCTTTTTTATAGCTGTAAATCGTACGCACTTATTTTTGTTGAAAAATATTTTTAATGAATCATATTTTTAATAAGTTAGTAGGGATAAAATTTTTATGCTTACAATTTTTAGTTATTTACAGCACCCACAAAAATGATGTTTTAAATAAAAATGATAAAATTTTGCAGAAAAATGATACACAAAATAAAAATTTAAAAAACTTATTTGCTCATTTGGTCTGATTTTGTATAACACATTATCCTTCTAGTTAAAAAATAACAAACAACCAAATATTTAAAGCATTTCTGCTTGAATTTATTTTCATTTTATAAATTCTTGTGTATTTTTAAATTTTAATATTTTACTTCATATGTAATAATAGCTAAATCCTTCATTCAATAATTTTTGATGAAATGGAATCAGATTTGTTTATTACATTATTAATATTATACTAGGACTATTATATATATTGGTAATAAGTGCCATGTTTATGAGAGTATTATTTACGATTCTTCCATTGCGATAATTGAAAAAGGTTTCTAATTAAGAAATCTGCCTTATCCAAACTAAATGAAACTCAGTGGAATGTCAGTGTTTTTAAGACAATGGGCTACAATTTTCATATCTCTTTTCCTGACCGTGAGTCCTAGGGTACAAGCCTGCGATGTATAAGCCTCGATTAGTTGGTGAGCCCTAGTGTTTAGTTTTCAAGCATTCCTGTGCTTAGATTTATGGTCACACCGAACGTATGCTAATATCGAACTTTGGACGTATAAAATATCTCAATTGTTAGTAACCATGTTTTTTTACTTTTGTTTATTTGTTATTTTTAATGTTTCTCAAGAAAAGCAATGCAATAGATGAAAACATAATGAAATTAAATTTTTATTTGTAACTTATTGTAAGATCAAAATATAATTTTAAATCAAATTTCTAAAAAATATGATTTTATTTAAAATTAAGTATGCCTATAGGGTGCATTATAAAAATAATGATAATTTCATAAAAACTTATTTATTTATCCAATCTCAGCAAATTATTAAAACTCTTCAAAATATAAACCTCTTACATCTATATATTTAAGCAGTAGCGATTTCTATTCCTGGAAGGCACTGTGGAAGTTCCCGGTAGAGATGCTCATGAAGATCTTTGTAACGTAGAATTGAATAATCTCCACAGTCTCCCAGTTTTTTCCTTTAAGCTCATTCTTTAAGCGGGGAAAAATGTCACAAGAAGTAAGTTAGTAATGTCAGACGGGAAGGAGAACCTACTTATAGAGGTCTTTCTCTAAACCGAAATAGTCAATCACGGTGAAGCCATACGACTGGGTGCGTTGACCAGTGGAGAGATATAGAGTTTTTGATGTCGCTCTTCACTCGGACACTCTTGCTTTTCAATCTTTTGAGCATTTCTACACATATTAATCAGCTTACAGTCTTTCCTGTCAGTACAGTTTTGAAATAGATAACTTCTTGCATGTCGAAAAGACAATGAGCATTGTCTTAATGTGAAACTTGCATATGTGTGATTTTTAGGTGTGAGGAGATGATTAGGTTTGTCCGTCGGAGCTGTTTTTTTTATTCTTGATCACATTAGAACATCTATTAATAGATTTTAATCATGAAAAGTGAAAGATATTCATATCATTCTCACACAATTTTCTACAAATTTTCACAGGAAAGAACTCGAAGTTGTTTTTGTCCATCAGAAAACATTTGATATTATTATGTTCTTATTATCAGACGCAAATTAGAATGTATGACTTATTGACTGTCATATTTTCAAAGATTATTTTTTTCTAATGGTAGATCGTGAACAGTTACAGCAAAAAACAAGAATAAACAATCGAAGATGCAATAAAATAAAAACTGTAACATTGTCCCTTAATCTGTCTCTTGTTTCCCATTAACGCTTGGTAGGAAATAAACCTTGGGCAGAGATAGACAGTGCAAAATATGCGTGAAATCCATCATCTCTCCACAGATGCAGAAAATGCATGTTGAAGAAGGAACAGTACTGAATCTATGGAGATGATTTTGAAAGCAGTCATCTTTAGTGGTGGAATTCAGCAATCACTCTACGCCTGGAGCCATTACATAAATTCTGGATAGAATTCTTCTAAGACTTATGAGAAACATAATGATATTCATCTTCCAAATCATGTAGTTTATTAGATCTTTTAGTAAGATTTTTAATAGTATGGAGGGGCATAGGATGAGAAATACTCAGAGTGAGATTAAAACACCCTTTTTAACCAAGAAGTCGCCTTTCCTATTACTTGGAACTCTACAATAAGCAGATACCAACCTAAAGATAATAGTTTTTGCAAAACTAGGTTTTTTGATAATGATGAAAATCCAATATGTCCTGTGTTATGTGCACACGTATTTTAAAGAAAAATACGCAATTAGAAAAAAATTGTAAAAAGCAATATATAATTGCTCTAAAAAGATATCATTTTTCAAGCAAAAAATCAACATCATACACGTGTTAACTACTTCCTACTACAAAATTAATACATTCTGATAAATATATTAAAAAATTCCGATTTACAAAATATTGTATAAAACTTCCAAAAGGAGAATAATTGTGTTGCATGCTTTTTAATTCTTATTCAAAACTAATTTTATTGATCTCAATTTAGTTAATTTTTAATGTTATTTCCTTGCAAAAATTTTGATTTCATGAAATTTTTTTATGTGCATGAAGACATTTTGATTAACTAGTTGTAAATTAATTTTTTCTTCAAAAACTTCCTTCTTTGGAAAGAATGATATAGAGTTTTGTATTTAACAATAATAAACACAATTTTACTTAAGAC
Source organism: Latrodectus hesperus (assembly GCA_037975125.1). Taxonomy (NCBI): domain Eukaryota; kingdom Metazoa; phylum Arthropoda; class Arachnida; order Araneae; family Theridiidae; genus Latrodectus; species Latrodectus hesperus. The sequence goes on from CM075853.1 coordinate 35,954,044, forward strand.
ATACTTTTTAAAATTGAAATCTAATGTTAAAAATGCTTCAGTTCTTATTTTTATTCAAAAAATTTGGATAGAAATAATGTGAAATAAAATTTATACTGTTCATATGAATAATAATAATCAGTTATTAATGTTTTATAAATTATAAATAACGTTAACAACCTGTTATTTAATAATTATGAATGTAACTGATAATGCTGATGCTTATATTAAAATCAGTCAGCTACTGATATTCATTTTTATATTACTATTACTTTTTCTGCATAAAAACTTGATTTGTTAAATTAAATTAATTTCATAAAGTTGAAATGCGGAATGTAGAATTTTTAAATAAATACATTTAAGCATATAACTGTAAAATAATTTTAGAACATCTATATTCCAATAAATCCTATTTTACATTTTACATAATATTAATATTCTCCTTTGTGCAATAGATTGAGTTTAAAAAATAATTAGAAATGACATATATTTCTTTTCTTATAAATACACGAAATTATAATATAATCAAATCATCTTACTAAATTTAACTTTGTAAATTTAATTTTATGTCTTGAAAATAAATTTTTAAATAAATAAATATTTTTATTATTAAGAACGTGTCTTTAAATCTCTATAATTTATATAAATAGATATTTCTACCTAAATTAAAAATATCTTCAAGTGTCTTTGAATTGTTTGGATTTTATGGTTAATTTACTTTAGCATGTTTTAATGTCATTATGTGTATCAACTTTATGAAGTATGGCAAAATTTAAAGTGTTTCACATTTATATTAAAACAATTTCTACACAAATAGTTAACATTTCATAATTTAAATTCTAAACTTATCTAATTATTTATTTTAAAACTGATTCAGCCATTTAAAATGATTAAAAATTATGAAAATCTTATCAATAAAATAATCTAATGTTTTATTCCTTTGTACGCTTTTTACCTCGGTTTGGGGATGTAAGAGAATGTGGCATGTTCTTGTCAATCAGACTTAGCAGGCTTTCATGCCAACGAATGCTTTCTTTAAAAGCAGTTTCAAAGATATTGAAAACGTAGTGTTTGATATCAGAATGCAAAAAGTTGCTCACGATCCCACCTGTTCCTAATGAACTTTCCCGTATAATATATCCATTTCAGCTGAAAACATGTAGCATTTATACAAGAATCACATTTTTTCAATAATTTTATAAATATCAAACCGTTTAAAGAATTTCTGCTGCATTTGTTTCCAAAAAAGTTAAAAACTTCTAATAATTTAAATCTTTGTCATTACAATGAATTACTACATAACTTTAAATTAAAATTATGCACATATATAATGTTCTGCATAATTTTAACAATGACTGATCCTTATCGAAATTCCACATTTTACCTCTTATCAGGTATAAAATTCGTAACTTCAAAAGCATTTTCTGTATGTGAAAAACTATATATTATCTAAAGCCTTTTATGTTCAATATTAAGCAGCTGGCAAGAGAATGAGTCCTTTATCTGAATAAAAGATATCTGACATCCCTCTTTCCAATTTTACTTTATTTCAACTCTCTTAAGAGTCTTCTTTTATCAAATACTCCGTCTTTTCAAGTATTCTCGATTCTAACATTGCTAGATAATATTCTAGAAACTTGTAAAATTGATTTCATGTTTTGAAAATGCTTTGAACAAATGTTGAAATAAGACTTTGAAAGATAATCCGATATGGTGAAAGAGCACTGAAAGTCGGTGATCCGAAGATACTCCGTGGATTGACTTTTTGATGGAAAATCTACTGACAGATCTAATCAGGCTGAGCAAATCGTGATATAAGTGTCAAAGAGTCCCTCAGGGATGATTTCATTCTTGGAGATTTTTTTTTCCTTATTTGGGATTTTTTTAATTTCGTTGGCAGCTGGGATTTCAAACTGTTGTAGAATCATGCCGTGTCGGAGAATATCTTCTCCTATGTATTGAGTAATAGTACAATATTAGTGTTAACAACACCGTTAATTATTTTGAATGATTCATTTCTATTTGCATACTTCTTGTTTATACTTTTAATATTCTTCTTTCGGATTGTTTCGTGTTTTTTCATCATAATTCCATTTCTTTGTTTATACATATATATATATATATATATATATATATATATATATATGCATATATGCATATATATATATATATATATATATATATATATATATATATATATATATATATATATATATATATATATATATATATATATATATATATATATATATATATATGCATATATATATATGCATATATATATATATATATATATATATATATATATATATATATATATATATATATATATATATATATATATATATATATATATATATATATATATATATATATATATATATATATATATATATATATATATATATATATATATATATATATATATATATATATATATATATATATATACATATATATATATATATATATATATATATATATATATATATATATATATATATATATATATATATATATGCATACATACTTTTATGTTTATGTTTCTATATACATTTTTTTATAATTTCATTTTTACTCCTCTTTTATTCATCTTATAACTTCCTCATATGTATCATATAGTTATGCAAAAAATAATAACAATATGAATGTACACATGTGCAAATATTTATATCGTTTTTACATCATATTAACTTACATGTATCTGTATATAATTATATTGTTGTTGTTTCTCATCCCCATGATCAGCATCGCTAAATCAAGTTCACGAGTTCATTCACCCTGAAGAAATCCAGTATTAACAGCGGGTCTTGAAACAGGTATTTTCTGGTAAATCCCTGACAAGATAAAACGTGACCAGGGGAAGCTTTTACAGAAGAGTCCCAAGTGCAGATTTCGAAATGCTTATTGCCTCAAGAAAAGCCTTTGATAACAAGTGACCACAAATGAAATGGTGTAAGAGAAGTTTGATCTCGTCAACTGCTGCCCTGAACCAAGAAGTCGCCAGGGCATCTACTCTGATACCTAGGGTGTATTGACGGGATCATCCATATAACCTTATTAATAAAAAAATAATTATACTACTTTCTACTGTTTATTTTGAATTCTGTATAGATATTATAATAACTTGAGAATATTGCTATTATAAATGGATACGAATATAAATATAAACACATTACATTATACTCTTATTTATTTATCGTTAAAAATTTGAATAAAATTTTGTTTGTTAACAATATCGTATATGTAATATAACAAAATAATGAAAAACTTTCATTTCCAAGAGCGCCATACATTTTCTTCCAGTTAAATTATAACTCATTATTTTATGCAACTATACCACATGTCGCAACAGTCTTTTATCTTATAGCAACAACGGTGATTAGCATTTGAGAGTTGTGAAAAAAGTAATTTACTTCCAGCAAAATATCTTAGATGTCATTGGTTAGTATTAAAAACCCAAAAAATAAAAGATATTTTATGTAGTAAAACAATATAAAATGTTTTTATCTGTTGTTGCATAAAATATTCTACAGCAATATAAAATGTAAACTAAATTTATTAATTTCAATAAATTAAATTAATTTGAAACTCTTTTTCTGTTGAGTAGTTCAAGTTGTATATAAAGTCGTTGAAATAAAATTGATTTGATTCAATATAAGTAATATATGTAACTTTATGATAAATACCAAAAACAAAATAATGTTACCAATTATCTCAAGCAAACATAAAATATTTAAAATATTGCTTTTATTTGGAAATAGCAATAAGAACTAATAATACAGAAAATGAATCAAAAATTATATATTTTATTCTATTTTAATTCAGCCTTTTAGAGAGATCATCTAATATCAGTCTTTTTCAATGGAAAAAATGTCCGCTATGAAAAATTCAATATTTCAAGAATCTGGCTAATTTGGCAGTTCAAAAATTAATTTCATTTTCTGTTATAATAGTTTTGCAAGACGAAATTTAATTAAATATAAAAAAGACTCAGGTGAGTATGCAATACTTATTTTCATGTTGTTGTAATCTATATTTAACATACATTCTACGACCACAATTAGAATGCTTAGACTTGTTAAGTTAATTATTCAACAGAACTCTAAGGACTCTTAATAAATTATTTTTATGAGTCATGAAGTGACGAGAAATGTATTATTCTAGCTATAAGCATATCGAAAATATTTGGAATTCAGTATATCCTAGGTGTACTCAATAAACAATACTAAATTTAGTAAAACCTATCTTTGAAAAGTAATCTGAAACGATATTATTTAAGAATTTTGAAAGGGGTCTCAAGAAATTTTACAATAGTGAAAATGCTTCAAAATGACAATATAAGATTATGATAAATATCAGGAAAACTACTTTATAGCTCTAATTTTTAAAAATATTGCAATGCGAAGAAAAATTTAGAATGATGTATTATGAAAAGAGAAAATTTTATTATTAACTATTCATAAATTTGTTATTTTCTAAGCAGTGCAAGATTTATCTTTTAAATCAGCTTAAAATACACAGTCCAGTCACATTAATGTGACCATCTGTCAAAAGCCAGAATAACCACCTTTCGCAGAGCGGACTGCTGCGAGACGTGAAGGAAGAGAGTCACTTAGGTCCCTGAAGGTGTTCTCTGGGATGTTGAGCCATGCTGACTCTAATGCCGTGGCCAGCTGCGCTAGATTACGCGGTTGAGGATCCATGGCGCGAACAACTCGATCGAGATGGTCCCACAGATACTCGATTGGGTTTAAGTCAGGTGAGTTTGCTGGCCAGAGGAGGACGGTAAACTCATCCTGGTACTCTTTGAACCACGCACGTACACTGGCAGCTGTGTGGCACCTCGCATTGTCCTGCTGGAAGATGCCATCATCCTGAGGAAAAGCAATGCGCATGTAGGGGTGGACATGGTCCGCAAGGACAGATGCGTACTTGTATTGATCCATCGTGACTTCCACAATGATCAGTGAACCCAGAGAATGCCAGGAAAACATTCCTCAGACCATAATGCTCCCACCTCCAGCTTGGACCGTTCCGGCAATGGTTGCAGGGTGGTTCCTTTCAGAGGTTTCACGCCTTATACGCCAACGTCCATCTGTCCGATGGAGCATAATACGCGATTCATCTGAAAACGCAACCTGTCGCCACTCAGTGGACGTCCAGCTGCTGTACTGGCGTGCAAATTCTAGTCTTCGCCGTCGATGAACAGCAGTCAGCATAGGTGCACGAACCAGGCGTCTGCTTCGGAGGCCCAGACGCAGCAATGTTCGCTGAATAGTAGTTTGGGAGACACTTTTGGTAGCCCCTTGGTTCATTTTGGTGGTCAGTTGCTCAAAGGTAGCCCGTCTATCTGCCCGAACGCATCTCCACAACCGTCGTTCGCCTCTGTCATCTATGGCCCGTGGTGCACCACATTTGCCACGTCTATGATTTTGGGCAGTCCCATTTTGCCATGCACGGTACACTTTTACCACGGCGGCACGCGAACAGTTCACAAACTCAGCCGTTTCGGAAATGCTTCCAGCCTTGGCCCGAAAGCCAATGATCATGTCCTTTTGGACGTCGGATAAATCGCTTCGTTTCAGCATTACGCCAACGAATGAAATGTTTTCCGAAGCCCTCACACACCCTTTATATACGCTCAACTACACTGTGCTGCCACCTGCCTTCTGTGATTGGTTATTTAACTCTGACGTGGAAAGTACGTGGTGGTCACATTAATGTGACTGGACTGTGTATATATGTGAGAGACACAAGGGGAAATTATAAGCAAAAATTTGTTAAAGTTGAAACAATATTTTTTGCAAAATTGTTTGAAAATAGAAAATTTATGAATAGTTAGATAAACTATAAATTTATAGAAAATTAATAGTTTGATAAACTATACTATAAAAATTAGAATTATACTATAAAAATTTTGCAGAACTTGCAAATGAGGAAAACACAAAAAAATTATAATAATAATAATAATAAAATAACAGTAAAATTTGTAAAACTGTGAGTTCTTATATCTGATCTTTTTTTTCTTTACCAGCTTAAACTGGCTTAGCAAAGAATAAATTTTAAAAGAAAAGAACGAAGTTCATGTGAGAGCATCATCTTGCTATGATTTTCTATGGTTTTAAAGCAGAATTAAATCAAGAAAAATGCTTTCAACATTTTCTCAATAAACATTTAAAATAAAATTCCATCTCTTTCTACTATATTCATTTATTCCAGTTGCAGAATTTTTATTGAGGTGACAGCACTTTTAAGAATGAAAAGTACACAAAAAGGCTACTATCAACTGTAAACCCAGATGACAATGTTAATTTATGATAATTTAAAAAGAATAAAAACCAGAGTTATGTCTGATACAGTACTTACCAAATGATACAGGACCAAACAAACCCCAGATAATGGATATGGAAAATATTAACTTATGGTAACTGAAGAAAAATACCTGACAAATGAGACACCAGAAACACTTAACACTGTATCTGCTACCACACATAAAATTATTAATTAAGAATTGTGTATCGAAAATTAGTTTGCAGTTCCCCATAATTTAATGGAACATCAAAAAAGGAGCCTATCAAAGTCAGTAAAGATATTTTTAATTACTTAAAATTAATGGTCATCCCAATTTTCTATGAACCCATGTTGAAACTTACTTGATATTTTTAAAGTTGCAAAACGCCAAAAGTTCAAGTATGTGTCGCTGAAAATGATCCTAAGCCCATAGTGATAAAAAGAAAACGTAATGTATACCATTTTCTTTACAAGTATACTATTCTGATTAGTCATCAAACTGATAGTCTAAATAGTCACATATAACTAGTAAACTATTAAGTATTTTTTTCAGTACACACACACTATTAAATGTTAGAACAATCATCCTCCACCTTAAAAATACATATTCTCATTTATCAAGATATTTTCCATTGAGTAATATAACACAAGCATATCAAATTTTTCACATGATTTATCTACGAGAATGTTTTAGTTACTTCTCAATCTAAAAATGAACTTATATGATTATCGTCAGAAATTTGAAAATTAGATTGATGAGGCAATAAATGCATTATTTATTGATTAAAGGAAGTGACTGGTTTGAGACATTTAATCTTTGAAAAATTCCCCTTCATTAAAGCAATGTTGCTGAAAAATGCTGTTTTGAAAACTCTTAAATTTTATAAATATAATTTTTAAATTCTATGTGAATCTTAAAATGTATAAAGACCCTGGTACTTCAAGAAATATTAAATTCTCAAAAATATATAAGCACATACACACTATTTAGTATGCTCTGAATTACACAAATATCGAATATGCCCCGAATTACGCGAATATCGATTATGCTCCGAATTACATGAATATCGATTATGCTCCGAATTTACGTATACATTCAATATTTCAGGATGATACTGCCATTTAATATTAAGTGTTGCTATAACAGTAAGATATTTAGACATTTATTTAATATTTTGTGATATTCCTATCCCAGTTTGACTTTAGGTTAAAAATTATTGTGAAATTATTGTTTATCATTAAACTGTCTAGGTAATCGAACAGATCTTAATGTTATTTAAAATTAATGGATTTTAATAAAACATCAGATTAGAAACAAAGATTACACAATATATCTGAAAGGAATTACGTGAAAAATGTTTGTGTTAAACGAACTAAAAATTTATAGAAGTGACTATTTCAAAATCAAAATTCACAAGCTTTGAACAAGTTTTCACATTTTCAAAGTTGAGAATCCCTGTTGTGGTGAATTTACCACTTTCACATCTTGAAACTTTGTGTCTGGTTAAATAATAAGAATTAAAATTTCACTCATTCGATTTAAATTTATTTGCATTTGAATAAGTTTGAGTCGGTGTAATAATTATTAATAATAATTTTATTGTTCTATGGTCTATTTCATTAATGTAAAATTTGATTTTCAATAACATATTGTTTTGATTATTTGATATTGTATTGGCCATTTGATTCTCAAGAAACTTGATTATTCTCAAAAAACACTCTTTGGCTTTGTAGTAGACTTTATGAAAATAAATAACCAATAAAAACATTTATCATAATTTTTTGACATTTTTAGAGTTTTGTGTTTTCAAGAAAATAAATATTATTGTATAATTTTATAAAACCACATACATGAAACTATTTAAATAGTTAAAAAATATTTATAAGAAGAATTTTTCAAAAATCAAAAGCAAATAAGGACATTTATAAATATTTCTTTTCAAGAAATCCCAAAGGTCACTTCAAGGACTCGAAATATAAACGATAAGGTCCTGAGAGGCTATCCATTTGTTAAAATAGATTCGCCGAAAGAGAAGAAAAAAATTGAAATAAAAATCTTTAAAAGGCTTTAGTTCTTTTGATGTCTAAAACTTCATGTGGCATTGAAGATTTAAAAGAGATTGGAAGAAACATTTTTTCAAGTAGAAGTCGTTGATTTTGTTTTATATTCCTTAAATAAGTTTGAATTCATAGAAAATTCATGGAAAAAAATGTGTTAAAGTAAAGTGTGTGTGTTTTATTACTTTATAACTTTATATATATTTATATATATATATATATATATATATATATATATATATATATATATATAATATATATTATACCTTCTTTCATTTTGTATATACCCCGTTCTTCGATTCTTGTGTGTTTCTTTATATTTTTCAAAACATATGTAAATAAAAATTTTATATGAAGTAAAAATCATGAGATAAATATTCCTTCTTGTATTAGATTGGTTTGTTGGTTTCTTAACGGATATTGTTTGCACACGAGGGATAATTAGACCAGGTTCTCCTGTTTCAAATGTAGACTTCTAACCACTACACACACTCAATCCACATGTGGGATTCGAACCTTTGAACTCTTCAAGCGACTACTGGAACGCTAACCTTTCGGCTGCCATGACGGCCCTATTTGTGTTATATACATATGTATCCTTATTATATATGTATATTTAGTTATTGTTATTTTGTTTTTAATTCAACCCGCAAGAAGTTTTCACTTATGTACAATTAATTTTATCAAATTGTCGAATTAAGTAAGATTGATTCCCTATCTAAATAAATAATATTATCATTTATGCTTCTTCGATATCTTTTAGTGGTTACTCTGATGGTTTAAAGCTTATATACGTCTTTTTCATATCTATAGCCTAATCCCTATTTAGAGGAATTTTAATAGATAGTACTGTGCATTCATGTGTCGCAATGGAGAAATCCGGAAGAATCTCAAGCACATATTCTAACAGATGTCATAGAAAAAGCAGAAGAATAACAGCTATCTTCCGTTACTCATCAGTAACCAGTATTGAACTTGGGGCTTTTAATTTACAGCATGCGTTCTTGTCATTAAACCATAATTTTAGACTCCAGAGCAAATAATAATCTATGTGCTCATTCATATCAATTTAGGCTCTAAATTTTATTTATTTCTTATTTATGTGATATTATTTATTTTATGTAAATATGGTTTAATCAAAGATGGCAAACTTTTCTATAAATTTCAAGAACTATCCGACTACTTAAACTTTTGACAAGCTATAAATTTGGTAAATTAACCGCCAATGTTATTTACATTTAATTGGTAAATAAATAAAAATTTATGCATTAACTTCTAAATGGATTCATATTTAATTGCAATATATTGTAATATATTATACGAATTATAATATATTATACGAATGTTTCAATCGTACTGAATATTTTTATAATTGTATATTTCACTTGTATTGAATTATTTACAATTTTACTAATTTTTACTAGCTGTACTGTTACCTTTATCCTTATATTAATAAAAAACATACCAGATTTTTTTGTGCCACAAAAACTTAAAAGAAATTTCATTTTAAAATTTATTGTTTTAGAACATTTGGCGTCACGCACAAATTGTTTAGGTGTTTGAATCAGTTATTTTCCTCAGTGTAGAAAAAAATTAGTATACAAATAAAAATGTAGGATTATTTTTAAAAAAATTCATAAAATTAATGTAATTAAATTATGCTAAAATAGGTTTGCTTTTTCTGATAAAAATTATATTTTATAAAAAAATTCATTGATGCAATTTAAGAGTACCCTTGGACACCATATCTCACATTTTTTTTAAATCTCCGCTTATGAGAAAGCATAACAGTTGACTAAAATGACCATTTCGAAGATTTGTGACAATATATCTTGGATACATATTCAAGCATTTATATTTTTCATGTTATAAAACTACCAGAACGAAGTTCTTTCCACCATTTTAAAAAGTATAGCAAAAATATATTATCAGCAAAAATCATACAATAATGTTTTTTTTCTCGTCATTCTCTATTTTTCTTGCATTATTTTCCTCTGTAAGAATATCACACAAATATTGCAAGCTAAATTATTAACTCTTAATTGCAAACTAAATTACAAAACACTCTTGTTATTTAAATTACCTAATTAAATATTATATAAAGAGTTTATTTTTAAATATTTTGATGTGCGAAATATTTATCATAATTAAAATTTTAAATTATCACGTCATTTATTTACAATTCGTAAAGATAATTCGGTAAGGATCGTAGAGATGAAAACTATACCCTTAGACCCTTCGTATAAAGTATTTTTAAATTTCAATAATTCTAAATAAGAATATATTCTGCACTGTTTTCTAGTAATATAAATATTATATTCAGTCCCCAAATTCGATATTAAAGAAACTTACCAAAATATGATTGTTGTAAGAAGCTCATCAGAAAACTAGAGCCTCGCGAACACAAAGGCTTACGGATGCGAGATAAAATCAGATGTGATTGTAATTCAGGTTGAAATAACTCTTAGGTCATCATCATTACCTGTTATCCAGTGTGATACCACCTTTTCTATCATTCATGAATCCTTCCATCTACGGTCATTTGAAGGAACTAGGGCTTAATTCACAATGTGCTTTAAGATATCTATTTCTAACTTCATAACGTCAATAGCGTTGTGGGTTGAGATATCATAAGCAATTATCCTGACTGCATATGGATTGATAGCGTATAATATTTAGCGATGAGTATCGGTTCTCTCTGTATCAAATGATCATCGCATTTGAGTGTTGAGAACATGGATCTAGCAATGTAGACTAGCTTTTGTTTCACAGAGTTATGTATCAAAATTATATTTAGTGTAATGTTGTGGGTTGTAATGTCATTGGATAGATATTTTGCTTGTAATTTTAACTCCACGATGATATATTTATTTCGTACTGTGACCGGTACTCCTCTTAGTGCTTCATATTAAGTTCACATTTCCACAAAATAATTTCAGATCATATATATATATATATATATATATATATATATATATATATATATATATATATATATATATATATATATATATATATATATATATATATATATATATATATATATATATAAACTAACCGCGAAGAATGCAATTTATATCCTCTTCACCAGCAAAGTCATTAGATTATCCCAATCAAAAATCCTGAACATTCTAAATTGTCGTGGATTTGGAGCAATAATTTATGAATTACTGGCAAAACATATCGAAGATTGACATTAGAATGCTTATATCAATCTTTGATATATTAAAAGACAATCTTCTTAGGCGTACAAAAGGAAATTCGATACCTTAGACGTACAAAAGGAAATTCAATATGTTAAACGTACAAAAGGAAATTCGATATCTTAAAAAAATGACCTATTCCTTTAATAAGGATTTAAAATAAATTATTTTATTAGAAAAAAATTAAAAATAAGTTGATAGAGTTTAATTTTCAGTTTTGTGTATAAATATACTATATTGGAAAACATTCATTAATAAAAATTTAAACAGAAAGGAAATGATATTTTCCAATAATATCCTCAGTTTAAATATAATTTAAATTTTAAGTTACTTATAGAATATGAATACACAAATATATAAATATTTTTATACAATAATTGTCTATTACATTAAAACACTTATGTTTATGCATTGTATCAAGTTTATCATTCATTATACAGAGATATTCGTGTTGTGTGTAGTTTTAAAAATAATTCCTATAAAATTTTTATTTAACCTATTAGACATGTTTCTAAAATATCCAAAATTATTCACATCTGAAATATGTTTATGTAAATATTTTCAAGAATGGACAAAAAGTAACGTAATATATTTTTTAGTAATTGAATGAAACAGTTCATTTAAATACGTATTAAGTAGTTGAAGAGATTTTAAATTAACTCGAGTTATTTTTTTATTTAGGTAATGTCGTCGAAAACACTTAAATATTCAAACAATTTAAAAGATGCCACTTCAATTTTTCGAAAATACTAATTACTGTAATTGAATAATTCATAAATTAAGAAACTATTCAAATTTTAAGATTTTGACTAAAATTTCTTTTGGAAGTTGTATTTTCCTCAGATACAATAAAAACGATTATAGTAATTTTCATGCAAGAACTAATTTCTTTAATGCATACTCATAATAATTTTCACTTTAACTGTATCCACATTTAAAAGAGGTGCTGTGTATTCATAAAGAAATTAGGAAATAGAAAAGAAAATGACAAATTAAGAAATAAAGAAAATTTAGAATACGGAAAATTAATTAAGAAAAGCACTTGAATAAATAAGATTAATGAAATACAAGCTCAAGTCGACGTCTTCTAGAATATTTAATGAGTTTGACAAATTCAGTTTTGCTCTCTTCGGTGAAATAATAAGGTTGAAGTTGATTAAAATTAAAATAATTTTTTTCCTCTTAAATAAGCTTAATGAGTGATTTAAAGCAGCAATTAAGGCACCAGGATTAAAGACGTAGTAATTGGAGCAGCAAATTTATGCTGTATTTTTATTCTAGTATTTAATTTATAATGGACATCCATCAAAGTGCCTTTCATTTATGAACAACGGAAGAGTTTGCGGAACAGCTAATAAAAATAAAGCATTTCATATTTTATTATTTTAATTTCAACAAATCCATGTTGCAACATATGCATCGCACCTGAAATAGAATATTAATTTCCTATTTTTCTTCGTAATTCTAACAAATTTCTTCCTTTACAGCTAGTAGCACTCAAACGTCTAAAATACTGGCCGAAAATACTTCCTAATATCATCTTAGGTGGCTCCGAGTATCGAAATTTACACAGTGCAAAGTATCGCATTTGAGTAATATTTGTAGATATCTCTCCATATACCCTCACATGTCCATCCCTTTCATTCAATTGGAAACAAGATTCAGATCAGAAAACAAACTTCCAATCACAGATACGAATTTCACGAATTTCCATCACAGTCGCGTTGTTATTGGGCCCATGTGATGCATAAGATTTTGTGTCATGCAATAAACAATAGTATATCTATAGCTCTTCAGTTTTAAAAGTTTATATAAGAAATGAACCACTAAATCAGTCATACGCTGACACTTGATGATGACTAGCATCAAAATCAACTACAATTTGAGAAACTGTATTTTTATATCGCTCAAAAAATCTCTTCAATTGCCGGTAACCACGTTCTTTAGTGTCAATTTTCCGTACATTACTATTTGATATTTTGCTGAATAATTTATATTTACAATACACTTGTGTGTGTGTGTGTGTGTGTGCGCGCGTGTGTGTGTGTGTGTGTGTGTGTGTGTGTGTGTGTGTGTGTGTGTGTGTGTGTGTGTGTGTGTGTGTGTGTGTGTGTGTGTGTGTGTGTGTGTGTGTGTGTGTGTGTGTGTGTGTGTGTGTGTGTGTGTGTGTGTGTGTGTGTGTGTGTGTGTGTGTGTGTGTGTGTGTGTGTGTGTGTGTGTGTGTGTGTGTGTGTGTGTGTGTGTGTGTGTGTGTGTGTGTGTGTGTGTGTGTGTGTGGTGTGTGTGTGTGTGTGTCATCTTTCATACAATGATAACTCACTATCAAAATCGATTGAATATCAATAATTTGAACAAGACGACTCTGTCTACCAGCTTTGACAAATACTTTTTTTTAATAAAGGCACTCTCTACAACAGGAAATATCTAAAATTAAATAACTTCATTATCTGCCTATGCAATTACACCCATTTTTCTGCCATTCAATAGTAATTAACACTCAATATTTTTATGTATGTAGACCAAATCATTATAACGAAAAGCAAAAAACAAATGTTTGCTTTCATTATATTTTTAATTTCTAAAACATTTTTTAAAAACTGGAAATTATGTCTCTCATATAAATTCATAAGCCTCAGCATTTCAATTTAAAATATAGTTTAATCATATTGAGGTCACATATATTCACTTCAAAATAACTAGATTTCCATGATGATTTTCTTAGATTTCCAGCCTATGCATTATCTTAAGAATGCTCTCAAATTAAAGACGTAATTTCTTTCAGGAATTATTAGTAACATATTGTATGATGGATTTTCTTGATATATATATATATATATATATATATATATATATATATATATATATATATATATATATATATATATATATATATATATATATATATATATATATGATATCAAAAATATAATTACTATTGAGAAGCAATTGATAAATACATACAAATAGTAAAACAAAGAAAGTTAATTAAAAATGAAATAAAATCCATTTCAAACGGAGACCTTTCCAGTATCGAGAGTAATACATTCATAATATTTATTTCTATCTATAGCAAAGGATGGATTTGGGGAACGTAGAATACCGCTTTAGATTCACATTGTTTCTGACTAAAGTTATTGTGAAATACGTAAGATAAATTATTTCAAGCTATTTTACCGAAAATCTACAACACATCCTGAACAGCATTATTTCTCGTGAAAATAAGATAAATTCAGTATTTACTATGCACAGAAAGATGCATGATTTGTAGTTGTATAAGAACAATAAAAATATTTACCTAAAATATTGTTTACTTTTATCCTATGTATCTGCTGTAAATCTAATAATAAAAAGTATTCATTTAAAATCAAATAAAACAACTACAGCAACTTTGAGGAATCTCGTTTTTAAATTAAAATGTTTCCATATTACTTAGATAGGTTTAAAAAGCAATAAATTAAACTTAAAGCAATTAGAATTTAAAAATTTTTATTTTTCGTCGCATTGCAATAACAATATGAATTTCATTTTAGACATTTGAAGATTATTTTTTTTTAGAAAAATATATATATTTCTTATCCTTTTTGAAAGAAATTTGATATTATTATTTTAGATTGTTTTATGGATTTTACTACCAGTTACACACTAAAATTAATTTTCATGTTTTCAATCTTTGGTTTCAAAACAATTTGCAGTCTTAAACTATTTATCAAAAATAAATAAATAAATAAAATTTTAATTTAGTTTGTTTCGAGGAAATTTTGTAAACAAAAATGCAGTAATAATAATAAACTGATTATTTTTATTTTTGGTTGTGTCTCTTAACTTGATAAAATCAAGCAAAAAATATCATCAGCTTTATAAGACAGTTTAATTACTTTTTATAAATGCAATGTGTGTGTATATGCATATATATATATATATATATATATATATATATATATATATATATATATATATATATATATATATATATATATATATATATATATATATATATATATATATATATATATATATATATATATATATATATATATATATATATATATATATATATATATATATATATATATATATTTAACAATTTTTTTCCATTTTTAATTATATATTTTTGCATGTTTGTTTTTTATAAGACACTAACTCCTTATATAATTCATACAAAAGTTTACATCTTTTTATCTTAATAAATGCGTTCTTATAAAAAAATCTGCATTAGTAAATAATTGCTAAATCTGTTAACGAATTTACAAAGATAATCTCCCCTTTTTAACATTAGATTAGCAACAATATTATATTAAATATATGTATATCTCCTTAAAATGGTTGATTCCCATAAATAGAATCTTTAATTTGGCATAAACCTCAACTTATTTATTAAAAAAGTTTCCCAACTAAGCAATTCCATAACCAATAATAAAAACGTGTAAGTTTTTTTTTTTATAATTTACATTTTATTTACTTATTCTAAATTGAAAAATTTGAAAATTCATTTTAAATGTGGTATTTATCATATTGAGAAATATTTTCCATAATTAATATATTCTTCTTGGCTTGATTATTACACAGGCTTTAATAGAATGTTTAATTTCAGTTATATTAAGGATTATAAATACTTTTAAGGAAATCAAATTTCAATTCGATAAATAAACAGTTAGAATTTATTTAAATATTATTATTTGCAAATTTAAATACTTATACTTTAAAAATTTCATAGCTAAATTATTTTTAATTCAGTCCAAATTCTTCATTTTTTTACTTGTTTATACATGTCTAATATTTGAAATATTGAGAAAATATTTATACAATCTTCTAATCAAAATGAATTTAAATTTTTGCATTAAAACTTACTTGTTACATTTCTTAAAAAATTTCAAATTTTACTGACCACAGAAACAAACTCAAATTCACGTATTCCTTTTTTAAAATTTTGAAAGTGAATTTTTTCTTATGTCCTAACTGAAAAACTTTCAAATTAAAAAAACTCTACAAATTGTAGAATTCAATAATAAATTAATTATAATTCTTTATTTTAATCTCTTTCAAATGTGACAAATTTTTAAAAATATTTAAGTTGATTAAAAATCAATAATGAATTATATTTTAATAATTATAAGGAAATTCATGTATATACATTCATGCATAATTGCAATGAAATACAATTTCACACTTACACATTACTATTATTATCATTAAACTTTCTATAAACTAGATCATTTTTTCATTAGTTTGTTTCTTTTTGTCGATATATTAAAGCGTGTTACAAAATTAATCATTTGAAAACAATTTTCCCAGTCAATAACAAAAGCCAAAATCATTAACACAAGGTTGTTAATAATTATTTTTATAGGCTTCTTTATGTTTTTAATCTCATTCAATATTCTTCCAAACTCTTTTTTCTCTTCTATTGTAAGGCATTTATTTGACACTTTATTTTTTTCTGGTAAAATACTTTTTTTCAGTTTCCTTTCAATCATTTTCAAGAATTGGTTGCCATGGCAACCGATGTTTCTCAAAAAAAAATATCTTTTGAAGATTTGAGATAAAAGTACTGAATTTTAAATACGTATTCGATGGATTCTCTAAATAAACACGTGAATCTTCGATCACTATTAAAGAAAATAACGTGCTTGCTTATCAATACTTAAGTTGAAATTTCTGTTAAATACATTAATTTTAATCATTTACTTTTATTTCAAAAGTTCTTCATTTACTAGTGATACAATGGTTTTCTAATAACTAGGAAATATTAAAAAACAAATTTGTTTCATGTTAGTTAGTTGAAGTTTGATTGAATAATTTTTCCTCTCATTTATTTCTCACTTTTAAATTTGTTGAACAAAAATAAGGTATCAAAAACTTCATATGAAAATTGAAGTACATTTCAATTAAATGCAATAATCATTTAAAATAACTGAAATTCCGAAAAGTATTTGATTTCTTTATAAATCCTGATGGACTTTATATAAAATGTACTCGTAAAATTATTAGTCATGTAATATTTAATAATCGAGAATAATGTTTCACACTGGTAAATTACACTATATGGAAGTAAATAAATTCATATACGCTATCAAATACAATTTCTCTTTGACTTATCGAATGATTAAAACTGCAATCTTCCCAATGCAAGTTACAAATTTTATTAATTAAAACGTGATGAAATGTAAAAAAAATCAAGGCAGAAAAATATCATTCAAACATTGCATGAAAAAACAAGTGAATCATTTTTATAAGTACAGGTATCTTAAAAATGATAACACATGTATAAAATTGACTATATATTCGATCGATTAAGGGAAGACGCACTTCATATTGCAGTTTTTAGGTTTTTAACTGAAATCCAATCAGTCTGGTTGGATGATTTTTCAGGTTTATTCATTCATAAAATACTTGAATATATATAATTCATTTTTCTATAAAAAAGGCAACATAAAATTCAAAATACGCTATCTTAAAATAACATATTTTCTTAAATCGCTTAGGCTATTTACTGAAGTGGTGTAAAATTATTGAAGTTTAAGCAGAAAGAGAGGTTTATAAGTTGTTTTTACTCTATCGATTGTGTCCTTTTATAAACTAGAAAGACTTTTCTGTTAGGAAAAATTTGAATATATTTAATAAAGTTATGAGTTTTATGAAGAAAAAATGGGCACAGATGCCATATAATCCAGGATGCAAAATTCTGAATTTTTTTGGCGATGAAGAAATGTTGCCAAGATGACGGGTGCATTGTGACGTGCGCGATGATGTAAATACTAGGATTGTTAAAATAGGATTCTATGCATAATTCTTAAAGGTCTCCACATCTATGACGTAATAAAAACCAGTTTGCCAGACATATAAGAAAAACCTCCAAAAAAAACCCGCAAAACAAAATTTGGCGTTTTGGATTATACGGCATCTGTTCCAAAATATGGAAACAAATCAGCCGAAAAAGCAAACAATAGCAACTTACGGATAACATAAGTACATTTCACATTATTTTCGAAGAAGAAAATTTTAATTAAAACTATGATTAAAATTGTTAAATTAAATTAAATTATAATTAAAATTGTTAAATTAAATTAAAATTATAATTACAATTGTTAGATTAAATTAAAATTAAAATAATTTTAATTAAAAATTAAAATGATAATATTTTATGTATTTTTACCATGAAAACACTAATTATTACAAAATTTAACACCATACAGAGCTAAAAGATAACAATTACCATAAAAATTTATAAATAAGTTCTTAATTAAAGAGAAATGGTCTGTTTTTGTCTTCATGTATAAAGACAATCAGCTTTTTCAACAAACTTAAAATATATTAAAACTATTAACATTTTCTTGATAATCATTTTAATATTTTCTTACCTACTACGGTTTTATCCAAAATTAACTTTGCTCCAAAAACAATTGCAATTATTACACAATTTTTCTCATTACATTTAATGTAACCAATGCAGTACATTACCATATGTATTATTCATACCTATTTCTCATTTAATAAAAAGTTCTCTTTGCATCTAGATTAAAAAGATTACAATCTTAAGCGAAAGTTAAAATTAAATAATAATTACAAGATTTCATTCTTAAATGGTACTTTTAAATTTTCCAACGAATTATATAAATAGTTTTCATAATATATCATTAAATGATCTTAAAATTTTCAAAACCATATAATTGGATTATGTTGAACTAACTGCGAAATACAGAAGTAGAATATTAGTAATTTGAATAAAAGTTGCGTATCTTTCAGTTAATTTTGAAATTAATTTACGAAGGAAGATAACAGAATAAGTAACTATTTTATTTAGACGATGTGTGTGTGTACTTCACTTAATTAAGTATTTAAAGGTAATATTAGTATTTAAAGATGCAATTTCCAACGAAAGAAATTTTAGATTTATGTAGTTATGCCAAACTATGTATTGCTTAAAGGACGTGAAGTCGAAATAGCACAACCGCCTAGTTCAATATCTATATTTCTAAATCATTTGCTTTTATATGTGATATCTACAACATTTATCCTCTCCCATTATTAGGAATCCATTATGTCTAATGATACCTTTTCAATCTTTAAATTTCCATGACAATATTTTAAATGCCCCATACGATCTTTCCAAATGGGTCTCATGTTCAAAGCATTTTGTGTTCATATTATTTACTTTTATGGGTTTGTTTCCTCGATTATTTTGAAATTTTCAGCAATTTTAACAGAATAGAACTAGACTGTATGGGCATTTATTACGTAAGGAAACACAATAGAAGTATTTTATTCTAATACTCAAACTGCCATCATCATTATATTTATAACCAAAATTGGAAAACAGTGTTTTAGCACATCTTGCTTCTTCGATAATTTACTTAGAGCCGTGCAACAAAATCACTCATTAGAGAATTGTTTTGTTATCCAATAACATCTTCTAAGACCCTAGAAGTAGTGGATGGAAATCTCTTTTTCATAAGTAGCTCTGGATATTGAATGTTACTCAGCCCATTACAGAACTTTTTTTCTTTCCTTTTTTTCTTAAGGTGGTTCTATAGTGTTCCGATAAGCGATAGTTTTTAAGTATTTTTCTTTTTTCAATCATATTTGAGCTGGATTGTAACCATGACAACGAAAACGTTTTTCAAAAAAAATTTTGAAAAGTGGAGAACTTGTGTTGAATTTCAAACGAATTCTCT
This sequence comes from Latrodectus hesperus, assembly GCA_037975125.1. Lineage (NCBI taxonomy): Eukaryota > Metazoa > Arthropoda > Arachnida > Araneae > Theridiidae > Latrodectus > Latrodectus hesperus. Next base: position 35,974,250 of record CM075853.1, read on the forward strand.
TTGAAACATGAAAAATAAATTTGTTTTCAACAACTCTTAAAGATAAATATGATTTTTCTCACTCTAGGTGCGGAATTCTTTGCCAATAAAAATTTTATTTTCAAATATATCATGATTTAGTTTCCAAACAATAATTTAAAAGGTTCTCATATGTCACCTTTGTAAACTAACTGTACAAGTAATAAAATATAGTGTTCTGTATCGTATGCAAATGACATTTGATATTTAACTAGCAGTTTAATTGTGCCTAATTTGTAAAAATCTTAATTAAGCTAATTTTATGTAAAATTAACTTTAAATATCTATTTTATGTATAAACTTTTCTTTTATATGTGAATAGTTATAAAATTTATATAGATTCGAAACATTTTATATAGATACAGATGCCTTAATAAACTCGAGATAAAAAGATTCATTTCTGCTATATTTTTAACGCACATAACTTTGTATGTAAGACATTTATTATTAGATAAATCATTCAATTTATAAGCAATTTCAGTATTTAATTTTAAAAAAATGCTTGTGGAAAAAATTTCAAAAATTCGAATTTTTTAACTTTTAAAATTGCCTGGAAAAGCGTAAGTAGGTCTTTAATAAAAGCTGGAAGCTCTAGATATATTGGATATTATAAATCACAGTCTCATATTTTTTAATGCAAAAAAATAACATTCGTTTGAAAGTTCATATTATTTTAAAATAAAATAATAAAAAATAATAAACTGAATTATTTTACTAATTTTAGAAATAATTAATAAAATTTTAGAATAATAGTTTTATTTTTGACAAAATTTTGTTTAAATTTACCATTTTACCAAATTAATGATATTTGAATCAGTATAAAAAAGAATGTAACAAAGTAAAAACCATTTTCATTGTTAACAAAATATTTTAAATGACTTAAAAATACTTTATATTTAATCACATTTGAAGAAAAATATAAGTTAAGGTTTAGGTGAAGTAAAAAAATCTAATATTTTGAGAGAAAAGGGTAAGAATTATCATCAAACAATGAGAATTATAGTTGTTCGGGAATTGTTAAAAATTGCGTTTATAAGCAATGTACATGAAATAAAGGGACATTTTTATGATAAGAATATTTTATTTATTATTACACGAATATATGTATATATATAGCATTTATTAACAAAAATACTAGTATATGTTAATAAATATCATATGCAAACAAAAATGTTATTAAATTGGTAATAAATACAAGATAACAAAAATTAAGTATATTTGTGGTATATAATGAAAAGGAAAAGTGTTTGGGAAGTAGTGGGCTATAAATTATGCTTAAAGAGATCACGTTATATTAGAGAAAAAACGAAGGCTACTTAGAAGAAATATGTTTGATTAAAATTGAATGCACTTCTCTTATTAATGGAAAAATTAGTTTTAAAAATACTGTTGTAAATAGTACTATGTACTGCTGTAAATACTGCCGATAGATTCCATAAGATAAAAATTTTACAAAGTCATCTTTAACAAAAGATCTGGATCCTAAAGTGATAGGCCTTGGAATCGATAAAAAGAACGCCTCAAAAAGGAAAACTGGCCTTTTGGAATTTATCTTCAAGGGCAAATGGGCAAAAAAGATTAAGTTTATATATATATATATATATATATATATATATATATATATATATATATATATATATATATATATATATATATATATATATATATATATATATGTTTGCCGATATATATATATATATCGGCAAACAGAAGAGACAGCAACGAACAATAAGTGATATACATTTCGAAATTATACCCATAATACCGAGCGAGAACAGAGTACAGTAAGCAGGCTGTAAGACCAACGTAGACAGAGATACATGAAGCAATAAGTCTAGGCAAAGAATCAATGAGAGTGCGGATAGCGTCCTAAGTAAATGCTCTCCATTCTCTGTCAATTATTTTCCAAAGTACGTCTTTTGAAAGAGGCTGTGAAGGGTCTGCAAAAGGCATTCAATAATATCCCTAACGTGTTCAATTGGCGAGAGATCTGGCAATCATGGTAGCCAGGGAAGCATTCGTACACCTTGCAGGGCATGTTGGCTGATGCGAGAAATATGCTGTCGGTCGTTATCTAACTGATAAAGGGCATGGAACCCCCTTGAAGGTAAAGGAGTGTCACCGGCCACAGCACATCATCCACGTGACGTTGGACTATCATAGCGTCATAAATACAAAATAGAGGTGACCTAGAATCATACGCAATGAGGCCTCAAACCAAGATGCCTCATTATGTCGTGGTAAGGTATTTCACAATTGCTGTAGGATTGGACATGTCTTCACGTCGACTCCACACTCATACGCGGTGACTCTCACAGGAGAAACAAGCGTGATTGATCTGATAAGACTATCTTGTGCCACTCTGTCAATCACATCGTTCTAATCTGATACCATTCCAGACATTTGGGTCTGTAATGTGGGGTCAAGGGCAGCCATGAGCGCAGACCACTAGCAACCAATCAACGGTTAAGCTCGATATGAGAGCATCCAAGGTGCTTTGCACATGTTGCAAATTTCGGTAGACCTGTTTACGGGGCCGCCACAGCCTCAAGTCGGGCACGTCGATCCACGCATGCTGACGTCACTCTGAATGCACCGGCACCCCGGAAAAAATCCACAGTTCCTTGTTTAAGCCCTCTTTGCCCTTGCTGGTTCACTGTGGACTCGTTTAGATATCTGCCAGCTGCGATTTGTTTTCGGCCTTCTCAGCCCGAAAACATGCCCCTCGAAAAACTCCTCTGTTTGCTGGAATTGACTCCGTCGATGACGGCCTGGTATTCTTTTTAATTTTGCGACAACACTCAGGCTCATTTGCGACAAAAAGAAACTTTCAATGATTATTCTCCAAGCATAAATAACGGAGCGAATGTTGTCCACTCTGCCGTTTCCTTCACTTATATCTTATCCTACATGAGGAGGAGAGCAGCGCATTACACATCATTTACATAACTAGGTAAGGTGCATCCAAGAAATTTGCATCATTTTCCAGCCACACTCCTTTTTGGTGTCACGATCTCAATTATCGCTTAAGTTTTTCTTAAGTTTTTTTTTTTTTTTTTTTTTAAGTTTGAAATTTATTTCAGTTTGAAGAACCTGGTCGTATTAGTTTTTATATGCCAAACTGGACTACTAGATGTCAATTCAAGCCATATTTTATAAAAAAAAAATACTAGTTTCTCTCAAGATATTATGTTGAAAAAATGTCTCTTTAATCAGTCACGAAAGGAAGATTTAGCAAGTTCGGTGAGTTACATTTTATTCAATATTTAAAATTTGACTCAATTTTCATCAGGCTGACTTATAAATTCTGAATTAGTTAAATAAGATAAAAAAATAAAATTGAAATTTTAAATTCAAATTAATATAAACATTCAGGAAAGTAAACACTGACTTTTAACAGTAATTTTTAAAATAGAATTATATCTTAACAATTGAATAATTTCTTTGAATGGACTATATTTGTAAATAAAATCTATAAAATATTTATAACAAAAAACAACAAAATTTAAAATGTTTTATAATAAATAATAGTCTGATGGCATTGATTTTTTTTTTTTTTTTTTTGTCACAAAATAGTAAATTTCCAAAAACATTGTAATATGCAAAATAATTTTTAAACAAAGTATCCGATGAGTTTTTTTATTATTTAGTGAATACGAAGGGTAAAATATATATATATAGATAGATAGATAGAGATAGTCTCGTACAGATTTTGAAGGCACTGTTTTAATCAATCACCTTCTGTCAAGAAAATGTGGTCCACTTAAGCAAGAATTGGGTCAATTTGACAAGGTAAGACAAAATAAGGGAAATAAAGCTTCTTTTTAATTTGAATGAAATTCTTTTTCATTCAAATAAAAAAGCTTCTTTTTTATTTGATGATTCATTTTATTTATCTCAAAATACACAATTTCTTTTCAGAAACTGCAATAAATCATAAAAGTCAGCAAGAAAGCCTACTTGAAAAATGCTATTCGCTAATAATAACTAAAATCCGCCTTTTTGAAGCAGAAATACTCAATCATAAAAACTGTTTTTATCAGCCTTCTTAAAAAACAGGTAAATGTATAGGTTTATTCCAGGAGATACAATAATGAACTTTAATAATCTGTGTATTCCGATCAAATGATTCTTATTTAAAGGAATTTATATCTCGCTCTATTACATTTAGTACCATTAAACTAAACTAAATTCCGTGGTGTAACAGCCCATGCCAAGGCCTACAGGGCTCATAACTGCTGTCTAGTATCATTCTGTGTCTAATAGTGTAAGGTTAACTAAAAGTCTTACAGTGTAAAGTCAACAAAATGTCTTAAAAAGACAAACGAATACTAATGAGGTAAATACAAATAATATAAATTTTAAAGTAAATGTGTGTAAAAGAAATATTTATTAATTAAAAAATTTCTTGATTTTAGGAAGTCAGAAAAATAGTATATCATGATATGGATAGTTTCTTTAATTCCTTAAAAATATTTTTCTTTTCCTAAATAGTTTTAGCAATCAACAAGTTTTAACAATCGTGTGAAAATTTCAAAATCAGATCCACAATTGCAAATATAACTGCAATGAAACTGAAACAAATAATCTTGAAAATCACTATGTCCAGTTAAAAATTGAACCAAATTTAAAGTCTGTATTATCTGTTAAGCTTAATAAAGCTGTGAATTATAACTTAGCTCTATAAGCTAAGTTATAATTCACAGCTTTATAAGGTGTTAAGTACCTTATAAAGCTGTTACATTTATAAGGTACTTAAATACCTTATAAATGTAGTATACTCTTGAAAAACACTTTGATATATTTGGTTTTTGAAGAAATGATGAATTCTTTTTCTCAGTTATGGATAAGATAATTTCAGTGTAGACGTCTAAAATATAAAGGAGGCATTGCACAAGGAAATTTCGCACTTAAATGACTCTAGTATCTTTGACTAGAAAAAACAAATTTTTTCTTTATATTTATACCAGATGTCTATGGTTAAAAGAAAAATCAATTGCTGTACTATTTTCTGCTCAATTTAGCCGAATAATTCGCGCATAATTAACAGCTGTTAATATTTTGTAGATACTACAAGAAATCAAAGAAATCACTATATATTAGAATACTTCTCAAACGAATCTTATTTGCATTCTTCATTGCAATATTAATACCGAAAAACCTAACTTGAAAACTGAATAATTCTGAATTGTTAGATTTTAATCCCAACATTTTTCTTAAATTTAATTAATAAGTGATCAATCTTCCAATATTTTTGATTCTATAAGTATAATATGCATCGTATTGGTTTTTGTTTATGTTTTATTATGAAATCAAAAAATTTAAAGCTCTTCTCAATGGGGAACTACTACAATCAAATTTTGCCATGCAAGAAATTATCATGTATTTATACTCCGAAAAAACATTTTTCATGTTAGTCAAGATTAAAATTTCAATATCTGTAGTAAAACATTAAGAAAGAATGTATAGTAACATCTATAGTACATCATTATTTACACAAGGCTTAAATATAAAATATTGATGAAGTTCTTCATAAAATTCTACGAACTGATTAAATTTATAAAACTAGGCCAATAAGGAGCATGAACCCAATGAAGTAAGGATCATTTTGTAAAAACGACAATGTAACTATAAAACTTTGATATAAAAACAAATAAAAATATTTTAAATAATTCTGCTTAGATTAAGCGATAAATTAAAAAAAAACATAAATATATATTCTACAGAAATTTTAGAACCAAGAATTATTAGAACGAAGTTCTGTAGAAAACATTGCACAGCATTAACATGCTTAGATTCTAATATTAGATTTTTTATGCTTAACTAAAACATAAATTATTAAACTAAACCAGTTGCTTATAGTTAAGATATATTTATTGTTATTTTAAATATATACCAGTGAAAAAGTCAGTAATTTAATATCATTGAAAAACACGTTCTTAGAAAATGCTTTTTTTTTTAATTTGGAAAAGACAAAAATTACTTCAATACTCTTACAATATTTATGTGTTTTAATTATAATGTGTGTATATATATATATATATATATATATATATATATATATATATATATATATATATATATATATATATATATATATATATATATATATATATATATATATATATATATATATATATATATATATATATATATATATATATATATATATTTGGTAAATGGCTATAGTGATAGATATCTATAGTGTTTGATCAATATAAAATATTGATCGAACAGTTTCAGATTTATGTTCATTCGCTTAGCCAACAGTATAGAGAGCTTGGCTTGTCCAAGTGTCATTAGAAACAACAACAAACTTATGTTTATTGGAAAGGAGGTATTTTGCTCTAAAAAATATTTTCACAATTTTTTGCTCTGTCCATTCAGTTACATAAGTCAAAAAAGAAAAACTTCAGTATATTTTGCAGTTTTTCTTTGATAAAAGATAAAATGAAAGCTAGATTGCTGAAACAGGAGATGGTGTATACAATCTCTATGCAGTAACAGCAAATTATGTGTTATTTCGGTTTTGTCGATTCCGTTCAGGATTTTTAATGTTAAAGATGCACTTCATACTGATAATAATTTATGTCTTTCAAAATATCGATAAAATCTCAGAAATTATTAAAGTTTACCGGCGTATTATCAGTCACAGCATCACACAAGAGCTAAAGGTTAGCCATAAAACATCTGCATTTTAAAGCATTTGCAAAGCAAATCCGAAACATGTTGAATAAAGTCTTGAAAATTTCGTAAAAATCCATGAATTATTTTTTCTCCAACCTAATATATGTTTGTATTTTTTACAGCTAGAATATATTGATAATAAAATCAGTTCATTCTAATTTTGGAATGCGATGTAATATCGAAATATTAATAATTTATTAATTTAATTGTAATTGCTTATAAAAATGGTAAAAATTATGAATGTTATAAAAAGAATTTATAATTTTTATGACATTCGTTGTTTTGATATCATGAGCTATTTTAAAATCTACTTTTCCTGAATTTAAATTAATAAGAATTCTTATCGAAAACTTATTTTTATTACAATTTTAACCAAATGAAATGGAATAATTATTTTGTCAAATGTTCCGAACATTTTTTACGTTAGTTATTTATAAGCAATTTTTAAAAACGGAAGCGTTTGAACATAAATTGAATTAAATACAATTACATTTTAAGAAATAAATGCATTAATTCATTCCCATTCACCAAAATAAATTTCAAAGTCAAAAATGTTTTTTATAATAAATAGATTTTAAATTAAGGAGCTTCCACATTTTTATAATGTTTTTATATTGGATTCAGAAAGCTAAGAGTGATCTGTCTTTAAAAGTCAAATCAACTGATTAAGATTGCCTTCATGATTGTAGAAAATCCACTTTGTGTTTTACTCAACTCTTCATCTTTCAATTTCATTTCACAGTGCTTTTTGTTTTTCCTTTAAAGTAAAAAATTCAATTAAAATAAATTTCCACAAATAACTTTAATTTTACTATTCAAATGTAGTAAAGAAAAACATTTAAATTATATATGAAAAATAATTTTGCTTGAAATTATTATGCTATTATTATAAAATGATTATTTATAAACACACTTTCACTCAAAAAATTTTATTTTCTGAAATTTGTACTTTTATTGAAAACAAATTGACAACAATTAACTTTAATATACATCTAAAATCTAATCAATAGATTAATGTCATGCAAGTAATTATCAAATGAAAATTTTAAAATTATATGTAATTTCTGTGCCAAAAAAGTAAATGCACTCAGAAAAAAATGATCGGAAGTAAGAAAATTTGATTCAAATACGTTCAAAGACATTTTGGGGTTGGTCTCAAGTGAATCTTAATTTTTAAATTCTTCATTGGTTTGATTTTGTTTGCTTATTGTTAATTTTTTTTATAATTCACTTTAAAGACGACTTTTTGATATTACAAGAAAAAATTACTTTGTTGTTTTTTGGGTAACTTGATAAATTGTTTCGTTTGCAATAAACAAAGAAAAAAGAAATGAAAATGGAAGCTTTGTTATTATTTTCTCACTTACTTTATTTGACTTTTGATGAAATTATGTGGTTTACAATAAAATAAGATTAGAAAATTTCAGAAAAATATTATTTTTTAATAATATATTATAAATTATAAAAATATTCAATAGTATAAGATATTTTTCAGAACTTTCCAAAACCAGAAAGTAACAATTACTTCGTATTGAGATCTTCACAAAAATTGATGAGTTTAAATTGTTTTTAAATTTGTCTGAATACATTTAAAAAAGCTTTAAAACAAGATTAATTAAAAATATTCCTCCTTATGTAACAAACTAAATCTCAAAGATATATTATTTGTGTTTGTCAAAAAAAAATAAAGCACTTGAATAATTATTGCAAATTTATTTATAAACTATAACACAATTTAGAAAAATTAAATTTATATCAATTATGGAGAACAAATTCATGCTTTAATATACCAATTTTGCACTTTTTCTGACCCCATACAGTTTTAATATAGCCTCATTGTATGAAAAAATCATAACAAAGTAAGAGTCTATTTAAAAATAGAATATATTAAAGTAGTAAAATATTCTACAGTACTATTTAATTTAGTGAATTTAAAGAATTGTCTAATTGTTTTATAATAAAAATTTACTAATATAAAACTTAAAATTGAAAATACATTTAAAAAATCCGCAAATGATGTTTAAACATCTGTGGTATATAAAACAATTATATTGAGTCTTCGATAAAAATATTTTAACGTTACATAAGAAATACTAACAACTGGCTATAATAACATCCGAAGATTTTTATTCATTGATCAATATATTCTTTAAAAAAATATTTAATGACATTAATTAAAACAGATGGGTACTTTCCCGTTATTTTCTGGAAATAAAATAAAACTTTTTTTTTTCTAAAATAGAATTTCGGGAATTAAAAAAAATATTATTTGTTAAATCTTTTGTTAAATAATATAGCTTGATTATAAATTTTTATTTTACATTATAAGTGTTAAAAAATCTTTTTAACACATTTTTAATATTTTTATTATTGTTTATTTTACTTCAATAATCCATGTTTATTTGTATCTTAGTTCATTCAACCTTGATAATAATTATTAACTATATTGTATATCTTACAGCATATTTTTCATAAAGTTAAGAACAAAAATTTCACAGTTAGATTAATTAATGTATATTTAAAAATAGCAAATATAAAGGAATATTTAAATTTTTGCAACAAAATCAATTCCAAAATTTAATAAAATGATGAATGTTATTTGTTCCAAAGATGTTCAAAAGATTAAAATATATTAAAGAAAATGTTTAAATGTAAATTAATATGGAAAAATAATGCTTCTCTAAAGTAATTTAATTAAATTGTTTTCATTGCCTCAAGATACCTAAGTACCATTAAGTAATTACAGTAATACTTCTTACTGAAACTAAACACTTTTGAGGGATACAAGTTTTTTGGCCTTTTGTTTGAACCAAATTGCTTTAAGTATAATGCTTTAATCTTAAATGGAGAAATATGTTTCCTAACTTTAATTATAAGAAATTCTATTACAAAAGTAAAATCGTTTTTCAAATCGAGTTGAATTATAAATCTAAACATTGTAAGAACTTTTAAAATAAATTAAATACATTTGAAGATTAATTTAAGGAGGAAAACTTTCAGATACATTAAATTATTCCTGATTATACACTCACCTTGAAAGAAATTAAAAACAAAAGAAAATCTTCTGCTTTTATAATTGTCTTAAATTTTATATACTGAATTTCATAAGTAAAATTAATATTAAATATAGTAACTATTTTTATTTAATTGTTTTGAAGTGTGCATGTGATGGAATCAGGCTCTAAATCTTAAATACACTTCTTAAACATAAGGCTAATGAATCTAAAATGTCAAATATTTAAAATTAAATCTTGTAAATGTTTTATATTTGAACAATGAAATTATAGCAAACAAATGAATCCATTTAATTTCCTTGTTTAAATTAAAATATTTTCCAGAATTTATTGATATGTGTTTATTAAACACTTCTTAGTTTATTTTATTTTAATTATTTAATTTAGTTATTTATATTAAGCTTATTGGTTGCTTAGTAAATAAAGTGATTTTCTTAGTTTTAAACTTTTTTTCTAAAAACAAATCCTCACTTATTTCCTTAATATTTATCTCTTTATCATTTATGTTATTATTATAAACTAAATAAATTATTGATTCATTGAAAATTTCTGTATCCACAAAATTAGTTATCTATATTAACTATTTCCTCGATGAAGAATAATGGGAAATACTTATAAAAGAATATAAATTTTAAAATAAGATTAATTAGTTTAAGCAAATATCTTGTAGAATAATTAATATAAATAAACAGATTTATTAATAATAAATTTTTGCGCTTTTTGTCGTCTAAATAAATATTTATGTTTGTACATAGATCAATGAATTCCTCATTAAATATTCATTTCATTTTTATATAAAACAATATGACTGATACACACAAAAACAGAAGGTTAGTAATGAATAAATAATGTATACAAATTAATTAGAAATCACCTTTACTATATATAGTATAAGCTAAAATGTAATTTAAAACACAAAATAAAATAATATATTATACAGGTAAAACAAAAGAATTAATTTTGTTCTGATAGAAATAGAAACTAAATAAGACTCATTATTTTTAAGCATGAATATTCAAAAATTTTGTCGATTAATTAAAAGTAATGGAAACACAAATAACATTATATTTATATGCAAACATGTATTATGTTTAAGCAATTTATACTGCACATAAATAAAACAATATTATTCTGTGTAAACATTAATTAACTTCCATCATCGTGGCCAATATGTCAAATATTATTTCAAAATTACTTATCTAAAATAAAATCGAGCTTTCGTTTAAGAAACAATATTGCTCAACTAGATAAAGATCGTTATATTATATTATTTTAGTTGTAAGATTTCAATATGCATAAAAAAATTTCTATTCATATTTTACAAATTTATTTTACAGTTGGGATTTTTAAATACGCTTATCAAGACGGCCTGCTATTTATTTTTATGCATCCTGAAACATAGAATTAATTTATTAATACTACATCATACACAAAATTAGTTTTCATAGGAATATAAAATACGAGATTATTTAAAAACTTAGTTTTTAGAAATATATCAACCGAATGAGCATCATCCTTAGATGAAGCTCAGGACTCCACTCTTTTCACATCAAATCTTTGGGATCTACATACTTTATGTCCAAATCCACCTTCAGTCATTCACACACGGTCAGTGTAACACATATCACTTACTCAAGGGAATGCAGTCTTATGAAGTGTAGTTAGAATTGCTTTGCTTGAGATTTTCTTGTTGCTAAAATAAATTGTCTTTGTTTCTGAGTAGCGCTTTTTGTTTCTCTCCAAGAGTTCTTATAGGATGTACTGGCTATCGCGAGATGCTTATAGGATACATGCTGTGGTCATCATATTCCTTTTTGAAAATCAAACTCAAAACTTTTTTTCAAACGACCTTCCTTGCAACATCTCTCAACAAATTTCTAATTATCAACAACTAAATTTCTCTATATTTATCTCAGTTCCAATTTTTTGATAATATTCCAAATCATAGATATTCTTGTAAATAAAGCTGTCAAGAAACTTTCAAATCCAGTTTATGAATTAAAAATTGTACAATTAATTTTCAGTACTGAGACAATAAATTTTTGAAAAATCTTAATATTGTAATATATATCTTTCCAGTAGCTTTTATTGTAAGGATTTATTTGAAAATGAATATGTTTTTCTGTTTCTGATTGTACTTGAAATCATGGATGTTTTATACGATATTTATTACTGGCATCAGCATTAGGAAAAATGTATTGAAAATAATAGACTTCTCTAATTTTTACAGTGTAATATAATAAAAATTTCAATTAGTGAATTTCACCACAAACTATTTCATGTTACTGTTATGCTATATTTGCAGATATTTAAATTAAGTTTTATAAAATTATAATACTAACATTAATAAAATTAAGAGACGTTTATAAATTTAAATCTATTACTTCTTTAATCATTATTTTTGATGTTTAGTATCGAAAAACATTTCCCGCAAAATGAAAGATGTTTCATGTTATGGTAACGAAACTTTCCTTTCTTTGATCAAATATAGTTAATAAAAAAGAAATTCTAGAAAATCATTAAAATTTTTAACTGTGGTAAAAGAATTGTTCTTTTATATTTTTTATTCATATCTTCAATCATTTTTATAAGAAATTGCATGCAATCATCATTAATAAGCTTGCGTTTTGGCAACATTAGATACATTTACTATAACGGTAAGATAATAAAAACTAGTAAGGTAAATAGTTAGGCATTCAAATCAAAAAGTGACATAAAAATTTCTATATTTTGTATTTTATTTCCAGCAAATATTTAAAAGAAGAAATATTAAAAGAAGCTAAGTAAATATTATGATTTCTAAATTGAAAAACTTATCACTAACATAATAATTTATTTCAAGAAAAGAATAAAATGTCTTCAGCAGGTGGGTTACTTCAGTCACAGAAAAATAAAAAAATAATACAATTTAGAGGAAATATTATCAAATTCACTTTTTTAACAAACAAAAACCAATAAATACCTGATTTTACAAAAACTAAAATAAATTTTAAGACAAAAAAATAAAGTAAAAAATGTAATTTCATCAATGAAATAAAATATAAAATTATAATCCAAAAAAGTACCAATAAGAAAATTTAAAGTTATAATTTACATAATGTAAATGAGTTACTCTTTAATAAATCCTTTAAAACAATAACACACAGCTTATTATTTATAAACTTTTCATAATGATCCATTTAGATAATAGTTGCTCTAAACTTTACATATATTAATCAAAACAAAATTGTATTATTAGAATAGATCTTAAAATTTCTTAGGAAAATTGCACAAATTGTTTTTCATTTGCTCATAAAATAACATCCTATTTAAATAAATTCTTTCATTGTTTCTTGAAAATATGTTTTAATATTTTGCTGTAAAAATGTGTTTGCTCATTTTTCTCTCGAAAACACTAAAACTCATCTGAATAAAAGAAGAATCTTCATGGAAGAAAATCTAGTGAGGAAATATCTAACTTGAAAACAATTTCTGCTTTTATTTTATGCTTAATAAAAGGGATAGTTCGATGCATTCAACTGATTTTCTCATAGAGAATTTATTATCTTTCGGTGATCTTTTTCTAACCCTTTATGGGCTTACTGTAAACACTGATGGCCATAATAAGTTACTTCATTAACATTTGGTGAAAAGTTTCTTTTGTAACTCACATAGTAATTGCATTGCATTAAAGACTAATGAAGAGCCGCTGTGAAAAGAGAAATCAACATTATTGTAGTTACATAAATAAATTTTATCTTTAAATCGAGCATATATTATCTTTCTTTATTTCTTTATTGTTTCGTCAATAATCATGAACAAAATTGTTTCTTTGTTCCATAATGTATTATTAAAATCATAGTTCTAAATAAATGTATTAATTTTTTTGGACATTTTTCGTTAGTTTGCAAAGATTGCTTACCCTAGTTATCTATCAGTTTATCTACTTTACCAAGTATGTTTACTCAATTCTATTGCCAATCACTAAAGTTTAATTCATGCGTCATTAAAGTTATTTTTAAGTAAAGTCACTAAAGCAGTCAATTCCAAAAATGAGAATTAAGTAATAAATAAATATGTTATAGTGTTTTTAATGTTCCAGTAAGATTAAGCGCCTGCAACAAACACGAGTGTCTTTTAGAATAATATTTATTCTAAACTTTTTAGTTTTTTTATTAAATACATATTTATTCTACAACCGATGATGTCAAGTGAACAAATTGTGGGCTCATTCAACATTTCATTGTTAATTTACTTTATTTTAAATTTTATTTTTAGAGAAAAATAACAATTTTTTTCTTCATCACAATACATTTATAAAATTTTTTTAATAATTTATTTTATTTTTATTTAAATAAAAGCACAACATTTTTCTGTTTTAAAATAAATTTGTAATTAGGTAAATGTAATCACATTTAAAATCGAGCAAAAACTATTTTATAAATATTTCATATGTAATTGAGTTATAAATAACGCATAAGTTAATTTCGAAAAAGATATACACATTTTTTCTATAAATACATTATATTTATTTCAAAATATGCATCACAATTTTCCAACATATTCCATTAAATGTAATTCGTAATAAAGAGTACCATATATAAATTGCTTTTCCATATTTTTACAATGCATTATTATTTCAAGATATCTTTTATAAATGAAATATTTATAAACGTTTAAACAAATATTAGATTGTAAATATAATTCTGCACAAAACTTTGCAACTACAGCACATTAAATTCCTCCACTATTTTTACGTAAAAAAAGTCACTATTTATATACTTTACTTACCTAAATATTTATAATGCTTGATTGCCTATAATAGTAATAATATATATGTAAAGATCATGCACACTAATTTTTCTCTTCAATACTCCTAGTTTTTTTTAATATTTTAATGTTTTCAATTATTTTCAAATTAATCCCTGAAAATAAGATCTCTAATGTTATTTTCAAATATTTTCATTGCATTATTTTTATAGAAAAAATATTTTAATTTAAAAGATAGTTTCTGTATATTTTAAAATGTTATGCAAGCAAAATAGTTATGAATACTCAGTATAATCTATTTATTCTTCTGGCATATGTGAAACGAAGTTTTAATGTATACAAATCTGAATAATTTAAAATTTTTTAAGTCATTACTCTGTGCTTATTTAAGAAAATAATACTTTATTTCATTCACTTATTTTTCAATCTTTGTATTTACTGAAATAGAAATTTCAGTTTAAAGTAAATAAAAAATTCATATCCAAATCAACTTATATATTTTTGAGCCAAAAATAAAAATATTTAGACATTAAGACAAAATTATATATCAGCAGTTAATTATTTAAATAAGCATATTATTAATATTTTTATTTGTTCTCACAAGTATTTTCGTTCGTTTATATATAATTGTTCATGGAATATATTTTCATTATTATAATTTCTCTGCAATGGATCTTGGCTCTAAACCCTAAAAAATATATGAATATTCGGAAGTGTTAGAAATATTTAAGTGTTTTTCATATTTTTTTTAAATTTCCATTCAGATAATTTTAGGCTTAGCATCCAACATCGCTAGTATCATATAAATACAAAGATAATATTTTACATTTCTAAATATTCTTGGGCACACTATTTATCAGATTTAGGAAAATAACTCTGTCAAAACTTAAGTAGTTTTTCATAATATATATAAAACTGTACATTTCGAAATAATTTTTTTCTCCCTACAAACATTTGTAGAAAAATACTTCATTAAAATTTCATTCAAAAATATTTTTAAATAAGATTTTTTTAATTAGTTTTCAGTTTTTAAGTAAGATTAATATCTTTTGATAAATTAACTTAGAAATAAAATCAAATACATAACAAAATTCATATTTTTTTGCTCTGCTTTTTGGGAAAATTTATTATTTAATTAAAACTCTCCAAGTGCCGACCGATGTTCGAGAGGTTAGCGTCCCTAACTTCGAGCAGTAGGTCCTGGGTTCGAATCCTAGTTCGGGCATGGATGCTTCTTTCTCTCTTTATGTTTGTCTTTCTTTATCACTTCCCTTTCGGGGCGAAAATGGCACACCCATTGGTTGCTCCACTGTATGAGGTGCCATCACCTCGCCCGCCATAAAGCTAAATAAGGCAAAGGCCTAAGGGCAGCTGGGCATTAGAAAAAATAACCAAGTTTAATTCACAAAATAACATCAGCATTTCATCCTGAAAATAATTAAGAAAATAGCCATTAACTAGGATCATGTTTGCATAATAATGCCTTTTTTGTGAATAATGCATTGAATCAAGGCAAAAGTGTAAACATTTAAGTAAATAAAAATGCAATAAAAATTTAATCAATAAATTGATTATTTCATTCTTTGCATAATGTTATGACTCACTACTTTGTGACACGTTTTCAGAAACAACATGGTGAAATTTTTAGTCTACGTTTACCTTTATTTTCACGGTTTATATTGTTATTTTATACAAATTTATATAAATCACTTCTATAATTTATCTACAATTTGATGGTATTTTATTTGTACATTCACATTATTCCGGATGCATCTTGTACCTCTTTTCATTTCAAAGCACAGTTGCTCCCTGACACCAGATAGCAAACATGTAGCAAATATTTCACAATATTTCTTTCTCAACATTAAAACTACCTAAGTATTATTCGTCTTTGAAAACTTATTACCAATTTAAAATAACGAGAGCTATCGAAATCACTGCAGTGGTTAGATTAAAAATCTAATTAATTTTGAACTATGCTTAGCCATTATAAGCATGCCAAAAGCAGTATGAGATAACTTAGGACAACAAATGAAATTTATTAGGTTAATTTCCCATGTTTAAACCACCAAAATCCTATGAATTGTTGGTTTTCCTGCTGATTGTCAGACAATTCTTCATTCTTAAAATGGATAATTAGAGCTCTTAACATTAAGAAAAAGTGTGTTGGATCATCAATCTCATTTAAATGCCTCCTCTTATTATTATCCTCTAGAATATTCAAATCTTAAAAACATTACGTAGAGGTGTTGATGCTTAAAAATTTGACAAATTACATTAATCTTATTTATTCCTACTATAATATATATCGTTATTTCATGCGGGTATCTTCAAATTTTTGTACATACAATCACGTTCAAAACATCTAAAGTTTTTTTTCTAAAGGTACTTTAGATCCTGTTTTGGTAGGTGACAGTTTCCTTATTTCTTCTGCCAAATCAAATTTGAAATGTAAAGTCACTATAGCAACAAAAGGTTTCTCCGCAAAAGGCTTTTTATAAAAAAAAAGGAAGTCAGAGATGAATTTTAAATGGTTTTCAGAAGTAATATAAACAGGTGAATCTTGTAAAGAAAGTACATTTTTCGCCATTCAAAATGAAATCATGATTTTGGTTTCGAAAAACTTTGTGGCTTTAATATCGAAATAAATCACAATTAATATAAAGCAAAACTTAAGAATAAAAAGAATGGAAAGCTTAAGTGACCACCTGAATAATAGAATATTTGATTGATTTCAAACTAAGGCAGAATGATCTGTATGAATTATGAATTTAGCAATGAACACCATAGTGAAATTCATCTATTGCAGCTATTGTAGCTATAACACATTCCATTTCAGAGGCAGAATAAGTTTTCCATAATATCTAAGTTTACGTGAATGATAATACATTGTATGAAAATTTTAATCAGTGTGTTTTTCTATACGAATAGCCTTTACAACTTCTTCAGATTCATCAACAAAAATATGACATGGGTAGTTTGGGTTGTATAAGGTTAAGATGAACTTTGAAATTAAAAGATTTTTTTAAATATTTGAAAGGAGTTTTGACATCCATTGGATCAATTTTAAACTGAACATACCTTTTTGAGTAATTCATAAAGCGAAGTTTCAATTTTCTCATAATTTGTTATAAATTTCTTGTATAAATTTAAGAAATCAAAGAATATTTGCAGTTTCTTTTACAGTGTGAACTAAGAAGATTTAATTTTTTAATAACTTCAATATAATCATTATTCATTATGCCACGAAATAAAATGAATTTTTTTTCTAAGCAACGGCGGGCATTTGGGTGTCATCCCTTTGCCACAACAAGGCCGGAAACCGCTACTCATTTGTCGTTACCCAGCGGGCACCTGAGAACAAAGTCACGGAGGCGAGTAGCAATACCCGAGCCATACCACCACAAACCCGTTTATAGGGTGGGCCACATTCATACATCAGCACAGAAGAAAGGGCAGAGAAACACAAAGAAAAGGCAACATCTATGCCCGAACGGGGATACGAACCCGGGACCCACAGTTCAGGAATCAGAAATGCCAACCACTCAGCCATCAGTCAGCATTTAAAATGAATTGTAGGTTATGAAATAAGATACGATTTAAAATGTATTTCTAATGCAAGTTCATGCTTAATAAATAACTTGAATAGTAATTTTTCATATAATCATTCTGTAATGTTTTTTTAACTCGCATACAGTGCATGTTTTAAACTAGGTACACAAAATTAACAAAAAATAAAATAATTCATTTGCCTCTTTGAGAGGAAATTGACTAATTCATTTTCGTTTTATTTAATAGGTAATACTCGATAATTATTTTAAAGTTTAAACTGTTACGATTTGTATTCATTTCATACATACTTGTATTCTTTTAGTATTTTATTTAATATATAACAAGGAATTGTTAATTGGCTCTTTCAGTCGTTAATTTTTAATGAAACCGAATCAACAATTACAATTAGTTGCAAGTATAAACTTTTTTTTGAATTTTAAACATTATGTGTATAGTGAAGGTCGATTATACACGCTTTATTTTCCTCAGTTTAAACTATAATTGCACTTTTAACATCATTAACATAAGATTAATTTTAAAGATAGTTGAAATAGAAAATAGCAATAAAAATAAATTTTTAAAAAAAAAAAACCATGTACCAAATTAAAACCAAGTTAACAGAGAGAAAATATTCATCCTCTTTTGTTATTTAAAATAGAATGAAACAAAAATTCCTCAAATACTCAGAATAAATTTTCATTTATCATGCATACTAAGCAAATGATTATTTGCGTATGTTTATGTATATTCTTAATTAGAATACTTTGCTTTATCATTCAAAAAACTTCGTGCAGCAATTTAGAGGCTCTAGAGACTAAAATTAAAGAATAAGTAATAATGTTTTCAACCGAAACTAAGCTTCCATTTTTAATCCATCTCTTAATTATAGGATTAAAACTGTATAGAAGGGGGAAATAAATGATCATAATTTCATCTTCTTCACAAATTTTTTTTATTACAAAACTATGCATTTTCAAGCTAGAATATAGTGATAAAATAGAATTGATACTTAATTTAAATTTCTTGATTGATTTTAAAAGTAATTAGTACTGCATTCATTAGTAAAACACTCTAAGTATTACTCATAAACATTTCAGAGCAAAAGCAGCTAAAGAAAGGTGTGCGTGCGTGTGTGCGTGCGTGCGTGCGTGCGTGCGTGCGTGCGTGCGTGCGTGTGTGTGTGTGTGTGTGTGTGTGTGTGTGTGTGTGTGTGTGTGTGTGTGTGTGTGTGTGTGTGTGTGTGTGTGTGTGTGTGTGTGTGTGTGTGTGTGTGTGTGTGTGTGTGTGTGTGTGTTTTAAATAAAAATGTTAAAATTAATTAAAAACAAAGAAAATGTGAGAAAAAGGATAATAATAAAAACTTGCGCTTTCTCATGATGGGAACGCAGATAAAGGGAATGTGCTTCCAATTCATTTGCGTAAAGATTCTAAACAATAAACGTATCTTCGAATAAAAATAAATTGAAAAATTAATACCTATTTTAAAGAAAAAGACAAAAGATGAAAACAAAACTTCCTCAAAAGAATTTAACCCTATTTGGTGGTGTAAAATGTTTAAACATTGATATATAGATACAAGAAATTAATTTATATAAAAAAGTTCAGAATGGAGAATGTATAAGAAATAGAAATATTTTTTAAAAAAATAAACTCACTGTGGCCTTGTGGGTTGAAATGGGGATTCTTTCGGGTTTTCTCCCTTGCAACACATGAAAATAACTATTTAAAGTCCTCTCAGAAGACAATTTACGTGAGGGATATTAGAATACCATACAATAATTTTCGACAGTTAGGCTGAATACTTCTTGGTGTTGAAATATTTAAAAAAGTTTGGAAAAAGAATTGAAAATGAAGATTAACTTATTACGACGTGTTTTATGGTCAAAATTTCCATCAGTTTGGTATGCATTAATTTTACTATATTTAAGTTTTATTAGATACGGCAAAAGTAAAAATATATATAACGATGCATCTAACATTAATATTTAAAAAAATTCTGCATAAATAATTATTAATTGAATTCTAAAACCATCTAATTATTTGCTTTGAAACTAATACAGCAAACTAAAAATATGAAAAACTATAAAAATCTTATAAATAAAATCATTTAAAATTTTATTCTTTTGGGAAAAATTACTAAGCTTTTGGGAAGTGACAGAGCCAAGGATGTTCTTTTCAATTAAACACGGAATAGGCGGTTGCCATGGCAATGAATGCTTCCTTTACACCGGATTTCATGGAAATTGAAAACGCAGTGTTTAATTTCAGAATACAAAAAGTTGTTGACGAGTCCACTTGTTTCTCTAATGAACTTCCACGTATAATATATCCATTTTATCTGAGAGCATTTATCGCCTATTTTTTTTTCAATTATTTTCAAAACATGAAGCAATTTTAATAATTTCGGCTTTACTTGTTTCTTTTGAAAGATGTTTAAACATATCACTATAAAATAGCTCATTTCTGAAAATTTATATTTCAATAAATGCTGTTTCACATTCTACCGCAAATCAAAATACTTTAATCCTGCAAAAGACTGAGATCAAAAAATAGTTGGAAATGTGATATATTTTTACTTTCCTGCAAGAGCAAGAAATTATATTATCCTCAAAATACTCAACTAATTTTAATTCTGTAAATTCAGGTGGATTTTTACCTTTTCTGAAAGTAAATTCTTATGCATAAAAGTACTTTTTATTAATAAGAATGGCCGCCCAACTTGTCTAGTGGTCAGTGTGCCTGACTGCGGATAAGGAGGTCCTGGGTTCGAATCCCGGTTCGGACATGGATGTACATTCTCACTCTATCTATCCTGTCTTTGTCCCTTCCTGAGAATCCAATGAGGTGTGAATGGTTGCCTACCCTATAAACGGGTTCCTATAACATATGTGTACAGAAGAAGTCGGATCCACACCAAATATTGTTCAGTTGGAAAAAGGAGCAGCGCACCCCATATTGCCAGCCTAGTTGGCACACGAAAACAACAACAACATCAGTAAGAATGAGCTTTTAAGTTACTGAAATTTAAATAAAAGTTTATACATGAATTAGAGAATTTTTTTTAATTTATAATGTAATGTTATAAATTCTAACATTTCTTAGAAATTTCAAACTTTTAAGAAATGTTTGAATTGTATGATCAAAACTACAGTCAGTTTGTCATGTTTTATAATTAATATATTGAACAGTTTTTAAAAAAAGGCAAAAATAAAAAGAGAAATAAAGTAATAAACAGAAACATTAAAAAAAATTTATGAACAAATAATTAATTCATTTTTAATTCTAAATTATCTAAATCTAATTATTCATTTCGAAATTGGCTATGCCGATCAAAATTAACATAAATAATTATAAAAATCTCAATAATAAAATCATCTCAAGTTTTGTTCCGGGAAGCATTTTTCTCCTTATTTTAGGAAGTGACAGAATCAGGAATAAGACATGCAGTAGGAGGTTGCCCAGTCAACGAATGAAGAATGAGATAAGTTGTTAACAAGGTTAAGAATTTCCAATGAATTTCAAATATGTGTCGATTTCAGCTGAGATCATAATTCCACTGTACAATCTCTTTCATAAATTATTTTATGAGTATATAAGTTAGTACTTTTAAGAATTTCTTCTTCATTTCTTTCTTAAAAATATTTAAATTACATCAATTTAAAATCCTGAATATTCCCCTAAAATTATTTAACAAAAGTCAAGTTACAAAATACTTCTATAATAAAATTAGAAACATAATGATATGCATAATTTAGGAATAACTGTTTTTTTTTTTTTTTCTTAAATCTACATTTTATTTCGTGTAAGATATAGTGTTTGTAACTCAAAATATTGCATGTTAAGAAAAGTAGATATATTTGGGCAAAATTGATTAGAATACATTCAATATGAAATCAAATAATAAAAATTTAGTTAAAAAAGTGCATAAATACAAATTATTATTTTTGTTAAAATGAATAAAAATTAATGCATGCAAATTCCAAAAGCAATGAATATGATTGAAATAACTGAAAACACTTTGTTCTATTAGTAACTGTTTCTACAACCAGAAAAAGATCATGAAATTATAGGAAGCAGCTCTTGGCGTGAGGGTTTGACGCATTGTCTGCTGGAATAGTACAAGTCTATCGGAATGCACAATGGACTTAAGTAAGTGTAGGTAAACATTTAAAATTCTTACGTATATTTGCCACTGCTCAAATTTAAGTAATAGGAGATCACCTGTAAAACTCATATGCCAAAACAGATGGGCTGTGGTAGCTTAGAGGTTAGGGCATCGGTCTTCCCTCCGAAAGGGCGGGGTTCGATTCTCGGTGCCGTCAAAGACCCGCCGAGTACATGCTACATTTTGCTCGTTAAATCTGTGGAATCGAAAGTCCTGTGGTTGATCGTTGAGCAGTTTTCATGGGTGTTATGGTCTGGAGAAAATTTTCTCCCCCTCCAGATCATTGTTAAAATGTAGGAAGTGGATCTTGTAATGGGGCCATCTATCGGAAGAGTTTAGAGAAAATCGTACTTTCACCTTTGTGGTGCTCTGGTTAAACAAAAAACGCATCCTACTGACTTAAATTCGCATAGCCTACGGCACAGCGAGCTTGGCTTGTCCAAGTGTCATAAGTAACAACAACATATATCAGAATAAAATTACATATCAGACCATATTACTTCAGCTTCTCAAGACACATAGCATCATAGCTTTAACAATCACCTGTTGACTTTTAGGGTGCATGGATTCATGGCATACTCTCTATATCCTTAAACATCTCTCTGTTTTATTACAATTAGAAACGAGATTCGTTAGACCAGGCAACACATTTTCAATCATGGACTGTAAGACATCATTGTTGATGGTCACATGTGAAGCGTAAAGCTTTCTGTATTACAATCAACATGTTTGGATTTTCGGTTCGGAAATCTCATGGAAAAAATAATCCACTAAACAGTTCATAAGTTGAAATATGTTGGTTCTCAGTATTGAAATCAATATCACAGTTTGAGGAATTTTACTTTTATCTCTTAGGTATTTTCGTCAATTGCTAACAATTCCGTTCATTCAGTGTGTTTTTCAGGAAATGCTACTCTCTTATATTTGCTATGTTATTCATATTCGATGCTCACAATACCATCATTAAATGATCCTTGACAAAAATCCAAATTGAATTTTATTGAATGGTACTATACCTTTTATCTTATATGATGGCTATAAGAACTCGTTCAAAGTTACCTGAATCTTGATAATCGGTCATTGAGCAAAGAAATCGATCAAAATATTTTGCCAGACACTCATTGTTTTACTTGGGTGCTGTCAACCACATCGCTTCGTTGATTAGATTAACAACTTCATCATTTCATACACAATAATAACAGTTTTTCTGCCTTTGGAAAATAATTATTATATTATAACCATTTTTTCTCTTTTTATAGTTAGAAGGGGAGACCAAAGCATTAAAGAGAGGCATTTGCTTCTATTCTAATTTTTTAATTCTTAAAATATTATGCATATATGTATAGATAGATAGATAGATACCTAATATCTATTTTTCTGTTAATATAGATATTAGATATCTTTATGTCAGAATAATAGCTAATATATTGCAATTATGAAATTTTCAGAACAACATGCTATACGTAATCTTAAAAATGTTCTCAGATTAAATCTCTGGTAAAAAATATTCATAGTATATATTGTATTATTGTTTATATAACTAAATTTCAAAAAAAGTATTTTGTTTGAATTCCTTCATGAATTCGCTTTATGGTATATGGTAAAAACCTCTTCAAAGTACACATAAAATCTTACATTAGAATGATCTTTACTTATGGATAAGATTTAGTTTTTCAGCACTGTCTACTTTCGTTATTTCGCATGTTATTAATCTTTAATAATCTTTAGGGTTTTCTTCAGCTAGCTTTGTTTTAACTATTATTCATGTTTATTACCAAGTTGTTATATTCTTCTTTCATCAGAAAATCGCTGTTCGTTTTCTTGGTGTAAATAACGTTTAATAATATGGAATTAAAACGCTTATACATATCATCCCTTTTATCAATATTTTGTTTATAAAAAAAACAGTGTGTCATTGGAGGTTCTTAATATTTTGCTTAAAAAAGACAAGAACTTAGTGTAAAAATGTCTATCCAGCATGAAATTAAAAATACTACAATTAAAAATACTGACATCAATAGAGATCCCAATGTAACCGCGTTGCTTAGCAAAGGCTTACGTTATGACAGGAGCCATGCGGCTAATCAAATTGAATGAATTTTCGAAAAAGTTATGGGCCTTTATTGCAATCACCCCTTACGAGTTGTTTATAAACTAACAAGCAAATATAATAAATGTTCAATAATTTATCACATTTACAGAGTTTAGAAGGGATTATGAATAATCACCGGTAATTATACTTAATCACCAGTTTATATTTACCGTAATAAATATATAGAGATTTGTAACTGTAAAATAATATAGATTTTATCTTAATATTCACATAAAAATACTTTTTCTTGTTTATCTTATG
The DNA here is from genome assembly GCA_037975125.1 of Latrodectus hesperus. NCBI lineage: Eukaryota > Metazoa > Arthropoda > Arachnida > Araneae > Theridiidae > Latrodectus > Latrodectus hesperus. The sequence continues at coordinate 35,998,788 of CM075853.1, forward strand.
TATCTTCTGTAAATCAAATATATTAAAATTGTATGCAACATAAATCATATACGACAAATACAACACCAATTTTAAATGATAATATAACATAAATCTGGTTTAAATGAAACTATTCCATGTTATATAAATAAGTATAAAACAACAAATTATATTTAATGAGTAAAATTTTGTTAATTTTTTAACATTTTCGAGTAATGACTTCGACAATGAGAAATTTCATTTTATATTTTTTTTAATATTTGAAAGTTATTTTTCTAAAATAGATTAAGTTATCTATCCCTTTCTTTTGAAAGTAATTTTTTAAGTTACTATTAAAGAATATTTTATTGATTTGAATATCAGTTGTGCATTAGAATTACTTCTCATTGTGTTCAAATTTTAGCTCCAAATTTAAACACCAATTTTCTGTCTTCTTGGGTTACAGTCAAAATAACTATTTTTATTATTTCTAATTTGCTTAGCTGAGGCATTTCTATACAAATCTGAAATGTAGTAATAAAAGAACTAAAAGTATGTGGTTGTTTGTAATTATACCTCAAATTGATGAAATCAAATTAACACTTCATAATCGGCTTTGAGACAGTTCATATATTAATATCTAATTTTGATTCTTTTTTTCAATAGAAAATCATTTATATGTTTTAAGTGTTTATTTCTTCATATTTATTTATTTTTTCATTTACAATATATTAACTTCTTACACCATCAATATTATTATCAAGCAAATATAAAAATTTATATTTGCTTAATAATTGAATACTTGCAAAAAGATTGCATTAGATATAATTCCTAGAATTGCTTTATGAATTAACAGACATATTTCATTTTTTTAAAAATTTAGAAGTTATATCAATTTTATAAAATTATCACATTTTCTTTAAGTTGTTGAATCCAATTAATTAAAGCTTTTATTTTGCGCACTTTCGAATTTATTAACAAAAAGAGTAACATGACTAAATAATTCTTTAAGTAATGAGTGAAAATTTATATGCTAGCTCATTTTGCCTAATTATTCTAAAATTGAAACACAATCTAAAAAAATTTTAAATTTAGTATTTAAAGTATGATTTAAGATAACATTTTCTCAAATCAACATATTTTTTGTTCCTTTAGCCTACATGTTTGAATTAAACAGTCATTTAGGTCCTTTTACTTGCTTTAAATTTTTTTTACAAAATTCTCATTTTAGTTTGAAAAATAACTAATTGTAAATCATCTCCACTTTACTAATCGCAAACCAAATACTCATTTTTTTAAATTTCGTAATAAAATTAGCTTAAATTCAGATTATATTTTTCATTTTCTCTCCCATTTTTTACAATATTAATATTCAAAGTATCGAGAAAATATTGATATGTACTTCAAAACATAAGGAATGAAAATTATTGAATTAAATACAAATTATTATATTATGGATCCTTAAGATTTGCAATTTAAATTATTACAAAAATGAAATAAATTAAATATTTTTAATATGCCCTTTTCTATTGATTTTAGAATTGAAAATTTTCTGATATTCCTTACTGGACAGTTTTTTAATTAAGTATTGTTAAATGAAGAAATCAATTAGTTTACTATACATTTTAATTTTATTTATTTCTTCTCAAATATACCCCAAATGTGGAAAATGTTTAAAATTATTCAGCAGATTAAATGTACGAATCATTCATATTTAAGAAATGAAATGCAAATAAATAAATGATAATAAAGTTGCTTTTTAGGTAACACATTTTCACATAACTAATTATAAAAAAAATCATTTATGTATTCATGTGTAACAACTATTAAATACATTAGCTTTTTTTACGCTCTCGTAAATCACTCGTTTCACCATTAGTGTTGCTATAAAGAGCTCTATTTTTCACTAATTTGCTTTTTTTTTCACTGATAGATTAGAGCGTATTGCAAAAATAATCATTAGAAAATAATTTCGCTAGCCAATAACAATAGCCAGAATCATTAACGCAAAATTATCAATACATTTTTTATCAGTTTCTTTGAATTTCTAATCTTCTTCAGTATCCTACCAGTCCCTTTTTCCCCCTCCTATTGTATGGTGTCTCATACTTTTTAGTCTGGCAAACGACAGTTTCTTAGAAGTTTCCTTTCAATCATTTTGGAAAATCGGTTGCCATAACAACCGATATTTCCTTCAAGAAAAGATGTTTTGAGATATAGTGCAAAATTTCAAATATGTTTTCGATAGATTCTAGGAAAGACCCTGTGAATTCTCGAGAGATAACTTTTAAAAAATAACATATTTCCCTTCATTTAAAATTCTGCTAAATATAATATCTTTTATAAATATAAATTTTAATTTTATTATATAATATAAATATAAATATAAATTTTAAAATGTATAATTATATTTTCAAAAATTCTTCAGTTATTGGTGATAAAACTGTTTTTCCAATAACTACGAAATATTAAAAATTATTTTATTTTGATTACTGATGTCCAATTGAATATTTTTTTCTTGCACTAATTTCTTATTTTTAAATTTGATGAGCAAAAACAAAATTTTATCAAAGGTGAAGAGCATTTTATGAAATAAAACAATGACTTAAATAAAATTCTCTTAAAGATAATTTAATTTTTTTATAAATCAGGATGCAGTTTATATAAGCCGGTATTAAAATTGTAATATTAAATGAACTAGAAAAATTCTCCGCATAAGTATACACCCTTATATTGGAAATGAATCTGCTCATATATGTGATAAAGTGCACTTCGTCTTAGATTGATTTGATCCCAGCGATTAAAGCTGCAATCAAGGTTACAGATTTTAATATTGAAAATATGATAAAATGTAAAAATAAACTGAACAGAGAAATGTATTCAAGCAAAGCTTGTAGAACATATGAATCCCTTCTACCAGCAGATATAAGAATTTGTCTATGAATATTTATTTCATATATTTGTAGAGAACTCATGGCGAGAAAAATGATAGATTGTGAATTTTATAACAAAACTCTTTTTGTTCGATCTTATTTATGTCAATGAGAGAAAACAAAAATTGTACTCTTTTAGATTTATTGCATGCAATCCACTCGAACTAAATGTGTGAAGGATTTTTCTGAGGTTCTCTGTAACAAGACATGTGAATACTTGTCACTGATCTATGAAGTCGTTTTGGAATTCAAAACACCTTATCTCAAAAGTCTTCTTAAGTTTTTCAGCTATTTACTAAGATAGGGTTAAAATGCTAAAGTTTTAGCAAGTTTATAAGCTGGGGATTTTTATTCTATATACTGACCTTTTTTTAATTAGATTTTTTTAGAGAAATGTATGAATACATTTAATTTATTTATCAATTGCATAATCAATTTCATTAATTTATTTATCAATTTCAAAATATCAATTTCATAAGTAAAACTTCCTTTATATGAAATATTAAATCATTAATAGGGATTAACAGAAATACCTTTCAATTTATTCAAAGAGAAAAACATTTTAAATATTATCATTTTAAATATTTTCATTTTGAAAATATTATTGTTATAATATTAAACAGTATATAATCTTTAAGACTATTAAATTAAAATTAATAATAAAATAATTTTTAAATGAAAAAAGATTTTGTTTGTTTTTGCCCCTATGGATCAAGTACTAAACAAATTTTTAACAAATGCACGTAACTTACTGACAAAAAATATTTTCTTGATTATAACTTTTAATTTATGCTACCAATTTCATTTCTTATCCACGATTAATCTTTATGAATTTTTCTGATATTTTCATATTTTAGCCTTTTTTTTGTGATTTTAAATGGGCTTCTTATAGTTTAATAATTACAATTTTCATTCAGTTTATATTATACTTTTTAATGTAACTAATGCAATATATTATTATGTGAATGGATCTGATTCACACCTTTTTTATCATTTGAAAAGCTCTCCTTAGACTAATCAGAATAAAATTTTAGCTGAATGTTAAAAATAAATAATGCAAACTCTTTCATATTTAAATAGTTTATAATAATCGTATTGAATTGTATAACTAGTTATTATTACATGTAATCAAATTTTTTCCTAATTTTAAACAAGCATGTTTGGAATGAAATCTACTTATTGCAAAACACGTGGTAGTAAAACAATAATAATTTGAACAGAAATTTCAAGTTTTCCATTAATTTTGGTGCCAATTTACAAACGAAAATAACTAATATGTATTTATTTTAGGTAGACAAATGAATGTATTATTAAATTAACAATTCAATGACTTAAAGATACCATTAAGCATTTAAAGATGTATTTTTCAACATAATAAATTTTAAATCCATGCAGTTTTATACCAGTTTTTATATATTGTTTGAATGGCGTTAAGTATAAAATGTACAACCGTCTTCTAAATTTAATTACGTTAATGCTACTGAATCATTTGCCAAATATACTTAGCACTTATTTTCTTCCATTATGTCTCGATGCTTTTTCAATTTTTTTCAAAAATCTACAATATTTCAAGTACCATTCAAAATCTTTACAAATGAGTTTCGTATTCAAAGCATTTTGTATTTTAAAAATTACTAAACCATCAGTTGTTTCCTAAAGATTTATTTCTCAGTTATTTTAATCCTTCAATTTTTTGTATAAATATAATCAGACAATGCCTGAAATTATTATACAGAAATTTAAAATTGAAGTGTCTTTTAAATAAGTAATCATCCCACCACTATCATTATATTCATAACCGAATAGTGCTTATCCCAAAGTTGATTTTTCAATCATTTATATATATAGGAGCTTTCAACAAAAATCCTCATTAGAGGTTTATTTTGCTATCTAATAAGAAATTTTCCTGAAATAAAGAAAGAAAATCTCTCTTTATAAGCATCTCTGAATATTGAATTCTTTTATTTTTTCTTTAGGCAGCTCCCATAGTGTTCCGATAAGCGATAGTTTTCAAGTATTTTTATTCTTTTCCATCACATTTAAGCTGGATGGTAACCATGACAACGAAAAAGTTTTCTTACAAAAGAAATTTTGAAAAGTGGAGAACTTGTTTTGAATTTCAAGGGATTTTCTTAGATATCCCAAAAAAAAAACAAATTTTTTCAACAACTCATTACGATAAATAAAATATCTCTCACGCAAAATGCAGAATTCCTTTCCAATAAAACTTCCATTTTCAAGCATTCGTTATTCACTTTCAAAGATTAATTTTCAAAAGTCTTTGTTTATCATGTTTGTAAATTAATGGTAAGAGGACTAAAATAGTAAAATTGGCACTCCTATTTCTAATATTTAATCAGTAGTTTGTTTTAGTTTTGAAAACTTAATTTGGCACAGATGCCGTATAATCCAAGATGCCAAATTCTGAGTTTGGTGATTTTTTTGGAGGATTTTCTTGTGTATCTGGTGACCTGGTTTTTATTACATCATAAATATGGAGGCCTATAAGAATTATGCAGAAAATTCGGTTTTGATAACCCTAGTAATTACGTCATCGCGCAAGTCATAATAAGTCATTTTGGAAACATTTTTTCATCACCAAAAATATTCAGAATTTGGAATCCTGCATTACAAGACATCTGTTCCTTAAATGTATATAAAATTAGTTTTTAATTTCTTTATATACGTATAAAAATTTTCTTTTATCTGTAAATAATCATTGAATAGCTTTATTACGAAACCTATTTTTAATAGCACTTTTTACAAGAAAGTTGGATATATTAGCTTTTTATATATTTAACGTAACACTTAGAATATACAAATATTTATAAAATAAGCGTACTTGTGTAACTTGCAGCAAATTTGTAACTTTATTAACGACGTTGTTTTTTACAACTAACTTTTTATTACCAAAGCATAAATAAAAATTGCTGTTGTCATCGCTAACTAATATGCAAACATAAACAAAAACTGCTGATACAGATAAAAAAACTCATTTATCACATAAATGTTTAATATATACAACTTAAAAACTTGAACTTCTAATGTTTAGAAAATCAGTCAATTTGTGAAAAGTTAGAGTATTTTATTTCAAAGAATAATTGAAAAAATAATATATTGAAGTCCTTTAATTTTTTATAATAAATGTGGGAAAAATCCATTATTACTATTTCTTTATTTAAAAATTAAGACTAAGCTGATAGTGAATAATGTAGATCTATCTTTATTTTTTAAAAAAAATTAGTCTTTCTTTTGAGAGGCCTCTTTATTTCCCGCATTATTTGAAAATAAAAAAACTAAAATTAATAATAAATTGAATGAGTTTGAATTTTAAAAACAAGACTTTTATGTTTTATATCTTTAAAAAATGTTATAAATTTTTACTTTTTGCCAAATTTAAGATATTTGCAGCAATTGGAAAAGGAGGCTTGGTTTTACCTTAGTTTCCTGGTATCTATGTTTTATTGCTGACTCGGAATTCACTTGTAAATTGCATCTGAATAACTTGAAGAAGAGGGGCACAAAGTGACTGAATATTCTGAAGCATTTACCAGGACGTGATTGGGGTGCTGATGCAGCCACCCTCAGAGCTACTTTCATTTCTTTGATCAGACTGATCTTGAAATATGAATGTCATATCTCTTCCTGTGCTTCTGCAACGAATCTTGAACGGTGTGGAAAGAGTTCAACTGAGTACTGGCAGAATTATTGCTCGCCTGCGCAATAGCTGCCCCAAGGAGATAGATCTTTTTTAATCTGTCCTTCAGCCGTTGTAGAGAATTGCTTTTAGGAAAGTATTTCAATAAGCTTATCAGTTATAGAGCACTTCACAGGCCTGCTAATTTCCTTAAACTCTTGCAAAATAATCAAAGACTGAAAAATAGGAGCAATTTTTTGCATGCTCTAACTATGTGTTTCTTGGCCGAACCTGTTGAGTCTCACTACATTAGGTCCTATCTCGATTTCTCTTGTAGCCTTCCTCATCTGTTCTTTCACCGCAACTCTTGTCATACGTAAACAAAAATATTCACATCCCTCATTACTTAAGACAATTGGACGTGGAGATTATTGGCAGAATCCCTGATGATGCCTTAATTATTTATACTGATAGCAGTAAGGATGTGCATCATCGTGCGGAAGTGGTATCTTCATCAGCTGTCATTAGCATCATTAGCATTAGTTGATATCCATTTTAGCTAAGCTAAATAAACTAGTTACGTGAGTTAAATTGATTGAATTTGCCTTAAAATATCTAAAACCTGTATTTCCCAGCAGCTGGAGGAGGAAATTTTTTTTTAGAAATCCTGATCATTGCTCAGTTTTTCGTTCTATGCTGCCTGCTATTGAGGTAGTTCGCTTGCCATCCGGAATGATGTCTCATTTGGTAATATCTGGATTATCACGAATAGTCACCGAGCTATCAATTACTTGGATGCGTGGTCGCATGTTGTTGATATGGCTGGGATATCACTCCTTCGTCAGCTTGTGCAACTTCCTCCACTCACTGCATACATTCACAAGGGATACCCTTTCATGTCGATTTCCGCTAAAACAAGAAGGCGGGAGCACAGGCTAAAATGGGCGCTACTAGTCTTCTCCAACTAATAATGTTCTACTCTACACTGAGTTGTATTCTATTCGAAAAAGTGGTGTCCAGGCTATCCGGAGCATTCCACATGCTCATTTTTGGTGTTCTGGTGGTGATCCTGGTGATCTCTAATCTAGTCTTTTAAAGTCTATAGAGCTGACCAGATTACATACTCTAAGCTTGCTAGTGGACATCTTCATGGCCTTAAATTTCATAGCAAACGTAAGCTCTATTTTATCTGTTGTAAATCCATGTCAACCAGGCTAGCCAACAACATCTTCTTTTGTGTCTGAGATTTACTGAAAAGTATTTCTTTGTGAATCCCCTGATGGTTCTTGATTTTTTAAGGATTAAAAGGATCGTGGATCTGGTATAGCATTGTTATACCAGATGGGATCAGAAACAACAACACAACAAAGAAGGAGTATAACACCTATTTTATAATCATTTATGGATAAGAATTAAGGAGAATTTAAAGCATTTGCATTCATATCAAAATTTTAAATAATTCAAAAATACAGCTTTTTAATAACACTTTTCAGATTTACATTCCATCCTAAAATAAATAATTATGTAAAAAAAAATGCATGGTTTCTCTCAAGATGTTATCTGAAAATCATGTCTCATAAATAAAAAGTCATGGTAAGCATTAGCGTGATAGAATAACCCCATTTCTTGTAACATTTAAATTTAAGTTACAAATATAGTTTCTTAATGTTAATTTGTTCTCACTGAAAGAAGAAAGTTATAGAATTAAATAAAATTTACATTTCAAATTCGAATAATTAGAGAGGTTAGTGAAAGAAAAAATTAACTTTCAGAAACATCTCTTTGTGAACCTCATCTCTTTAAGAAACAAACATCCTTCTAAAATAAAATGATGTCTATAAAAATAAGCATTTCAACAAAATAATGCACTTGTAATGGCTATCATTTTAAATAGAAAATATCAAAAACTTAATACACACACACGTATTATATACAAAATAATTTTAAAATAAAGCATTTGATCCATTTTTTTCTAAGAAACGAGTACAAAATATGAAATACATTTGGATTCATAGAATAACAGGCCTAGAAATAAATGCAAAATCTCATGCAGCTTTTTTCTATGGCATTTGTTTTAATCAATCACATTCTGTCAGGAAAATGTGGTTCGTTTTAAGCAAGAGTTGCAACATTTTGACAAGATAAGAGGAGGAAAGTTTTCTTTTTCGTTAAATGGAATTTCATTTCCTCTCTCTCTCTCTCTAAGGAGGCGCTGTTTCTTTCACAGAGTTGAAATAAATCATAAAATTTGGCAGTGAAGCTTCTTGGGAAATGTAATAAACATATCCGCCGACAATAAAGAATGCATCTCTTTAAAAAGTCCTTAAAGCTATTTTCATCGGCTAGTTTTAAGCAAAAAGATAAAGGTGTATATAAGCTGTAATAATGTAATTTTTTATTCTTTGCATTAATAAATAATCATTTTTCATTTAAAAAAACAAAATATATCATTCTGTACACCATCAAATATCTCCGAGTGCATACAAAAATACAAGGTCAATGAAAATTTTTAAAAAGAAAGAATATGTTAAAGAAAATAAAAAATTGTGTGAATTAACTTATAAATGTTTCCTTTAGCAAAAAAAGGCTTCTCTTTTGATTTAATTTGGTTTGAATAAATAAGAGGCCAAAGCATAGACATTTTGGTTTAATATTTTATGAAAAATTTCCATTAAATAACAATAATTTTTACAGACAATAAGTAAGTACAAGTGTCACTAATATTATTTTTAAATTATTATCTACTGTCCAAAATTGAGTTAAAGTCGATATAAAAATAGTTAAGTTTAATATAATATATTTTTCAGTCGAAAAGAAATAATGATTTATTTATTCCAATATTCACTAATTCATGTGTAGAAGTCTAAACAATAAAATTAGTGCTGCATATTACTTTTAAGTAAATAACATCCTTAGTTAGAAAACCAACTCGTTTATTGACACTTATACCTGAATGATTCCGGACAAGAAAGTCAAATGTTTGGTTTTGTCTACTAATGTAGAACTAGTTGCAGAGTTTTTCGCATTTGCATTTTGTAAAGATAACAAGAAGAATAAATAGTTGCTACCAGTTACAGGATTTTCCAACATTATTTTTATTGCAGTTTTAATTACATTGTTAATATTCAAGAGCCTATTTTGAAAAACTGAATATTTTCTATTAACTTAACGGAGTTAGACTTTAGACTCTACATTTTTTTGCATCAAAATAAGTGCAAGTACAATTGTTCCATCAAGTTTGTTTAGATCAATGTAGCATATTACATCATAGTGGTTTATACTTATGTCACTGTAGAAAAACAAGATGGCAGAAATTCTACTGGAAGAGTGAGAAATTGCTAAAATCGAGTTTAAGCAATTATCATTTATAAAATCTTGAAAGACTTTTTCGTATTTATCTTCTCAGAAAAATTTCTGTATTAACAAGAGTTATTTTAAATAGAACCATCATAAATTTAAGATATTGTATCCTTCTACAGTTCTCAAACGAAAATAAGTTTTCCCAATTCTTTTGCAGTTTATTAGTTTCCTCAAACTTTCTTCCCTAATCTCTGAATCATAAGAGATTAAGGGGATTACCCGTGTTTATAATTGAGATTCATGACAATAATACTAATATCGAAAACATTGTGACAGTTTTTTTAAAAAAGAGAAGTGTCTCACATATTTGAAATATCTCAAATATGCATTTTCCATTAAATTGATAGGTTAATAATGATCTACGGGTATTTCATCATATCCAAATTAATAATCAAATGATCACTTACCATATTTGTTTTATAGTTATATTCTGTAAATCATCATTGTATAGCAATGCAATTGGATGAAAGTGGAATTTGTACTGTTTTGATTAACAGAAAATAAAGTCCACAATATATTGAGCCAAAGAGAGTGTTCCAAAAACTTTTATTTTGAATAAAAATTAACGAATTATTGTAATATTAAATTAAAATGTAATCATTTTTCAAAAGACTTTAGTTTGAAATAATCAAGTTTCACAAGTCATCTAGCGACAGAAGTTTAAGTATAAGCATTTCTCATATTTGTTATCTTCTTCACATCAACAAGAATTAGTTCATTTAAGCGTTGATTTTATAAACTGTTAAAAATTTCATATATACATATATAATATATATATATATATATATATATATATATATATATATATATATATATATATATATATATATATATATATATATATATATATATATATATATATATATATATATATATATATATATATATATATATATATATATATATATATATATATATATATATATATATATATATATAACTGAAAATCAAATTTCTGGAAAATTTGAATAATACTTGGCAATCAAGCATAACAGAAAGCTATTTTATTGTCTAGATAAAGTAAGATGGTGAAAGAGTTTTCTTGTATTTCATGTTGATGATACAGTATCTTCAATGTACTTTTGATACTCAAAAGCGAACTGATCTTTGAAGAATAGATTATTTTGGAGTAAGCACTTTTTCAATCAATGAAAAGCAATTCAAGGCTTCTGCACTAAGTGAAGACAAAAGCTTTACATGTCTTAAAATGTCAATATAAGGACGATTTTAAATTCCCTCCTTGGTGAACGATCAAAACTTTGATTCTTTTCCTCGAACATAAAAAGTTTAGAAAATAACTGAGAACAAATGAAATGAAAATTCAAACTAATATCATTATACTATCAAGTCTAATTATGTATATATACATACATAGTAAATGTTTAATTACGTTGCCCACCTCAAACTGACAGAAAGCTATCTGTACTATATTGAAAGTTTGCTTCTTTTTGAATTAACTGGGGAAAATGTCATTTATGCAATCATTTGAAAAGGATTTCTATAGAATAAGATTTAAAATTTTGATAAAACAGCCTAAATTGATTTTCAGTCACGAAATTTCAATATGTTTAAGAAGCATTTGATCATATCAAGATAAATTTTTCCCAGAATTGATAGTATTAATGCCAAATGAAAATTCTTTACAAGAATGTTGATTCTTGAAGCTTGATTTTATATTTTGCTGTAATTTGAAGATAAATACCTTTTAAAAATCTTTATTGTTTTCTTATCTTTGTTGACCTGCGTTTAATGTATTACAGATTTAAACTCTTCCATTGACCACCAAAGTACATTCATGTAAATTTTTTATATGGAATAAACGATTCAGGAGTTTGCACAATAATGTATGTAATTACCAAAGCAAAATTTTTGATGAAAAATGCATTTGAATAATTCTGCAAATAAGTTGCAAATTGGCCAGAGATTTATGAAGCATTTGGTTTGTAAACAAGACTAATCTGCTCACTTAGCTATGAAAAGTAGGGATTTAGAAGGACTATCTATAACATTTCTCTGGAAGATAAGCGTCAGAATTTATGATTATAGAAAACATTCAAATTTGGAATATACCTTCCATTTTTTTATTAGATAAAAAAGATATTAAAGCTAATATCAGTAATATCTATAAGGCAACTACCAAATATTAATGTGAAGGGGTTGGACCACAATCTTTAATAATCACAAAATATTATATTAAAAATGAAATGTAATTAATTATTAAAATGTCTCACATTTAAGTCCCTTTGACTATAAAATTCGACTAAACAACATAAACTATGCTTTTAGAATCCGTGCTTCTAGTTAAAAAAGGAAGACTGATCTGTAGTTGAAAGTCAGTATATCTATATTTCCCATGATTTAACAAAATATGAAAACAAAACAGTTAAATGCTTAAAATTTAAAGTTTATGGCAACCATATTGTGTGATTACACCTCACTTAATAAAAGTACATTTATTAGTAATAATTACGTATTAAACATTTCTATTTGAAACTGCTTAAATTATTTTCTCATATTCATTTAAAATAAGTCAAATTTGTTCGATTAATGAACAATGATGAAAGTGAAATTATGAAAATTTAAAAAATTGGCTATGCAAAAACAATTAATTAATCGAAAGTATATTATTTTTATTTTCTAGTATAAATTGAACTTTTAATTTGAAAATAAATAAAAACTTTTTCTCATTTATTTTTGATAAAATTCATATTTTTTTCATATTCATATTTCAATCTTTTGCTCAAAATTAATATGATTTCATGCATATTAGAGAGAATATGCTCATATTTTCTACATTCTCCTGTAATTAATCTTTGAAAACCTGTCATCAATATTCCAAATTTAAAATTTTGCTTGAAATTTAATAAATGTCCATAAAATAAAAAAATTTTAATTTCAAAAAATAATAATTTTTAAATGAAATTTAATTAATTTTACATTCATTAAAGTATTAATATTTTAACTCATTGATAAAATATTGCAAAGATATTTACTGTAGTATTAATAGTAATGAAGTTCCTGAATATATGATTATAAGAAACAATTGGTTTAGTTTCAAATAAAAAATATTGTAAATTTAAAACTTATTTTGACTGTTAATATATATATTAATAATCAAAATAAATTCTGAAATTAAATAATTTTAAGAATTAAATTTAAAATTTATTGTAATTATATTAATATAGAGTACAGCTAATACTATTTTAATTTTTCTGTAATAATTTTTCAAAAGTTTACTTAAATTGCATAAAAAAGAAAAGAATAATTCTGAAATAAGTAAAATATATTAAGTTAATCTGTTCATACTCTCTAATAAGATTTTATTAAAACAATTTTCTAAAAGAAAATATGTCATATATATTTGTGTTTTTAATTATTCAACCGCAATATTAACATTCACTAGTTTTCAGTCAAAATAATTACAACAATTGTTTATTAGGAGGAAGAAAAATATACATTATATTGTGTTCCTAAATAGTGCAATTTCTTCAGTAATTTTTTCTTGTGCGGTTATTGACATTTTTCCATAGATTTCATTTCCTGCAACAGTAAAAGTAAATACATTTACACACAAACAAATATTTACAATAAATCGTCTAACATATTTAAGCAAAAGTATAGCAAAATATTTTTCAGTTAATTATTAATAATTTTTAACATTGTATCACCATAGTAATTTGAAAATCAATTATTTTTGCACAATTATTTTTCGATACATTTATGTAACATATTCAAGGAGTTCTATTATTATAATAATGTCTAAATAATTGTTTTCAAATCCTGTAAATTCCGTAAAAGCATCATCAGAGTTCCATTCACAGTATCAATTTCACAACAGATTATGTGGATTTTAACTTTCACATGCACACACAAAATTTTAAGCAAGCTTATTTAATTTAAGAAAAATATTCTGTTGTCAACAAATTTAAAAAATAATTAGTATTTAAATTGTTTTTTGAGATAAATATTTTTTCTTGTTAATTTTGAAATATGTGATACAAAAACAATTCTGAAATATTTATTGAAAATTGTCAAAAAAAATCAAGGATTTTTAAGTTAAAATTAAACACATATTGGAGAATAAGATTCCTTTTATTTAAGTGTTTAAACTTGTAATTATAAAATTTAAAATTATTTTTTTATGAAATAAGTAACTTTGATTCAAATTCCAATGATTAAATTATTGTTGAAGGAAACTCGTTACAAAATATGTATATATTTTGGTAGAAAAATTTACAACTATTTCTTAATCTGGTGGTTTTGAATTACATATTTTCATTAATTTTTATTTAAAACTTTTTTAAGAGATTTATTTCGTTTCACAAATTATTATAAGGTAATTAAAGTTTAGAAATCCTACTTTGCACAATAAATTATTATCTAATAAAATCTAATCTTTTTTAAAAAAATGATAATAATAGAAACACCATTTATTATTCAGTAGTTATCTGCTAATAATATAATCAAATATGACACAAAATTTTTATTTCTATCAAAATGAAAAAAACAAATTTTTGAAATAAAGTTTCAAAGCAATTGGAATGCGTCTTGAACATATATGTCCGGTGAATACCAACTATAATTAATCAGAGAAGATTGGTGCATTCAACCATTCGAATTTATATTTTCTGAATTAACTCCACCACTTTTAAAATTCTTTTAACATCGACAATAGACGTGTTGGCTTTAATTCTTCAACAACCACCCACTTCATCGTTCCAGTCCCATCTGTCACCAGCACCAAGAACATACTTCTAAGACAAACGAAATCCAAGGCTGGATCAAGGATTCAGATACATGAGCAAACATCCCAGTTTAATGAATAAAAATTTTCTCTCTTTCATCCGCTTCAGATGAGCATTGCCAAAATGTGGCAGACAAAAAAAAACTCTGAACGTAAGTAGTTTGTCGAGAGCCTAAAGCGTTAAGTAAATAAAATAAAAATTAAAGGAAATCCAAATATATAACGTGAATCAATCTTGAGTACACAGCTTGCTATTTTTTAATTCTCAAAGTTTCAAGAATCTTTTCGAAACAAGCTCGCCAAATATTGATTCTTGCAGCTGAGTAGAGGGATTGGATTAGAAATATATCATTCGGCTTTATGAGAGCAAGCGGAAGCGATGTATTTTTCTATGGTAACCAGTTTGTTCAATTTTGGCGATAAATTCCTGATTAATTCTTAAGAATAAAAATTTTAAAAAATTTAACGTTTAATGCTTTACACAGTAATGAGCTTTGAAATATTTACCAGAAATACGAAGATTGAAAAAAGGAAAAAAATCCATGATTTTGAAAGTTAATTTTCGGATTTCTTAAAAATAAATTCGGAAATTTAGAAAAGAAATTAATTTTAATTCTTTCATAATTAGTTCAAATAAACTTAGTTCAAGGTAATTAAATTTTAACAAAAATTTCTATACACAAATTAAATTATTTTTACAAAAAGAAAAGTCTTACACATTTTTAAAAATTTTAAAGATTTGTCTCTAAGTATTATATTTTATTACCACAGAGTCATTTAAGCAAATAAGTTGCAGTACTGTTTAATCATAATATTCATGTATAATGATACGATATGTTAAAAATATGATAAATATATATATTAAGTAATGTACTTCAAATATTTAAAATAATTAGCAGAGTATTTGTTGCAGAGCCATATTTAATATAAAGAGATACAATTTATACTTATTTTGGCCTATATAAGATGATAATTTCGATGTTTGTTATATATTATGTATTGAATTTCTACTGAAAATATTTTATAAATTTGTATTTTTAAAGATTAAATTCACAATAAATAATTGTATTGAATATTCATCAATGATAGTTGAGTAAAAATAAAAGTTGCATCCCGAAAAAAGATACTTTAATTTCTTTCTTACTTTTACAGAAAGTTTTCTAACCTAATCCAATATTCCCCCGTAATGCTATTTTTGTTAAACCTCGTTATTACATTTAACAGTTATTCGAGAGAAATAACAAGTTAATTAAAAGAGCAAAATATTTTGTTGTGACTTGAATAAGTACTCAAGAAGAAATTCTTGTAAAATCATTTTTCAACAATAAAAATTTTTTATCAAACTATTACGTCACAAGAATATTTCGGATAAGTTTTCATATTTAACTTTAATTAAGCTTTTCATCTAAATGCTGGAAAAATGAATGTGCAAGAATTACTTCTTGAGTACGAATACAAGTGACTACAAAATATTTTGCTCGTTTAATTTGCTTTGTTTTTTTACTCTTAAGACATTAGATATTCTGCATGTTTGACTCACATTAAAATCCATTTGAGCCGTTCGAAATATATTAAAACTACAACAAATCCTGTACACAACTTTTAAAACAAGTATTAACTTTTTACATTCGAGTTAGAAACGAAAGAACAAAATCGGTGAACTATTGCTCCATCGAATAATTTATCATAAATAAAATATGTTTTTGATCTGAAATTCCAGTTGCTTATCAAAACAAATCGTGCATTTCCACAAATCAATTTTATCAAAACCATTCATAAATTTCCTTTTCTTAGACATTTCTTTCTGGTTTTATTCTTAACTAAGAAAGTATAGCTAAATTTTTTATATTCTTCGATTAAGTAAATAATTACTAAAAAATAAACTGCCAAACTACTTTTCCAATGTCAACAAAATGAAACTCTTTCTGCATGGAAATCCGTAAATTATCTTTATTTAAGCATTGAAAGATTTTGAGAGCCATTATCAATGTATTTGGAACGCATTTTCAAATCTACCGATTTCAAACCAATATTTTTAGTTTAAAAATTTTTTATAGTCTTAAATAAATCAACTTAAATCCCGATATAATAAAATAAAAAGTGTTCTGAATTTTAATGAAAGAAATGCAAACTCTTAGGATAATAAAAATTTTATTTAGGTGCCATTTCATGACTTTAAAAACTTAGTAATAAAATAAATGACCATATATATATATATATATATATATATATATATATATATATATATATATATATATATATATATATATATATATATATATATATATATATATATATAGTCATTTATTTTATTACTTATGGTCATTTATATGGTTATTTATTTTATATATATATCTATATATATAACAACTAAATTTATGTCCCACTCCAAAAAAGCTATATTTACAAATGCCAGAGACAGTAAAGTCAAAAGCTTTATGAACTAAGTCAATGCCCACAAAAACAGTGCAAAACAAATTAGGAATATTTAATATCATCATATAGTCACAGCTTGCCAAACGTCAAGTGATT
Source organism: Latrodectus hesperus (assembly GCA_037975125.1). NCBI lineage: Eukaryota > Metazoa > Arthropoda > Arachnida > Araneae > Theridiidae > Latrodectus > Latrodectus hesperus. Next base: position 36,015,952 of record CM075853.1, read on the forward strand.
TGTACATAATTAAGAATACGTAACGTTGCTTAGAAAGGAATTTACATAATAGTAAACAAATTGGACCCTACTTGAGCCTTTGAGAAATATACCAGACATCTAAGAGAAAATTAAAAATAAACTGTAAATCTGTATTTTTAAAAGTTGAAAATAAAAACTATATTTTAAAATTTTCAAAACTTGATTGCATTCGTTTACTTTACAATATTAAAAATTTAATTTTTCGTAGTAATTAAAACATTGATCACTAGTAATCATTATCATGTTTTATTTTCTAAATTAAAAAAAAATCTATATACACTCACATATGGATCTATGAATACCTATTATTTTCAATCAATTGATAACCAAGGTTAAAACGATGTATTATTTGCAATTTCTTAAATTCAAATAATTATTGAATTTTCAAAAAACAATGTAAGCCATGCATCAACATATTGATTTGATTATTATATTCGACACCAAATTTTACAAATAAATAAATAAGGAATAAAAGGATTATTTCAACGTAAAAATAATCTCAAATTATTCATTTAATTCAGATATCGAGTTATTTATTGAATGTTAAAAATATTAATTATTAAGTGATATTTTAGACAAATATAAATATTGTATCAATTACAACAAAAAAATTCCTATCAACTTAGAAGTCATTCCCTTTTCGGCAACTTTTATGATGAATTATTTTATCCTCCCCGGTAAACTTCATCCAGAAAGTTCAAACTTCATATAATCTCACAAAAAGCATTTCAAACCAGGTTTAAACTTTCCACAAAGGTCCAAGTCATAAAATGTAAGGCGGATACAGAAAATTTTATGTGAGTACATTTGCGAATTTTGTGAAAAGGATTTCTGTCGAAAAATTGAGGCGCCTAAGAACACATGAGCGTTGAATGTTTTATATATTTATGGAAGATCAGAGTATAATATATATAGAAATAAAAATTTTCCAGTTTTTATTTCTTAGTGAATAAAAAAAGTTACTTCCCAATAAAGTTACTTTCAATATTCAGTATGGATAAAATGTTGATTCGCTGTATTTGAGTGATTTTTCCTTTTTTCACAAACCTATAGATTTAGCTGGATTACAAAATTCATGATTTTCATAAAATTTTACTTAAAAGCAATAAAATATATGGGTTAATGAACGCATATAAAAAATAAACCATAAATCCCTTTTCACCTTTTAGTACAACCCAAAAATATTTGTGTAAGTTTCGTATACAATTTTTATTGAAAGCGTACTGGTTTAAGGAATGCTAAGAATTCCAAATAATGTTCACAAAAGTAATTTATTATACTTTTATAAAGAAGTAAATATTGGTACATCAAATATTTACTTGATAATTAAGTCTAATTTTGTTTAATATGCTTTTAAATCCTCATAATTCATAAAATGCTTTGAACACTTTGGTTTGTTTATCGCTCAACAGTCATATTTTGCACACGAGGCATTATTAGATGGGGATTTGCAGTTTAAAGTGAATTCCGAAACACTTAAACACCGAAGCCCAAGGTGTGATTTGAACCTACGAACTCTGAACCAAACGCCAGAGCGCAAACCCTTCAGTTGCCAACCTAGCTAAATACATTTAATGAGATGTATAAGGAAAATATGATTATAATAAATATTCTCTTCTTGTATAAATATTAGAAATTAATTTCGTGTTTAAATCGTTTAACTTTTTTTAAAAAAAGCTTTATGGATTAAATTAAAAGTCTAAGGAATTTATAAAAAATATATAAATGTTATCATTTATTTCATCCAATTATTTTTCTTTTACATAAAAATATTATGAAATTAAAAATATTTTATGCTCAGTTGTTGTCATTTCTCAATGAATAATGAGGAAATTTAAAAGATAATCACTAGAATTATTTGTTAAAATCTAAATATAGATAACTAACAAAATTTTGAGAATTCATTTGCAACTTCATTGTTTAAAAATTAGTATAAATACGTTAAAAAAAGTGTGTTAATATTTACACACATTAAATAAAACATCCATAGTTTAAAACTTCGCAGAAAACAGAAAAAACTTCGTATGCAAATCAACTTTCATGATATCAAAAACACAAAATAGATGAGAACAAAAATTATGTGATTTCCTAGAAACTTTTTTTCCCTATTTTTTTCACATGTAAAATTGTTATTCAATTTTGTTTTTATATTTTAACTTTGGCATGAAATAATCAAAACCACATTTCTCTCCGAAAATCAATGTGTTTGTAAATTATCAGGAGATTTGTATTCGACAAAAATATAACAAATTATAATCGATATTGTTGGAATGACAAAAGGTGTCACTGTGGATTCAGTTGTAAGAAACAGGGTATTATATCGTCACTTCAGGACAGAATCATATAAATGCTATTACAGCAAACGCGATTATCAATATATCCCATAAATAGTTCTTCCAGATAGAAAGAAAAGAAGCTAATACAGTTACAAAGATAATTTCTCATGCAAATAATCGAAAATAGAGTCCTAAATTTTGTAGGTTGTAACACAATAATTTTTGACTATCTCATGAATTGTGCTTAAACTTAAATTCTGGATGGCTTAGCCCTCGCATGTAGAAATGACCAAACAGTAGCAAGCTAACTAAACAAACCCATTAGGTACTGGAAAACACAATGTAGGTCAAAAGAACTAACAAAATCATATTCTCAGCTTTCAATTTGTTATCAATATCTTCTGGAATAATGCAAATTTTGATACTAATTCAGATTTTATATGTTGGTATAACTAAGTGGTAAAATTCAATCCATTATACTTCGTTCCTTGCTGAATATCTTTTAGTTTCTGTACCAGGTTTGTCTACCAGGCCTTATTTCTTAAATGGGCGTATTTTATATTTGGGCGTACTCAAAAGATGAATGTATATGGTTACAACTTTTCTAATATTTTGCAAGCACTGACACCAACTTGTATTAGTTACAACCATTTATAGGCCCAAATTTACTCCATATACATGAAATTTCAAATAAAATGCATTTTAAATGTTACAGAAAATCTCTGAAAGCAGTGAGATATACGAATATATACATATGTACTTTCGATTACATAGAAATGTAATGTGAAATGTATCTTTTCTTGGAACATGTTCAAAACAGAAATAGATATTTCTTTTGATTTTGTTTTATATTAATTGATAGAGATCTTTTTGTATCTATTGATAAGAAAAGGTTCATATTAATTTTGGTGAGCGAAAATTCGAAAATTGGAGATAAAATTATCAATTTTAGAACTTGTGTAGCTTTTCAATTATTAAAATTAAAAATACAATATTTCAGTAATGGATTTTTTTAAAGTACATGCATTTCATAATTTTAAGCATTGATAATTTACAAAAACTATTCACTACTGAATAAAATTTATTTAATTTCGATTTTATAATTTTAAGAATAAATTAATTTTTAACAATTTCTTAATTTTTAAAATTATGTTAAAAAGTGAATGTAAAAATAAAGTTTCGCACGTTTCATATTTTAAAAAAAATATTGATATATTTTTTAAAAAAAACTTATGTGTGACTAGCACTTTAAGTGATAAACTTAAATTATAAATATTCAGCACAACAAAAACATTTAATTCCATTTTGCTGAAATTCACTTTTGAGTGTTTCATTTTTAGAGATGCATTTGTATAATCAAATTTTTCTTGAACAATATCAGTATTCAAGAGAATTTTAAAAGATAAAATCTGTTAAAAAAATATAAAAAAGTTGTTGAATGTTTGGAATAATCATATTTTTTTACATATCATAATGAATAGATTTCTTTTTTTTTTTCGCAAGATAATATGAATAGGCTTAGTTAAGCTGAAAATATTTTGTGTTTATATGTTAATGAGAGATGTAAGCTTTAAATGTGCAGAATAAAAAATTAAAATGCTATTATATTGCCTAATAGTTTCAAACGTTGATTTTAGAACAAATTTTGAGCTCGATGAATTTTTAATTTATTTCCATACTTATTTCAAAATAGAACAATCGTTTTTTGAGAAAGTTATAAAAAAATTAATATTAATTTATTTCTCACCAATGGTTGTCGAGTGATTGATATGTGTTCAGTCACTAGGTAACTAAAGACGATGAAATGTGGAACAGCATTAGAGTTATATGCACTGCAAAATTATTTTACAATGGCTCGTAAAATGGATTAGAAATGTGTGCAAGTTTGAGGAAACAATGTCAATAACAGAAATATTTCCAAATGCTTGGTTACATTCCCAAATAAAAATGTATCTGAAGATCTAATACGTTATAATTACTAAGACTCTAATTAATATCAGTGTTTGATAAATATTTTAAATTCAGGTAGTTGAAATCAAATTTTGAAGGCTTCCCATAATGTATAATTTGGAGTAACTATTTTTAGTAAAACTTCAAATTTCCTTTTTTTTCATTCAGTTTATGTCTTGTTACTGCAACATTCTTTATAATATAGTACTAGATTTATGGGTGTGAATTTCTTTTAGAAAGCAAATATAAATATATTACTAAACTTAAATAATTTTCAATACTTAAATATTATAGCTCACTGCCATACGATATTGTTGATCACTATTGCTGCTAGGATGGTAATTTATGCAAGATTAGAGGTGCATATTTTACAATAATGCATGCATCTTAAACGGTTGTTCATCTTATTCCCATAACAATATTAGTGTCTAATCACATTATATTACTTAATAATATTTTTATATGAAATCGAAAATCATTTATGTGGTTCATAAAAAATAATTTCGGGAGTATAAGTTCTTCATCCATTTTTAGACTGCGTGTAATATGCAACTCCATTTATATTAATGAACTTTTCCAGTTTTTCTACTATTTCAACTCGATCAGTGATCGTCTCTTGATATCGTCTTGATCGGTTATAAAACGAAGTTAGTAAAATATAGAGAAGTAAAACAATGAAAATTCTTATTTTAATTAGCATATTACAGTTGCATACTTATTTTAAATATTTTGATAAAACAATTTTAAGTGTCTTTATTTTAAGCTCATAAGATTAATTCTGTACTTATTATAAATTCTGGATGTTTTGAACTTTTGTCCTGAGTGTGATAGCTTTTTCCCCTCACTTAATATGTTTTGTCCACCAGAATTGTAGCATAATTAGCTCTCTTATGTATCAACTTTTCAATATTTTTACCGTAACAATAGGTACCACCGATTTCAAAAACTACTAAAGCATATTTCTGATGTTAAACATGTGATAACAACAAACGTATTTCCCATTTTAAAAAAACATTAACGATATTTTTCTCAACCTGTGTAATAACAGGATTGTAACTTTGTACTTAGAAGTCACATTTTCTTTATTTTTATTTCAGTCATTTTAATGTTACATCAACTAAATACAACACTTTGGAAATTATTCCTCGTTACTTGTGTTCATTAAATATGTGAATAAAAGGTATAATAAACATTACTAAATTACTAGAATTATAAACTAACAACTAAAAATAAAATAGTTTGAATGAAACATCCCAAATTAATTTTAATTATATTTTCCGGTTCTTCAATAACAATAAATGAAGCATCAACATTATCTTAAGTTCATTTTATTTTATGGTAAATGTCACATTCTATTAATAACACAGTGTTATTATTTTTAAGCTCTTACTTTTCAGTAAATAACTTAAATCTAGCAAAATACCTTTGAACTGTTAGAGCAGTTTTGTAAAATATTTTCCTAATTTTTTTGGAATCAGCTAGTAAAATACATAAATAACTACATCATTTTAAAACTTTAACAAATCGAAAATAATTTTTGCATTGCATTAATATCACAAAGGAGTTTGTATGACTCATTCAAACATAAACACGTCATTAAATAACCCAAATTTCACAAAATATGTCCAAGCTGTTGAACAGTATTTTAATTTTTAATAAATATAGAACCTTCCAGAAATTATTTTTATAAGCTGAAACCGACTTACTTTTCACGTTCGGTGGCATTGGTCCCCGGCCTTGGCGGCCATTTTTTGCCCAATCCTACCAGCTCTTGATTCCACTGCCTGGATGAGCTGCAAGTTGAGGCTGAGATCCACCTGCGACTGAGCTCCAGACTGATACGCTTCTCTCCTCATGTTACAACTAAGAACCATGTGACCGTTCTGCTCAAATTGGAAGCAGTCCTGTCCTAGAAAAGAGATACGTGTCAAACACACACGAAGAACATGCACGACTGCTTGAACCTCGCTGCAGAAATGATGCAAAAAGTGATTTTCTAGTTGTGTCGTAAGGAATTCATGCAATATGGAAATAACTAGGTAGACTAGGTGAAAACAATCTTGGTCTTAAGAGAAGCCTGATTTGAAGAATTACTAGGCAAAGGTAATGATATTAAATGTTATGTGTTCCAAAAAGATTGTATGCCACAAACAAGAAGTGAGCAAAACCAGGTATTACATTAAAGGAATATTTTAACATCAATAACATGATCCAAAAATTGTATAAATTTGCTGTTGTAAACAGGCATATCTGCATATCAAAATCAAAATCTCATTTAATCAAGATAGATTATATTTTACTAAATTTTCTTAGTGAATTAATTTAAGAACAGCAACCAAGATTGAGGAACTTCAGAAAACGCTTTCATATAACTCCGAAACATATTTATCACATGTGTTAGCATTGCGTGCGTTTCAATGTATACAAATGAGAACATTACTTTTATTTTTAACTATATTTCTATCCTTTTTCCTTAAAATTCCCATGGATACATTGCTCTAAATAATTAAATTTTACTACACCAAGATTTAAATCTTTTCTCTCTATCAATAAACTAATAAAACAAAACACAAATCAATAAAATTACAAATGCTATAGATAGATTTCGCAATAAATGCATAAAAAGCGTTTATCATTAAAGCTAATGGTATTATTTTTAAAAAAATGATTTAAAACCATGAAATATCTCGAATTATCTATGCTATTGTAATATATGTAAAATACACTACGGATCATTAAAATTGCAGTAGCATAAGCGAAAGGAAATGTAAAAAGGTATTCATTGTTCGTAAACAGCATGACATTAAGATAAAATGATGTGGAAGTTTCCAATGGGTGTGAGTAGCAGAAATAATTGGAATTCCTAACAACTGAACTGGCCTTACCCGACTAAACATAGAGTCGAACAGAGCTTATGATAGAACTGAATAACTCATTCTATCTGCTTCAAGTCTATGCCACATTTCATTAACCGTAACAGCTGGAAATTAGTGGTGGGCAGTTGGAGATTAGAACATCCCCAAATATATTCAGTTGGTGAGAAATATTGAGATCTTGCAGGCTTGGACAACGATCGAACATCTTTATGTGGGAGCACCAGCAAATTTGCCTGTACCTAATCCTAAGCTAGGAACTACTAATTAGACATGGAAGCTACAGAAGAAAGTCTTCGTAATTTAGAAGCAGAAACCAAGCAGACCTCTCAATTCTTGGCCAGCCAAACCCAGATGTAATGGACATCTTTGTATAAAAACACTTATAACATGTGCTCTGGTATTATTTTGTTGAAAGATGGTTTTAAGCAAATTTCAAAAGCAAGGCAAAACTACTGGCTTTAAGCTGTCAGTTTAGTTTGATTTATTTTATCACTCAATGATTATTTTTGCATACAAAAGCTAGTTACACCGATATCTACAATTTAAAGTGTATTTCAGACCACTGCAAACATTCACGTCTGAGTTGGGAATCAAATCCATGAACTGTTGAATCGAAGACCAAGCTCTCTCCCCATTCAATACTGTTTGACACTTTAAGGTATCAGAGCAGTATTGATTACCACTCACATTACCATCAACGTGAATTAGAGATATCCATGTGTTGTGTGCATCTGCTGCCTAAACCATTACATCAGATGATGGCTCCTTTGACGGTATGGAATGGAACCAGGCGACAAGTGTTCTCTTCAAAAACTGCAAAAACGTATACGATCATCAAATTGTTGCATGGAAATCGGAATTTGTCTGGAAAAACGATATTTTGTCTTTCTTGTATCCAGCATAGTCGTTAGGTGCGCCAAAGTCCCAGTTTGTCTCTGTGTTCATCATCAATGAGAGCCGATGTAATGGTCAGTGTAGTGTTCTAAAGGACTTTGCACTGTATAAATGGATACTGAAGTTGTTGCAGAGAAGCCCACTTCCTGACTAATGATCCGTAATGTCGTTGCACGGTTTTGCAAAGATGGTCCCAAAATTTATTTGTTCTCTTGGGTACTAATCATGGAAAGAAGATGAGATTCTACTATACCACACATTTCGGAATAACCATCAGCAATCCATTGATTAAATATTCATACGATACTAATGTGATTTGGACCTGTGCGAGTGGTAATATCACGGAATAACGATCCCTTTTCCGATAAGCAGCAACTCAACTTTATCATTTTCTGACACTCATTGATAATTATTTCTTCTTATTTTTAATTCATTACACCACTTCATTACATTAGGCCTTCTAAGAGAATTCTGACTTTACAATACAATTTTCAAATGTGAAATTCATAGAACAACTTTTTACTTTATGCAATGCTTCAAATATTGTTTGTCCCACCAGCACAAACATAATGGGCAGAAATATTAATTATTGACATATTTTAACCTCATCCATTAGTGTGATTTTAAAGTTTGGGAGATTACTTCTACCTAGAGTTGTAAATTTTAACAACCAGCAGTGTATTTTAGAATATCCATATAAAATATCAGGTTATCTGAATGAAACTTACAAGATCACGATTATTTCTTAACTTATTAAATGGAAATAATATTTTGATTTAAGCGCAAATATTTACAAGAAAAATCAGCACGTTTATATCAAAAATGTTCAATGTGGCTTCAGCTTAAAAATTCTGAATCCATTTCCTTTTACAACAATTATAAAAAAATTTTGCATTGAATTATTTTATTTTAACTTAGGAACTAATACTACTTATAATTTTACCATGCCATCCTTAACCATATAAATTTTACACTCGATTTTCATTTTTTCTTGTTGTTTGAATATTTGCCTCACACTATTTTTTATAAAAACTATTTTTATGTGCAAAGTGTCTCACTAAATATATTTTTATATATTTAAAAGTGAGTGAGGAAACCAACCTCTTTGTGGGAAAAGAGGTTCCTTCCCTCGCTCTTCTATTCAGAACTTGCAATAAAGTTGATATCTGATTGTCAAAAAAAACGTCTGAAATAGTAATAGATCTCAAAATAAAGTTATTTTTAATTATCCTGAATTAGATCTCATTTCACTCTTCTTCCGAAAAAATAAAAACAATGTGAACTTCTTCAATAACGAACTTATAGAAAAACTATAAAAATTAGCATGCGTCTTTCACTGATTTCATGCATGTTCATCCTTGATCTGGAATATAAAAAGAAACTATGTAAAAAATATCTTTATATATATATATATATATATATATATATATATATATATATATATATATATATAGATAGATAGATAGATAGATAGATAGATAGATAGATAGATAGATAGATAGATAGATAGATAGATAGATAGATAGATAGATAGATAGATAGATAGATAGATAGATAGATAGATAGATAGATAGATAGATAGATAGATAGATAGATAGATATTTGAAATTTCTGCACTGAAGAACCAAGAAAACAGTCACTATCTGATTGTTTCACACAAGTTCAATCACAGCTTTTCTTTTTTGCACTATAAATCATAAGTTTTGTATAATTGCGTTCTCATTATATATCTCTCTATTAATGAAAATTCTGGTATATTGCCAATAGCTTATTTCATGATTTTGACTTATATAAATGATAGTTTAACAACTAAGCCACTAATCAACTTCAAGTTTTAACATTGCAATAATAATAAAAAATATATTAGGTCTTATAAATTTAACACTCTTAGGATTATTTATCATAATTACTTTCTTTCTGACTTTCCCACTTTAACACCTAAATTAAAAATTACATCTAGCCTCAAAGAAATAGGGAAAACAATCCACTTAAGGAACATTAACTTTATCGTTACGATGGAGTTTCACTCTAATCCAATTCAGTACCTGTGCCAGTAGTCTCTTCTAATATATGGTAAAGAGAAAATGTTAGATTTGTTAAGTTTAACGAGCACAAGCTATACTTTTACGATGATCTTTGTCTTAGAAGAGAAAGATCGAATATACAACATTCTTGTCATGAAAATTACTTCAAGTGATCGATACCTGATAGTGAGTCGTATCAATATTATTGTTTTAAGTATTCGAACCAAGTATAACTTAGTTGACATCAATCAACAGTAAGTTACTTCGATATCTTTACATGTCAATCTTAAAAACAACATTCTATGAAATTTATATTTCTTGCTTTATTTATAAAATAAAGGATTCTTCACTGTTGTTCATTCATATTATTCTTTAAGATTTTTAAAATTTTTAAATTTTTGACTTTTCTGTTCTGATTACTTAAGCTTTGTGGTAATCAACATGATTTGAAACACCAATACTTTTTCTCAAAACTAATAACGATCTGCTATCAAAAATGCACCAAATTTTAATGAACCATTTAGCGATATAATTCTGATAATTAAATTCTAACTAACAAATCTAGTACTATAATTAACTCATAGAAGGATATATTTTTAAGATACATTATATGCTTTTTTTTTTTTACCAAATGTCTGACTGCAATCTTTAGACTTGCATATGGAAATAAATTTTCTGTTTATTTGTTAATCAAATTTTATAGGTTTTTCTGAGCAAAAAAGACTGAGTCAACTAGGAAAAATGCTACAAATTATTTAAATAAAAATTTAGTTTCCTATGTAATATCTAACTTTAATATAGATTAACTATACTTGTTCAAAGATTTTGAAATAACTTGAGAAAAAGAATTTCTCTATTCAACAGAAAAAAAGGCAGATTGATGGTTCAGAATAAAAAAGGCAGATTGTGCAGGAATAAAATGAATTTCTTTTGTCGAAAAGAAACCTTCCACTGGAATAAAAAAGATACTGAAGATGTTACGAGAAAAAGGTAAAAGTCTCGTGAGCAATAGAATCTGGGAATAGAGTTGAACAAAGCAGAATAGCTAGATGATCATTGTTGACAACTTCAGTGAATCTTAGAAAAGGGATTCAGAAAAGCAGATGCAGTAGACAATTTTTGAGAAAAAAATGGGAAACAATCTGAATAAATTCTCCGAGACAAAACTACGTAATTATCGCCAAAAATATTAAGAAGTTTGTGTAGATGATAGAGAAATATTTTTTCCAATAAGAAAACTTCTTGATTTTCCAGAAATAAACTAAGTTTTACTAAAAATTTTGAAAAAAAGTGTTATTTTGCAATAGAGTTATTTTATTTCGAAACAAATAGCAATAAATTTATTAAATTGCAAATTTTTCTAATCTTGAAATTTTAGGGAAATTTTTTCCCACTTTGCATGCATTGAAAGAATATTGGTCAGCAAATTTTATCAAAATTTGCACACAAATATTTTAACTAATTATGATTTTTATAATCGATTAATTCAAAATCAAACATAAATTTAAAATAGGAAAACAAACGGAACATTTAGTTTCAGTAAGAAAGGAATTCAGTTTAATACAAAACAGAGTAGTATGAATCAGTAAGATGGATGTATATTCGCGGGAATAAAAATTATTTAATTATATCCACTTTAAAACTTCACAAAATTTTAATTAAAAAAGCTGCATATAATATATAATGGCATATCTTCAGAAAAAGATTTCACTTACAATAAAAATTCACAACAGCCCTGTGCAAATATAAAAAACATTAATCTTAAGAAATATTATACACTTTTCATCTTTTTTTTCTTTTCAATTCCTGGTTTTATAGAGTTTTGGCGAATAAAGCAATGATATATTCATTTTTTTTTAATTTTGCCTGCATATATTTTTTTTACATTTACTAAGCACTTTGCACACCAAACTAGGCAGTGGAAACGCAGTTATATTTAGTTTTTATGAAAAAGTTGAAAACTAAAAAAAAGAAACTAATATTTTTGTATTACATTTTTAAAAGCTTGATTTCTTTATTTGGTAAGAATTAAAAATGAACTTGAACTGTGTGACATAACTAGCGACTTCTTTCACCAAATAAAAATATGATGGTAAGATTATATATATAAACTCTGTGGCACGACACCCCAAGTGGGCCAAGGCCTACAGTCCCCATCTCTGTTTTCTTGACCGAGGGGCTCTGGGGTGTGAAGTATATATCTCGATTAGGTGGTCAACTAAATGCGAAACTCCCAGTGTTTAGCTCCCAAGCATGCTTGATATTCAGTGTATCGACACCACTGAAGGGATGAAAGGCTGATTTGACCTCGCCCGGCCAGAGGATCGAACCTCGAATTTGCGCCTTCGGAGCGTGAAACACTATCACTAAGCTAACAGTCATATTATATATATATATATATATATATATATATATATATATATATATATATATATATATATATATATATATATACTATATATATATATAGACACACTGTTAAGTTTCATAAGAGCACTGTTTCATAAGTAATGGGTCACATTCACGTATTGCAAATCAGAAAAGCCACACAAACCATATTATTTTAAATATCTTCAATATTTTAACTTTAAAGAGCTTTATATTCACTGAATAGTCACTGTATGATGTCACAATACTGTTTACCATGGGAAAAAAACACAGAATCATAGCAACCCTATTAAGATACATGTCTAATAATGACCTCTCATATAATCTCGACATCGGTGATCTGAAATTTAAGATCATACTAAATTTAAGAATCACTTCAACTTTCAAACCTTTTCATTTCGCGATTTTGATAAGTCATTCATATAAACTCTCCAATATTGTCTGTTTGTCATATCATTCGAAAGGAAAACTCGGCAGCTCTCGAATCACTTAGTGTGAACAGTTCTCACATGAATTGGTAAACACACATTTCCCGCGGGTGTTTACGGTTCAGCCTCTCCATCTTAAATCTTGTATCAAATGAAAAAATACGAAACTTTGGTGGACTCTTGTTATCTTCCAGATAATCTTGAGGATACTGCAGTTTACAACCAACTTTCTGGTTATTTGAAAACAACTTGCGGAGAGATGCTATCTTTTTCGTACCATCTCATGAATTGTTGAACCAAAAGCCAGAATGCTAACCATTCGGTGCCATCTCGGCCCTTCACTTACAGGAAATATGTAACAATGTAAAGAAGTTCACTACAATTTTAATTGGTTTACAGATCAAACTTATTTAATTTAAATTATGAGTGGCTAGATTTAATGTCATAAATAAATGAAATGTGTCACATAAGATTTTCTCAAGTCATTACAAAACAAAGCAATGTTTGCAAGGCTTATTATTTTCACCACACAATCTCAGTAAAAATCACTTAAATTTAACACATAATAGGATGAAGATAGTCCAGTCAGAAAGTCTAAATATTTTTCCCTAAAAATTTAACATTTTGTATCTTACTTTTCCTCATTCCCAATAGTCCATACGAATTCAAAAGTCATCACAAATTAATTTTTGATTTACATTGATTTATTGGCAAGCAAATAAATTCTATTTAACTTGCATATATATATATATAAATATCTATATCTATATCTATATATATATATATATATATATATATATATATATATATATATATATATATATATATATATATATATATATATATATATATATATATATATATATATATATTATATATATATATATATGCTGTAGATTTTTTTGCAAGTAAAAAATATGGATGTCGATTTTTACTGATAGCCCACGAAATTTATTAAGATATATTTAGTGCTGAAACTAATATATATTAAAATTGTGAATCAAAGAAAATTAACACAATATAAAATATACTTATAAAGTCATATAAAAATGTGCATTACTTTAATTGGATTTATATACATAACAGCATAAAGAAGGTCTATCATGCCATATTTAAATTTTTATATTTTACTTTTATATTTTTTGTTCTCACTAATGCATAATCTAATTAAATTTTTTATGACTCCAATTAGGTTAATTTTTATTAATGAGTTTAATTGAAATTTTATTATAAATTAAATTTTTATTTACAATTTCAAATTATAATTTAAATCTAAAAAAATTTTAAAAATTTAATTTATGGGATTGAAAATTGAGTGTTGATTTTATTTTTTATTACATCATAATTAAAAATCTTATTTCAATATTTAGAATGTAACTTAAAAATAATTTCAAATTTTTTACGAGATATTTAAGAAAATATAATTTAAAAATTAGCTTCGAAAAATATACTTCAAATCATCTTGAAGACAAAATACTAAGGCATACAGTTTCCAGATACTTTTCTAAAATACTGATCTCAAGGAAAGAAACCCCGTTTAAACATAGAAAGTACTGATAGATTCAGAAATAAATTCAGTAAGAGATATTTCTAGAATATAGATATTACAATTTAAAAATCCATCTATATTAATCTCGTGCGACGCATTCAAATGAAACATAACTTCTTAATTTAAAGCAATAGCAGCAGTTGATTTGTAAATTATGCAGAATATAAATGTGAATTAATGAACAAAAATAAACAAAAATATTCTAGTAAGAGATAAAATGCAAAGTGCACGCGGTTAATATAGAAAAAAAGAGTCCCGTGACGTTAATTTTGAGAATAATTAAATGCATCGGTAATGACATCATAAAAAAATAGAATAAAATAACAAATGCTTGAATGCTTTTCCGTATGAAGGAAATGAAAGCTGGAAGATAGACATCCTTTATTAAGTTGCATAATTACATTCTAATTAAAATCGCTATGGACAGAACTCATACATGTCCAAACTAGTAGAGCCACAAAAAAGATAATTATCACTAATTTGTTGTACTTAGTAAGCATTAACTAATTACGCTTAAAATTAACTCTCTCATTTGCGTTTTCTTATTAAAATAAGTCAGTTATAATTGGAAGACATTAGCAGTTAAAAAAAACAGGCTTTTAAGTAAACTTGCATGAATTTGCATTTTTCATATTTTTATTGCAAAAAGACAATTAGCTTTTTGCTGAAAGTCTGTTTAATCTATCGGAAAGCCTTATGAATAAAAGTACTTAATAATTAATGTTTGCGTTTGTACTTAAAATGCAGAAATAATTTCTGCATTTATTATATTTAAAGTTAGTAATTCATAAGCTGTACAATCACCAGAAATAAAACAAATGATGTAATTCGTAAATAATTATGATGACGTATACATAATAAAAATGTGTGTTCCAGTTGAAAACTTAAAACGCCCGTTAAGTTTATATGGAATTTCTAAATTCTGAAAGTTCTTTTACAATTTTGTTGCTAAATTCTAAAAGTTCTTCTAAAATTAAATCATAAAGGAATTAATTCTAAACTAATTCTTCTATTATTTAAAATTTCATATTTAATAAAAATTGCAGGAAAATTACTTTTTTTCTTACAATTTTTATTACAATATTTAAAAAGATGTCAACATGAGCAGAATTTCTTATTCATTTAACTAAGTATATTTAATTTGCATTTAAATCCCATTCATTCGCGTTAAATTTAAAGAAAATTTTTAGAATATATTTATAACTAATCTTAAAATTGATTACATGTTTAATAAACAAGTTTATTAAGAGACATTAGTTAGAGAGAACTGATATATTTTCTTATAATTATACATTTCCCATGCTCATAGTCTTATATATTGAATAATTTACAATTTCTTGATTTTAAATCTGAAAATTTTTTTATTATATTAACTTTTTACAAATGCAGTTTTAAGTAATGATTTATGAAAATTTTCAGTACTCTCGCAAAATATAATGAACCTTAAATAGGCTCATCTACATTTAAATCATTCAAAAAATATGAATTTTAGATATAGATTCATTATAATCGCTTATTGATTACATGAATTCATAATACCATAAAAACTAGACACCGATAAGTAAATGCAAATTCATAATAAATCTACCCTTTCAACCACTTACTAGATTAGATATAAGATCAAGATGTTTATAATATAACTTATATGAAATTAGGGCATACAGAAAAATGGTATTACAAACCTTAATTTAACAAGACATTTATAAAAATGCTATACTTGCATCCTATCATAATAATATCAATAGCTTTTAGAGAATATACTAGAGACATAACATAGTAAAGAAAATAATAATTCCAAACCATGCTGTGTTAAAATAAGAAAATAAAAATTTTCAGATGATTTTGATACTAATGACATTTTAATATATATTTTAATTTGTCTCATTCTACATATGCTGATTTTTCTTTCTTATCTTAAACAACAATCCCATTTATTAAAATGTAAATGGAAACGTTCTATATGTTCCAAAAATCAGCGGTTAACGTTCTTTCGGAGAAAATTAAAAATTAGGTATATGAGAAATAAATGATTCGTCGTCTTATAGTACCAATGGAAATCATTTCATGCTTTTTATATACTTTTGAAGTTCATTTCTAAAAATGACGCGTATAGATTGAAAGGTAAAATCCCTTAAATATCTTTAATCATATATATATATATATATATATATATATATATATATATATATATATATATATATATATATATATATATATATATTAATAATAATAAATAATAACATAAAAAAACACTTCTATGGATTTTTTTTAAAGTACAACTTCTGACATGATAAAATCCAATTCTTTTGGAAAATATATAATCAAAACGATTTTGTTATACAATAAACTTAGCAGACAAAAAATTCCAACATTATAAATTATCAATCTCAAAAATATAACCACAAATTTTTATAATTAACAGAGTATTAAGTTGAACTAATAAGCTCTATTAGAAAAACCGATGTTTACATAGAGTTTCAATCACTTGTTGCTATAATTGGCATCTTATGCTTAATCCTAAGATGATTATATCATTTTAATTTATTTTTTAAAGATTCCGAATCATAAATAACAACTATTGATGTTCAAAACTGAATACAAATATATCTATCACCAAACAGATACTATATGAAAAAGTACAGAGGGTTTGGAAAAAAACTAGAAAACACATCAATTTCTGAGCTACAACTATCATTAAAATATTTACAGCATATCATGGGTTATAGTTAAAAGGATATGATAAACGGCAAAAAGTTTAAATCCTTAAAATTTTTCTTCTTTCACTAATTAGATAATTAATAAGAGTTTCCAACAAAATAACACTATTTTAAATCTCATATATGTTGACTTGTAGTCCAAATCCTCATCATGGCTGAAGTTACTCTAGCTTATTGGAAATGATAATGAATTTATGTTATGCTTATAAATACATTTCTTTAAACTGTTTAATGATAAAGAAATGAACATATCTAAGTAGAAGGCCAGCATACATTTGTTATCTACATATTAGACAAAATTCATGCGCTACAGAACTACTACCAGTGATTTCAGATACTTTATTTTTAATCTCTGCAACCCACATACACAAAAAAAGCACAAGGATGCCTTTACTGATGCTTTCATAATTATACGTTATATGAATAGTAAAACTAATGAAAATTCCACACGTTATTCGAGAACTATATTCATGAATGGGATAATCCCGAAATTTCACATACAAATCTCTTCATAACTCGCAAGGTATAAAAACCTTTACAGTTACGCAAAGTTAATCTTTCTCACTGTCCTAAATGCACAAGGTGAATATCTGGGAAAACTACAAATAATGCTATTAGGACATTGCCGAGGATTTTATAACCAACTGGGCGATTTCGAACATGGTCGCATAGGCAGAATGCGAGAAGGAAGATGATGAAATCAAGCAATCAGCTGTTGCCCACTTCGTAAAAACAAGGATATGTGTAGGCGGTACACTACAATGCTTTCTTCAAGGAATTAATCGATGAAATGAAAGCTTTAGGACAATTTGCACACATGCGAAGTAAGATGCTGGCGCACCAGGATCGAACTGCCCTTAGAATCTCACTTTTCGTTATCCAACATGTTACACCTTCTATCTCACACATCTGAAGACACTTATCTTAGTTGGAATTATACTTAAAATTAAGGCATGGTAATGGACTAGTACTAAGACATGTTTTTAATTATTTTATTCGTTTACAATAGTGTCGAAGCCAATCGTCATGGCTGCTAATAGACTGGCAAGACATAGTATTCAGCAATGAATCTTGTTTCTCAAGTGAACACTATATACACGTACGAAGAGTCCGGGTCAGCCTTTGTTTTATGAAGATATTACTCTAATACATAGGTTTCCAAAGTGGTCCAGGTGGACCCGCAGGGGTTCACAGGAGACCACACGGGGGTCCACGTATACTTGAAAAGAAAACAGGGGAATGTGGTATTACAAGAGGAGCTACTTGAGCTCAGCACCAACGAGAAACTAAAGGTGAAAATTAAAAAAGGCTATCAAACATTTTGGCTGCAGGCAGAAATCGCCGAAAAATATCCTGGGCTGTGGGAAATTGCGAGAAAAATTTTGATAGCGTAAGTTTCCCTCGTCATATCTTGTTGTGAAAGAAGTTTTAGTGCCGTAACAAACCTGTTAACAAAAAAAGGAGCAGATTGAACATCACAGAAAGGGAAGATTTGAGATTACTTCTTACAAAACTGAAGCCAAATATTGGTAATTTGCTGTCAATTCATCAAGTACTTGCATCTCATTAAAAATATGACAATTTTTTACTGTTGATTTACATTTCAGAGTTCATTGTTGACTTTTGTCAATTGTTGATTGTTTGTACTAGTAAATGTTTATAATTAGGGATAACCACAAGTATTTTAATAAATAGGACACAAGAAAATGTGCAATTTTTTCTTCTTCTTAACACCCCTAATTTAGGGTGATATTTTTTAGGAGTTTTGGGAATACAGTAGAAATGTAGCAGCAGGGGGTCTACCGAAAATAGTAAACCTTTGAAAGTGGTCCACGAGAAAAAAAAGTTTGGGAATCCATGCTCTAATATAATATGCTAGTGTGGGATGCTATGTTCTATGATAATTCGTCTATATAGTTGTTCTGCATAAAACATAAAAAAATCGATGCGCATTTATTCCATTTAGCAGCTTTCTCAATATTATCTTCCATGACGCCAAAAGGTTTTAAACAAAATAATAAGATGCTCATATCACTCGTATAACTAGACTCTCTTCCTCTGAATAGTTAATACTCTTCCTTGTCCAATAAGATCATCTAAACTTTTCGTCCATCAAAGATGTCGTAAGACATTGCCAGCAGATGCTGACACCACAAAATAAAGTACATCTGCAGCAGCAATTGATGAATGTCTGTCAAAATACATCAAAGAAGGGCAAGGAAATGTTATTTACACGTTAGAAACATGCAACGTTAAGAGGAGTGGTTTTAGTAACTATTGATTAATAAGCAATTATTTGCCGTTTATAAGTTGTATATTGCCTTAAAATTTTAATGTCTCATTATAAGTTACTTTACCTTTATATAATCTTTTATCCAAAAAAAAAAAAGCTGAAATGAAGATAAAATCGTAAAATTCTTGTTTCGTAAAAACTGTTTTACAGATAAAAAAATTTTAGTTGAGAGAGCAAAATAATTACAATTTTTCTTTTTAGATTAAAAGAAAAATTAAATACACTATAGCATATAGAATTAGTGAAAGAAAAAAAGAATTAATATAAGATAAAGTGTTTTTATTTTTATTTCAAACGTAAAACTTCCAATTTGTAGTCAAGAGTATAAGGTGTATAATACGTATAATTAATAAAAAATGCATGTTCATTCACGATTTTATAATGTATATGGATAACGATTCAAATTCCTATTTTGAAAATTCTCAGTAAAATACTTCTTGGAAATAACATACATTAAGTAAAATAAGAAAATATTTAATATGAATTGAAAATTTAATAAAATCATCAAAATAGTTTATTATAGTCTCACCTTCTAACAATTTATTTATCATCTATAATTACTTAATGTAAATTCTTATAAGAAAATGTTATCATAAAATCCATTTAGATTCTTTTCAAATGCTTCTTCCTGGATTACTTAAAATAACTTTTGTGTAATTAAAAAGCTTTAAATTATAATAAATTTTTAAGAAATTGAATCAATTCGCGAAATAATTTATGATAAAACTCTTTTCTATTTAATTAAACTCCTTTAAATAAACTTTAAAAAAGGAAATAAATGCATAGTTAGTTTCATTACTGAAAGAAAGTTTGGCATCGAAAAGATAAGTTAAAATATTGATTAATTAAATTAAGAATCTCATTAATTCTAAAATCCTTTTCAGTTTAAAAATATTAATAATTGAATATAATTATTATTGAAGTTGTAAAACTATAGATTAATTATTATGTAGCGATAACAAATTTCAACCTATAAATGTTGTTGTTACTTATGAGAATTGGATAAGCCAAGCTCGCTCTGCCGACAGCTATGCGAATTTAAGTCAGTAGGATGCGTCTTTCGTTTCACCAGAGCACCACGAAAATGAAAGTACGACTTTGCTCTCAGTACTCCTCCGATAGATGGCACCACCAGAGGATCCACTCGACAATTTTGACATTGATCTGGAGAGGGAGAGGATATTTTCTCACTATTACACCCATAGTAACTGCTCAACAACCCACCACAATATTTTCAATTCTAAGATTTAAAAAACACGTATATTGCATGTACTCGGTGGGACTTTGGCGGTATAAGGAATCAAAAGCTACCCTTCCGGACGGAAGGCCGATGCCTTAACTACTAGGATACCAAAGTCCTACTTATAAATGTAAGCAATAGTACTGCGAGATACTTTCTTTAACTCAAGATTTAGAATAAAAAAGTGCTTTTTCCTTTGTTTTTATCAGTAGCACTATGGTCGTATTTGAAAATGAAAATTTATTCAATAAAAATCTATGAATTTAAACGAATTTCAAATAACTTCAAACATGCATTAAAAAGATTCATATCTGCAAATAGTTTAACTGATAATGTACATGAAAAGAGCATCTATATTAAATAGTCATAAGTACTAACAAACCACAAAATATGTATCAAACTTTGTTAAAACATGAGGAAAAGATGAAAGAATAGTTTATAAGTATCTATATACAAAATGGATAAATACATTGCATTCAGTAAGTCTTAGAATGTAAAAACTCCTATTAAATACAAAATATTTTGATATCGAAAAGACTATTAAAAAGTTCAAATTTTCTATCTAATTTTTTAACTTCCTGCAATGCCTATCAAGAGATCCTGTTTTGAATACACAAAACAGTTATTAAAATAATTTTTCTGATTAAAAACTATAGGATCAACTTCAAATTTGATGACAAAAGATATTCTTAATGTTTTTGTACCTAATGCTGAAAAGATTTCTAATTTTGTTTTCATAGAAAGTTGAAAATATCAAAATGAACATGAAAAATAAACTTTTTCAAAAAGAATAATTTTCCAAGATAATAAAAAACAAAACTATCATCAAAAACATTTTAACAACTTTTACATTTAAAAAAATAAACAAGGGTAATTAATTAATTTATGATCAAATATGCATATATCATCATGCTAATACAAATTATAATTTGTTGTCATAAAGAAAAATTAAATAAAAAAGTAATAATAGTTTATTTACTAACTATTTTTAATTAACTACCTTTAACTGCTAAATTTTAACACAAAAGGGAATACTATTATTACTTATCTCTAATCAGGTTTATTTTTCAGATCAATATTACAATCGAGGACATTCTATAAGTCCCCGATTCTAATTCTAATCTTTGTGTTAATAATTTGAAAAATCAAAAAAATCTCTTCTAAAGTACAAGATTTGTAAACAACTTTTTTTATATCTTTCTTGTAATAGCAGAATTATTCATATAGATATAATTATAATAAATTTAAATGTATATATAGTACTTAGAATACCTGATATATTTTCGGCGAAATTTCCCGTTTATACAAAAGAATAATTAAATATTTAACAAACCAAAGACATCAAATTTTTCTTCCTTTAAAATAATTCTAAATGTGTTCTGCAAGAATTATTTTTAAAATGTAAGAGCATTAAAACTGAAAAAAAAGGATATTTTAAAAAATACACTTTTTAAATATTATATACTCTCTGTTCATATATAAATAGTTTTATACAAATTTGTAATACAGAAATCTTTTAATATAAAATGCAAGCTGTCTGATGTGCTTCACAAAAATAGTTTTAATAAAAAAAGGAATTAATACTTCATTTCCCTATGGTGACTAAAGCTCAATTATAGACAAAATATGGATATTTTTTTATAATAAATACTTTTAAAGTAAAAAAATATATACAGCAGTATAATATATACTATTAATTTTGCTGCATGGAAGTGCTTTTTAAAAAATTAAATAATGTAAAATAAACTTTTTCCAAAATTATAATGTTGTAATAATTGCACACAAAAGAATGAAAAAATAAAAATTATTAGGTAACCGATAAAGTATATTTAAAGATTAAAACGATCTAACTTGAAATTTCTGATAAAACAATATAAAAAACTTAATAGAAAATTTCAGAATCATTATTTTGTTAGAAAATGCAATTTTATTGATGATCTGATAAAAACTATAGTCCAAACTGTGCCAAAATAATTTTTTTCAAAGTATACAAGATTTTTTCAGATTACTATAAACCTAAAAAACATTCAAATTATTAAAAAAATAAAAATATATTTATATAATAAATTATATATATATATATATATATATATATATATATATATATATATATATATATATATATATATATATATATATATATATATATATATATATATATATATATATATTTGCACAGTTGAATAATCTAAAATACTTATAACCTCTTCTTTCTAATGTACAAATAATAGAATTATTACATTATTTAACAGAAAAAATTCTGTAGTTTTCAGAAGTCAATTAGAAGTTAGCCTTCTTTCATTTATTTTCAATTTAATAAACTTAAATATAAATTAATTTAAAATTTCAATTATCCAAATTAATCAAATTTATATGTAATAGTGAAAATTGTAACATACTAATTAGCTAAGTTAATGTATATACGAGGGTCACTCTGAAACTTTTGAGATACAACTAGGTTTTTAAAGTTATACTTACAAAATTTTAGGTGTGTTCAAAGTAGTCTCCCCCAGCATCAATGCACTTTTGTAGACGAATTTTCCAGATTAAATGTCTCAAGCCAATGAAAAAAATGCATTTATAACTACATCAATCTCTTCTTCTGAATGAAAATTACGTCCACGTAAATTCTTTTTAGATTAAAGAATAACCGAAAATCGCACATAGCTAGATCAGGTGAATACGGCGGATGTTCGATCACTTTAATTTGTTTTTGTTTAAGAAACTCAACTGTTAATCCGGCTGTATGTGAAGATGCATTGTCATGGTGAAGCATTAGTCCCCTAACATTCAGTTCTTGTAGAATTTCTGGAAGACATTTAGTGGTATACCAGTTTGCTGTTACTGTCTTCGGTCCTTCCAACTTGATGGCTTTGACCAATCCCGTACTCCTGAAGAAAACGGCATGCATCATTTTTTTCAGTGCGCGTTGTTTTTTCATCATTGTCGGTGTGGGATCATCTTCAAAGACCCATACTTTGCTTTCTTGACGTGTTGGAACGTCAAAAAACGGTATGTACGTTTCATCACCTATTACAATTTTAGAAATGATGCGGTGGCCACCATCATTCAGCATATTAAGAGTTTCTTTACTGATTCTGATATGCTCCTCTTTTTGATGCTCAGTTAGATTATGGGGAACCCAACGGCAAACTACTTTTTTCATAAGTAATTATTCATGAATGATTTTGTGCATGGCTGCGGATCCAATGTTAAGTTCCTTCTGAATCATTTGATAGAGACAGCGATTATCATCCACTAACATTTTTCGTATGGCAGACACATTATCCGGAATTACTGCCGACGTCAGCCTTCCTGTGTGTTCTTCATCCTGAAGGAAATTGCGACCTATTCTAAATTCTCTAAACCATCTGAATACAGTCGCACGAGCTGGAGATTCATCACCAAACGCTAATGGCAACCGTTGAACGCATTCTTCTTGATTTACTCCTGCTTTGAAATCGTAGAAAATCATAGCGCGAAAATGTTCTCGCGTCAACTCCATTTTCTCTTCTGTTTGAAATTTATTCCACGCTAAACAAGTTGAAGTAAGTCAATAAAAAATTGTCTTCTGTATTAAAATACTTTGTACTTTAAAATGAAACCGTTATTTTTATTTTGTAAATTCTCGTCTGCACGTATCTCAAAAATTTCAGAGTAAAATTCGTATAACTACTTTATTATTTTCTAAATGCACATTACTTTTTAAAATGAAATTATTTTCACAATCATATATAATCCAAGAATAAGGACCATGATAAGATATGAGACCAGTTTTTTAAAAGTTGAAAATGCAATAAAATGTTATATATATATATATATATATATATATATATATATATATATATATATATATATATATATATATATATATATAAGGCATTTTTAAAGTTATTCATTTAGGTTTAAAAAACAGTATTACTAATTTTCAGATCACACTAATCCCATTTAAACACAATACAGAATTTCTTAAACAAATAGAACAATAGAAAACATTATTAAGACTCTGGCGACAGTAAAATATTTTAGATAAAATATATCAAGCATAATTGTAATGTGCTTTTCTTTTAACATTTTTAAAAGTAAGCTCCACCAAATTTTTTTTTGAATGATAAAACAAAAAAGATAATGTTAATTTTTATAGAACACAATAGATAAAATAGATTTTTTCCCCAAAAAATAAAATTAATTTCTAAAAATTTAAAGGAAAAAGAAATCTTTTTTTTTTTAAATTTTTAGTGCACTTCCCCAAATATGTGCTAGATCTACTAGTGCATAATAAACAATTCCAGGTAATAGAACAGATAATGAAAAGATAATTTCATCATATTTTCTATTATTCAATTCTGATTATAGAGACTTTTTAGAAAAGAGTATAAAACTCATATTTATATTTGCTTATCCAGATTTAAATGAGTGTCAGACATGCAAATAGATGCATTAAGAAATGTTATAAATCTTCAAATTAAAATTCTTAGTTTTTCAAAATTATAATTCGATTATTTTAGCAAAAAACTATAATTTTATTTTAAAAAAATGGGTTTCATTATCTTTGCAATGTAAGGAACATATTTTAATAGGAAATAATTTGCTTGAAAAGAACAATAATTAAGTAGCATCCAATACCTATGCATTATTAGTATTGTACAATTTTCTTCAATACACTATAAATATATTTTTTGTCAGTTAAAAAATTTATGAATTTAAATTGTCCTGCAGAATTACATAAGAAAACTTAACTTATCTGAACTATGAGATTAAATTTGATAAAACAGATATGATAACCACAGCAAATATTAATTTCATTAATGTATAATTATTATATAATTACAAAATATAATTAAATTTTCATTTAAATTGTGGTAATATCATTAATGAGTAAAACAAAATAGGGAACCAAATTGTAATGTAATATATGGATGGAGTTTTCAATGTAAACAAAAACTAACCTCAGTTGACCAGAAGCCATCTCAAAAACTTCCGGTTTTCTCTTTCCATTGAAAATCAATGCAATCGCAAAACATTTAAATATTTTCAGGTGTTTATTTCTGTTTTCGAAAATGCTATTATTTTATCCATTAAAATCATAATTTTTAATAAGTGTGCTATCAGTGGTGATCCTGTAAATTTTTAAAAACTTTTTAAATTTTTACTTAAATAATCCTGATGGATTACCATATTTCTTGGGTAATCGCTCTTATTGACGATATTAGGATCAATTGTTGATGAATGATATATTGCAACTCACAGTCTAACTCTTGCTATTATTTATCTCAATTGTTAATCATTTTCTTCTTTAACTTATTTTTAATTTTATGCATTCATTCCAAAATTTCAGGAAATATATTTTGCGCGCAATTGAATTATAAATCATTTCAAATATTAAGCAAGGTATTATTTATGCTTTCATTTATAGTATTATAAATTTTATTAAAATTTTCTTGATCATACTAGAATGTATGAATTGGTATTGGTATAACAAAATTGTTATGATGTGTTTATTTACTTGTGTTTATTAATATTTTAAACAAATCTTGGTTTTTATTGCAATTAAAATTTAAGTCTCATTTTTAAGAGTTGATTTAATATATATCTAATTAAATTAAGGATTGTAAATCGGGTTCCATTGGAAATTTGAACATTTTTACTTACGAAAGTAAATTTGTTCCACCTCGCATATTGCAACTAAATGCTATGCAACAACTACCTTTATTTGCTTTCTGCATTTAAAAAATTTTATAGGATAATTACTTTTAAATGAATATTTCTCAAAAGCAATGGAAACTACAGAAAACAAGCACAATGGTATAAGACAATAATGGAATAGTAAGCATGAAGTTTCGTGCCGGAAGTTTTCTAGATCTCCACGCAGTAGAAGCGCCATCTATTCTACGCTTTACAGAAACTTCCATCCATATATATATATATATATATATATATATATATATATATATATATATATATATATATATATATATATATATATATATATATATATATATATATATGTATATATATGTATGTATGTATGTATGAATGTACAGTTTTATTGGAAATTTGCTTCTTCCCTTTAATGATTAATTTCCTTTATCACCAAATTTAAAATAGCATAAATAACAATGACTTGATCTGTACAGATGTAAAAAATTATAATAAAAACTGAAATTTCAATATAAAATGTAAGGGCAAGCAAATTCAAAGTTAAGATAGTGTCATTAACAGTATAAGAAATAAAATAAAACACAACAAATTAAAAGAAAATGTTTTAATAACTTTTTTTCAAACCATAAAAGAAATTAAAAAATACAATAAACATGCAATGAAATATAAACACAAAACAAGGATGCAAAAGCAAATCAGATCTAAAATTTATGTTTTTACTAAAATTATTATACATAATATTTAACTACCTAAATGAACTTGTACAGAAAAACATAAAAAAGTTGCAGAAAAAATAAAAGAAATTTGAGAAAAATAAGACTACTAATCAAAGAATAAACTTAATATAATTATAACACAGAAATGTATACATGATGCATTTTAATCATATCAGATATTAATCACATGTTATAAAAAATCATTTACAAATAATTATTACCATTCTGTTTGAATATAAACTTGAAATAATCAATAAATTAAATCAATTTACATAATGATAATAATTACATATTTAAATCATAAATTACAATTAATAACAAAAATTTTTACCCAAATTTTATCTTTGAGGTAATCAAATATTTTTAAATTTTTAAATTAAAAATTAGCGAAAAAGTAGTGAAATATAAGAAAATAAAATACTTTACAGTCATTAAATGAACATACAATAAAAGTTCTATTCAAAAAAAGAGTAATAAGTTAATATTTATTATCTATTGTTATCCATTCACTGTAGGTTTGTCATAGATGCATTAAATATTAATTTCACAACCAAGAATGTCATATTTGAAATATATCATTATAATTATTTTGTGGCCAAGTTAATATATATGTGATTTCTTAGATAAAATATTTATTTTCTATTTTCTTTTACCATGAATGTTAAGCTCTGTTTTTGTCATGGAGGAACTTCTCCAAAATGAAATATATTTAAATTAATTCCTTTGAGGATTTTTTATTTTAGAATGAAAGCAAGATTTGTGGATGATGAATGTAAATAAAGAATTAGCTCTTTGATAGGATTAGTTGATACAAATGCATTTTTTCTTGATGCTTTGAAACACCTAGGTATCAAAGATTACCATATACAATTTCCATTTTGAAATAACTCCTTTTTCTTGGTTTTTTTTATGCTGCTTTTTCCTGAAAGAGGTTTCTAATTTCTATTCATACAGATGAGTTGTGTTAAATGAAATCTCTAATTGTTTGTATATTTTTCTACATAAAATTATCTGAGATAAAACAAAAATTACTCAAAAATTGATTATTTAATAAACCTTTTTAAAGATTATAAAAAATATTATTAATTTTGATCTATATAAGTATCCTGCATAAAATCCCTAAAATCAGATAAATTGGATAACAAATTTGATTTATGCAATTATTTTTATTTATCATTATTAATGTAAAATACCCATAATCTCAAAGTAGTGCATTCTTTTAGCACATTGTTTTAAACTTAAATTTACTAGGTTGCAGTTCTACTAAATAAGACTTCTATATAAGAATTTCAAAACTATTTTGTAGGGATTAACAAATAGGAAAGAAAATTTTTTCATATACTGATTGAAAAATATTATATAACTATTGAAATTCAAAATTAATGTATTTAAAATTATATTTCATTAAAAATCATCTGATTAAGCACTTTGATTATCTATCAAATATTACTAAATTTTAGCAGCAATCAAAATGTGATGTTTGTACAAAATATTCTTCCCTACATTATAATCAAAAAAATAATAGAATTTGTTTTTAGAAATTTCTCTAACGAATTTAAGTAAAAAAACTCAGAAAATACTTCTAAATAAGAATACTATTGTTAACAGATTGTTTACTATTTTTCCCAAATAATTTTTCAAGATAAATATTATGTAGCTCATCTAAAATAATAATTATTAAAAATATTTCTGTAGAGTCTATCATTGTTTACAGAATAGTCAAAAGTTATCAAAATATACAAAATAGTAACATATATATATTCAATATAAAAATACCTAAACAAAGCAATATTACATTGCCGACTTCATTTTTAGAATTCATTAATACAAAAAATAAGAAAGCCCTGTAATTCTTATTTTTCAATGAGCAATAATTATACCAGCTTTCAGGTTTGCAGAAAATTAGACTTCTACTGCATATTCCTGAAACTGTATCATGATGGAGGAACTACAGTAAATAAAATAGGAACCCCACAACATTGCCCAGCACTTGGACAAGGTCCCATACCTCTGCCATCAAGACTTTCTCGTATTTTTTGCTCCTCGTATTCTAACCTTTGCTCCAACTTCACTTCAGGAGGGGCTTGCTCATTCAGAAGCTTTTCATGTTGCCTCAGCCAATATTCATGCTGTTTTTGGTATTCTCGCAATTCCATTAACGTTCTCTGAAGCGATCTACAAAAGAAATAACAAAGGTAAAGAAAGAAAAAAATAAAAATTACAAAATTGTGTCAATATATTTACAATTCTTTTCTAATTATTTAATAGTGTTACATAAGAAATACCAAGTATTCTTAATACTCAAAGAATCTTTAATCCCATTCATGAAATAAAGTTCGTATGGCAAGTCTTTTTCTATTATATTAATATCTCATAAATATAAAAACCAATACTTTTAAATAAATTTCGATAATTCATAAAAATTTTTTAATTTTATAAAAATCAAA
This sequence comes from Latrodectus hesperus, assembly GCA_037975125.1. Taxonomy (NCBI): domain Eukaryota; kingdom Metazoa; phylum Arthropoda; class Arachnida; order Araneae; family Theridiidae; genus Latrodectus; species Latrodectus hesperus. The sequence continues at coordinate 36,045,432 of CM075853.1, forward strand.
GTTGTCACTTAAAGTTTTGAGTTTTTGTTGATATGTCATTTTTCTGACTCGATGTCTTTAATTCCTTTTAAATAATATGATCAATTTGTCACTACTATAATTACATAAGGAAAATATCAATTCATTTAGATAAGGATACTAATTATTTCCTATAATAACAAGATATTTGATTTGCTTAGGAAAGTAGTTGATATTTCTTTAACGTTTTGAAGAAATATTAACTACTTTCCTAAAAAATCAAATATCTTTTTAAATAATGACTAACAAAAAACTAAAAGTTTTAAAAATTCAAAATTAAAATTGATGAATATGAAATTAGGGTTTAAATGACATATATAAAGTATGTTTACATCAAAAAGCATGTAATTACTGAAAATAATGTTTACAGTATAGAAAGCAGATTTTACTGTGTCAAACTAATTTTACTTATATAAAATACTTTTATGGTGATAATTTTAAAATTAATTAGTTATTGCTTTTAACCTGTGGATTTTAATATAATTTTAATTTAAATAAGTTTAATAATCACAAGATTTCCCCTAAATACGAAATATTACAAATTTTAAAATAAATATTGTTAAGCCAAAAGAAACTGTTGATGTACTTATCAAATATAATAAAATGAAATACTCTTATTTCATGGAAAATTATTTTCCAATGCTGATTTATAAACAGCTAAAATTAGCTTAAAGTGATTTTTAAAAAAATTTAATCTTATTTGGACTGAAACAAATATTTGATAATACAAAAATCTGAGAATACATATGAAAAAGGAAATATATGTCAGAAAAATTTATATTATTCATATCGATATCAAATGCATTTTTTAAGGAATAAAAATAATAAATTTCTGCTTACATATGTTGAGCTTCCAGAGCTTTCTCAAGTTTGTTGTGGCACAAAACAGCATGGTATAGTTTTTCTGCAATTTTTAAATCTGGCTGAACCTTAAGAGTATTTTCATAGCAAATGCCTGACTTGTTATAATCTGCCAGAGCCTTAGAAGAAACATTAAGAATAAACTTTCCACAATACTATTTTCTTTTTTTCTTTCAGTATTTTACAATTTTATAAGAAACATTTAAATAAGGTAAAAACAATACAAAATTTATTTTTTCTATAAAATCTCTTCTGCAATCTATGATATGCATAGATTAAACAATAATAAGTCAAAAATTGCTAAATAAAACCTCAAAGATTAGTAAGTGAACAAAAGTGGTTATTTTTACTGTCCTAAATAAAAATCAATTTAAATATTAAAATCTTAAATTTTTTAATACAGCTTTTTTCTATAATAAATTTATTGAGTAATTCATCTCATAAATAATATCAAAATTTTCTAGTTGTTATATTCTTATTTAGTAAGAACATAATATTAAAAACTGGTTCCAAAGTAAGATTAAAATCCAAAATTATAAGTTTACTATTATTTTGATTCTTAGAAACACATCATACCTTAAATTTTATTTTATTCATGCATGCAAATTATTCAATATTAATACAGAAATAAAGATGGCAATTATAATACTATAATGCAGTAAAGCCTACTTGCATAATAACAGTAAACTTTAAATACACACACACATTTAGATATTACATACAAATAACCAAAAATACATTAAAAAATAATACTTCTGAAGTTTACTGTAATTCAATAGGTGTTTATTGTAATCCAATCAAGAACTTATTCAAATATCTTCTTTCATATAAAATAAAAATTATAATTATATGAAATTGATGACTTGGAAAACTAAAATATCATGTTAGAAATTTTGTTAAAAGTTAAATTTTAAAACCATTAAATAAAATATTTTGAAAAACTCGATTGAAAACTTAATACACTCATTAAAAATTAAAGATTATAGTTTAAATTCAGCAGAAAATAATAATTACAAAAAATTAAGAGTAAATAATAGTCTCTATAGTCTCCAACATATACTTCATAGAAATTCAATTCATTAATTAAGGAAATCTTGTAAATAATAACTTTTATTCAAAGGAAATTATGAAATATTTTAAGCAATTGAAGATTTATTTCCATATTCCAAGTTTCTTGCACAATTTGATCATACAACATTGTTGCTCCCAATAAATACACTCAAAACCGTCCTAGTATGTTTTAACATTTCATTATCTTGTATTTAATGTTGGATTTCTTAGCTTACATTAGTCATTTTTCAGTTGAAATAAAATTATTACATATAAATTGTAACTTGTACATCAGTATCAAAGATATTAGATTTCCACATCTTAGGAAATTTGTAATAACTGTGATTTATAAATAACAGTTAAAACATAAATTTTTAAAATAGATTATTAATAATATTTTATTTACAACTGTCAGTAATAATAGTTACAAACAAACTATTAAACTATAATTAATAATAGCTTGTTTGTCTTAAAGATTAAATTTAACAATTTCATAACAAATTCAACAATTAAATGTAAACCATATGCATTTCAATGAACTAATGAACAAACTGAAAGAAGTTTTAAAAAATATGGGAAAAAAACAACTGTCAGTTAAAAAAGAATATTAATATGAATAATCTTTAAATTTTAAATCAATTTATTCCACATCCAATTTTTCCCTTTATGATCTGATAAATTATTTTGAAGATATTAAGAAATCGGCAAATATATGATGTAAAAACTATTTTCCAGAATAAAAGTAAAAAAATTGTCAACCTTGTAAAATTATAAATTACTTTCTCCCAATAAATATCAATTTTTAAAATTTTTAAGTTTACCTCATGAAATATCCAGTTACAAATAATTATGTTTCAATCACACTCTATATGGCTTTCTGAATAATTAAAATATAAATTTCCCCAAGCAAAATGTATTACCTTTGATGGTATTCTAAACAGTTACAATTAGAGACATTGCTCAAATGCTATAAGGTATAATTACAAATCTTAAGAATCATAACATGTTTTATTAAATCCCAACTCAGAATCAGATATATAAAAACGTGTTTGGCCTATTTAAACCACTAAAAGCAATGAATAGTTAATGATTTTGAATGAAAAGTCTGGATTGCAAAAAAAAATATGATTTTAAAAAGTGATTCAGTTTCATTATATTTTCTTTCATCAACATATTTTGTATTTATAAATAATAATAAATAAAATCATCATAGCACAAAAGAATAAATATTTTTTTAATATAATTGAATACAAACATAAATTTTTAAAATTCAACTTTTTAAATTATATACAATTATGAGAAAACACCATACATAGTTTTATAAAATTGAAAATGAAGATGTAAATAAAAACTAGTACACTCATTCTTAGAATAGAATTACTTATATTTCTTGTACTTCTTCCTTATTCTAAGTTTTCATACTTACTTTCGTATCAGCAATATCATATTTTAATAAATGTTTGCATTTGATACTTATTTAACAACTTGTATATCATACAAAGCACACTTGTTATGATGTAAAAATCACAATTACACTGCTTCAATTCAGCTAATGTAACAGGAAAAAGCTTCCAATCATAGAGGCCTCTAATACCTCAGACTGACAACAGCTACTATACACTAAATAAGAATTCAAGACTGATTATCTTCATTCACTCTTCTATGCAGGGCAGCAGTATTTATACCTGATTTAGCAATGAAAATTTAAGAGTTTCATTAAGTTTCTGGAAGGTTCTAGGCATCTTGCTTAGTAGTAAACCAAGAGCTTTAATAATGGATTTTTCCAGAAATATATTTTCGCTAAGTCGCCAAGAATCTTGATAAAGATAGCCAAATCATTATAAATGCCCCTTAACAAAATATGCCTTAATTGAGCAATTTTTGCCCAAAATCTTAGTATTTCAGATTTATGAGATATTTTAAATCAAATTCAAGTAATGTATATATTTTTTTACAAATTTATAAATATGTATGTAATTTGTAGGGTAGATTTTGAAGGTTTTTAGATTTTACTGTATCTCTAGTAAAAAATAATAAATATTAAGGGTAAATTTCAAGTTTGCAATTTTCAGTTTTTTTTTTTAATTGAAGGTAAAAATATTCAAGATAAGATTGAGAATTCTATAAATTACCTAAATGACACTGTAAGTTTTTTTTTTTTTTTTATTTTCCCTTCCTTCTTTTTCTTCTTATAAGAATTAACTTTTATCAGCCATTTTTTTTATCTCATAATGAGCATTTCCACACATTCACTACAGAAATCTTTATTGTATTACCTTCTATTGTTCTGGATATTATACAAAAAATAATATTTTTAACCAAAAACACAAAGGTATTTTGACCTCTCTAAAGCATTTCTTATTTCCCACTTGTACTTTTCAACATAACATGAAATTATGATTTAAATATTGTAAATTAAAAAATCAATTATAAAAATAAAAGTGGTTATTTATCCAATTAAAACTCATCATTTTTTTTAGAATTTAATAATTGAAGTGTTGAAAGATAATTTTATAAATTTCTATTAAATTATAAATGAAAAACACACAATTGATAAATTAAGGAATTTCAATAAAATTTTCCCCATAAAAAGTTTTGACTAAGTTATTTTTCACTCATGTTTAATATTGGATATAAATGCATGCACAGTTTTAGTAAACTTACAGCATAAATATTTCCAAGAGTTAAATGGCAGATAGCATTATCTGGCGCTATGTCCACTGCAGCATGGACGGCAATAGCAGCTTCTTCTGATAAACGTGCACGATTCAATATGTTACCTAAACTAATTAAAGGTACATCTTTGTGTTCCCTAAAAATCAATATGCTGCTTTAATATCACTTTTAAAACTACCATTATGAAAACAAAAACAGGAATCATAATAAAATCAATGCATCTGAAATGTGAAAATATAGAAAAAAATCAAATACTATGATCTTATTGTGTATCACATCAGAAATTTCATATAATATTAATTTCAGAATTAGTTTCACTGCCGGAAAGGAAAACAATTTCTTAAGAAACAAAAATCAATAAAAAAATTCAAATGTATAAAAATACTTAACATATTTTATGTAAAAAAAAAATAATTAAATCTCATCCCAGGTTCATCAATAAATTAAGAAAAGCAAATAAGAACTAAAAATATGCCTGCATAATTCAATAATCCTTTGACCGCATTTGACGTATCAGAATGTCATGCATTAATTTGACCAAAGTCGCACATGACATTCTGATACCTCGTTGAAAATGAGACAATATTTAACATGTTCATTCTTGTTTATTTCAAAGTAACAATGACAGTGGTGATGATAGTGAGATAAAACCAAGATGCAAAAGACGTACAAGATACTTATCAAGCAGTGACAGTGAATCTTCTCCTGAGAAGTTAGATCAATGGATTTGGGAAGAAAGACAATGTACCTAATGTAAAACTGTTTCGTGAAGTGCCTGGATTAAATTAAGCATCCAAGGTTTAGGTTTAGCACCTAGCGAAAGCTAGGTGCTAAACCTAAACCTTTGGATGCTTTGAATGAAGTCCTAAATGAAGATTTTTGGAATAGCATAGTGGAAGAGACAAATAGATATGCCAGACAAGTGATAGAAAAAGGTTTGAAAAAAGAAACAAAAGGTGGGAGCCAATAAATTCTAATAATTGTATAAAATTTGTCTGTTCTAACAAATTACTCTACCCCAAAAAATTAAATGTGCTCCAAATGCAAAAAATTATTTGAATAAATGTGCATCCAAAGGGTTAATAATAAAAAAATATTTTCATAAAATTACAGAAATACACATGAATAACTGCTATAACTATCTCATTGAATTTTGATGAAAAATGTTAATTTAAATATTGTTCATATATAAATATTTATAAAAAACAGACCATTTTAAAAGTAATTTAATTTCAACTGCTAAAACTAAATATTTTGATACAAATAGAGTACTCAAATCAATTGGAGAAAACATTCATTCTCATTAATTAAAAATAATTACAAAATCATTTCATCATTTAAAATGCAGAAATTATGACACAAAGCACTAATAAACAAATAAAAATACTATTAATATAATAATAAAATATTTTGTGCAAAATAAGAAAATATTGGCAGGTGAATCATACAAGTAGTAAAAAAACTTTTTTTGATTAATTAGAAAAACATTTTTTGAGACTTTACTATAAACAAAATTTTGACATTTTTACATAAAAAAGAACAAAAAAAATAATTTAAATATACAAAAGATAACAAAAATAAATATAAAATGTTAAAAAAATTATGTGAAATCAAAATTTTAAAACTTTTTGATGGTAATACATTTGTAATTAAAATCCTTTGACACACTTTTCTAATTTCAATATAAAGAAATAAATGGACAAGAAGTTATTCTCTACAATATAATTGAATCCGAACTAAATGTTGCACAAGTTTTGTAAATAATTTTTCTAGACTTGTCATGACAATTAATGTGCGTAGCAATAACATTACATTAAAAACACTCCTAAATCTAAAGATATAGCAAAGAAACATCCAAAGTAATTTCACAAATTATTTTAAATTTTTATAATAAAAATTTCAATTACTTTATTGTATTTATAGCATTTATCAAAATCATTGAAATAGGAAAATTTGTTTTAAAAGCTACTGATCAGTTTGCAAAATCTGAATTTCCACCATTTTTCTTAATTAAACAGGAAAAGCAAAATAAAAAAATATGAAACCTCATTCACATCACTTTAAAGAAACTATTATTTATAGAAACTACACTTTAAAGAAATTATTATTTAATAAATACAATTGAAATTTTACTACAAATTATAATTTTACTGTACATTATCATTATCATCTGTACTACTAATTTGATAAAGATTTTAATTACTAATTTTTCATTCTAAATTGACTTACTTAGTTTTCAATTTGAATTTTATCTCCCCATTCATACATAATAAATATTTAAATATTTTTTTTAAAAAAGTTTGTTAAAAGCCAAGTAGTTAATAGAACTTTGTTTTCCATAATTATTAATAAATTTTAAATACATTTTCAATTTGACATTCAAATTTTGAAATCATAGTGCAAAAGTTAAACTTCAGACAGATTGTTAAAAAAATTAATAATAACTACAATTGTCTCAAATAAGTTAGCACCATTATAAGCTTGTCCTCTGCATAAGTTTTTACAAAGTTTCTTCAACTAAGCATGCTTTTCGTAATAATTTTGCTTCACTTTTACGCTTTTATAATTTTTACATTAAAAAAAGTAATAAAAAATTTAATTGTGATTTATTTTTTTATAAAAAAAAAATTCAATATAAGTGACAAACTTGTCTTCAGTTTTAAAATGAATAAGTATATACTGATGAAATTAAATTTTGCTGATATTATTAATACCAAACTAAAATTGTGAAATGTTTCAATTAATAATTTTTTATCATTGCTTTATTGCATGGTTATAGATGAAGACAAATAACAATCATATGCATCTAATAAAAACTAATTATTTGACATTTTTAACTTACAAAACTCATTTAAATAAAAAAACATGAAATGAAAGTCATTTTAATATAAAAATAGAAAAGCTTTTATATTAAAATTAATATTTTTTATCCAATGCCCGAACTTGGTTTTTCAACTATTGGTTTATGTTGAGCAACCCAATACACTCAATAATAAACCGAAAAATGATCTTCCACAGAATTTCTAAATGGGATGTCAGTAAGTCCAGGGCAAGAGTAAAGGTGGTAACTAGTCATTTCTTCAGGTCCACACAAGGGGCAAAATAAAATTAATATTAAAAATAGGGTTTCATTATTTGTAGTTTATAAAAATTAATTTGATAATTAATTTTTGCCTCTATAAGAGCATATTAATTAAAATAAAAGTTAACAGAAAAAGCTTGCAATAAATAAGCACAAAAATCTCATTTTTATGTTTCCAAAAATTATATAAATTTTATAACAAACCTTGGAGCAAAATGAAGAGCTCGTCTTACACATTCGATAGCATTGCTAGCATTTCCATGGATTCGCCAATAATATGAAGCCATAGTGAATAAAACCCATGATGTTTTGTTCTAGAAGAATAATAGTTCTTTTCAATATATACAAATATATATATTGTCATTTATCTTTATATCTTAATACCCTGTATTAATTTGGATAACACTAGATATTCATTTAAATGACATAGATAGGAAATAGATAAGATTATAAAAAGGGAGCAGCAAAAATATAACTCAATATAGTTCTTTATAAATATAGATAGATCAAATGAAATGAATCTTTAAAAACATACACTATAATTTAAATTAAAGAATTCCACATCAAAGAAATAATGATTTACATTAAGAGAATAATTACATTTATATCAATAAAAATCTTAGCTCTCATAAAATGACAGAATATCCAAAACTAAATTATGAATATGAAATTACTTTACTTATGAACAGCATATTAATAGTGCAATAAAACATGAAGCATTGGAAATAGTATTATGAAAATAAAAGACAAATAATTTACTTTACCTATGAACAACATATTAACAGGGCAATAAAACATGAAGCATTGGAAATAGTATAATGAAAATAAAAGACAAATAATTTGTTTGTCTTTTAGACAAAAAGACAAAAAAAATTGTCATTGTGTTGGTTTGCAAAGATTTTATTTGAATAGTTTAGTAAAGTGAATACTTTTAAACAAATTAATTTTAAATTAAAATAGAATTAGTAGCTTCTGGAATCAAATGGTATTTTGATACTAAAATGATAAAATTCAAAATTTTAACTAATTTTTCAAACCAAGATTAACAAGATGATATCAAATAACCATGTTTTATTAGTCACTACAGAGGAATCTTATGATTTCCAATAAAATCATATTAAGGTTGCAATCAAAATTTTTAAAAATTTGTATCTGATGAAATCAACAAATTTGGAAGCGAACATAATCTCAAATCATCAAAAACATAATCTCATTATATATATTTATAAATCGCCTACTATATAGAAGCCTACAGAATATCATCATTGGAGACTACTTGTCGTTCTCAGAACTGACCTCTCGAGTTAGGATGGCTATCAATGCTACTTTTAGGGATACCATTCCTACCGACAAATGGTACACATGCAAACAACCCGATTCCATACTAGTGAGTAAACACAAGAGATGCAGCCAAACGTCTCTGACAAGACTATGAAGTAGGCCACCTGCTTGATCAGAGACACGTCTCTGGTACCAAGGTCTACCCTCACTGTCCCAATGTCGAGTGGTTCAGGCCTCCCCATTTCATATTTTTCAGTGCATTGGGTGTGAGAGAGCAGACTTGGAGTTGAGACTGGAGGTGGTGCTTAAGAGACTGACTATTTTTGGATTCATGGGGCTGGTGTGATGGTACTGTCACACCAATTGGGGATAAGCAACAGCAACATAAATATTAAATGGTAGCAAATGCATAAGATTGATATACATCAATTATTATGGTAAGAAATAATCTTGTTATCAGTATCATATCAAAATACAAGGTAAATACAACAAAATAATCAATAATATAGAGTTATATATTAAGCATATATTACCTATGATAATCATTTCATTTTATGACAAAACAGAAATCCTTTTTTAAATTTTGGTTTAGTTAATTTCCATTTAATATTCATTTAAAATGATTATAGAAAACAAAAAAATAAGGCTACACTTCTGTTTAAGAAATGCAATATTTATTCAAAATATATGCATCCATTTTCCTTATCTGATTGATAATTACTAAAACAAATGTGTGTGAGTTATTTTTAGTCATGATGGAAAATTTATTTTAAACAAAGAACTTAACAATTTAATAGTATAAATAAAAATTTATTTAAACAAAAATGAAATAAATGAGTCAGTTAATGAAAATTAAAAATTTTAACAGTAAGTTAAAAAATATTTTTTTTTACATTCAAAGCAGGTTAACAATTATAAAAACAAAAAATTGAAACCTTTGTGCATTTAACAACATATACAATTTATTAATCATTTTGAAATGAATATGCATTTCATTTCAGAATGTAATTGTAAAATGTAAAATGAAATTTCAGAACAGTACAAAACAAAAACGAAAGAAATTTTATCATTTTAAATAGCAAAATAGAAAACACTTCAATGCTTAAAAAAACAGCACAATAGGAAAATACTTAATTGCTTAAATAACAGTAATTGTTAATTTAAGGAATATTTCACCAGTGCATATGGGACATGGAAGTATACAATACTAAACACTGAATGATATATAAAAGACATTGTATTCCTGATTTTTAACGAAAAGGGATGCTTTTGTATTCTGTAAATACTCCTGTTTGCATAGTTGTTGAGAATATTTAAGGTTTTTTTATTATAGTGGTGAAACTGCTCGTTATATATGAAAATATTTATTTGAATTCATTATTTATACTACAAAGAGAGAAATAGTATACAGTGAATTTAAGAAAATTCACAATGACCTTTAAAGTTTAAATTATATATGGCAGGGTTATAGTATAATAAACACACTTAAGAATACATAAATTTTGTGAATTTGTAAACATGTTTACAAATTCACTTACTGGTACTAAGTTACAAATTCAAACTGTAAGACAATTAATGATTCAGGAAAAACAAAGGTACCTTTTGTAAAGATTCATGGATTAGATGACCATATATTTCAATATTTTCAATTGATGTAACAACAGTATGCAAACTTTCTTCAGGCGACATAGTTAAATTGTGACGATTTCTAACACCCTAAAAGTATTTACTTCTTAAATAATTAAAATATTGAATTTTTAAATAAATAATTAATAAAAAATTAAAAAAACAATAGTGGTCAAGCTTATTGCAAAACAGAACTAAGAATTGGTTAAAATTATTCAATAAAATGTTAAATAATTTACTAACATACATATTTCAAATAAGTAATTCATTATTTCAACTAAATATTTAGTAACAATCAATGATACATAAGTTACATTTATTAAATTATAAAATATAATATATCATATAAAATTAAATTTATGTGTGTGTTTAATATTAGATATTTATCAATGATATATAATCATAATAAACAATAATATGAAAACAATGATTATTATAAATCATATCATTGATTACTATGATATATTATAATTAACAGAAATGAAATCTATTATTTTAACACATTACACAAATTAAAGAAAAACTGAAAAAAAACACTCTCCTTTTAATAATAAATGTTTAAAAATACTTTTAAAAAATATTTTAATAAAGTTCATACTTTGATTTAAAACAGATTAAATAACTATTTAAATATTTATCAAAATAAAAAATATAAAAAAAATTTTAAATTTTATTTCTCTCTTTTAAAATACATATAATTCTAAATTTAAACTAAACTCTTCAATTGAATTTAAAAATTTGAAAAGAAGAAAATGAGAATACATGATTTATTTCATGGAAGATTTGTAACAATCATATTCAACAAACATTACAATAAAAATGTGTTTTAAAATACATACTGCTAAATGCTCGAATGCATGCATGCTGAAATCAAGGGGAACTACTTCAGAGCAATTTGGTTTCTTCAATTCAATTTCTGGTTCAGTAGCAAGTTTGTTTTTTCCTTTGGTAAATTCTTCACTGTATTAAAATAGATAAAATTTTAAAAATATTAAATTTTATAGTTCAACTTAAAATAAATCACTGTTTTTTTAAAATATAATTTATTAATAATTATAACTTGAAAGAGATCATTAATGTAATAGAAAAATTTCCAAAATTATCCTTTAATTTAAATAAAGTGCTGTATGAGCCAGGGATCCAACTTATGAGATGCAAAAAATTAACCTGTGATTTGCAATGCCTTAAATTTGAAATTATTTACCTTGAAAACATCATTTTTAAGATACACATAAGAGTAAATTTTTATGAATAAAAATACAGAATGTGTAATGCTCACTGAAAAAAATACTTAAATTTTATGAATATAGCAATGATTTAAATATATTCAATGAAAAATATAAAAATATGATACATTAGCAATATAAAATGCAATAAGCAAATAATCACATAATTTCTATTTTTCTTCTGCAAGAATTTTCAATGGTTATTTTATGTTTTTATAAAAAAGAACAATATTCAATACAGATATTTTATATTTAGCTGTGTTTCTTCTGCAATAATTTGTAATTGTTATTTTTATGCCATTATATCAAAGAAATTCTCTTCAGAAATTTTATATTTAGCTGTGTTTTTCTATGAATCAAATCTTATACACATTAGTAGAACAGTAATAGTCCTTTTAGCATGAAAATAAAAACATAATTATTTTTATCATCCTAAGTATATTGTTATTAAAATATTTTTTATATTAGCACATTTCTTTTTACTCATTTTCACTAGTATTTATATTTATTCCAATTGCACATTTTTTACTTACATCTTTTATAAATTATTCTTACTTATCAACACTGAATATAACAAAAATATTTTTTTTTAAATTTTTTCATCAACAGTTAAAGCATTTTGATAATTTGATCTTTTATGAAAGATGTCAAAATGATTGGACATCTCGCATAAAAGATAACAAAAAAAATATTTTATATAAGATTAAATCCCTCAAATAAATACAAATTAATATGAGTGAATTTAAATGTTTATTATATTTCTGATGTAAAAATACCAAAACTGAAAAAAACATTCATTTTCTAGATCAGGTATCAACACACATGCCAGACTTGGCATATAAGGAAACTTCATTCTACATTACTTAATGCGTTATTAAACTTAAAATTATAATGCTAAGTATTCTTAATACTATAATGAAGTGCAAAGACAAGTTTCACATTAAAATTGCAAGTTTTTTTTTATTTTTTTGTTTAATTATATCAAAGGAATATTTATGTTTATGTTGCTTATTACCATTTTTTTAAAAGAAATGTAATAAATTCATTTCAATTTTGATTTTTTATGTGTATTAGAGAACTGTTATATTTTATGTTACTTATTGCTATTTTAATAAATACTTCTAAGTAAAGCATAATTAAAAATTAAAATCAATTACTGATCTCTATTTCTCAACTCTACATATAATGATGTAGAAATCAAATTGTTCCAAATATTTCCTAGAGTGTGGCAGTAGAATCATATTAGTACATTCATTTAGCATGCCACATCTTGAAAGTTAAAGACAAGACATTTTTTTCAATCATATTCAATTTTATGTAAAACATTTTTATAAATGAAAACTAATAACTCAAATTTAGAATTCTGTTAACTGAATTCTAATATACAGAATTTCAAATTCAACAAAATAATATGTAAAGTAACAACTGGTTTTGAATATTTGTTTGATTCCTATCCATTGAATAAATGAAGGAAAATTATAAGAAATTATCCTTCTTGATTCTTCCATTTGAAAAAAGTGTCATTGTTGCTACTAATCCCAGATGGCCCAATTCCAGTACTAAACCAACACCACAAGTCCATAAACAGCCAGGAAATCCAAAAACATAAGGGGCATTGGAAAAGCTGCTTCCAAGTCAAAATTCAAGCATGTTGAATTAAGATATGTTGAGGCAATGCCTGTTCAGCTTTACATTTTGTGCACAGACTAAGTCCTTTGACTCTGTACATATTTGAGACCCCTTATGTGACCACTGGTGAAGAGTGAAATTTGAAGAAAGTTCTTGAATTAAACATAAGAAATCAAAACATGAGAAAATAAATCAATGCATAATAGCAACTGAAATACAGTTAAAATAGAAAATAAGAATATGATAGTAATAAAAGAAAAAAAAATTTTTTTTTCAATTGACATAAATTTAAAACTGCATGGTTAATGCTTTATTTTCATCCATAGTAAATAATCTGTCAATTTTATTACTCAAAGTTTCAGATTTTTTTTTCATATACATAAGAGAACTTTTATATTATATTCTATATAAATATTGATGTTTAATTTCAAATGGGATTTGGTACAGTGATCCAAAATAACTATCTGCAAAGGCCATACTCATAAAAGCTGTGTAAATCTGATATAAATTTAAAAAGAAAATGTATCTAGTACTTAAAACAGTTTATACCATCAAATGATATTTTATTAATATAATTTAGTGTTTGTAATGGTTTAACATTTTTTACAATTTTGAGATATTTAGATAATTTAAGTGAGGATATGGCACTAATGTGAATTATGATGTAATGTGAATTTTAAAATGATTTTTCCATTTTTGAAGAATATTACAATAAAGAAATAAACATTAGAAAATGCATAATGGTGAATAGAATAGGAATTTTAAGATTCATGTTATATTGCATTTAATTTATATATATCAATTACTATAAGAGTATGCATCTCATACATAATATATAAAATTATTCTTTGTCACCTAATAAAAAATTTTTCTTAATTTAGGAAAAATCACATGAAATATATTAATCTATAAACATCAAAAATCACTAAACTTCAAAAATGAATTTTATATTTATCATTTATTTGTGTCATGTTGTACAACTTGAACAACTTGTGATGAAGATTACATTTTAACAAAACATTAACCACTGTTCAATTAAAGAAATGTTTAAAAGAATCTCATTAATTCTAAGCATTTTACTTAATTTCTATTATTAGCATTTTCATCATATGAGTAACATACATAGCAGAATATGTATTGAAACATTAACTGTAACTGGTATACTTTCTTCACATACAGAATTTATATCTGGTTTCACTTCCAAAATCTACAAATTTTGTATACATCAGATTTTTATCAAGAATATCTTAAAAATAGTATAATTTAAAACATAAATTTGAATCTAAAATCATAACTCATGGTATCAGCACAGCTTAAATTTTATATGATGATACATACTAAAAGATAAGCAGGATATCTGAAATTTTTTTTCAAGAAATAAACATACAGACTTCTTTCAAGTAGTAAACATATAAACATACATACTGATTTTTAAAAAAAGTTGTTGTTGTTTCTTATCTTATCTGGTTAGTCAATAGGCTAAACCAGATCCATGAGACAAAGAACAAACAAAAAGTCTTTCAAGAAGTAAACACATATTTCTTTCAAGAAGTATGTTTTTTATTATTATTTTTAAAACACATTGTTGATTAAATAATAATTCCTGCTTTTCCAAACAATTGTTGAAAACAGATTTGTTAACAGTAGCTCCGTATCTAGAATAAGTTTACAAAAATACAAAAACAATTTTATCCTTTGATATTTTCAGAAAAATTTCAGTTTTAAAATTTTTTGTCTTATATTTATACTTTTGAACAATTAAATATCAATTAAAAGTGAAATTTGTTTGAAAACTTGTATACAGAATAATTTATTTCTGCTAGTTTACCCAGGAAGCAAAAAACACAACCACCTTCCATTATTCAACGCATCCATGTAACATGTCACTTTCTTGATGTTTCCATTTTAGAAATTGTAAATTCAAAAAATAAATGACTATAAAAATGTATGATTCAATACTAAGAGCAGCTCCCTACAGCTGACAACTTTAAAACTTAAATATTGGTAATGTTTCGAAATATTATTTAAATTATATATGCCAATAGAATTAACTTCAAGTGAAAGAAATGCCTATACAACATGACATTTATTTCATTAGAAATTTTATTTTATATTATTCAATAAATTAAGTAAAAAATAAATGTTTCATCTGGAAAAAAAATTATGTGTCATATAAAGTTAAAATATTCTATGAAAAAAAATTATTTTTAAACAATGACATCTTACTATATCAAAAGCATGAGACTTAAGAGGTCAGACATCAAATTTTTGAATAAAAACTTTACAAGTTACACTACCAGTTAATGTGTAAATGATACAGAATTAATTTTAAAATGGTGTCAAATTAACTCATCTTTCTAAAAAATTGACCAAGCAATATTAAACTATTATATTAAACTTTTATAAACCAAGCTGATGCAGGCACATTCTCATGTCTAGAATGACCAGTTATAACACTGTAAATATAAAAAATGGCAATAGTTTTCAAAGTAAATTTAAAACTTAAAATCTAAACAGTTGCAAAATTTAATTATAAATAGTTCAAATCATTCTAAAATAAATTCCATACCAACACATTACTTATTTCACAATAGGAAAAAAAATATCAATGAAATAGTAAATTTTAATTTGATAACCTGTCAAAAGTTTGTTTCAAAATTTACACAATATTTCATAAAAAAACATAAAATTTTACTAATGCAAACATGAGAGCACAAAAGATACATTCTATTTAGTGTTGCTTAATATTTTCCTGATAAATAAAAAACTGCTGTGGGTATTTTTTCTACAATAATGATAACAGAGCGAATGGAATTTATTAGTCAGAATTTATGTGAACACTGTTTATTCTTAACTGTTAAGATATTGCAACACACACATAAGCAATACAAAACAAGTAATATAAGCTTCAGTAGATAAAAAGAAAAATTAGTTTAGTTTTGATATCAATGAGCTTTACAGTTCTACTCTTAATTTAATATTTTATAATTATCAGCTAAAACACAAAATTTATATCTGGTTTCCAATAAAAATGTAGAATGATTTTAATATTTATAAGTAAGGAATTTGATATAAAGCCCATTAATCATTACTGCACAAGAGCATTATACAATTTTTAGACATTTTATATATGGGTGCAGTTTCACACACACATCTTTCTTTATGTGCCCAGCATAACTTTCAGATTATTCCAGACAAAACACAGTAACAAGAATTATTTTGTTAAAGATTTAAATAAAATAATATAGTATTAGAATGAAATATATAGAATAAATTAAGAAAATAAACAAAAGAAATTCAGAAACATAAATTCTGATCAATATTTTAGTGAAATTTGGAAGATAAAATATAAAAAAGAATACTTAACAGGTAGAGAGGAAAAGGTAAATAGGAATGTAAAAGACTAAATCATTAAAAAACAAAAAATATTATGTTCTATAATCAGCAAACCAAGTCATCCTTTTACACCAAATCTCATTACTAATTATATCAATGTACTACATGTAATTTCTAACACAATACCAAGAATCTTGCATAATTTGGTAAAACTAGATGATTGTCAAAGTTTTTTATTTATTTCTAGAATGTAATAATTCTAGAAATCTACAACTGCTCTAAATAAGCAATTGAATATCTTAAAAAGACGGAAATTCTTCATTTCTTAATGATTTTACTCAAATTTTTATGAGTACAGCAAAAGCATGGAAATAAAAGGCCCTCAAAGGTTACACTGGAAGATTGTTGCTTTAAATTCATTTTTTGCATGTGAGATCTAATCGGATGAGAACAGTCATACACCACAGTCATGCCAGAGAAAAAAAAGATCTATATATCAATAACTGATAAGAGGGTTCATGCATTTCTTTTTGACCGCAGTTCAATACCTATGCTTCTGGTATTATGAATCAATATCCGTCAATTTGTGCAAAATGCACTTACATATTAAGCTTTGCATAACAACTACCTATAATCTTATGGTTGATTATCTTTCTCTTGTCACTTCACCCCCCACAAGGATTAATTCAATAAAATCCTAGAGTTTAAAGTGGTTTCAAAGCAATTACAAATGTCCTTGTTTTAGGCAGGGATCAAACCTATAAACTGTTCAACTAAAGACTAACATGTTAACCAACTATCCATTGGTGAAATTATATGTAAGTACATGTAAATTGAGCACTTTCTTGAATTTAATTAAAACTGACAATATGGAAACGTGAATGGAATATTCAACATTAAAAAATAATTTTTGTTGCATTCTGCCATAACAATAGGTCTTGTCGCAAATCAAAGAACTGCCTTCTAGAGACTATTTCAAATATCTCACAGAGAGCATAAACTTCTGTCATTAGAAAAATACTGCTAAAATTAGAAATCAGGTGAATCTAGTGAATTTGGACATTAAAATCAATAAGTAAATCATAAATATAGCTTTATTGACATCAATATGAGGCATTACATATAAATTGTTGAAAAATTGTAGGGAAGTGGCAAAACAATATTGTTCACAACCACTTCAATTCTTATCTTATTCACCTTAGGTAACATTGATTAAAATAGAAAAATTCATGAAAGTATTCAATAAATTTCTTAGTTAATACACATAGCCTGTAAACATAGTACAATATATTAATTAATTTTTTTAATTTATCTTTTGTTTTTAATTAATTAGTCTTTGTATAAAATAAATGTTATTTCTATTTATTTAAGTCTCCATTTTAATCTAATCTCTAATGCAAATATTAAATTCTAATTTAATGATTATTTAGTTTTCTATTTTTTGATAATGATCATATTTTAGAAAATTTGTTGACATGCTTTTAAAAGAAAACTATTAAGATTTTAAAACTGATATGTATAAACTTTCACCAATTTAGTAAAACTATAATTATTTTTCTAAATCTTTATTAGAAAATCTTTATCAATACACAGTGAGACAATTTTACTCAAGTTCCTAACAAAAAATAAAAAGAAAAAAGAGCTACTCACTCAAATTCTTTATATGGAGGGAAAGGAACAACAGTGCTAGCATATAAGTCAAATTCAACTAAGGGCTTTTCAGCTGCCGTACAATCTTCATCTGTAGAATAAATTCTACCTTCTAAGTTTGTTTCTTTATCTTCTCTCCTGTCAATCTCTTCCTTTTGAATCATCAACTGCTGTTTTAATTCTTCAATCAATACTGCACGCTTCTCCTGTTGCATCAATGCTACAAGATCGTAAGGCCTTTTTAAGGAAAAAACTGAATCCATCTACAAAAGATTTTCAAATTTAAATATAATAATAATTTATAATATTCATAAAACCTATACAAGTGTATAACTTTTTTTTTTCATCATTTACTCTAACTTCTAAAAAATTAAAATTTGATATTAAAAAAATGCTACAATTTCCATCATAATTATCTACAATGCATAATGTATTAATTGTGTAATAATGGTTATATGTCATAAAATTGTTTCCTCGTGAATAAAATATTTTATTTATATATATATATATATTATCAGTTAATTCTATTCTGAAAACTTAATTTTATAACTATTAATAGAAAATTAAATTATTATTAGAATATATTTATTATTAAAATAAAATTATTACCCAAAAATATTAAGGAATATAATTATTACAATGAATATATTCTACAAATAAAATTTTACAAATACATTTGATTTTAAATAAATATATTTATAATTTTTAGAGGATGAAATGCAACTCATTTGTCTAACAAATATTGATATAGAAAATTAGAGACTTAACTCAAAGACTTTTAGGAATTTGCTTTTAAGGTAAAGTATACAAAATAGAAAGTGCCTAACTACTGAAAAATATGTACTGAATCAAATAAAGAAGCAAGTGTAAGTTCATTGATATTTGATGAAAGCAATAATATAAACTGCTAAAGATTTTGCAGGCAAAAGTCAATACACACATAAATCATTTTATATGGTACAATTTCTGCACCCACATTTTAAGAAAAAAAGTAGACACATTTTACCTGTTGTTAAATAAAATATTGAGAACTACTTCCTAAAGAACATAATTCGGGGTGAATGATTTCTTTTCATGTTGTTAAATATGGAAAATTAAATGTTGTGTAGTAGGTTTAACATTCCTAACAAAATCAATTTGAAAAAAAAATATTTAACCTTTCAGTCATAATTCAGCTTACCACACACAAGTAATAATTGAGTTTGAACATAAGTATTACTCATACTAGTTCCCACATTATGTGATAAGTAATATATATTTGGGATTTCTAAATTTTTATCTGATAAAATTATTCAAAGTGGTTCACGCATCTGAATAAATAAAAAGCTTTATAACATGATATAGTACAATACATTTTTCATATATCATTCATGATTTTCTGACTAAATAGAATTTAGAATGAAACCGTAAAGAGACTAAACCCCCAAACCTTTGTTATCAAAACTATCAGACTACTGCATTAAATATCTGTTTCCAGTTTCAGAATGATGAGTTTTGTTTCTTGGAATTTTCAGAATTGGAACAGCCAGTGCAAATAAAAAAATATGTGATCAATTTTTATTACTAATGTGATTTCAGTTAAATAAAGGAAGGGAATATACTATATTTGAGGGTGACTTCATTTAGACGCACAGCTCTAATTTCTATATATTCATCTAAAGCATGTGTCTTATTCATGAATGTTTGAAGCTTTGGTCTTGTTTAAATATACAAGGTCTTGCTGAAAAAGTCTCACTGTATGAAGCTGTTTAATGAAATAATATGCCCCACTAATCAATAACATAATTTGCTTGTATCTTTTGTTTTAGGCACTGTATCTTCTGTCAATATACTTTTCTTGATTAAAAACATCTCAATCCAAAACAAGCTCAGTAACAATACTATAAGAATACAAGATAAAAAAAATAATTCAGAGTTATAAAAAAAACAAGAAACTGTTAAAATTAATTCAATTTTATTTCTTGGACATTTCTAAAAAACCAATGTCTAATTTGCTAGAGAATTATAAAACTCTTAAGGTTCCATACCAATTTATGTTGACTGACATGATGAGAAACAACTTTTAATACCTGAGGCTTGTAAACATTGGCATCACAGGTGAAGATTATTGAATTATTAAATCAGAAAGTAATCCACTGCAATATCATCCAATTTAATTTTTCTCATTAAGTAAATTAAAATGTTAAAAAAAACTGACATCGTTACATGTATGCAAATAAAGGAAGTATACAACACAACAAAACAGTTAACAGAATACATATTAAACAATAGGTAGTTGTTAGCTTAATTTCTATTGATATGACAAGTTATTATAATCTGAAGGATTTTAAATGTGGTTAAATAATCAACATTCATAAAATGATGCACAATGCTTCTAGAATATATTTAAAATAAGAATTTTCAAATATGATTACTTTAAAAACCTATCATAAATATAAAAATTCTAGAAAAATTTCAAATTCCTGATCATCAAATGACTATTGATAACAAAAAAAATCTGAATCATCTATAATATTTATCAAAATCATTATATGAGATACATGTGTAATTTTGAATCAAATAATATCAGCAAAGTAATCACAATTTGCTTCCCCTCCATTCACTTAATTTAACAAAAAGAATATTGTTTCCACTAGGAGTGTAAATTATACACAGAACAAAAGACCTTGACAGGAGGTTGAGGACTAATCATGAGACAAAAATATCTGTAATATAAAACATCTAAGCACAATAAAATTGTGAATTTAGCATACCCAACCACCATAAAAGAAAATCAAGAAATGGCACACAACATTCTATAAATGAGTTTTTCAAATGAAATAAAATCCAAACTTTTTGATTTGAAAAACTCATTACAGATTTCATAAGTCACTATTTGTAAATAAAGCTTTATTTGATATTAATGTAATATCTTGTTAAGCTAATAACAATGTTTTCAATAGAATTTTAATTATTAAATTATTTCAACATAGAGTAAAATTATAAGTTAAATTTTGATTGAAAATATATTTATGTATTAATACTGAATGTCTTTGAATGATTGCAAAAGTGGCTAGTACACAATTTGCAGTGAGTCATGATGTGACCCAAAGATTCAGGTCAAATAAATATTAAATTATATTTTGCATAGCACCAAAAAAACATCACATCATAAATCAATTGCCTCTTGCTATATAAACATTATTATGTTAATATATAACTCAGTTCTCTGAAAGAATTATCATTATAATTTTCACTATATTTATGTTAAGGCAAGTTTTTAAGTATTCTAAGTTTGCATGAGTAAGAGATTTCTGAAAAGAGCTGATATGTATTGCAGAATTGTGATCAATGCCAGGCACATTTTAGAAAGTTTGCAATGTTATCAAATTTCATAACTACTTTCAATCAGCTTCGCAAAATTCTGAATAAAAACTAAAATTTCTTCAATCGAACATCGGTCTATTAGACAAATTCTGTTAGTAAGAAAACCTGACTTTAATTTCTTTACTGTAATCATGAATCAAAATACATTAAAATTATTGTCCTATAGTAATATAATTGTCAAGTTCATATGTATATATATTTAAATGAGCACTAACTTTTACTTTAATTTTTAATTTGTTTGTCACTCAATGGTCTGTTTTTGTATGCAAGGAATAATGATGTTCTTTTGGTGGAGTATAAAGGCAGCATTAACATAAGCCCTATGATATATGAAAGTGGCTTACAAAATTTAAAACCACAATGAAATGCCATATTAGGTTAAATTGTTAACATCATCACTGAGTGACACAGGTACTAAATCTTTGCCCTTGCATTTCAATATGACATAAAAACCACAAAAATGGCATAAAATAATAAATATATAAAAGAGAAATGTTAAGAATGTGCTCTTAAATATATTTAGTCACAACAAGAAGTTTATATGCAATATAATATTCATAATATTTTATAAAAAGCACTACAATAACGAGCATATAAAAAAATTTTAAATTCAATTTTGTCAACAAAAATAATTATAAATAACATATTATATGAGACCTTCAAAATTTGATTCTCACTATCCAATCAAAAATATACTGTAAAAGAAATAATAAATTGACAAATAACCATTTTGTCACATAAATATTCTTGCTATATAACTTCTTTATTTTTAGTATAACTTCAGCATCTTTGAACTCTACTATTATTTGTGACATTTTCATTGTGTTTCATGTACTTCTTTTTCGTTTTACATAATATATAATAGAATATTTTTATACATTTTGATTGTTCGAAAAAAGTACATCAGTAAAAATATCAGACATAGTTAGAATTAAATAGTTTTATAATTCAATCTTTTTGAAATGAGATAATTTCAACATAACTAATTCTCTCAGCAAAACCTTATACATAATTGCATTATATGAAATTAGAAAAAATATAAAAATCCAGAAACTTTAAATTGCAATGAAGCTGAATTAATCAAGAGAATTTCCTTGATTGTAACATTATAATCTCTTAATATTTAAATAAGAATTATTAATAATGAATTATTTGTTTTTCACTAACATTATTGTTAACAACCGCAATGTTTTGAATTTATTTTTTGCGCGATACCACTAAATACATATGAAGTCAAAAATAAAAAATCAGATGATTTATTATAGAACTCCTTTTTTTAAACAATCAAAATTTTTCCAAAAGTTATGCATTGTTTACCTAAACCATAACATGCAAATTAAGAGGTCAGATATTAAACAGTACATTTTTATATGCATGTTATAATCTCACGTACGATTCATTTGAGGTGTAATAAAAAATAAAAACTTTTCATTAATTTCTTTATACCTGAGCTTGAATACGTCCATCCTCTGTTACAATCCAATGGGTAGATGCTCGACATTTTTGAAAAGCTATCAACAGACTTATTAACAAATGGCTTAATATATAAGCCATTATAAAAATGTAATAATTTTTTATAAAAATGTAATAATATTTTATTTCTTCAACCTTATGCATCCAGCTTAACGTAACATTTTTCTAAACTAAATGTTTCAAAAATTTATGTTTTAATTTATTAACTTCCCAGCCCATCTTTCTTAATCAAAATAAAATAAATCAAACAGAAGAAAACAGAAATCAACCAGTAGCCATCGCTGAAAGCGAAACTTTATAAGGAAAAAGTAAATAAACAGACGGGAAATCTCAAGGTTTAATGAAAATAAAATGTAACAACCAGTCGTAACTTCAGCGAGAAAATTTATACCTGTGATTAGTTTCAATACGATATTAAAAAATACCCGTTATCCTAATGACTCTTCGTAACTGGTTGTATTCCTACTATTTTAACTGCGTTTAATAACAGTTATCCGAGAAGAATAAAAATATGAAATGAGATTCAGAATGTGAAAATATAAGAAAATAATATTTTGACGTCTATATTCCATCCTGTAACGTTATGTAATATTATGAGTAAGTAAGAAACTAAAATGCAGAGAATGTTATTTCGTGTTAAACATTGATCGCATAAGGAATTTAGTCGTAATATTTTTCGTTTCGGTTCAAGAGTGCGGCAATAGCAAATAAGAGAGAAGCAAAATAAATATTTATATTTTATTCTATGAGCTCATATATTTAACAAACTATTAATTCTTACGATAAATAAATATTTTTGAAATCAAGTCGAGTGTCTATATGAAGTTGGTTAAAAACTACAGAAATGTTAATCATAATATAAATCTTTTTAATAATTAACGTTAATGATACGTATCATTGCTAAGTATTTTTAACAGCATAACGCAATTAGCGCCTCCATGGTAAAGAAATGGAAAAGAAATTCTCATTTTCAGAAGATAACGAGTTCTATATTCAACACAGCAGAAGATCTATTGTTTTCAATAATGTTGCTTAGGACATGTGATATGAGACCCAACTGTTCTAATGACAATCAAATGAGATCGTAATGTTCTCCAAGTGAAATAATACCTCTGTTGAGTAGGCCAAGATCTAAGTTTTCAATTCCTTTTTTACTTCTGAATTATATTTATTTTTTACTTCTGAACTATCTCAGCTGGATAAATGGATCATGATATTCTGTATAATAAAGTAGGTGGTTTTCAAATTATTTATAATTGAATAGTCCACATAGCAAACTCCATAAGTAGAGTAGGCGACCCAAACAAATTTAACTCATCACTGATTTTAAGAGCATTTTAAAAAAGCCGCTAAAATTCAGGTATATTTAACTCAAAGTAGAGATGCAAAATTCCCTAAAATTTTGAACCACGGGAATTTATTTGGTAATTTTAGATATGAACTGGGAATTTTGGGAAATATTGGAGCTTTTGAGGGAGTAAACTAAACCAATCAGCTTTCATTTAATGGATAGTTTTGTTTTATATATATGAAGAGAACTGAAATAAACTATATATATGTATGTAAAAATAAATAGCTATTCTGTTTACTAATACGAAAGTTAGTTAATGCTTCGTACTGAGAAAAACAAAACTGGTCAAAATAAAAATAATGAATTAATATTTAATAAAAAAATGTCAAAAAATATTTCTCAAGACTGTCAGAATAAACACTAACACTTCCATTTTTCTGTATTATGAATTCATAAATTCATGCTGAGTAAGAAAGAAAAAAATACTTCATCTACATTAATTTTGGAAGTTATTCTAAATTGGTCTCATTTACCAAAATTATTTTATTTTCCTGGGAAACTTTCTATTATTATAATTAGTTGTAAAAATAACAAAATAAGTGGATTTTTATTTATGTTAAAAAATATCTAATAAAAAAAACTTCAAAAATTTCTAAATTATTGGAAAAATTTTGAAACTTTAGATGTCTTTCAAAATTTCCGGGAATTTTTTAAATTTTCAAGGAAATAAACCGGGTTTATTCTCAGCAATATGAACCTGATTTTTTTCCTTCCTTTATAACATTAACTCCAAGCAATAATTTAACAATGCACTGCTGGCCACCCAAATTGCAACACCAAGAAAGACAATAGATTTCACAACAAAATTTATTTTATCAATAACATGTTGACCAAATATCAAATGATTAAATTTATAGACTTCTGTGAAGTGTGGTGTGAAATTTAGGAAAAGATCAAATCCCATTATTTAAAGTCCTTCTGACTAAAAAATTGTTGTTAATTGCAAGAGAGGAATGCATTTTACATGAAATAAGGCAGAAAGAAAAGAGCATATTCATCTAGTTATTTGATGAATGTAGCTACAACACCTTTCAGTTTAGTAAACATCAAGGATAGTAGGAATTCGTATCAATGGGAAGTTTCAAAACCTCATAGCTTCTATCTTTTACAAACTAATTCTTTTCCAACAACTGTGATTTTGGAGAACTTTGGATTTTGTCAGACAGCCGCAGTGCACTGCAACATCTCAGTGACTGGTCCTCTATAAAGGATGAAACAAGTTTATCTATTCTGCTGAAATTCAAAATGATCTCCCAAGTCCATGTTGTACATCTCCAATGGATTCCATCCCATGTAAATATTAGTGGCAGTGTGAGACCGCAGATCGACTGGGCAAAGAGGGCAGTGAGGAAGATACGCCCACTGGTTCCGGGAACATATCAGGAACTTTACTCTAATGAAAAATCTAGACTTCATTCAATCTAGCAAATTCCACCAACACACCAGTGGAACATCTCCTGGAACTCTTCTGGAAACAAAATGTGACCAAAAATCTCAGACTGCCTTGGCCAATATTCTCAAGTGGACATCTAAAATCTTTATCGTATGAACGTGGTACAAAAATTTATCCCACTTGTAAAAAATGCTGTGACCATCCAACCTCACCGAAACACATTCTGGATTGCGTCGGACTTTTCCGGGACAGTAATAACAGTTTAAACAGTATAAAATTAATGTTGTTTTAACCAGAAAAGAAAGGCGGAAGAGGATTTTAAAATAAAAGTCTAACAAGAGAAACAAAAATAAATGATAATCAAAATATCTATTTGATTCTAGTGGAAGAGAAAGGTCGAGAAGAAATTCTCTCTCTATCAAACCCTGATATAAGTCTTTTTTCTTTTCTTTTTCTTTGAGATTTATAAAGTTTTTATCTTGAGAATTTAGTATAGAACAGCAAAGGAGGGTAAAATTAAAACATTTCTTTAAAATAGCAAGAAAATGTCTTCCTCAAAATCAGCGCTTAATTGAAAATAAATTTTTATTTTTTATAAAACGGTTGATAAAAATACAAAAATAAAAAAAATTTTTGAGGGAGAAATAACGAAATAAACTAATGATTCTTTGTTGTGACAATGCTCCACTTCATCTACATGTAACTAAAAACTAAGATTATCTTGTAAAAGTTCTCACTATCCTACCTGTTACAATGACACAGAAAACTTAATTAAATCATTTGACTTTTGTCAAAGCATTAGAAAATTACAAGTTAAAAACATAAAATTGGTTCCATATATTGAAGAAAAATTTACTAAATTAAATGTTGAAGCATACGGTTCATTTCCCCAATGCCAATAGGAAAAGGATATTTTATAACAGAAATTTGTTTATCGATCGGACAAAAAATATAGAATTCCACGTTCTGTCTCTAGCAATTATATAAGAATTATAAATGACTTCGTAAAAATTTCTATAATCTGAGTAATATATTTGTAGATAAATATCTGGAATAAGGTCAAGAATGTGATTCCTTAAGATAGAAGTTTTATCATCTAAGCTAAATGAGCATTAAAGTTAGAAATGTTTTGCTTTTCCTTTGAAGCTTAAGAGAACTGAAACAAAAATTTTTATTTAAACAGAAATTTTATTAAAACAGAAATTTTTTATTAGTAATTAAAGCAAATTTTCGAAATTTTTATGCAAATAATATGTTTACTTTACGTAGAAAATATAATAAAAATAACGTTTTAGTTTTAAAAATTAGCTTTAGTGATTTTTGCAATAATTTAAAAAAAATTAGGGTTATTGAAATTAACCTTCAGCTATTAAAAGGCAATGGAGGACGTTCTACTATCCGAAAAGATACATATTTGGCCAACAAACATTTCTGTGGATGAACTCGAAATTTCTGAAATAAAAAAATAGTTAAAATTATCACCATTAGATTGTGTTACGAATTATCGTGTTAAGAAAGGACAAAATGAGACAACAATGAAGGACCAGCAGTCTCACACAAAAGAAAATTAATAAGAACAACACACAATTATTATATTGCTCTCGTAATTTATTGAATGAAAAAAACGTATAAATGACATTACTAAGCTTCAAATTAGTATTTTAGAAGATGTTCGTTATATGAACAATTTATACCGCTGGACGAAAAAGAGTCAAATTGTATGCCCTCATGTGACCGTAAATATACACCTCAATAAATGTTGGATTAGGGAGCCCCACCTCACGTCAAAATGTGAAATGGGGTTATATTATACATGAATATGGTTTCTTCAAGGTATTTGGTTGCTTGGAGAGTAAAAATTATAGGTCTCCTATATGTCACGATATCTCAGCCCGTTTACAGAACAGGTGCTAAGTCTTTAAAGAGTCACATGTTCAAAAAGGGGGGTGGTGTCAGTCGCCTTCACGTGGTGCCCTCTGTTTTCACTAAACGACTGACTCCTGTCGCTTCGTGCAGCCTACTACGTTCTTTCGGCTTCAGGATCATATTGCTGCTGTATTTTTAAAGGTCTTTTTCAAGGCCCGGACTATGGCTAAAATTCTGCGGAAGATGACTTTTCATTCACCTCAAGATTGTATTGGGCTGCCCGACAGAGACTGATGGTTGAAAAACCAAAGTCGGGCGTAGGATAAAAAAAAAAAACATGTTCAAAAAGTATAGTCCGAGAGAGAATGAATGAAGCAGTGAATCCAAGCCATACGGTTAATTTCATATCATTCGTTTGGTGTACATGCTATGGGGGCTTTCAGTCACCCGAATGAGACAATTATAGGTATTCACCTGTAATTGTCTTAAGATAAAAGTAAGCTTAATCCACTCACAGAATGTGCCATGACCAGGAATCATCAACTCCTATTTCCGCTAGAAATTGCAGAGCAAACGTTTTGCGAATCTCCTAGTCGCATCGTTCTAGTTGATGAACTATTTGAATCTTATACGAACAGAAGTTTTTAATTCTGCACATAACCAGAAATCATCAACAGCTATTTTCGCTACAAATTGTAGAACAAACGTTTTGTGAATCTTCTAGTCGCACCATTCAAATTGATGAACTATTTGAATCTTATACAAACTTAAATTTGCGCATTGTATGATGGAATTCTATAAACTATATGATAGTAGAATATTGCGCATGGTTGCTTAGAATTCTGCTTGGGAAATTATAGGGCATATCAAGGGTATTCAAAATCGTCGGTACATTGACACTTTCATGAAGAGATTCCATAAATATGCTGTCACTTGCGGACTCCAGGACTCTTTCAGTAGAGAAAGTAACCTTATATTTTTTTATGTAAATTCAAAACTATTTGCATCATAATTTTTAAGTACTAAGGTTCACAATGAAATTTTTTATTGTAACTGTAACACACTTTGATATTAAATAAATTAATACATTTAAAATTTGAATATACTAAAAGATAAGTGTCTACTCTTATTAGAGTTATATCCTTTTGAATTTAAAAACTTTGAAAAATGTTTATCATAAAGACAAAAAATTTAAATGGATAATTTTGTGTAATGACCAAAACTTTTACTGAAGAATATCTTCCATTTTGTTATCCTAAAAATTTAAATGTTTATTTTATTCAGTGTAGAATTATTATATTAATTTATATAATTAAAAGAGTAAAAAATCCTGTATGTATATTACATATTTAAAGTTTGTTTCTAATTATAAAAAAAAGAATAGTTCGGAAAAGTTTCAAAAATGAGAATGCAAGAATTGCCCAACTAATCAAGATTTTTCTTGTTCCTTTTTTTCATTGTGTACAAATTTACAAAAGTATAATTATTTATGCGTAATCAAAACTAATTACAGTGAAGGAATCTCCCAAGCACACTCTTAGGCTAATATACATGCAAAAATATAAAAACGCAATAATTATTTTCCATTTATACAATAGTAAGAGTGATTGAAAAAAGAACCTTTTATATTAATGATTACTCTCTTATATCCCCGTTTGCTGGAGAAGGTCGCAAACATTTTTTTCCTATATTCATTGAAGAACACGAATTAAAGTAAAAGTAAATACTATAATTAAATAGTCTTATTCAAAATAATTTGTTTTAATGTGATCAAAGACGAAGATTTGTATAATTAATTAGATATAATATTTAATTAGATTTTCAAACACATTAATCATTTAAAACCATTTCACAAAATTATAAGAAAATTATATTTATTCTTTTCTTTATTTGATATTCAATTTCAATTATTGATTCAAAATTAATGAACTTATTTTAATTTGCTCTAACGTTTTTGAAATTTTACTGGCACTTTATTCTTTTTAAATAGTTGTTTTTCATTAAATCACTAGATGGAGCCACATTATAAGAATTTTAATAGCTTTTATGATATATAATCTCATTTAAATATGATAGTAGTAATATGATATTATAGTAAATAAATGTATTGTTAACGATACATTGTTTAAATAATGTATTGTTTATTTAAATAACGTATTTTTCTCTTAAAAAGTAAACACCTTTTAATTTTCTTCGAAATTCTGCAGTAAATATTAAAAAAATATTAAATGTTTTTTGTTGATGCACTGAAATTTGCTCTTCATGATTTATGAAATCAAGAAATGAGTTCATAGGAGGTAAAAATATTTCCACAAATATATTTATTACAGGGAATTTTTTGTTTTTACAGTCTCTTAATTATATACATATTAACACACACACAAATATACATTAATACATATATAAATGTGTGTGTGTGTGTATGTGTGTGTGTGTGTGTGTGTGTGTGTGTGTGTGTGTGTGTGTGTGTGTGTGTGTGTGTGTGTGTGTGTGTGTGTGTGTGTGTGTGTGTGTGTGTGTGTGTGTGTGTATTTCTATTACTCATAACTGTGTGTGCACAATAATGAATGAAGAACAATATCAAAAAAGAATCGTCAATATACCAAAAATAAAAATCCATTTTTTATATTTAATCTTTCCATTTATTTTTAAGGTATCATTCCATTGTTTATTTTCACTAAATCCTGAGAACCAATTATTTGCTGTTGATACAAAATATTTTATATAGCTTTCTTGAATTTTGTTGCTTTGTTAATAATACTAACATACATATTGACACAATTCTTAGAATAAGTTATTTTATGTAGTAAACAGTAGAAGAATTTAATGTTGTCATTATTATATATACATACATATATGCTATAGTAGTGCAGGAGAGCCCTGGATTGTACCTTAAGAATAACAGCTTTGGAATACTTCATTTCGCCTATGATTTGTTTGTCATTATATTACTATTGTCATACTTTTTGTCAGCATATAGAGCCGTAGCTTCAAATGCCATTATAATTTAACGAAATATCGCTGGAGTTATTGCTGTTGTTTTAACTCTAGCTTTTCATTTTTGGTTCTGACAAGCACTAACACGTATTTATATTCTGAAAGATTTTTTAAAGTAGAGATCAACAAACTTTCACGCCTATATTCCTCAATAAATTCAAAAAAGATTCGGTACACATATCTCTCAAAAAATTAACGTAATCCAAACACGTATACAAAAGAGAGAACTTAGTTTTACAAGATTACAATTGATTTTAAAAGAAATGGTGTTCCAGATGTGTGTGTATATATAATGCAGTAATGTAGTATATAAAATAAAATACAGCACAAGAAAACCAAAAATATACTACCCGATATTGAAAATGCAGCACTAAGAAAGAGTGGATAGAAAAGTATACAAATTTCTGGATAGACAAACCTTACTGATTTATACAAATGATGTGAAATGCCTAGTTCTCCACGGCAGGTAAGATAAGTTATAAGCGAAGGAACCGGCTGAGATTACAATATTACGCCGTTATTGATGCTTGAAGAATAATTATTGAAAGTTTGTTCTTATCGCAAAGGACCTTTGTAATTGCAGAGAATGACAGGCCATCGTGGATGGAGTCAGTTCCAGCAGACAGACGAGTTGACGAGGGGCATGGTGATTAGAATGAGAAGGGCAGATTGGTTCTTACATGAAATCGCAGCAGACAGACACCTGGACGCATGTACAGTGCACCGGCTGTGACGATTGAAATAAGAAACAGTGGAACACTTGTGGGATGCCGGGGCAGCCAGGGTGACATCAGCACGCGTGATTGAACGCGCCAGATGGGAGGTGGTGCTGGCCGCGTAAAGCAAGTCTACTGAAATTCTGTAGCATGTGTAAGATACCATGAATACTCCCATATCGACCAGAACCATTTGCCGTCGATTGGTTGCTAGTGGCCTGCGCTCATGGCATCCGTTAAGAAAACTGCTATCAAGCCCTCAGAATAGACACCTACGTATGAAATGGTGCCGGATTAGAGTGTTGTTGTTGTCGTTGCACCAGCATGCTTTCCTGTACTTAGCCCTGAGTTGGGCTCTACCAGTTGGATAGAAGTAGCCGGATGGAGTCTTCTTGATTTTGAAGCAGAGACCAAGCAGAAGACCCCCAATACTTGGCCTGCCACCTCAGAGGTATCATTTCACTTTTAGGGCATTGCGACCACGCCCAGTTTTAACATGCCCTAGCCGCCATTAGTGAACACGATGGATCTTCGGTCGGCCGGGATTCGAACTCACTACCTTCGGATAATGAAAACGACTCCCTAGCCAATCAGGCCACTGTGACCCTCGGATTAGATTGATGTGGATTACGGAGTGGCACAGGATTGTCTTCTCAGATAAGTCACGCTTCTGTTTCTTCAGTGATAATCGCCACATACTAGTGCGCATGGACGTGGAGACAAGTCCAATACTGCAGCAGTTGTGGAACGCCCCACCATGCGACAACGTGGCATCTTGGTTTGGGATGCCATTACGTACGGTTCCAGGTCACCTCTATTTTGTGTTTACGACACTATGACAGTCCAACATCACGTAGATGATGTGCTGTGACCGGTGACACTCCCCTACCTTCAAGGAGGGCGCCATGCCCTTTTATCAGTAGGATAACGATCGGCAGTCCATTTCTCGCATCAGCCAACATGCCGTGGAAGGTGTTCAGATGCTTCTCTGGCCACCATGCTTGCCAGATCACTCACCAATTGAGCGCGTTTGGGATATGATGGGATGCCATTTGCAGATCCTTCCACTGCCTCCTTCAGAAGGCGCCCTTCCAAATGGTTGACCGGGAATGGAGAGCCATTCCTCATGACGTCATCCATGATTTCATTGACTCTGTGCCTAAACGTGTTGCTTCATGTATCGCCGTCCACGGTAGTCGTTCAACCTACTGATCTGACTCTGTTCTCGCTCAGTATTATGCATATTATTTCGAAATACATATCCCTTATTGTTCTCTGTTATCTCTCTCTACCGAATTTCGTCACTTTCTGCCAACTCTATCTTGGTATTGCATTTTCAAACTCGGTCAGTGTATAATGCCAAGTATTAAACATTATTGGCAATTCAACCAGCGCAAAAGCAGCTAAAGAGAGATAGGCCAGTATGAATAAGATACAACATTAAAAACAATAAAACTAGTTTGTTTATAATAAGGACATATGTCTAAAAATCTTCGAGCAATTAATCCGAAGATTGTTTGTAATAAAGGAAATAAGCATTAAAATATTTACACTACCCGACTTTGAAAGTGGAACACCAAGAAGGAGTTGCCAGAAAGTGACAAAACTCGGTAAACAGAGAAAGACAGTAGCGAACAATAAGTGATATGTATTTCGAAATGATATGCATAATACAGAGCGAGAACAGGGTCGGGTCAGTAGGTTATAAGACCACCGGGGACGGTGATAAGAAAAGCAACATGTCTAGGAACAGATTCAATGAGAGTACGGAGGGCGTCCTGAGAAATGGCTTTCCATTCCCTATCAACCATTTGGCAAAGTGCGTTTTCTGAAGGAGACAGTGGCAAGGTATGCAAATGGCGTTCAATCATATTCTAAACATGTTCGATTGGGGAGAGATCTGGCGAGAGGTGACCGGGGAAGCATCTGTACACTTATAGCAGGGCATGTAGATTGGCTGATGAGATCAATGTGTAATCGGGCGTTATCCTGCTCATAAAAGGCACTGGGCACCCCCTGAATATAAAATTATTTTTTTTACTCATCTTATCCATTTGTTCTCTTACTCTTTTTTACAAAAATAAACAAATGTCTGGAGCTTTCTATAATAATTAAGTGAGATTTCCGTTAAACTTTCCTACTGCTTAAAGGCATCAATAAAAGAATATTAATTATTAATTCTATGCTTTCAATTACATTTTAAGTTAAGAATATAAGGTATAGTTAGTTTTTTAAAAGCAGGAAAGGATATTATAAAAATGCTATCTCCATAAAAGCATTTTCTAAGCATTACAAATTTTATCTATTTCTTCATGAACCATTGCCTGGTTCGAAATCTAATCATTATTAATTTTAATTTAAGAATTATTAATTTTGCCTTGTAACCACATATTTATCAAGAACCTATCTGTAAACCTCACATATTTTCTTCTTTATATATGAAGTTTTTTTTTGAAGAATACAGGGGAAACCTATTTTAATTAGATATACATCGAATACATGAATTTTAATAGGAACATTATATAGAAATTTGTTATCATTAAGAAAATAAATTTTTCAAATCAAAATGCTATTTTATACAGTATTTTATATATT
This sequence comes from Latrodectus hesperus, assembly GCA_037975125.1. Classification (NCBI taxonomy): domain Eukaryota; kingdom Metazoa; phylum Arthropoda; class Arachnida; order Araneae; family Theridiidae; genus Latrodectus; species Latrodectus hesperus. The sequence continues at coordinate 36,079,624 of CM075853.1, forward strand.
ATGATTTTTAAATTTAATAGAACTTAAAGTACTGATTATACCAATAATTGCTTAGGTTGTCGAAAATTCAGATGAGTAAACGCCACTTGTATCATTTGTTTGAAATAAAAAATCATCAGAATTAAATTTACTCATAAAATATTGAAAAAATTATGGTTGTTCGATGTTAGCTACAAGATTATTCTATTTAGAGAAAAGAATACACAATGTTAAAATGCCATTTTTTTAATGCAAAGTCCTTAAATATAATTAAATAATTACTGGGTTAGCAAAAGACTTTATAATAGAAAGAATTTCCATTTAACATAAATATTGTTTAATTTAATTTCCTCCCCTAGCAAATAAATATCAAAATTCGGGGAGTGGATCCTCTGGTGGTCCCATCTATCGGAGGAGTCTTAGAACATAACTGTACTTTCACTTTCGTGATGCTCTGTCTAAACGAAAGACGCACATAGCTAACGGCATAGCGAGCTTGGCGTGTCCAAGTGTCATAAGTAATAACAACACTACATAGCAAGCAAAGAGTAATCAGGAAAAGGAAGGCTTTATAATAGAAGGAGTTTTCATGTAACATAAAATATTGTAATATGTAACTTCCCATTATTTCTTTTCACCAAGGAGGCTCTAGTTACTGTTACTTTATAATAATAATGTAACAGTAACTAGAGAATAACTGAACACTTTGCTTATAACCTTTCATTGCATGAAGAACCACCAAATCTAATAATATAATTTTCATTTGTTTTTATAATTTGAAGTAAATGATTTTAGAAACATATAATGCAAGTTTGTTACTATTAATAAATTTGTCACTTGTATTTACTTTTCAAAATGAAATGCAAAATGATGAATTTTAAGTATGACAATTATTTTACTTATATAAGATGCAACAATATAGCTGTAAATGATAAAAAGCTAATTTATTGCAATAATTTCAAAGAATTTCCTTCGCATTTAATAATTCCTTTGTTATCAATATGAGCTACATATAATGTAGACAAACCTATAAGCCATGATAGGTCCCAAGATAGGTGGTCACCTAGATTGATTGAATGTAGGTTCCCAAGCTTGGTCCTATCTTGGCAACCCACACTGCGGTCTATATTGAGTCTATATCCAGGATTGACCCAATATAAACCACCAATAATGAACCTAGACAATGCCACGATTAGCCAGCCAATATAGGGGCAAGTTATTTTGCTACTTGGGTTAGAGGATAAAATTCAATTAAAATTTAAAATCGTTTATTTACATCATCTCATAAAGGAAATTAATTTAGTTTGAACTAAACTAAAAAGATCTCAAAAGCTTTTATTAACCATGGACTCCAAAAATTCATATCAAGTTCTAAAATCTAAAATTTGTGATTTTGTCATGATTTTAGACTTTTTAACAAGTGCAAAGTTAGATTTTTTTCATCAAATATTCAAATTTGCTTGCATTAAAGGTGATTATCTTGCATTAATTTTTTCAATAAAAGTACAAATAAATTTTATTTTCTGGGTATATTTTTCATTTTTAGTCGAAGATCGTGAGAATCGAAGTTTTTCTATGGATGTTTTTGTTCACAAAGCATAATTAATAATTAATTTTTTAGTAATTTATAAGTATACTTTCCATGTAAATAACTTGAACTTGAATTATTTATAAATTAATGATATTTTTTTAAAATCTTATTACGTTTTCAGACAATAAATCTACTGAAACAGTCTTATTTTTTGTAAAAATTAGTTTCACTATTGACTACGGTATTTCTGTGAAATAAACATGTATTTCATTTGATGACGTAATTGAGTATTCGAATTGCCCCTTCATTGCAAAATAATTTATAAATTCATTAGCTTGTTTGAATTTAAAAATTATTCTGCTATACTTTTTCATGTATCTACCAAATATAAATTAAACTGCTTATAATTTGTAAATATATATTTCTGGAGAAATTATAGAAATCAAAATTAAATTGGGAGTCATGACAGTAGATTCAACAGCCGATGGCTATAAATATTCGTACAGTAGAGGTTGACGTCATAACTTTATGGTGTCTTGCTTCAACAGTGTTTGAACGGGCATCTCTCTTTCTCTTTCAATTTCCTTAAATAATTATAATTGTCTTTGTAATTTACAATAATCAATTATAACTGAAACAATGGCCGTCAGTCAAGTACGACAAAATTTCCACGAAGAATGTGAAGCCGGTATCAACAAACAGATAAATATGGAACTATACGCAAGTTATGTTTATCTCTCCATGGTAAGTTTATTTTATTTAAAAATTTAAGTTTTTTATTTTTATTTCAAATAATGACATACGAGTAATGATGAATAACTCGTAATAGAAAACGTGGTAATGATTTTAAAGCAACCGATTACTTTAAATATTTACCTCTCAGATTGGGCTGTAATCAACCAAAATTTGTAATGAATCGCATAATAATTAAACTATTTATTTGATGCTTACTTACGTGGAATTTTTTATGGGAAATTTATCTAAGAATACGTTATTTAAACAATATTTCACATTTTTAAGTTTCAGTTATTCAATAAGCACTTAAAGTAGCAATTAATTTATTTCTATAAAACTAATTTTTTATTGCACTCGAGAAATAATTTTATTCACAGTGATGAATTCTTGTTTTCAGTGTAATGAATTTCGCTGAATTATAGCGTAAAATCAAGAATTTAACAGGGCGCGAATTGAAAGTTTTTGATCGACGCCATTTGTCGGCAAGATCTTGCGTAACAAATCTAAGGATTCAATTTCAGATCTCCGGTAGCTTTAAAATCTATATTAATGATAATAAAGTCTTTATGATAAGTTTTATTGATAACTAGATGTTTGTGGATTTTGTTTCAAAATAAAAGTTATTATTTTCGTTTACAGAGTTACTATTTTGATCGGGATGATGTTGCTTTGCCAGGATTTCGAAAATTCTTCAAGAAAAGCAGCGATGAAGAGCGTGAGCATGCAGAGAAATTCATGAAGTATCAAAATATGAGAGGTGGTCGTATCGTCTTGGCTCCTATTGAGGTAAAAATACTGTTAATTATTTACAAATGTTTTTAAAATACTTATTTGTTCATGAAAATTTTGAATTTTAATTGATTCTTCAATGTATTGCGTTTTAATGCAACAAATTTGAATGTAATTTGACTTATATTTTACATCTTTCATAAGTTTTTGCTATATATCTGAAAATTAATCAATCTCAGCATTATAATAAACTCAAATTTAATCTTAAAATAACTTATTGAGAAAATGAGTTTTTGATCAAAAAATAATTAATTTATGAGATCAAATTTTAATAAACATTAAAATTATATTGGTTTTTAAAACCTAAGATCTTATCATAGTTTAAAAATTATAATATTAAATAATGTTTGTTTTGCAAAGTATTTAGTTATTAAGAGCACTTTAAAATCTTTATATATAACTTCGCATGTGCAAAAAGTGTTTGAGCAGTGCTATTTTCTGAACCTGTTTTTGTCGATGTTGTATATTATCGTACATGATAATTTGAATGTAAAGTAAGCTATGACTTTTTTGTTTCTTTAGGTAATATCAAAGAAAGTAATAAGAGTTGTACAAAAATATTAAGTATTTTGGTTTTATTTTGTAGTAAATGTGTTTTATTGTAAGCACATTCTTCATTGGTTTAATTGTGCATAGTATATAACTATTAAATTTTTGTATAATATTTTAATAAGGAAATCTCCTGCAGCATTTTAAGTTGTTGTAAATGTAGTATTGTTAGAATTCTTATGCAACTTCAACATTGTTTCATTATAGCTGATTTTGGCACAGGTACTGTATAATACAAAATGCCAAATTCTGAGTTTGGTGATTTTTTGGCAGATTTTTTTATGTATCTAGCAACCTGATTTTCATCACATCATACATATGGAGACCTATAAAAATTATGCAGAAAATTCTATTTTGGCAACCCATGTATTTGCATCATCATGCACATCACAATATGTCATCTTGGCAACATTTCTTCATCGCCAAGAAATTCAGAATTTGGAATCCTGGACTATATGGCATCTGTGCCAATGGTTTTTGATGTACATTTTATTTCAAGGTTTAATTTTTTAATTTTAACTTTATTAAAATTAATATTTTTTAAATTTTAATTTTATTTATAATATAACAACTTTTTATTTGGTTTAATTTTAACATTATTGAAATATCTGATTGTATTCATGTGCAGAGCTTAACCAAATCCATTATGAATATTATTTGATGACTATATATTGTTACAAGAGAGTTATCAATAAATGTTTAACTGTGCCTTCAGTTAAACAGTTTGTGGGCTCAAATCTTGTTTTGGTCATGAATGCTTATAGTACTTCAGTATCCCCTTCAAACTGTAGGTTCCGCTCTAATTAGTACTTGTGTGCGAAAGATGACCATTTAGCAATAAAACCAAAATTAGTGTATATTTGCTTGTCATTAATTTATTAACTAAGCTTTGCAGGATTAATGAGTATATCATGGTAAAGAAATTTCTTACCAATTTGATAGGATTTGTCATTTTGTGAACAGAAAAGTGGTATGATGATGCTAGCAATGAAATTACAGTTTCATTATCTACCTCTATAGTTTCCAAAAAGATTTTGAAAATTATACAGTTAAATTTTTTGTAGAAACCTGCAGTGGAAGATTGGGTCAGCGGAATTGATGCCATGAAAGCTGCTTTGGAGTTGGAAAAGACTGTCAATCAATCCCTGCTTGATCTGCATGCCATTGCAACCAAACATAATGACGCTCAGGTTAGTATTTAAGTTTTACAATTAAATTTCCTGTAATGCAATGTCACATAATTAACAATCCTCCAATAAAAGAAGACACATGACTATAATTGATAACTAGGCATATCTTCTAGAATTAAATGATATTGAAATTTAATATATCAGCTTTGTTTCCTTAAAAATTTTTATTTGTTCTTGCAATGTAATTATCCCCCCCCTTCCCAGTTTTCTATAATAAAAGTTTAACTGAAGAGTTCCAGTAGAATACTGGCACATTATTCACACTTCATATTCCATAATTTAAGATATCTTTAAAAAATAAAACTGCTTTGAGAGGAAGTCTTAATTAATCCATTATTATAAAATAATTCTATTGGCCAAATTAATGTAGGCAGAATTTCTTTTTTAATGTTAATGCTAATAATTCTATTTTTATTTAAAATAATTAAATTTGATCATTTTATTTCGAGAATAATTATAAGAGTTATTTTAAACCCCTTTTACTTTAGATATTTAATGCTAAAAATATAGCAACTATATTATATTTGTGCAGCTGTTAAACTTTATGAAATTGATTCATATTGTGCGAATTTCTTTATTTTTGTTTTTAATTTTAAATTATCAGTTAATGAACTTGAAATTGGAGGTAGATATATAGTAAAATCAGGAAATGATCAGAAAAATATTGGGTTGCATACCTTTTACTTAATTGTTTTGAAAATTTAAAGAAAAGTAACAAATACAAGTATGTTATATCAACCTTTTTTATTTATAATGTGCAGTTTAACTAAAGTTAAGTTTAGGAAAGTTGAAATAGTTTAGTTATTGTATTTCTGAGTTAAACTGAATTGTAAAAGACTTCAAATTAAAAGATTTTGGATTAAAAATTTAATATAATATAAATTGCTTATAGTATAACTTCTAACAAATATTTGATTATGACAAATATATTAATTAACTTAACCATTGCATTACTACTACATTAACCATTGCAATACTACTATATTTTGCAATATAGTAGTATTGCAAAATTTTAAGACAGTATCAAGTCTCAAGAATATGAATTACATTTTATAAAAACTTGTTTTGCAGAAAAATTTTGAAGAAAATTCTTAAACTTTAATATCTGAATTTTTGTTACCAAGAAAAGCCTCTTATTCATTGAAAGATTAGGTATATAATTATCTTAATGGAATGTCTATTACTTTCCTTTTATAGCTGTTTTAAATTATAAATGACCACTTTGGCTGAAACAGCAGAACAATGATTTGTTGACTCCACATTATATTTGTACACTAAAAAATTTTCTATCCTTTCTCTACTGTTAACAAGCTGTGGTCTTATTATGTAAACTTCAATCTTTAAATTAATAAAGTTTAGTATCGTAATTTACTAGCTTTTTCTAGATTTTACTTTGGAAAAATATTTACAGCATACTTTATAGGCTTTGTATAATTAGTATAAAATAGTTGTAATTTAAAATCATATAAAAAAATTATCACTTTTTTGTAAGACAAGTAAGCTTGGTAGCCGTTCACATGTTTAAATTTAAATGAATTGGAAGAAAAATTATTTTTAAAGGATTTATATCTAGAAAAATCATAAAATAAACTTTAAAGAAATTTAGTGGAACATTATAAATTTAAAATTGGTCAGTTAAAATGATATTTGCTTTTATTTAAAATAATTATATATTTGATGCTTACATTTTATGCCATGTATTAAAGCTTTAAAAATACTTTCATATTTAATTGACCACTATGTTTTAAAAGTATTTTTATAATTTTAATTATAAATTAGCCACTATTCAACAGAGTCAATCTTGTTTATTTTATTTATTTTTTGACTTTTGCATGCATTTTTCTCAGGTTTGGTTGTTTGGAAATTTCTTCCATGTGCAATATGAATACAGTTTTTTTATCATTCAGCTGATACTTTGTGGCTCCTAAATATCCGATTTGTTTTGGAAGCCAAAACATGGTTTATAATTCCTTACAGTTTTTCAGGCTATCAAGTTATTAATTTATCTGGCTATCTAATTCAGTGTCCAATTATTTTCAGATAATATTTGTTTACCTTAAGGGATTTGAAAGTAGGGATTAGAGAGAGAAGTCTGTCAATATTCTTTTTAAATGTTTTAATGATTCTACAAGATTTAAATTGTGTAGTTTAAAAAAATGCTTACTAGATTTAGTTTGCTTGGTTAATTGTACATCTTATTTGTTACAAATATTTTTTTATATATAGATGTGTGATTTCTTGGAGAGTGAATACTTGAAAGAACAAGTCGAAGCTATCAAAGAGATTGCTGGCTATGTTACCAACTTGCAGCGTGTTGGCACTGGACTTGGCGAGTACATGTTCGACAAAGAAACTCTGCATGGAGAAGAATAAATCCAAATTCAGTTCTGCGCACAATTATTTTGCCATCTAAAGTTCTTTCCTCTTGACTATGTTCAGTTAATTAACAATAGATAATTCTTAAATTGGAAATTTATTCAATAAATGAATAGTTGTTGCCTTCAAAAAACATCTGTAGAAACTGAAAGCAAAATAAACCTACTAAGTAACCAAATCTTTGTCTGATTTCTGAGTACACATTAACACAACCTTCTCATAAAGCCTTTGAAATAATTTAGAAAATTATGGCACAATAATATATCAAATATTGCACGAAATGTTAATACAGATGTGGGATTTAAGTTTTTTGGGGCTTTTGAATTTATATGTTGGGAATACAATATTTCTTATGTAATTTGATACTAATTAAGAAACTAATGCAAATAAGTATTTTAACTTTGAATAGTTATCAGCTTTCCCATTATTCAATATCAAATCAAAATAGATTGATTCCCCTAGATTGAATTAACATGCATATTCTTTTAAATACAGTAAATTGTAAAGTTAATTTATGAAAATTCTTAATATTTTTACTACTACAGAATTTATTTTGATAGCCAAAATGCTATATCATAAAATCTACAGAATGTTATTTGCATAAAAATATGAAAATTATTTGTTTCTTGCCATGTTCTTGTGGTTAGGAAAGTAGATGTTATAACAATTCATCTGATTTTCATACTTAGTAGTTAGTTTTTTACCGAATTTATGATTACGAGTTTCCATGCATCTTGTCGATATTATTCCATTTAATGAAATATTTAAAATGAAATGGTGCTTTGGGTATGTACAGTATTTAAAAGAAGTTAAATTACATTCCAATATATTTATAGACATGGATTTATGATTTTTTTCAGTCCTTTCTAGATAAAGATAGCAAACAAAAAAGTATACCCTATTGTCTTCCATCATGGAAAATTCTAAATGCTTTAATTTGAAATAATGTACAAAATTCGCTTAAAAAATCTACAGAAATCTGAACATTAAAGGGGATGAGCAATACTAGATTTAATTCATGCTAACTCTTAAGAACAGAGTATTGTGATGCATTAAATTAATATTGTTTGATTTGAATTATATATATAAATCAATGCATAGTACGGAGATATTGGCATACTTCTCTGAGCTAAATCTGATCGAGTATATTTGGAACCCTTTCAAATAATACATTGTTGTAAGAACATGCTTCCTTTTACTGTGGGGGACTTATATGTTCAAGAGAGTATTCTCTTGAACTCAAAACTATAATGCGTTCAAGAGAGATTTCGCTTCCTCTCTTGAACGTATTAGTTTTCATTAAACTATTGTTAACCTCATGACACACAGGCGAATGTCTTGTATTATTTCTAATGAATAAGTTTTCATCATTTACATGTAACCATGTTGCTGTCCTGAAACATCGATCTTGCTTAAAATAACAATTTCAATGCATTTTTTGTATTTGTTTTCTTGCATTGAGTTTTATTTCAAAACAAATGCATGCAACATTCAAGCATTGTTGTCCCACAGCATTTTTTATTGCACTTTTTTGTTTTTTCTAATTTTTATGATCTATGTAATTATGTATATAATAAATATTCTCTTACAATATTGTCTGTTATGTGTGTAAGAGATTAAGATTATTTTAATATCAAAAGGCCTTTTTACTTTTTAAAAAATATTCTCATTTTATTGATTTACATAAGAAATCAATATTTTATATAACTATTAAATACTCGTATTTATTGCATGCTTATTTTAACTATTTTTGTTGCATATAGATTTTAAAATGAAACAAGCCAAGTTATTAGTATTTTTGCGGCAAATTGAATCAATTGTAGATTTTTTTCAGATAAAAAGTAAATTTAAAATTTACATTAAAGCAAAAGAATTAAAAATTTTGATACAGTTATGAACATAATTACGATCATTTGTGACTTCCTGTCACTTTCCATGCTGGGATCTTGCCTAAATAAGAAAAATTATTTTGATCATTGCATTTCACATAATAGTGAAAAAAGAAAAAAAAAACATTGATCTGCGTATACTTGGATTGATTGTGTAAATCTAAAAATAAAATATTTCAAATTCACAGATACTGTATTATTGTTCTATTATTAATCGCTGAGACATCCTTTTAATTAATAAATTTGTTTCAACAAACATCAATCTTTTAATCAACATTTTCTTATAAACTTAATTATCTAGAAAAAAATGTAATACTGACAATTTTTATTCCATTTTTAAGTAATGTTATTATAATATTTTTAAATTCAAAAATTAGATAACCACAGCATTATATCATTTTTCTTAAAATGATTTCAGAGCTTCTGACATTGATGGCATTGATAGATTCAGCATGGCAACTAGAATACAAATCGTGGATAATTAGTCTGAAAATGACGAATAGCGTTGCATAAATGTTTCGAAAAAAAAGGTTCATTAACATTACTTTACAATGATGTTAACAATGATAATTAGACTTCGAAAGTCAATCAAGTTAAATGTATTTATTTTTGTTAGTTCTGCTTCGTTTCAGCTGTTAATGACCTAATTTAATGAAACAATTTTTTCTTTCATCCACTACTATTTATTTAATACAGTAACTCAAAAACATTTTTTTTTGCACATTTAGAATTTCACATTGAAAATAATGGTTTTAGCATTACGCCTTTTATATTCAGATTGATCGGAATTGGACATCAAAACATAAAACTGTCATGTTCTTTTCTCCTATTCTGAATTCGTTCATTACTTTTGCTATCTTTTCGTGTCTCTTGAAATAAACTAAAGAATGCTACGTTTGCTATGCAATTTGTATTGAGTGCATCAAAACCTGTGATTAATTTGGTTGCACTGATAGAAAATAAATGCAAAAAGTATGTTTGTATAGAAAGTTCATATCGCAATTTCTGATTAATTATTTTATTTTATAAACTATTTAAATGTTAAATTTATTTGTTATTTGCGAAACATTATTAAGGGAAATGTTTCTTGAATTATTCTCCTTAAAATTTTTTAGCCGTTTCTGGGAAAGTGCAGAAAACTATTTTATCTGAAAGCCTAAATGGCTACAAGCGATTATTTTCCATTAGTTATTTCTTCTCAATATCATTGACGGATTTTCCACAAATTTTAAAAGTTTATAATTTATTTTTGTCCTATCATTAAATAATGCCTATAGTTTATTTTATTTTTTACAGGTCTAATATACCTCGTTCATTTAAATAATAGAAAAATTGTCTTTAGATTATAAAACGCAAGGAAATATTTCTTATACTTTTTAATCTTAAGAGGTTATATCTTAATGCTATTTTCAGAAAAGCTTCAATAACAATCCTAATGCCAACATGATAAACTGTCACTTTATTTTTCATTTTCTACTATTATTTTTGCATTTTACTTTTACTATTTATTTTTTACTGTGAATAAACATTCATCAAAAGAAACTATAAAACGGTATTAGTTTGACGTTTGAAATATATGAATCAAGAAATTAGTTAATCTTTCAAGACTTAAACAAAACAAATCACATGCTTTTTCGTTTTTTATTATAATAATTATACGATTTCAAAATGCTATTAATGTAAGCATATAGAAATGTCTCTCTCTCTTCGTCAATTTAGCCGAGCTGCCAGCCGAATGGTTAGCTCTCTTGCCTTCGGTTTAACAGTTCGTGGGTTCGAATCCCACCTTGGGAATGGATGTTTGTAGTGGCTCGGAATCCACTTTAAACCGTAAGTCCCGGTCTAATTAGCCCTCGTGTGCAAAAAATGACCATTGAGCGACAAACAAACCAAACCTTCGTCAGTTTAATTCAGCTGTTGAAAGCTGAAATTAGTTTGCTTATTATTTCAGTACTTTTAATCGGTTTTTTTCAGTTGTTTTTGAATATGAGAAAATAAATTATTTGATGCTTTATTTTGCTATGCATACTTATGAAAGACAAGTCCTCTACTAACCAAAAAGAAAATATTGTTTTGACTATCATTACGGATCGAATTAATAAAATTGATTAAGATTTCTGTCACTTTAACTAGAAATTTAATTTGCAATAATTTTAAGATAAATGTCACATAATTTTTGTAAAACTATTCAAAATAACTATTTAGTTAAAAATGCAAACATTCATATCATTTACATAAAATTTATACAAATAAATATGATAAAATTTGTATCAATTTCATAACACTAATATTTGTTTAAAATAATACCGCCAATAATTTGATTTCAAAAGATCTTAAGATGAAAACATCAGAGTATTCACATTTATTAACCTCAAGCGCCTTTATGCGTTTAGTGCATATTACCACTATTGTGTACAAGAATTATAAAAAAAATGAATTATAATTTTTATTCTATGGAAAAATATAATGGATACAACTGTTAATAACTTTGAAACCAGATTATAATTAATTCAACAGGTAATTTATTATATAAAAAAATTTACAATTCTATTACAGAGAAAAGAGGATGTGGAAATCGATATTTTCAATAAATAGTAATATCGATCTTAGAAATTATCCTAGCAACAAATAACAAGGAAATATTTCTATAAGAAAATGTTAACCAATAGGTGAATGACTCAGTTAAGGATATACATTATTTACTAAAAAGGTTGGTTGAGGAAAATTTCTCGATTTTTTTTTAAGATAACAAGAGAGTGATTAATGAGAAAGATAAATCATATGAGATTAATGAAGTGTTAAAAACTTATGTGTTAGGTCATAGTATTTCAAGAGAATTGCTTAATTTTACTTTCAAATGAGCATTGTCAAATTATTTAGCCATTTTTCAAAACGTAAAATCTTTCGACTTTTGGAACCTGCGCACTTTCATTTAGCCGAGGAAATTTTGGCTGACAGCCAAGAATTTCGTGAAAACACGTTATTCTACTCTAAATTATTTGAATATTGTTTTCTGTCTTTCATCGCACAAATTAATGCATTCTGTTTCTAAGAACTAAACGAATATTATATTCTAAAACAATTAGAAATTATTTACTTTGTGAAATATTCATGTTTTGTAATATGTACATTTAAAAAATTTCTTTTAAAAATAAATTAATCTTGCTTGTTATGTTTTATATGTAAATTTACCTCTATATAATACATTACAATAAAATAAGTTATACTAAGCCACTTAAAAATTTGTGAGAACATAAAAAATTAACGCTAATTTGAAACTTAAATGGAATTTTTTGTTTTACTCACTCATATTTGTTAACATGTTATTCGTGATTGATTATTGTCTTTTAGAATAATATCGATAAATAGAGAATGGTTTTATTTTCCATTCTTCTTTTAATTTTTATTTTTATGTATTTGATATTTGTGGATTTTCCCCAAATGCCTTTTAAAGTTGTAAATATTTTAGCTACTGAGAGAGAGAGAGGTGTTCGACTACATATGTAAAATACTATTCATCACTTTTAGAAAAAATTTATAATTATTATTCAATTTAAAAAATGAAGTTACCATTAAGTCCTACTTTTGAAGTGCAATCAGATTTTCTCTATTATATCTGTGTTATCATATATATTAGTGTAGTTTCATTAATCATTTTTAAAAATTTCTGATTCAACTTGTCGCCATTCAGTTGTAAAACATTACCGCTCCATATTTACAGAAATTACCACACATATTTTATATATAATATAATTAAAATTATTTATGAAATATTTAATTAAATTACGATTTATTATAAGTGTTTGCATTTACATTTTATTCAGAATTAGATTTCCAATAAATTGCAGAAAAGTATATTTTAAACAAATGATTTTATTTATTCAAACAGATTATTGAATCGTTATAGTACTTTTTCCTAAATTTAAAAAACGTATTCTAATAGTTTTCAGAAAATTGGATTTTCTCTGTCAAAGTTTTGGATGCTTTATCATGATAATTATCCTTATCCAGCAATTTTCTAACAGTTTCCCAACAAAGGTTCCTAACAGAGATTTAAATTAGCTCTATATATGTATCAGACGTGAAAACTTTCTTTAACATTTTCTAAAATTATAAGTATTATTATTTTACTATTTTTGTTTTCATTTCATACAGAGAAAGCCTATTTTCAAAACACTTTTTTAATCTTTGTATGTTAAAATAATATCTGCAGCTTCAGAAAAATTAATCTTTTTATTTATTAAATCAGAAATTTGCCTTGTGATAAAGTAAATATTCATATTATTGTTAGGGGCATGCTGGAAAATTTTATTAAATAAAATAATATTTTCAGTCAATTTCATTATCTTTACTATTATATAGATAATTTTTATAATAAATATGGTTTCCTTAAATAAGTTGAATTAATTTATAAAGAAAATTCTTCAAATTAAAATGTTAGCACATAGTCAACATAACACTCTGAAATTGATCACCGTTATCTGCCTAAGAATTGTTTAGTCAGTAAATGCAGGGCGTCAATATTTATTTCAATAGTGTGGGAGTTACTTTTGGAAGAAACTGTATAAATTTAAAATGAATGTTAATTTCGTGTAAATTATGAAAACCACTGCATTGAGTAACCTTTCCTGGTATTATTTCTTTCACTGTTAATGATAACTTTGAGTTGATAAATAATTTAAAAATAAGCCAATCTACAATTAATAATTTAACATGAAATGCGAGTTTTTATTTATTACAATTTTTACACTTGCCCTGGACTTTCGGACGTCGCAGTTAGAAATTCTGCGGAAGATGACTTTTCATTCACCCCAAGATTGTATTGGGCTGCCCGACAGAGACTGATGGTTGAAAAACCAAGGTCGGGCGTAGTATAAAAAAATTATTATAATTTTGATTTTTAAGTATGTAACATTGAAATATTTTTTAACACATAATTTTGAAATTTAATTCTATTTGTCAATGTATGTATTTCTCTTACAAATTCACATTATGTTTCGAAATTCTTATCGAACATTTTAGAATTTTTTAAGATTATAGTTGACTATTATCCATAAATGTGTGAGTATATGTAATGGAAAGAATTTTCTTGAATACTGTTCATACAAATTCATTTATTCCTTTTATTCTGTTAATTTTTATTGAATGGGAAATTTTATAAACAACAAAAATGCTAAATATTCACTGCATTTTGATATCCTTATTATTTTCCTTTCCTAATTCTAGAACAATCAGAAAAAGTAATGTTTTTTTTGGTTATTTTGCTTTTATATTTATTCACTTGTCTCTGTTGAATTAAAAAAAATTAACCAAATGTGATATGATGATACAAATTTGACTTTATTTATAATGCACAACAAAGTGCAATTTATTTTATACTAGTTCATTAATTTTACTGCTGAAAATGTTAAAACCTGAAAATTTAAGCTTAGCCTCGTGACATAAAGCACCATCGATTTTTACATTTTTTATAAATAAAAATTTTGGATATCATCCAATTTTAAAAGATAATGATGTCTTTTGAAGAATGAATACATAGATATGTATGAAAAATCCAACATGCCACTAATGATTACGCCTTTTATTTTAGCCTGTTTATCATTTTAGTGTTCGATATTTTAAGTACTAATAAAATTTAAACTTTGTTATATTCACTATACCAGGGATGGCGAACCTTTTTTGATGTCCGTGCCACGAAGTCATAAAAATTCGTTTTTAAATAGTTAATGTCCCACAATAAAATTTAATTTGAAATGTTTGCGTGGTGAAACTATACGTAAATTTAATTAAATAAACAAATAAAAGCAATTCTTCTTTACACAATTTTTTATTAATCAATATTTTACAAAAAGCAATATGCTAGAAACAAAATTCACGTTAAAAGCAATTGTTTTTAATGTGATTTTTGTTGCTGTACACATGATAAAGATTTAATATCTGGTTCGTATTTAATTAATTTCAACAATACGCATGCAAAGCTCGTACTCATCCGTCATTCTATTCCTGTATTTATTTTTTTATAAATATTAATTCTAAAAATAGAGTATCACATGCCCACGTCGATGAAATATTGATAAAATTGCTTTTGCTAATATTTTTAAACAATTAAACGAGTCAGGAATTGAATTCCATGTACTTGGAATTTCATCTCTTCTGCAATTTTATTTATTTTATCTAATAATTGATTACTTTCAATAATTTCTAAATCATTTCTTAAATCAACAAATTTTGGTTCCATATGATACTTGACTGAAATTCAACTAATTTTATTTCTAATTCATTAAAACTTAATCATTCAAGGGCTTTTAAATTTAAATTTTCAAATGGTATTATATCAGGATATAAAATAAATTTAAAAGTTTCTTCAAATTCTTTAAATTGCGTAAATCTTGCAGAAAATTCCTGAATCAGGGATTGAATTACCATTGAAAATTCTTTCGTAAATGACTCTTTATTTGGCTTTTCGTGACATTCACTTTCAGAAAAAAATTAGTATTCGGAAAATATTTATATGAATTTGAAAGAATATCGCTTTTAAAAATCTGTAATTTCACTTCCAACACTTTGATTAATTCAAACATTATAATGACTGTTTTATTAACACCTTGAAGTTGTATATTTAATTCATTTAAGTAAGAGCATTATCAGTGAAAAAATATAACTATGCTAGCCATTCTACATCCAATAATTGATTGTATTGGTCAATAATGTTCTCATTATTTAAAAATAATCTTATTTCCTCCAAGCAATCAACAAATCTTTGCAAAGCATTTCCGCGGCTTAAGCAGCGTATATTATTGTATAAAAGTAAGCTATTGTACGACGAGTTTACTTCCTTTAACAATTCTTGAAATCTTCTTTTATTTAGTTCTCGTTCTGATATAAAATTGACTAAATTTGCTACAAAACTCAAAATATCATCAAACATTTTTAAATCTGTTTTGGCACATAACGCTTGTTGGTGAATAATGCAATGAAAATCAAGAATTGTGTGTCTAATACGTTTGGTAAATAAATTTATAAATCCATTTCCCCGTCCAGTCAACTGAGGACACTGTCAGTTGTAACTGACATAATTTTAGAAGGACATATTTCTCTTTTTTCCAATGCATCTATAACTGCATTACAAATGTCTAATCCTTTTGTTGTTGTTAATGTTGATAAACGTATTAACTCTTCTTTCATATTGTTTTGAACAAAATAACATACAAAAATTGCTAAGCGAGCAGAGCCCGTTACGTCGGTAGACTCGTCAAGGTAAATGGATATAAAATCGCAATATTTTATATGACTATTTTGTAGAAAATTTACATTTTCCACCATATCCAAAATTCTCTTTTTCACTGTATTCCTAGCTATCGGCATGTCTTTAATTCTTTGGATAATTTTTTCTTTGTTTTCGAAATCATCGAATAAGTATGGTGCACATTGCAGCCAAGCATCCTTTAAAAATTCGCCTTCATTAAAAGGTTTCCCAAACTGAGCAATAGTTTTTGAAACTTGATAATCGGCAGCAGTGGTGTTTGATTGAGTTCCAATATATTTCACTAAAAAAGTTGTTATTTATATTTAAGGCACATGATACATACTACGTTTGCTCTTCTACACTTAGATTGAGGAGAAATTTAGGGTTTCATAATGCCGCTTAACTGAAAATGTTCTACAGACTACAATTTTAGAACATAAAATACAAATTACTTTACTGTCCTTTTCAATCATACCACATCTATCGGTCCACCAAGCTTGAAATTCTCTGTTGCTACATGTTCCGTATAATTTCGATTTCTTCATTGAACTAGCCATAATAAGAAATTCTAAAAAATATATATTTTGATAATATTGTTATAAAATAAATAATTTATTCTGCATTTGTTTGCAAGAACATATTTCGTCACATATTAAAGTACTAAAAAATATCACATATTAAAGTAACACAAGAAAATAATAAATAATATATTAAGTCAAGGTAATTTTAATAATTATTTCTATACACTGAATTAATTATAAAATAATTTCTCATAATATTAAAATATTTTATTGTTCAAAAATAAACGAAATAAATTATAAGTTTAGTAACTTTTAATACCTTAAGGTTGTTACAGGTTAAAACTTCAGTCGTGATGCAAAATGTTCTTGTAAACGAATGCAGAATATAAAATATTAAATAATATGTAAAAATATTTACTTAATAATAACACTACATCTCTATTTACAATAAATGGTGATTTATTTATTTATTTTTTGTCAAGTCACTGAAGTTTCAAAGACGACGGTTTACTAAATATGACTAATGCAGTCTGTCGTCTGATTCGGGCGCTGCGACGGCAACAACATGCAATAACATTAGAAGGCGAAACTGGATACGCAATTTTTTTTTAATCTAATTCGCATCTTTATATATTTGGAGAGAATTCATGTGAGATTTTAATAAGAAAATGTATAATTTGACGGTTATAGTTAACATATCAAGATAGGTATTCAGTACTACAAATTTATATCATAAATTAAGTGTAGATTAATACTTTTTTATTCATTTCTATAAAAAAAGGTAACTTCTAAAAAAAAGTAATTTTGTTTTTCTGCGTGTCATCAAAATTTTTAAACGTGCCACTTATGGCACGCATGCCATTGGTTTGAAGAAAAATTTCATCTTAATTATATAAAATCCAACTGCTGAAAAGAGTATACAAATAAAAATTCATGTTAAATTTTCCCTATCATGAAAAAATTTTTATTTTCACTAGGTAGTGGAACTTTATTGGATTCTCTACTACTACACAAAAATAATAGTTTTTTTATGGTACTTTTTAATTGTAAAAAGTACATTAACATCAGACATTTTTTAAATTTACATTTGGAAGGTATTTTTTCCAAAAATATTTTTATCTCTAATTGCATCCATTTAAGCTGTGTCTTTCTATTTTAGTATAAGTATTGATAGTATTTTGCAAATATTCACGAAAGTGGTTGTGTCTATAGAATCCAATGAACGAAACCTTAAGTAATAATTGTTTTCGATAGATTTGGAGTAAAAAATTTCGTGACCAGAATTGAGAACGAGGTTAAACTTTCATAAAAACAATAATGAATGAAAAAGAAAGTGAAATAAAAAAACGAAGGACATTAATATCATAGTTTTGACTGAGGAAACCGTTGCATTAAAGCTAGACACACAAATTTCTAAATTATTTAAGCAAATAATTACATGAATAACATCGTCGACAACTATTATACAACCCCATCAAGAATATGTGGAATACTAAAAAATATTCCGTTTTGTTATCTTGTCAATGTATGTAGATTCTAAAAAGAAAGATTTTTGCCAAAATTTTTGTTTTAACGATTTAACCTAATGACTATTCTTGATATCATTATTATATGAGTTTAAAAGCATAATAATTTTATCTTTATTTCAAACATTTCAAATCAATTATTAGCAAATCAATTTTTCTATGATACTATTAAAATTTAAAATAGAATAATAAAAATTTGTATATTCACATCATTTACATGCATTTGATTTCACAGAAATTTATCTTCATGTGTCTGCAAGAGAACACTTTTTAGTCTACAAATCAGAGAACATATGTGCAAATATTACTGTTAATGAAAGAAGCGGATTTTTTTGAGAGACATAAAGACTTGCATACGATTTGAGAAGAATTTCAAAATGATAGAAATTAAGTAATTTTTCGATGCCTAAATCATTATCATTAAAGAAAAGATGGTTTTCTTATTGCTCAACAGCGCAACTTTGAGTTGATAAATTATAGTGGGGAATTTCTTTGCATGTTATATGTACATCATCAGTAAGAAAATAAATGTAGATGCCAATTATTTATTATGATTTTTACTTGTACTTCAGTTTGTATGCAGTTTTTTAACACTAATTTATCGATTTTCTTTCAAAGAAAGATTTTATTACAAACACCTTAAATCATATAACGTTAAACCTTTCATGTTTTATTCTGTTTAAACTAGGAATGTACAATCTTCATAACAGAAAAATTTCTCATTAAAATGATT
The DNA here is from genome assembly GCA_037975125.1 of Latrodectus hesperus. Classification (NCBI taxonomy): domain Eukaryota; kingdom Metazoa; phylum Arthropoda; class Arachnida; order Araneae; family Theridiidae; genus Latrodectus; species Latrodectus hesperus. The sequence continues at coordinate 36,098,688 of CM075853.1, forward strand.
AAGCTTTAACTTTTAACAATAAATATCATAATTTATATTTGCATATTGTGCAGTTCAGAGTAAAAAGAACATAATGAAAATATTTTAAGCCATTATATTGAAATTGATTCCTTTAAAAGCTAAAACTAATTGATAGAAAAATATTTTGAATTAAAAATTGAAAAACCAAAAGAAAATGGATAACTTAACTGTTGACATTTTAAATAAATAATATCAAATATTTTAAATTCTAGCAAATAAGAAACAATTATTATTTATTACATTTGGCTGTTCATTAAGTCAAAAGCAAAAAGAATTAATCTTCATTAGATTTATTAAAAATATTCAAATTAACTATTTTAGAAGTTAACTTATCACAGTGTTCTATATTCTAGGTAATCACACAAATTCTAGATAATAAATAAAATTTACAATAATATATATCCTAAGGAATTAAAATTAATTAAAACCAATGTTAATAACTTAAAATCTGAATTTCTTGATATTTCAATTACGATAAAAGATAACCACACACTTACTGACATAAATGATAAAACTAATAATTTTAATTTCAAAGTTAATAAGCTGATTTTCTGAAATGCAAACATTTCAATTAAAATTTATAAAAATATTATTTTTGATCAACTTAATAGAATATACAATATATGTAATAATTTAAACAACATCAATAAACAAATAAATTGACAAGAAAATATTTTAACTCATAATGGCATTCCAACTAAATTTATTAAACACTATTTGGCTAGTAGAGCATTGCTTATAAGAGTGAAGTAAGGCGTAGTTCTATACCACAGAAGGGTCACCCAAGCCTAGAAGGTCTTATAAGAAGCTTGAAATGCCGATAGTGTTACTTAGTCGCTAATTTATGTATTTGGTGAGGTTCTTGCAGATTTGGACTTGTATTTGGATATGGTTTTAATTTAATTATTATAAATTAAATGTATTTTGGCAACATTAGATTTTGACTTATATATTTTAGATTAAATTCTACTTCTTTATTCTGGCTTGATATTTTGGTTTGAACTTTTAGTATGGCTTTGGGGTGTACTGGCTTCTTTAAGACTATGTCTTGGGCCATTGCAGAACAGCCATAATTTGTGCCAATGTGGTCAACACCCCTGAAGAAGCTGGCCATATTGGTACTACATTCCATTTTATATCTTTCTTTGATATTTTCCTTGAAATTCAAGTATTTTCAATGTATTGTTTTCCATTTAGTATTTTCAATGTATTGTTTTCTATTAAGTATTTTCAATGTACTATTCTCCATTTGACATTTTTCATTGTATTTTATAAAATATAATATTATCTATATCTTAGTAATACTATTCTAGCTGCTTTAGGGCTAAATGTATTGCTAAGCATAAATGTTTTTTTAAATATATTCTTGTGCTTTTCAGTTCAGTATCTAACCTTGCATTATATATATATATATATATATATATATATATATATATATATATATATATATATATATATATATATATATATATATATATATATATATATATATATATATATATATATATATATATATGTATATATTATATATATATATATATATATATATATATATATATTATATGTATATATTATATATATATATATATATATATATATATATATATATATATATATATATATATATATATATATATATATATATATATATATATATATATTAAAAAGCGTATTTGGATCGTATTGTAATCGTCCTTGAATGTTCAAGATGTAGCTCAACATTTAATTAGTTTTAACAAGAAAATACATGTTATCTCTCCCGAAAACTTTTTAAATCCTTCTTCCAGTGACAGCTTACATTTAAGATAGAGGTAGACCTATGGGTTACTGACCGTCTCCTTTTGTAGACGTCTAAAATAACCAGTCTTGATGGGTTTTTTTTTTTTTTTTTTTTTGCATAATGTAATTTACCAATGCACTGTGCACAACAATAAAATTTTTTAAACATTCTTCTTCAAATAATATGATTTTCTAATTAATTTTTTGTTCTTATTTTGGTCAAGGGTCAAGCTGTTTAACTGAGTTATTTCGAATCTTTTATATTTCAAATTGAAAAATAAAATTCGCTTTACTTTTATTGTGGACTCAATTATATTAATTAATTATAGTTTAGTAACTAGTCGAAAGGAAAATACAGAGGAATCTTTCAGATTGGTTATCAATAATATGCATTTTGTTTCCAACTATATTATTAAAATAACATTCAAATATTTTATGTGATTAGATTCCAATTTTATTTATAAAAAGGGAACACAAAACGTCCCCATAATTTTGAGGAGATTTCTAAGATTAAAAGGTGATTTTCAAAAATTTATTTGATCATGTAGTATCCATATTAAATAAGGTGATTGAATAAACCTAAAATATCGTATATTTCCTAAAAATTTGTTGAAAGTACATCATTTACTCTTAAGAAAAAGTTTGATCTTCAATATTCAATTCATCCCTTTAAAAATTAGGACAAATGAATGAAAAAAATATCCTTTTACTTACTTTAATCATTCAGAGAGAATGGGAATTCATTAAAATATTCTTAATTCAATCTTATCATTTTTATGTGGATATTGTTTAAGCAATGGCAACCGAAATAGGAAAATTAATTTTGAGCTTAAGGAAAAAATCATTAGTTCGAGGGATTTCACAAAAGTTTTCATCGCAGTTTAAATAAAAATTGTTAAAAAGAAATTTTACACTTGGAATAAGTTCTATTTTATTTGAAATATGAGGTACCAGTAAAAGCTTATTTTTAAAAGTCCTTAATATTTTTTATGGGAAATCATTTTATAAAGTTGCAACATTCTTTTTAGTTTTAATTTACAAGCACATTTTATTTAATGATGTTGGATTGAAATAAGAATATGAATTTCACAAAACTATTTTTCTTATTCTGTATTTCTTTCATCTATTCTCGTCAACAGCTGAACAGCTAGTCAAGGCGAATGAGCGACCTTTCCATGATCGAGACATGAGTCCTTGACTTCTTTACCATTGAAGTTATTCATCTATGTTAATTCCTTCATCTAAAACATATGAGTCACTTTTGTCTGCAGAATTGTATTATCCTGTGTTAAAAAGGTGCGCAAGTTCATTCATCAAGATCTGCAAGGATAAGGTCATTCGTGTTGCACAAATGATTCTATATTTATATTGTAACTATCTAGAAATTAACTACAAATTAGTTTTTAATTATAATTTCTTAAATTATCCTTTGATGGATTCATAATGTTTGTTTGTCACTCTAAGGCTACTTTTTTAAGCACGACGGTTAATAGTGCTGTAATTTAACTGTAATTTTATTGTAATTTATTAATTAATAGAGCTGTAATTTAACCTTCCGTTAGTCCCGTGCACTTTACAGGTACTTTTCTATTGCATTTTCCCTTTTTTATAGTCTACAAAAGCTTCTGGAGAAGGAGATATTTTAATTACATAATTATTTAATATACAGCTCTATAAAATTTTAGACAGATAACATTTAAGAATTTCAACTGAAATATATATATTTCTCTTCGTTTTTATATAACAAAAAACATCGAATGACAATTAAACAAACGTGTATAAAAGAAGTGAATGACAAACAGAAATTTAAATGGAATTTTCAACCACTATAAGCATTTGTTGTTCTTGTCGTCGTCTTGTGCCAGCTAGGCTGGCAATATGGGGCGCTCTGCTCTATTTTTTCAATTGAACCGTAATTTGGTGTGGAGTCCGACTTCCCAAGCACACATATGCCATAGGTACCCTTTTATAGGGTAGGCAACCATTCACAACCCATTCATACAAGTAAAGGACAAAGACAAGCGAGAGAAAGTACATCCATGCGCGAACCGGGATACGAACCCAGGACCTCCCCATCCGCAGTCAGGCACGCTGATCATTAAACATGGAAGGTGGCAGTATAAGCATCTACACCAGAGATGAGAATCTGTGAACTGAAAGTCAAAGCATTGATTATTCAATTACTCAATTCTTTCTACTCACGAGTGGGAAGTATACATAACTTTAAATACAATATATATATATATATGCAGAAAATGAAAATTTGATTAACTGCAGACATTTTAAGGTTATCATCAAAGAAAATTAAAAAAAAAATTCAACTCTCGTTTTTAGTTTTAACGCGCGTATTATATCTTAATAAATAGTTAACTATTAATTTATTTATAAAATATAAGTAGTCCCTTTTCGGTATAGAGATTACCTTAGAATCTTTACAATGCACAAATATAAATATTATTACAAATTATTCTTTGCAAAGTTTTTTTTAAAAAACTTTCTTCATTGTGTTGAAAGATCGAGAGGCTGCCAAGAAAGCACGTTCGAAAACCAAATGAGGATTTCCATTTTTTTAATGAGTCGTTTTTTTACACGTGGTATACACGATCGAGGAAATTTCCTCAAGAAAATGATCCACTCAGAACCGAACTTATCGACTCAGAGAGAAATTTACGATTGTGATTTCTTTCCTCAGCAATTTAAAAAGTCACACCATGATTTTTGTTTTAGATCCTCCTTTGAAATCGCAGCCATAGAAACTGTCTAATTTGCATCGTCAAATATTCTCGGATTTATTTTATCTTTCGGATAATATAGTGATATTATCTACATATTCTTAAAGCACATAAGAGTTACCATAATGTATTAAAATCTTAGTTATTGTTTAACATCACAATTATTTCATTCTTTGTTTTAAAACACGCAGTTTTAACAAATAAATTTAAACTGTAAGAAAATTCTAAAAATTTTTTTAGTTAGTTGCGTCTTCTGATATATGTATGAATACATATGAAGTAAATATGTATATTTGTTCATTCAATCAAAATTATTGAGTTATTTAGGAAAACACTCATATAAGAATACAATATTATTTTCATTGTTAGATTGCTACCATTACATTCTCTAAGCAGAAAGCCGAGCTGGCAGCCGAACGGCTCTTGCCTTCGGTTCAACAGTTCATGGGTTCGAATCCCACCTTGGGCATGGATGTTTGTAGTGGTTTGGAATCCACTTTAAACCGTAAGTCCCGGTCTAATTAGCCCTCGTGTGCAAAAAATGACCGTTGAGTGACAAACAAACCAAACCAAAATCTCTAAGAAGAGGTAAAAGGCTAAAAAGCTTTCGGTAATCTAAATGGAATCCTATTCGAATTTCTGCAAAAATTGAAATTTATCGAAAAATTTGTACATTACCAAATTTTCAATGAAGTTCGAAATATATGTAGATAATGAAATAGTATTAATACAACATAAGACTCACGTTAACCGAGGCATTTTTCGCATATTTCGAAGCTGACAATGTTGCTTACATAACACCGGAAATATTTCGCTTTGATAGCTTGTAAATAATACTATCAATTCTTGTTTACAATGAGTAATAACATTTGTCACGGCGCGAAATACTACAGCATTGTGCTGTTTACTGAACGCGAACTAGAAACTATACAAAAATAAAAAAAAACTTACAAAAAATACAGTTTGTTCCTCCAATTTATAAAATATATTCACATTATACTGAATATATTATGTACTGAATACATTTTGATTTATTGAGTTGTAATGATCTGTTAAAAAAGCTACTGATATAAAGATTTTTTTTAATCTTTTATCACATTATTCGAGAGATTTTTTGTATTCGGCTGTTACTAACTTCAAGTTATATAATTTTGATCTAAACTTGAACATTCCTAAAAATAATAATTGTGATTATCTATTTATAAGATTAATATTCCAAATTTTTATTTAAATAAAATTTCAAATGTGGAATTATTTAAAAAAAATTTTATCTCTTTTTTTCGTTCTTAAACTTTATAATTTACTCAAATTTAAATTTCAGTAAACTTGGTGATTAATTTTAAATTTTTTCAAACATTTTATTATACTCTTTTTAGAGATAGAAAAACGAGCATTTTCCAGGCTTTTTAAATTGGTTCGATTAAGAAAAATTCAAAATAACCGCCACGATATGCGATATGTTGCTTTAATGTTTAATGTTTTTTGATATTTTACTGAATGATTGCTTTTATTTTTTTAGTCTTAAAAAATAAAGGTTTTACAAACTATCAGAAATATAACTTGAATCAATATCATCTTTGTTAATTTCATTTATAAGTTTTAATGTTTCATTTCTTTTATTCACAGAATATAATCATGAATTCCTAAAATTAATGATAGTATTTCTATAAGAGTGTTTTACTTCACTATCTAGTTCAGTTCTATTATTAAACGATTTATTATTACCTAGAGTATATAATGCAAATAAATTCTGATTTTTTTAAAGAATGCAATTAAATGACGTTTTATTTTTGTGTTAACAAAAATTTCCATATATCGTCAACAAAAGAGTGTCTGAAATAACTGTGAAATAGATTGAAAAAATTAGTTATTGTGTGTGTGTAATTTTTTGCAGATCTTTTGCAATGTTTTCTCAATCATGCAGTATTTTCATAAACATTTGTTGGTTAAAGTATTAATTTTTCTTGAGCTATATTTTTCTCGGAAGTTATGGCTTTCTTCATAATTTTTATAGTTATATTTCAATATGAAAGCAACATGAGATAATGAGCTTGTCAATTATTTAAATAAAATTATCTGAAATTGCTTTTTTTTTTTTAACCAAAGTACTGGAAATATAGTTAAGTAATAGAGAAGGAAATTATGAATTTCATAAAATATTTTCATTCTTAAAATGGTGTTTCTGAACAAGAGTTTATCCCCTGACCTAAATTAAAAAAGAGTTATTAAATTCATTTAAAAAATATTTAATATGTAAATTTCACTCTATAGTAACTTCACTCCGATTAAAAAATTTTGATTGCTTATGTAAATTACATTTAAATAATTTCATTGCTCATCAAAACTCTTTTATTTTGAACGATTCGGTTTTAAAGAAAATAGTTCGGTTTACAATGAAAATAAGTAAAATTATGTGTGAAACATTTATATAAAATCAATGTAAGCATGTGTGAACTATTATTAGAAATGTACTAAAAAATTTTCTGAGTCTATAGTTAAAATTTTAAAACATTGTGATAAAAATAATATCATCGTTTGTAAGTTTACATTAATTTCAACATTGCGCAATTATTTCAAAATAAATATTACATTATTCTGAAAATTATCATACAATTTTGAAATGAATATTTTAAAATTTTTAATAAGTAATTATTAATGTTTTAAAGTTTTCAGAAAGCTTTGGAAAAAACTGATAGCAATATTTAATCCTACATACACTGTACAAACATCTAATATTTATATCGAATCGTTTTGAAACGTCATACACGTGTCTACTATCCTAATAGTCAAGAATTAGTTAAAATATTAAATTTCTTAACTAGGTTTAAGTAATCAAATCTATCTATTGCTAATTATCATTGTTATTTTTAATTTTTGATATAAAATAGAGATAAAAGAGCTTTATTTTAGAGCCAGAAAGAAAAGATAAAATTGAATAAAGCAATCATAAGACAGTGGAACGGAAAAAATTTATTTCAGTTTGAATTACTTTATAAAAACAAACGAACTTAGATCTCCCAATTTTTTCGTCTTGTTTCGGATCGATCCGTTATTATGTGTATTTCTTCATGTAAGAAATTAACGAGATTTTCTTGCGAAAAGGAATTCAAATCTACCAGTGCATAAATTAATTTGCTCGCAAAAGGATTTGAATAATAGCTGCACGAGATTAAAAAAAAAGTACCTCGTTATTTCTTTCACTTATTTTGGCAATCCGTTGCACAACCGGAAAAGATTAGGTACCAGCTGCCAAAGTAACTGATTACAGCTCGTTTGGGGAAGTCACTGGGAAAAAAATATTAAAAAAAGATATTCAATAAAAATAGCAATAAAATGCATACGAATTTTGTTTTCTGAATTATTCTAATAGTGTCTGATGAAACTCGTGAAAGTGTTTCTTTTTTTTAAATTTTACTATTTATAATGAAAAATAACTTATGATATGTAAATAATAAAATAGAGGGCAAATGTCTTTCTTTTGAATTTATATATCAATAAATATTTCCAAGAAGATGGAGTTATGAAATTTTTAGAATGTGTGTAGGTGTTTTATTTTACCACTAAGGCAAAACATACATTCATTCTGGGTGGTATTTCTAGTTATAAATAATATATTCTTAAAAACTTTTAGAAAAAAAGATTTTATATAATTACATTTATTTAAATAACTATCTTCTCAGTTAACAGTTTTTAAACATATTTTGCGTTTTATTTAAATAAGGAAATAACTGAAGCCCTGTGGCTTAGTTTCAGGCTCCTAAAACACAGATCCGAAGTTCGATTCTCAGGCTGAACAAGGTCAACTCAGACTTTTATCTCTTCAGTAGGTCGATAAATTGAGTACCAAGCAGGCTTTAGGGAGCTTAATCCAGATTTCTGGAAAAAAAAGAGAAAAAAGCACCAACATACATGTTTTACCTTCATACAAGCTTTAGAATTTTACGATTTTTAATGATGCATGGTAAATAACAGAATTTTTTAAGATATGATCACAAATAAAAAGTTCATCTATAAAGTATCGGTATAAATTTTATTTGTAATACGCCATCTGTGTTTCTTGTTGATAGTGTGTAAGTGGTACCTTTTTATAGAATGTTCATTGCTGAACATCCTTCAAAAGTGGTGGAGAGGAATATGCTCATAAGATCCGAAGTCAAATTAAAAAGAAATTTGTGATGTAACTGGTCAAGAAGATGTTTGGCAAACATGAAGACAAATATGGAAAGGGATAATCATTTACTGTGAAACATAATCATACGGTAGCATAAAAAGAAAATTGACACAGTGAATCAAGAACTCGTTTGAATCATTCCAGTATTAGATAGATTGATTATATTATTGTTGAATCTAGGTATATTTTAGGTGATGACCTACAAAATGTACCTTGATGCAACAATAATAATCGTGCAACAAAATACAAGAAAATTCCCCCTTAATTAGGGGATGTCTTTTTTACTTTTTCCAATGACCGTTTGCCTTTGGGATCAATTCTATTCAGCGATACAAGGGGCGAAGGTGATGCTATCTTATATAGTGGGACAGTCAGTGGGTGTGCCATTTACTTCTCGAGAGTGAAAGGACAAAGAAACACACAGACAAAGAGAGAAATGAACATCTATGCTCGAACCAGAATTTGTACCAAGGATCTACTGCTTCGTTGTTCGTTGTAGCAGATGATATTTAGGTTTATAACTCACGTCTATCATCAGTATTTACAAATTCATAGTGCGTCACTAATTCATAGTGCTTTCCATAGTTTCAAAAAAATTTTCTGGTTAAATACATTCTTTAAGTGTTCTATTCATTAATCATGTGATTATTGATATTACGACAACATAATGAATTTTTTTATAGTGAATCGTAGCCAAGTGCTATAAATCGAACTCATGGAATACTTGAGCTCATGCTCGAACCAGGATTTGAACCAGGAATATACTGCTTCGTAATTAGTAGATGACATTTAGGTTTATAACTCTCGTCTATCATCAGTATTTACAAATATATCATCACTAATTCAAAGTGCTTACCATAGTTTCAAACAATTTTTCTCCGGTTAAATACATTCTTTAAGTGTTCTATTTATTAGTCATGTGATTATTGATATTACAACAACATGAATAATTTTTTATAGTGAATTGTAGCCAAGTGTGCTGTAATTTGAGCTCTTGGAAGACTTAAAAATAGAATACTAACAGCGAATCCCTTAAAATTTAAATAAATAGCGTATCATTACTTGAGTTGATTCACAGAAGTTAAGTATTATTAAAAACGTTTTTTGAAAATGCCACATTAAAAAAGTCATAGTCAATCGATTTACCTAGTAGAAATTGAGTATTTATATGCTAAAGTTTAATGCTACAGAAAAAAGCAGTATCATATTGATCGCATATATAATATGTCAAAAGAAGAATATTCGGTTAATCTACAATCACACCATTTACATTAGAGGTACTGATTCAAAGAGTTACTTCCACATCATGAATCACGACCATCATGCGCTATACGTGAATCGAGCTCACGAACGACAGATGTGAACGGGAAAACACAAACCTCACCTAGCTATCAATCGCTGATATAAAAGAAGTGCCATTGTACCATTATGGCAACAGAATAAATTGGATAGCCTGAGTGGTTAGGGCATCGTTCTCATTATCGGAAGAAAGTGAGTTCGAATCCCAGCATAACCGAAGATCCGTCTTGTTCACTAATGCCGGAGCTGGGTTACGTTAAAACTTGCCGTAGTCGCAATGTCTTCCAAGTGAAATGATACGTCTGGGATGCCAGGCCAAGTATTGAGGATCTTCTGCTTGGTCCCTGCTTCAAAATCAAGAAGACTCCACACGGCTGCTTCTATCTAACTAGCAGAGTCCAGCTCAGGATTAGGTACAGGGAAGCATGCTGGTGCAACAACACCAGAAAAAATTGGAAAAACGATGTTAAGAATTTGAGCTTTCGTGAATCATGATTTACATTATGAGAAGAGTATTGCTAAAACATCTATTAAATACTTTTTATTTTTCTCTGAAATAAATATTTTTATTTACTTTGCTTATGCTATTGTTTTTTATCATAATAAAATTATTCAAAGTTATAATGCATAGAATTATTTGTATTTTTCTGTTTCTAAAATGCTTGTAATGTGTAAGTTGTCTTGAAGCTTAAAAAATTCAGAGAATCGCGGAAAAAATGGAAAAGTTTTTATAAAAACAGATATTTTATTTTCTAATTCTTTAGAGTGAGCTCCTATATACATATGTTCAAATAGTTAATTTTGTTTTTAATTAATTTGTAGGTAAAATATGAGAATAAAATAAATAGAAGCTATTTTTATATTGAAAGATATTATTCTAATTGATTTTATTAAATATAAGAAATTATTTATATTATTTTAATGTTTAAAATGCTTTTAAGTGAAAAAATAGTCTGAGAAATTCGGATCATGGTGATTTTTCAAGTGATTTTTCATGGGAGTCTGGTAATATACATTAAGTAAGGGGAGAAAAATGCTATTTGTCGAACATTCCTATTCCGTTCCAAATAACCATTTAACCACAGCGTGTCATAACCTCTCAGTCATTCGAATTATACTTTTCCCTAATGAATTAGATTATTATGTAAGAAATGCTTTTAGAATGTTATTAGATATTATATATAGATAATATAATGCTATTAGATTACTTATGTGAGAAATGCTTGTAGAATTTGTTTTCATTGGCGACGAAGTCAATAACCTCTTAACTTATAAATGTTCTCTTTATTTAATCAATAGAGATTACTTTTATTTCTCAAAATATTGATTTAAAAAGAGAAAGTATTATTGTTTTTGGTGGAATGTGAAGGTTATCTTTATGCGTCTTTAAAATAAACATTATTTTTTTCTAAGCATTTATTTCCATCTCAAATATTTCTTTTAGTCTCTGTATGATTAGTTCATCGGAGATCTATATTATTTTGATAACTCATCGGTGAGCCAAGATAATAGACGGCATGGTTTTAAAATTTCCATCATTTTAAAAACCCATTTAAGTGTGGGTACAAAACTAGATTTATTGGAATGAAAATGTAATTGCTAAATAATGAATCACAAAGGAATAAAATGTAATCAAGTTCGAGCAAAATTAAATATAGACAAAGTTATTCATGTGACAATAGAAATCGCTTTTAGATCTTTATTAATTCTCTTTTCAATAATTCAAGTTAAATGAAAATTTGACTAATTAAAGGTTTTGATAATTACCAATGTAAAATAAGTATTTTACTTTAAATTATGATTTTTTTATAAATTGAATAAATGTGTGCTCCAAACAAACAAAAAAAAAAAGAGTGGTTTAGACAATCTTGTCAGTATAAAGCAAAATACCAGATCCTTAATGATATGTTAACTAATATCAAGTTTTCAACCATCATAACTCATATTTCATGCTATGCGTTGTTGAATAAATGTAATAAGGCTTTTAATTGAACCCTGCAGATTTTTTCTCATGGACCACACCAAAGAAGCCGCATGAGCAATGGACCATGTTGAGTATAAAATATTTTAATATAAATAATAATAAAAAGTTTATATATGCTCTAGCGTCACATTTTCGATGTGCTTGGAATTGCAATTTTATGTTGGCGTTTGCATGAGAAAAAAAATTATATTTTCAGCAATTTGAGATGTCATAATATCACCTAAGAAATGTCAGAATGTACATTAGTATTTTTTGTATGATAATTCCCAGACGGAGATATGACAACTTTTTCTACTCAGAATCTCAAATAACAGTTTTCTAATTTGGTTAATCAGTTTATTAATACCTTATTTATTTTAGTTATTTATTAGGAGGGTAGATAGATGGATGATTCATTTAAACTTATTTTATTTTCTTTATTAATTATACGAGATTACTTTTGTATGAGAAATTTCTTTATCCATAACATCACTAACGCATTTAGAAAATTGACAATTTTCAAAATTGTAAAACTATTCTTAATGCAAAATGTTAAAATGAGTTACAGAACAGACACGAATTCTCTCTTTCTCTCAATCTTTATGGATATATAAAAGTTATAGATTTTATTTTTGTACTAACGAGATGTACGAAAAAAGAAAAAATTCACTTGTTGAAAAGCAATGTTTGTTATTAAAAAATGTAGCAAAATTCGTATTCTAATAATTCTATGACATTTTTATGAATTTTCTGTTTTATTTGATATTATCTGAATGTATTTTCAAATACAGATAATATTTATTATGAAGCTAATTAATAACTCATTAATCAAGATATTTGTAAAATTTCCAAGTTTAATATAAAAATTGGAACTAGTTTTTCTGCCGGCTTTTCTAAAACCGTTTTTATTCCTTTGTTCATTTTCTCAAAGGTGGATTTAAAACATTTCAGAAAGCTTAGTTTCCTGATATTTTTTATAATCTATGCACATGCCTAAAAACGTGATCTTGTTCATTTCACACCATGATATTGATCTTCAGATTGTCTGAAAATAGACAATTCTGTAATCTAGAGATACATGTAACAAAATTTTTCTGGAGAGTTTCCAAAAAGAGGTTAAAACACAAGTTAAAGCTCCTTAGGTGATATTGATTTTCCCATTTATATTGCATGGAAAATTTTTGACAACAATAACAACAAATCTTTTCATTCTAAATTCTTTGCAAGTTATGAATTATTTATGCAGATAAAATGGGCAATTACTGAGTTTTATTAGATAATTCCACCAATCCTTGTCGTTCAATAATGTGGACATCTAAAAATATAAATGTATGGATATTTCCTTTAAGAAATTTTATATGGTTTTAAATATTTAATTTTACATTATTTCAAATGTTTAATGTTTGATTGTAAATTTTCGTTGAATCAAGGAATATAATGTATATTTTTTTAAAATATATCCAGAATATAGAACTCATTTTCATTTTATATTTGATGCGAGGACATTTTATTTCTTTTTCTCAGTTTTACCTTTTTATTTCATAAAAATATATATACTTAGATATTGAGCTAACGGCGTATAATCTTTCTCAAAATTGATTGCCTGTTTTTTCAAATTTTAAAATAATATTTTCAATTACAAGAAAATTATTAATAGATGAAGTAATGTAAAGTACTTAAATAATGAGCAATATATTTTAATGTAAAGTAGTTAAATAAGGAATGATATACTTTCAACTTAAGTCTTACTAATCACAAATGTTTCTTAAAATTGAGAAATTTAAAGCTTAATTTCAATTATGAAAATGTTATGAAATAAAATTTGCCTGTTTTTAAAATAATTTTACAAAAAGTAAAAAAGAAATATTACCTTTCTGGTGAAGAATATATTTTCATATATTTCAAAGAAAGATTTATTAACAAATGTTTTATAGTAATTGGATGGTTTCAAAGAATATGATGTATTACGTTTAGTTTGTGTCACATTACGTCGGGGCTTGAACATGAGGGCTAATTTGGGTGAAATATACAGTTAAAATTCTCCAGACACTACAAAACACTTATTAGAAACTCAAGAATTGAACTCACAAAATTTATTGATATAAATATTATGTTCTGAGCATTCCTTTGCCAAATTGGCGTGTTGAGCTCACATAATAAATTTCATAGCTTTGACGACCAAAAAAAAAAAAAATCTAAAAATCACCAGTATTAGATATTATTACAATACAAATCAAATATTATTTCAGTAAAAAATAAAATCAATATCACCAAAGTACATTTTAGAGAGGAATACATCATCTGTATTCTGAAAATAAATCAGTCTAATTTAAGATGTACTGTGTTGAATAAGATATCGATTATTCAATCGATTGAAAATAATGCGCAGTTAACTTCCTGATAAGAAAAATTGGAAATGTGCCAGCCAAATTCTTCACATAAATATATTTGCTGTAAATTTTATTACCATTTTTCACATATAATTACATGAAAATAATTGACTCTAGGACTTCTCATCCAAACCCAAAACTTTAACTTAAAGACATTTTTTTTATTTTTCGATCATGTACTGTCATATTCAACAAAGTTAATTATCATTAAATTTAATTAAAAGATACATCTAAATTTTAATACACTTATTAATTTTTATGTATAGATTGATTCTGCTGTTATTGTTTATAGATGTATATGTTTTTGTGTGTGGGTTGAAAATAGTGTCTTTAGAATTCATTTGTTTTAACTGTGTTATTTATTCAAATTTAACAATGTACGTAGGCTATTGCATGATTTTACAAAGCTATATATTGTGCAAAAATTCATAAACATTTCCATTTAATAAATTTTAAATAATATATGCATGAATAAAATTAAATGCATGAAAAAATAAAATAATCTTAACCAAATTAATATTATTTCCAAACCAAATTAAGAAGTAAATTAATATTATTCAAAAGAAATTAGAAATTACTTTTCAGGAAAATTTTATGATATTCGCAAAAAAATAATTATGATTGAAAGAAATTATTTTAATTCTTTCACAATTTTCAATGCTACAAATCGGAGAATTGGTGTAAAAGATTATTTTTAAAATCGAATAAGCAGCTTCTTTCTTTTAATATCTAAAATTTTCTGAGATGTATATGTTTATTTAAATGAAAATACGAAAACTCCTACAAATATGAAAAAATTTTATGAGAAAAAATTTTATACATTAAATTCTATTTAATTTTACGCTAAAATGAGTTCACTAAACATAAATGGTTATAATACTTCCCCATATGCAAGTTTGACATATTGTACAAAAGCATTTAAAATAATATAATATGCTTCTTAATTAAAAAAATGCAAAAACTGCAAAAATATTTATACTGAAATATAGTTATCTACCTGTGGACTTAAGCATTTATCACCAATAAAAAATAATTGCAAGCAATAAAATGTTTCTTCAGTTGTTCTTTCTTATATTCTTCAATTTATGATTTATTAAGGTATCTCATTTTTATTCTTTTTTCTCGTTAAAACACATTCTTAATGTTATAAATGGATTATTCTTTTATTTGAACTGGCTCATAAAATAGTTTATTAAGAAGATCATGAATGCTTGTTCTGATTCATGAGAATTTCATTTTTACTTTTAACAAATCCTAATATTCCAGATGCTTCCTGTTTAAAAAAAATGCTTTCCTATTTGTATTATATCATTTCTTTGTCTTTCAAATTATAGCCTTTTTTAAGCAAAAACAAATTATTAAATAAAAAAAATTTTAAAAAGTAAAATTTGTAAAAAAAAGGTTATTTTATTAAGCGTCACTGATTTTGTCTCTATAATTCTTTTAACACGTTTTGTATATTTCTTTGAAACTTTTTTGAATCTAGTTCCAAACTATAAACTGAATGATCAGTGTTCAAACTTTTAATTCAATAGAAAATGATCAAATCCCTCTCTGAAAGAAACATCAGCGACAAAGGATAGCTTTATTCGTTTTACATCTTACGAGCATACCAAACGAATAAATCCATTGGCATTTTATGTCGAATTTAATTTCAAATATATATATATATTCATAAATGTTCTGTAACGTAGCTGCTCTACATACAGAATACATTTTTAAAAATCAGTGTTTGATATTTAGTAAGAAAAGTGTTAAATTAAGATTCAACATTTTCATATAAAACTGTTTCTAAATAAAAAAAATTAATATTTAAAAGAGCATGGAAACTACATCCATGAAAATATAGAAAGGAATCAAATGAGTAACAGCAGAAAAATCGGTGGACTCCTTTCCCTCACAGCCATATTAATATTTTCGTTATCTTTCCACCGTCTCTTTGATCGATGACTGATATTTTGATAATATATGGTTGTGAAAAAAAACCTCTTAAAAGCTGAAGGAGTCAATGAAGATATGTTACTTCGTTACACATTGATACTGAAGGATTGAAGTGGGTACTTAAAATAAAATTATTACGAAAGGAAATAAATTTTCATATCATCACATGAATATTCTAAAATGTAACAAAAAATATTGTAATATTTTTGTAACATCATTCTATCGAGACTAATAAATCTCATCTAGAATAAAAGATGGTTTGTAATGAAATCTATTTTAAAAATAAAATATCGTAACCATTATTCAATCAACACTTCAAAATCATCGAATAAATGATAACTTCGTCTCAAAAATAAAAATTTCAAAATCATGCACACACACGTATAACAAAATATACTAATTATTCAATGACTTATCTTAAATCTATTCTTGTAAAGAGTCAATAATTATAAATAATTGCTGAAATTTATATATGCTTATATAAAATTATTCCCAAAAATTAATTAAATATAAAAAACAATTGAAGGAGATTTGCAACTAACTAATCTTACTTGCTGAAAATGGCTAAATCGATTATTATTAATTTTTATATGTTTTACATATCAGAAGGTAGCTTAGTTAAAAGTTTAAAAACTATGTTAATAATCAATAAATTATATTATATTTTATTAATTATATTATATAATATTTTATCAACATATTAATTATAAATAGATATATACATGCATCATAGCAAACAAAATATTTTATTTCGGAATGTAAATTAGGAAGCATAATGATTTTTTAAATGTGAAATTCAGATAAATTGCATAAATGCCCGGGCATTTTCATAAAAATTGTTAGCTGTAAGTTTTTGCAGACGCAAATTAGCTCTTGTTTAACAAAATACTTCACAAATGTAGAGGATATTGAATTAATAATTATTACTTAATAAAAGAAACCACACCAAATAAAGTTACGAAATATTTAGAGTGAGAAAAATCTCTTTAAAGATAAAAAAAAAAAAAATCAGCATTAACCACAGAAATTTGATTTAGTTGGGGCTTTCGTAGAATGCTTCATAAAAATTTATGCACATACTATGAAAGTTTTATTAACATTTCAACGTAACATTTACATAACAAAACCCCTAGTTCGATTACAGCTAAAGTTTAGTAGAATTCGATCGTTGCACTTCCTACAAGTAGCTCTGTCGAGTTGGTATTGGGAGTTTCCCGGTTTCCTCTCTTGCAACATAACTTTAAACTGGATATAGGTCCCGTTTTAATCAGTTCTGTTGCATTAAAATTACAATTGAACATAAAACAAACCTAAATTTTGCTACATGTATACACGGTCAACTACCTGTAAACAAATATCAGTCACCTTTAATTTCGAGTAAAAAATTTTACCACATACACAAAACCAAATAACTTGTAGTTCTATCTGTGTGGCAGCTTATTCTCTTTACAGTTGGTTGGTTGGGTTTCATGGCGCAAGGTCCAAAAGTGGACATGTTGCGCCAGTATTTTCTTTATAAAAACCGAGAAAAACTTAATGAAGCTGAGATGTAACTATGGCTTTGATGAAGCATAAAGTAGTCAGTCAAGTAAGGCCAAGGGCATTACACTCACAGAAGATGTGGCGTGCAATTAATTTCCTCTTCTTACTGCATTTCATGCAGATGGTGTCATTGTTATAACGAATTTTCTGAAATGATGCTGATTTGTACTATAGTGTTCTTATGATAAGGCTTGTGTGTGTGTGTGTGTGTGTGTGATTGTTTGTATCTAGACCCTTGGGTTCTTAGGAACAAAAAACTTAAGGTTGAAAAAAAAAACTTTAAGCAAATTTTGACCTGCTTTTAGGTTTTTAAAGGTATTAAAATTATGTTATGAAAAACATTGTATTTCACTTCCTTTCCAATTTAAACCATTACAGTATTATTGGAGTTACATAGCACGAAATACATACATACATACATATATATATATATATATATATATATATATATATATATATATATATATACATATAAAGTTAAAAAGTGTAACCTTGTTTTCATATTCTTGGAATCAGATTGCCGAATAATAAAAAGTTATATAAAGAAACATCATTTATGAATGCAGCATTCATATTTTTATATCGATAGTCAGGAAGCAGCCCATATATCAGACGTAGAAGACAAAGAACTGGAAATAAATCTATCAATCTTTGTATATGTATATATATATATATATATATATATATATATATATATATATATATATATATATATATATATATATATATATATATATACATTGTAACACCGTTATTACTTGCAAATACCAAGATAATTACAGGATTTCAATGGAGTTTAACACCCTTCGCAGCTGTGAGATTGATTCTTCCCTGTTTGAACCCAGGAACTGCGCAGTACGAAAGACAATCAATTAGTGGTAATTGGGGGATAATGCGGAGTCGAAAAGGCCCAATAAGTCCTTCATGACAAATGTAAATTCTCAAAATAAATTGGAATCGCCTAGAAAAGGGCCTGGTGCAGAAAGATCGGAGAATTTATTGCTTCTTCACCCTTTTTGATTTGAATCGGTGGAGTGGCCGTAAATATGAGTCAAAAAGTGACCTCAGAAAAAGGATCTAGAAGTTATTGGAGTTCCAAATTTTTGGGGGGAAAGATTGTATATAAATAGCAGGCCCTTGTGGGGGGTGAGCGTAATAATTGTAAAAATTAGTTAGCGTCATAGTTGTAATGAAAAATCCCTCTTTAATTCGGGGAATTAATTTGTCTGCTTACAATTAAAATTCTTGATTTTTGTAATGATATTAACAAAATTTGTGCATTAATATTTTCTACTGATATCAACGCAAAGGGGTAACAGGATCACACCATGAATTGCTCTACTGGATTTACAAACGTCTACCGACCATTTGTAAGTATGCGTGTTTTCTATTCGGCTGATACACTCATTTGCGAATTTCTGAAGAAATCACATGCGAATGAATCAGGGCAATATGTGCAATCGGAATTGAGAAACGGCGTCCTCGTCGCATTATTTCTTGCAAGCAGTTTGCATCATCTTTGTTGACTGCATGAAAAAAAATATCCGAAGAACAGCTCGCTGCGGAGTTGGGAAATTTTGAAGGAAGTGACGAGGGAATTAAAGTGTTTTTCCCGTGAGAGAAAAATGCGATCGTTTAAATTGGAATCATGTGGTGATCAAGACTGTGAGGAATATCACATGCAATTATATCATTATAGATTACATTTGATATTTCGATCTGTATAACAACTCAAAAGTAAAACGTTTATCTATGAATATATCATGCTTTTAAAACTTCATTAGTTTCAAATTCATATAAACCAAAATATTGTATTTAATTTCCTAAAACATTTAATTTTATTTCAAGAGATGTCGGAAATGAATATTTTGAATCTAATATATTTGTTTGGTGAATATAAAAAAAGTAATTAAAATTGCTGCTAATAATAAGAATAAGTCGAAACTGTCAATATGAAATGAAATGAAGATGTTTTAACTATTCAAATTAGAGCAAAATTTATGTAGTTTTACAAGAGCAGAAATAAATGTAATAAAATGTCTTCTTCGTACTATATTTATGAATTTTTATAGGATAATGGAAGAATTTATTACTAAATTTCATCTCAATGTCACTCAGCATAATCAAACAGTTAAGTATTATTTGGTGATATTTTTAACTTTGATAACCAGAAAAAATGCATAAAACTTGGAAAAACATACGTAAAAAACAAAGGAAAATAAAATTCGCCATTTAAAGAAATCGAATTACTTTTTTCAAAATAATGATTAACATTTCAAATTAAAAAAGTAATAATAATTTCATAACAGCAAGGGCAGGACAATCTCCATTGTATAACATCGCTCTTCTTTTTCATTGTTATTTTATTCAGCTAAATTTATCATTGAATTCTTGATTAAATAATAAAACAAAGTAAATACAAAAATAAACTAAAATAAATATTGTGATAGATTTTTATCTAATAACTTTGAAGAGTGCAAGAAAAATTAATGTTTATTAAAATTTAATTGAAAAGGTTTATTGATTTTCAATAAAGAATACTAAATATTTAAAATATAAAGAATGTATTAGAACTCCTCAATTTGAATCAATTTCAGGATTTGTGAGTTAAAAAGATTCTCGGACAGAATTTTTGATTTTTTAAATTATATGTTTAGCTATTTAACTACATTTTCTTTTTCAAAAAGTTTGACATCACATAAATGAACTAAACTGTAAATATATGTATGTGTGTGTGTATATTGGTATGTTTGCATGTATAGTGCATTGAAAGTATTTATGAATAAATTCACAGAATGTGATTTGGAATGATGAGAAAGAAAATACGGGAGACATCTTTTAAAACATATTCTGAAATCAAACTGTTTAAGATTGATTTTTACAATTATACAGTAGAACGTTCTAATTGTAGCTATAATGCACATTAAGTGTCTACACCAAATATTATTTTATAAAAATGAATGATTTCCAAGCGAAATAATTGAAATATGTTATAACGCAATCGATAATTCTGGAAATGAGAAAGCTGTGATTGGTATTTTCTGTGTTATTTTTCAGCAAAAATTACAAATTGTTACTAAAATTTACGTACCGATATATGATAAAAGATGGCGAGAAATTACAGTTTTATTAATAAAATAAATATTTGTTATGAAATCTAATTTAGTTTCTTGAACTGTAATCATAAACTTGCAAGATTAATAATGTGCATTTATATTAAACGGAACTATAGATGTCTTGAAATATTAAAATAATATATTTCAGAGTACAGGGGTGTTTCGCAATGTTTCTTTTCAGAAATGTGACGCATAAGAATTGGAAACAAAACACTAACGAAACAGTTAGTATTAGTCAAGTGCGCATTTAACGCAATATTGCTTCTCTTCAAATGACCTTCACAAAATTGTTTTTATAATAAAATAAGACGTATAATTTACTTCCTTTTCTTCATGAAAATAAATAAAAGGTATATATCATTTAAGGAATTTCTATGACATTTTTAACTGATATTTACGATTTCAATCGTTAATAATGAATTTATTTTTATTATTCACGATTTAGAAACGCATTTTTTTTAACTATTCATAGCCGAGACAATCCACTTGTATGAAATAAAGAGCAATTGTCATTCTTTAGAGAATAATATTGAAACATCAGTAATTATTTTGTGAATTTTTGTCATTATTTAAATATTTCATTACATTGTCATCTTAAATTATTCAGCAAGATTTCTTAAAATGTAATATGTGACGTCAGATATTTGCGAAATCTCAGAGGAAATGTGACTGGCTTATTTCAGCGCAGTTAGTTTTTCTGCCCGAGTTTATGAATCACAAAAATACGACCTTATAGTTCAAATATAATATTTACAACCTGCGACTAAATATTTTTTTGCTTGTTTCATCATATCATTTTAGTCGAAACTTTTATGCATGTGCCCAACAGAATAATGTAACTAATTATAGCTATCTTTGTTACGTATGTATAATCAAAATTAAATACTGCATTACAATTTTTTTGAATAAAAACTCTAATGGAGATATTCTAATCTGAATTAGATTAAATAATCTGAATTCAACTTATCTAAAAAAATTATGTCTCTATTTTAAATCACGAAATAATAATTCACACTTCTAAAAAAATAATAAATAAATAAATAAAAACTTTATTATTTAGTACTTAATTTTCATATTTTTACTAGCGAATTTTTTGGATCATCAGTCATAAATACATGAATACAATATTTACGTATAATTTATATTAATAATTGATTAGAGAAACTGCAAATTTTAATTCTGTGTATAAAATATTACAGCAGACCTAACCTAAGCGGCAACTATGGAAGTTTCATTATCATTTCATTGTGTTCAGATAAACCCCAACAGAAGCCATATACAAGCTTTTGAACATTATAAACTGAAACAAGAATTTAATAATTGCAAATGAAAATTCAAGTACTTAAATAAAATGAAACTATTTTGTGTCAATTAAAATATTAAATAATATTCTCTCAATGTATTTCAATTTTTATGTTCCCTTAGTATAAAAGTTAAAATATAATAATGAAATAATTGACAAATGTTGCATTTTACTTTATTACGATCAAATATATTCAACTTCATATAAAAGATTCAATATAGTGATTAAGACAATATATAAAAAAATGAACTTTTTTTGTATAGTTATAAGCATTGAAACAATTTTGGAAATACTCCCTAATGCTCTTTTAGTTCCAAGTGGATGTAGAAGCGGAATATGAAAGATCGTAGCGCCCTCTGTTTTCAGCTTCCAAGGACTACCACTACATCTATACATTTATTTTTCTTTACTGCCTTTCTGTGCGAAGTAAAATACTAAAAACTCGAAATGAAAAACAACAGAGAATATAATCATAGAGTCTGATAAATAAAAATACGAGTCAATCTTAGTGTCAATTATGTAAAGACAATTCTAGATGTTCTTTCAAAGCAATCAATGTAACATTTTATGCTTAAAATAAATGAATAAAAGCTTCAAATTGAAAATGGCGAGATGGTAGATGAATGAGCAGCAACACAGCCTTAATTTCAACAGCTCGTGGGATTGATTTTTGCGTTTGGTCTGGAGATTATTAGTGGTTTGAGATGATCATTTTTAAATTTTAGATTCTGATATAGTTGTCGTAAAAAATTATCATACAGATATACACCAAACCGATTACAAAAGCTATCGCCTTTGATAATCGTTACATTTAAAATTAATTTTTTTTTAAATATTTCATAATATTAAAAGTATTAAAAGCAAGTTAATCCTTAATGGAGTTTTATTTTCATATGTTTTGTTATTCTTAGAATAACATAATTTAATAAATAATATAGATTTTTAGCTAAGAAAGGTAACGAAATAGAGACTTGTACTTATGAGGAATATTTTTTCCAACTATAAAAAAGTGGTTCAGATAATGCATTTATTTTAATTGTAAACATAATATTAAAATAATATAAGTTATGTTTTCCCATAAGCTTAACATATATAATCATCAAAAATTGTAAAAAAAATGTAAATAGCGTAACTTAAAAAATTAAATTATAAAACACAAATGCATCATTTGCGAAATCGATTAGCTCCATAAAAAAGAAGTGAAGAAAATGATATAAACGTGATTAATGTTTTTTAAGATTGACGTTTTTTATATTATTTACAATCTGCTTTGTTGGTGTTAATTCTCCTAATAAGTAAAATTTCTTCTGAATATATTATACATTGAATATATTATACATACATTCTGCAATTATATATTATACATTGATTTTTTTAATTAAAATTTCATGAAATTCAAAAGTATATTTAATCGATTTGGTAAGTGAAACATTCATGTATTAAAAAATTAGCTTATAACTAATTTCACTTATAATAATGCATATTCTAAATTCTTCAATGATTTGGATAAAATTTGAAATTTTCTTGCCTATATATATATATATATATATATATATATATATATATATATATATATATATATATATATATATATATATATATATATATATATATATATTGTTAAAAATCAGTTATGTTTTCATAATAAAATATTTTACTATTAATTGCAATGCAATAAAAACAAACTAAGATTTCAAAATTACTGAATTTTCTATTCTGAACAATTACTATTGAATAATTACTGTGAAATGCATTTTATAAAATTTCCAATGCAGTACTTCATATAAAAATTAATTTCATAAACGAATTACGAAACGGAAAATATTTTATATTTTCACAATTAATAGGGGAAAATGTGCGATTAACTCTGCATCCGTTATAATTAAAACTAGGTTCGTCGATTCCAAAAGTCTTGTTAGTTTAAAAAGTTAAATTCAGTAAAAAAATGGGAGGAGGCAGAAATTAACCAACAGTGATAATATTGGTTTAACTATTACTTTTACATTATAATACCACCCATAAAAAGGAATTTTATTTTGTCTAATAAAAAACCAGGACAATCGATTTTTATCAAAAAATAAAATATTTCATCAGAAAGAGAAGCAGAATATGGCCCAGTTACAGTGAATCAATAATCTAGAAACTTATATGTGTAAGCTTGGTGAGTAGATTTTCATTATAGATAGAGATTATTTCCCGTCCTGCTTCAGTTAGGGAATCATGTCGACCTAAAAATATTGCAAAAATGACAAGAAGAAATATCAATAAGCCTGTCTTTAACCTAATACCATGTTTACCTATTTCCACTAAAAACACAAAAGACTAGCTTTAATTTAAGCGAAAGCATTTATTTTTAATCAAAGTGTTGGCAAGGTAACGTTGGTTTATTCATATATATATATATATATATATATATATATATATATATATATATATATATATATATATATATATATATATATATATATATATATATATATATATATATGTGTGTGTGTATTATTCATTATATAGTTATATAGAAATTAATAATTTAAAATAATAAAAAGAAAAGCTGCCAGACTCGGCATTATAAATAATTCGTTAATTATGAATTAGAAAAAACCACACAAATAAAGCGTAATAAAAATAAAAATATGATCCTCCGTATTTCCACTCGTTAAATGAATTATGACAATGTTCTTAAATTGTATACTACGAATATACAGACGAAACAAATGCTGGTAAACTTTAGAAACGATCAAAAATATTTTACTGATTAAAACTTTTTTGAAATTTAGTTTTAAGATTCAAACTTTGTTGCAATGGATGACTAATAAAGATCTTCCACTGCTTTCTATGAGTAACTAATAAATACAGTAAACATTTTAAGATATCTAACTCACCACTTTTAGTAGATAACATATATTTTATTGTTGTATTTACAAAATTCCGAACACTTTTCAACAATTTGACTTTACAATATACAATTATATGACATTTTTTTCAATAATCAATATAACATATGTGATGCAGCTTTGAGAAAAAGACACAAATATTAAAGGATCCATTTCTATATAAATTGTAACGAGATCATGAGTATAAATGTTGAGTCATATTATTTTGATTAAAATTTTAATCAAGTAAAGCTTATATGCATATATATATGTATATACATATATATATTATTTTTAAATACTTTTATCATATATACTTGTATATTATATTAATGTGTCTAAAGCCTAATATACTGACAGTGGTGGTAAAGATAGAAACGTGAAAAGATGCAAATTGAATTATGAAATTGTAAAACTAATTAATGTTGCTCTTAAAATGATAAATTTAGTTTATTCTTTTAAAAGCGGCATGCTTACCTATTTGTTTGGTTTTGTTAAAAAAAAAATCTCAAAGCGACAATTTTAATAGGCCTCAGGATCATTGTAATTTATGTAATAAAATTAGGTAATCAGATTTTCAAAATAAATGCTACGAAGTAAAAATTGACATAAAAAAATTCAAATAAAACATAATTCAGTCGACAAAGCTTATCAGCAAAATTATTTTAGAATGTTATTTTAGTAATAATAAATTATTCAAAAATCATTATAGTTACGTAATCAATAATTAATAAAAAAAATAATTGCTTCGTAAATGGATCTCTCATTGATTACAATTGTTTGATTAATCTCTTATTTTGAATGTTGTAATAAATTTTGCAATATGTAGAGATACATAATTCATTTATTAAAAATGTAAAAATTATACAAGAAGATAAATCACTTGAGATTAATTTCGTACTCAGAGGAGGTACTTTATCAGTAAACATTGAGTAATGAATGCTTCGTGTATCATGGATACGAGATTCTTTACAAACACAGTCATTTGAGAGTTCGATTTTCGATAAGACCTACATCAAAGCTTTTGCGTTGCATGGAATACGTTTGCAAATTTTGGGGAAAGATAACAGCTTGGTGAAACATAAGTGGATACCCAGAATAGATAAGCCATATTTAGAAGTTTAAATAGCAGACTTCATAGATAAAATTATCTCGTGTTTATTTTAGAAAAACCTTCTTTGCCTTTAATATAAGCAGAAAGAGCCCCTTTTTGCGTAAAGATAAATTTCTACTAACTCGTCAGTGAAAGTATGCTTATGAAAATATTATCAGCATTTCGATTATTTGGTTGTTATTGTGGGATTCTTATCAAATGTCGGTCGTCAGTGAAAATATGCTTATGAAAAGATTATCAGTATTTCAGTTATTTGGTTGTTATTGTACCTCAAATGCCTTTCTCTTTTAGAAAACTGTCCAACGATTGATACATTTAATAGAAGAATTTGCTTATAAATTCTTAACTCTTCTTGGGAAGATGAAAAACAACGGATTGTATGGGATATTTTGAAAATTATTTCTAATAATTTTGCCCCAAATACTACAATACAGTCTTGAAAAACTTAGAATTTCAATAAATTGAAACTAATAGAAATAAAGTAAGATATTTAATATACTGAATGACTTGATATAATTATAATTGTCGTTTCTAATGGCTATTATTTTTTTCTTCGAAAATTAATATACTAAAACTTCTTAAAGAGAAAATAAAATAATTCATATAAATACAAACATTATATTTAACATACTATAATGTCAACTTTTAATTCACTGGTATGAAAACAAAATCTCTGAAAATTTTTCAAATTTGAAACATATTAGCTGGTACACAAAATTTTTGAAACACAACTATCTCTTAAAATATACATGCTTTATTCTTAACTTTTGAAATAAATAAAATGAATAAATACTACATAGTAACTGCCTGATTTTTAAGAATATTAAAATACAATTTAATTTTTCTCGTATGTTATTTATTGTGTATAATGTTAAATAGAAACTAAGGTTATTTTTCTCCGTAATCTGGCAACAAATGATAATAATTACATTTTTCACCTTGAGCAATTAAAAATTCAGCGCTGTTCTGTTCATTCATTTTCAGTTTTTGGTTGTTTTACTTTCATATTATATTGTGTAATGTTTTAATATCAATTAAATATATTTTAATAGGCACAGATGCCGTTTAATCCTGGATGCCAAATTCGGAATTCGGTAATTTTTTGGTGGATTTTCTTATGTATGTGCAAACCTGGTTTTTTATAACGTCCTAGATATGGAGACCAATAATTCAGAAAATTCTATTTTGGCAACCCTAGTATTTACGTCATCACGCACGTTACAATATGTTACAATCATCTTGGCAACATTCCTTCGTCACCAAAAATATTCAGAATTCAGCATCCTGGATTATATGGCATCTGTGCCTTTTAATATTAATTCTGAGTCTTTCTTCAATAAAAGATAAACGAAAGTATCTTATATTATCAACTTTGAGACTGAAGTAAAACCCTTCTTTCCGTTTACTGAAAGAGAAAGACATTCTGCCTTACAGTGATATCTTCTTTCATTAAACTAAATAAAGAATTTATCATGAGTGTATTGGTGAAATATTTATCTAATATTGTTATTTTGCTGAAAAATATCTTTTTAAAAAATGAAGTTTTTAAAAAAATATTTTCAATCATTCTTAAAAAAATTGCTATTTCTTTAGTAAAGTGAATCTCTGAATCACAAATAAAAATTTTATCGATTCAAAAACTTGGACACATAAAAAATAGAACGTATTCCGGGAAACGCAAAATAGCAAAATATAAAATAGAGATAAATTGACCACCAATTTGAATCATACAGTTTGTGTCATTGTTTACATGGTATAATAAGCATGATGAAAAGATCGAAATGCTGACGCATTGAATATTAATGCAAACATCTTTCGTCAGAAAATAAAATCTAATTACTCTCCTTGGATTAGTCACCAATGGTTCTCAAAAAAATCCTTATGTACAAATAATTTTAAATTTTAACTGGTATTGAGTGAGTTTACATAAAATATTTATTTCCCTGTATTTTTATATTAAAAAATTTGATCTCATCTTCCTTTTTCGATTTCCTACTATTTGAAGTCTTGTTCTTAGTATGATCAGTATTTTAATTGAGCCATCATTGGCAACTAGTTGTAATTAACAGGATCGCCGCTACACAAAAGTTATACAAATATAAGGTTTCTAAGATTAACAGAAATTAAAGTTAATCGGCAAACAAAATGGTATCCGATTCTACACTGAACCCCAAAAATATTGGGAATTGCTGAAAAGCATCACATTAATTTTATAATTTAATTAATCTATAAATTCGAACTATAATATCTTGCTTATCACTTTCTTTTAACTACTCTCTTTCTTTCAACTGACACTATCCTGATTGGGTTCCTCAGCATACCATCCAGCATGAACATAGGTGGATTTATTTTTTATCTGGATTGGGATAATCAATGTAGAATTATAGTGAATAAATTTTTCTTCATAACGAAATAAGATTTTTTCTGCTCATGATTTTAAAAGTCGTATATATACTTCAACATGATTTTACCAATCTCATTCGTTTGTATTGCGAATAAACAAATAAGTTTAAAATAAGTTTTTGGCTGTCCATTCTTGCCGACTTAAAATGTAGCTGAAACAGCCAAACATCTCGTAATTTAGAGCCACAGTCAATTAACTAGCTCGTCACTTGAGCTGCACTCTCCTCTTCCCTCAGCAATCTAAACCACACTAGCTGAGGCTCATTGAGACATCTGGAAATTTTGACAATTCATATTATTTGATATCAACATTTTAATATTGCGTGATACCAACATTTTAATACTGTTTATAGTATAAGTGACATACTTTTACCATTTTCTAAAAGTGATGGTTAGAAGAAATATACATATCTATATTAAGATTAATATCTTTTAAAAATTAGATTGAAGCCGTGATAGCTAAGTGGTTAGGTTATCAGCCTTTCATCCATAATGGCTGAGTTCGATTCCCAATACCGCCAAAGACCCACCAGTAGATATGCTCGGTATAGATAGATACATGCTCGTTAAATCTCTGGGATCAAAAGTACTGTGGTCGGTCATTGACCAGTTACCATGGGTGAAATGATCTGGAGAAAATTTCTTCACTACTCAAAACTGAGACAGTGGATCCTCTGGTGGTGCCATCTATCGGAGGAGTCTTAGAGAAAAGGGGTACTTTACACGTACTCTTTCACCTTCGTGGTGCTCTGGTTAAAACGGAAGACGCACTCTTCTGACTTAATTTCGCAAAGTTTTCGGCTAGCGAGCTTGGCTTAGATTAACAATTCTACATTTTGAACTAAATTGCTTAAAATATTTCAGAAAAATCTAGTATAATTTGAATAATTGGATTTTGAAACCGAAACTTTCAGTCTTAATGAATAATTTTGTTCATATAAAGAGATTACATACCCATATAACATATTAGGGTCATCTAACAGCTTACCCTTTAAAACTGGTTGAAACAATGAATCCACTGAACATATTTTCTCAGAACGCGAATACAAATGAGAAGCATTGTACTAATACTTAAATTCACTCACTTCCAAAAGTTTAGCACTCAAGGAAAAATATTAATTTTTTGTAAGTCAATTTGACTTAGGAAGATTGCATTTAATTTCAGAAAGAGATGGAAATACATATGTGTAATAGGTAATCACGGTTTTTATTGAAAAATGTGTGAAAAAGATCGCCATAAAGAAGCTAATATTGTGCAAGTTAACAGAATTTCCTTGTAAAAGGAGTGGTTAGTAAGAAATTATGCATGTGATACGATTTGTTTTCAATAGCTTTCAATTGCAAACATTTGTAAAATTTTGTCTCTATTTCTTCCATAAGATGAATGGTAAATCGTAAGTTCTGACGTACTGTAGGATGTATGGTGTGGAATTCTTCGGGCTTATAATTCCACCATTTTAGAATAATGGAAATATTTGTATATAATTGTTGTATGCATACCAGTGTTTGGCCATCCACTAGTGAAGAGCCTTTCCAAAGATTGATATATATATTGGTGTTTTTGGTGATGAGAATCAAAAAGCAAATTCCCAATGTGTGACATCCATGATAGCAGCTGGTAATAGGACTATATCTGTTCCTTCAGTGATCATAGGGCTGCACAGTATTACATTGTACACCTAGGTACAAAGAATATTTGCGTGTCTGTTTTCTAACCCAAAGAGGCATAATTAAAGGGATTTTGTCACTATATCAAAGCTATTATATTTCATTGGATTTGTATATTCAGACGGGCCGGAAACTGTATTTTAATCATACGAAAGCGCATCTAAGAGACTAATAGTAGTATAATTAGGACACTAATAGTCTGCTCTAGAACATCATCGAATATGACGCATTCCGAATTGGTATATTCCACCTTGGATATCAGACGAAACTGCTTATATATTAGAAGGGATAGTTATTAAATATTTTGATAAGTCCTACGCATCATTGTAAAATTGTTTACAGCAGCAATTACTCTTCCTTTTGTGTTAATATTAAAAAATTTTGAATCCTCGTAGAATTGTCCGCGACGACCACATAAAGAATTGGATGATTGTATGCATGTTTAGATGTGTGTATTGTGAATGAATATGCATACATACACATATACACAATTCTGGCTGGTTAACATTGCTTCACAAAGAAGATAATATACTGTTGATACATATGTGAAGCTTGTATGAAGTAATCAATAATAAAAATGCAATGCAGAAAGGCAATGTTTATTTAACTTTTCAATGCAGTCATGTAAAATAGCAGTTCTATAATGTGTTTATAGGAAAAAAGTATATTGCAGGTATTTCATACTTAAAATGTATTTGAATATTGTTAAGTGCAGAGGATTTTAGGAAAAAGTATTAGGGAAAATCGATGCTTCATGTAAAAAAGCAAATGCTTGCAAGAAGGTTTCTGACTTTGATAAAAGTGAAATTATTGCCAATCAGGATAACATTTTATCATACCACTGCATTGGTGCTAGTGTTGGTTGAAGTTCCCTGACTATCTGCAGAACCTGGAACCCGTGGATTCAGAATGTTCAAACGAAATGATGTGCTGTGTCTCAGAAACCCGAAATGATTAATAGCAGAGAAGAGAAGCATGTTACCTGTTTGGGGTCCTTATGAAGTGCAAAAGTACATCACAAGCCCTGCGTCAAAAAATAGGATCATTTACCAGACTTAAAATTTTCACATTAACAGATCAACGACGTTGGAAAAAGCATGGATTGGTAGATCAACAGCCATAACTTTTTTCTAGCATAGGCACTACATCACTGAAAGAAGGGCCTTGAATGGAGTGGGGAGCCACGAGAATTTGGATTCAGGGATTCTCGAACGTTGAGTTTTCAGATAGATTATCCAAAATATCATGATGATTGCATCATGCGTGGCACATTGGCAACTTGCGTTTGATGTCTTATATTAACCCATTATTTGGAATAATGGTATGGGCTATTCATTGCCTACATGATTCCGTCATTTCTTTTCTCTTTGACAGAACTTTGAATAGTGGCCTTTGCATTTCTGCTGTCTTAAGCCCTTGCTCTGCCCTTAATTCTAATCTTGTGAAATCTACTTTTCGACAGGGTAATGTGGCTGTTTTGATATTTTACGGACCTTCTTTGAAGTAGAAGTTTTCATATTTTCCTTGCCCTGCATGACCTCTCACCTATAAAACATGTTGAATCAATGGTTGTCGAGCAACTGACTCGTCGCCATATGCCATTAACTATGGTTGATGAAATGTGTCATCATATTGAAGCTGCATAGGTAGCTGTACCTTATTTACTATCCTATCTTTCTTTAACTCAATGTACAGGTATACATTTGATATTATTGCTGTTAGAAATGATTTTCTGTATACTCTTTGGTTCTAAATGTCTTGCTATTTCCAGTGTAATATATTTTTCCAATAAATGTAATTTTGTTATTTGCATTTCTTACTAGTGTAGCAAATTTAATTTTGGGATATAATTTTGGTTCTTTATTATTTAGTTCGCCTTTAATTTTGGAATCATTAGAGTAAGTTTAATTATTTAGTAAATCTGCATAGAGAGAGAAAGTTTTTCTTTTCAAATATGTGAAAAGTGTTAAAATTTTTCTTTTGAAATATTTCAATGGCAGACATTAAAACAAAAGTTATTTGTTGAATCTTAAACTTCCCAAGTAGATAATTAAATTATTTAAATATGAAATTTTTGTTTTTGAAAATCTGATGAAAATCATTTTTAATTCAATCAAAAAATGCTATTTTCTTTTCTATTATTGTTATTGCTTTAAAAATTATTGAAATTATGTAGTGCGTTCCATAAATGATTTTATATTGATTCCCTGAATTCAAATAAATGTCTAATTTCTCAACAAAAACCAAAATTATTGATTTTGCCTACAAATTAATTTATTTTTCTAATAATACCAAATGTCTCAAATGAATATATTATAAATTATTGAAATAGAATGAACTGTTCAAGTATCTCTAGAAAGCAAAACAAAAGATTATATTTATAAAAACGCGAACTTTAGACACAATCTGATTTTTTTACCTATCTTTTAAAATTATTATCTTCTCTGGTTTTTATCAAATTCGTACGAATGTAAAATGAGCTATTAATTTTTTGTTTAGAAAAATAAAACACTTATTCAACAAACATTCTACTCAAATGCTAAAATTGTCGTTAGATTATAAAGGAAAATTTCAGGCCTGTAAAATAATGTAAATATTTTCAAAGCATTTATCTTTTTTTAAAACTCACACATTAGACTACTTTATTCATTTATTTCTCTTTAAGAATATTTTAGTTTCATATTAGAAATATTAAATAACATTTACAATATAACTGACTCAGTAGTTCTTTTGATTTATAATGTTCATAATGTATATTTTATTCTTACAGATGACAACAATTCATTTACATTAAAATAATTTAATTTATCAGATAAGACAATCACGGAATATTTTTTTTCAATCCTATTTGAAAAGAAGCACATATGAATTAAGTTCTATCATACTTTCAGCACATTTTCAATAACAAACATTTATTTGAACTACAGTTACTGAATTGTAATTCGAACTGTAATTTTTTTACATCAAATTCGAAGAATAACAATATGTTAATAATATACTATTAATTTAATGCATACTTACACGGGTTTATATGTACTTCAATGTGAGTTAATTAAATCTTGACTACTTCAACGTAACTAAAGTATCACATGATTATTTCACACAAGTATTCAAAATACTGTGAGTGTAAATGTTCTATTGCCGCAAATACAACAAAAATGTTGAATTTCAGAATTTCTGAAATGTTAAAAATTTTGAAATATGTATATGAAAATATTTAATGAAACCAGAAACGGACGAAGCTACGTTTTAAGAACATTTACATAGTACTAAGAATAAGATCAATGAAAAAATATGCTTCAATTATATATTCATAACATACTTTACAAATGACTGAAAAAGTTCATGCTCACTCTTCTTAAAATATTAAATTATCATGACTTAATACCACACATACATTTTATATCAGAGGCGTTTAATTTTTGTTTGTTTCCTTGGTTTACCGGAAGAATAATTGGGCTCCTTAGGTAAAATAGAGGTAACCGATAACAATGTTTGGTTTCCGTCATTTTAATTTTTATCTTAATATTTGAAAATGCTTCTAGTAAGCAATAAAAAACAAACAAAACAGCTGACTGCAACAGAAAAAGAATTTTTCATTGCTTTTAAAAACACTTATTCTTTAACACTTCCTTAACTGTGATAAATTCAATTATCAAAATAAAAAATAAAAAAATAATCATTGGAAGACAGCTTACTGAAAATGTAAACTCTTAGAAATGTTGGTTATAAAGATAAAAAGGGAATATATCAAGTTATGTTTTAATTAATGTCTACATTTTAATATCAAGTAATCAACATTTTCCTTAATTTGAAAGGCAGTATGAAGTTATATATTATCAACAAAGAAATTACTTTAGCTTAGAGTTCACTACTTCCAGCAATTCATTAGAATTGAATTATGTCCAAATTATAATGATTCACGCAAATGAATTATTGTCTCATTAACAAATTATTATATTTTTGAATAGAAATTAATCTATTTTTAAACGTATTATCA
Organism: Latrodectus hesperus; assembly: GCA_037975125.1. Taxonomy (NCBI): domain Eukaryota; kingdom Metazoa; phylum Arthropoda; class Arachnida; order Araneae; family Theridiidae; genus Latrodectus; species Latrodectus hesperus. The sequence goes on from CM075853.1 coordinate 36,133,006, forward strand.
TTTCCATTCAATACGCTACAAAAATTCGTTGACATAAATTTTACGTTATTAAATGAAACATAATTTGAAAAAATATTGTATGCTATAACTTATTTATTGAAGTATATAATTTATATGATTGAAAACATTTCTCTTACATTTTTACTTTATTTCTAATATTTTTACAGTGTATTTGAATGAGTATAAGCACTCAAAATATCTTAAGAATAGTTTTAAAACAATATAATGATGTTTTTATATAATTTTTCTCAAAAATGCACGGTCATGTGAGTAAACCTAGAGCTTATCATTTTCCATGAGTTTAAAATAGCAATGATTTGATTCTATATATGTTTCATTAAAAGTTTATCAAATAAGTTCTTTCCGAGTGATACAAATTTTCAAGTACTAGAAGAAACTATTTGACATTACAGTAGCAGTTATTTATGAGTAACCACAACCTTTTAAAAGGTATTACTCATCAAGTATACAAAAATTGACTTTACATTGTTGGAATTTTCCAGGATTAATTTCTACTGAATACGTATACGATCTACCTGAGAGATGCTTGGCATCATATCATGTTACTATCAATTTTTTGGCTAGCAACAACTCTGTAGATGCAGATACTGTTCCAAGAGAAATAGTCCTGCATTAAACCAACAATTCCCTCTTTAATTTTTTTTTCCAATGGTCAGACATTGGAAAATGTGCTATAAAGTATGACATGATTGCATCGCTGAATAAGAAAGGAATGAACGTTTCTATCTCTGTCAAGTAGTGCATGAAACTATCTTTTCATTCAAGTGCTTTTGACTTTTTGGTTCCTTGTTTAATCGTTGTGCCACACCCTCCTATCTGGGAGAATTTACGATGTGAATGGATCAATAAAACTAGTATTAATATATTTTCCTTATTTATTTCTTGATTATTATAAAGCTTTCATTTCTATATTTATTTTAAATGAGCGTAAAATAATCATTTAAAGATCTTAATAAAAATTAAATTTCATGTTTCCCAAACTTTTTTAATGTTTATAAAAAATTTTTTTATTTAATAATTATTTAAGACAAATATTTTTCGAATCATTTAATTGGTTTAATTATGAGTATATTATTCAGATAAATTCTCTTGTAAGCAAAAGAGAAGGATAACTGATTGAAATTAAAATCAGAAATTCATTTGATTTATTACAATTAATGCTAATTAATTCTAAATATTAACAGAACATTATTTCACGAAAAAATCTAGATTTTTGAATAAATGCATCTTTCTAAAGTTAATATATTCTATTTATTTTGAAATTTTCAAATTTATCATTTGCAAAAATAACGATAATTTCTTCTAAAAATTAGAAACCTAAAATAATTTTTTTGTTATTAAAAAAATGAATAATTTATAATGACTACTTAATTTTTCATAAATTTAAAACTAAAATATTGGTTGAAATTTTTTTATCGATTTGGAATTAACATTAACATAATTTTACGATTTTAATTAAATTTCCAAACAAAAAATTTTAAATATAACTTGCAGATAAAAAGGAACTTCATAATAGCTTACAAAATAAAGAACAATATAAAGTTTTATATACGAAGAACATTGAATAAAATTCAAATATTACCGAAACCCAAGATGAATTCACCTCACATTAGAATTCCTCAAATCATAATTGCAGATGACAAGCGTAAACCATGTAAAAACATATGAAAGAATTCATTCTGGCGTAGTAATCTACAGATTTGATTTTCATTTGGCACCGCACCAAATAATAGGATTTATTTCGAAATCCAAATAGCTTTTATAATAATAATAACACAATTACTCTATGCTAATCCAGTTTTTTTTAAAAAATTTCTTGGCTTGTCCCATGGGCACCAGAAGAAGAGGACGACCGAAACTCCAATGGCGTGACTGCCTTGAAAACGACCTAAAAAAACTCAAAATTTGGTATGTTGGATTATACGGCATCTGTGCCAACCGACTCAGGTGTCTTCCTCATCACCTACACATAGCATAAAAATAATAAGTTGGGTGTTATTTTAGAAGCTAGTTAAAGTGTTTTTTTTAAAATCTAAACCAGTCAACTTGATGAAAATTTAAATACAATCTTCAAATCAGCTTAGTATATAGCAGTTTAATAAATTAATAAGTGTTAAATTATGACGGGAAGTCAGATTAAGCAAAATTTCCCTCAAGAATGTGAAGATGGTATCAATAAGCAGATAAACATTGAATTGTATGCACACTATGTCTATCTGTCAATGGTATACCTTAAGATCTTGAGTATATAGATTAGAAACGGGTGGAATTCTGGACATAATGTAGCAATATATTTTTATTTTGCAGTTTTTGAAAACTAATTTAGGAAGTAAGTTACATAAAAGAAAATATACATTCTCTTAATCTTTGTTTCGTTGAAAGAAATATTTTAATTGTTTTCTATACGAACACAATATTAAAATTATTAATTTTCTAATTTTAAGAACATGAATGAATTTGAATTAAAATGTATCATTTCATGGATACAAGCTTAAGTATCCTATGTTTTGGCTCCGTATTGGATACTATTCTTTTTGAGGAACTCTGTAAAAATGGTAAAAGTACGATATATATTTAAAAAGTTGTAGCCATTTGATGTTTGCAAGTTTCTAACAATGAATCCACAAAACGGAATGTGTATTGCTGTCACAAAATAGCTTTTATTTTTGCTTCAATATATTTTGCCATGTAAAAAAAATGCAAGAAAGCATTTTGAAAGTTATCCAAGTTATAAAATGGGTATTTACGCATTATTGTCACCGTAGCTTTTTACCTAAGCCGATAAAATTTCAAAACAAAATTCTTTTTTAATATTATTAGAAATTTTTTTAATTATAAATAAATTTTTTATAATAAGGAAAAAATTTCCAACTGTATGTTATACGATAATTTTTCTTTAAATTTTGGAGAAAAATTGACTGAAGTGAAGCTAATTTGTAATTACCATAAAATTTAGCGATTATTTAATTGGACATAAAAGTTCTAAATATTCAAACTTTTGATATTCGAAACTTTCTTTTACGTCTTTTGTTATTCAGACATTATTTTGGAATTTTTAATTTATACAAAGAAACATTAAAATAGTTTCATACATTCCTATATAGAATGGCGCAAATAATTTTTGTTTAAAGGACAATTTCCTAGCAAAGCTACCATTGGTGCATTATGTCCATTATTACATCATTTTTATTTACGTTGTACTTTTCAGACAAAAGTATGTTTCCTTCTTATGCTTAATGCAGCATTGTCATTCTTTTCAACTCTTTGTCTTCAGAGCTACTACTTTGATCGCGATGATGTCGCTCTTCCAGGTTTCTGCGAGCACTTCAAGAGAAACAGCAGCGACGAGCAAGGACATGCTGAGAAACTGATGAAGTTCCAGAATTCTCGAGGGGGAAAGATAATACTCCAGGATATAAAGGTTATTCAATTTTGTGAAGTGCCAATTTCTTACGCTATCGTGAAATAATGAAAATGACTAGTACTTTTTCATTATAACCGCGTATGATAATGGCCGTAACGGGAATGAAAAAAATCATAAAATATTGTCATAAATATTCCATTTGAATATGTGTATAAAGATTCAGGTGTTTATATAAAAACTACTAAAAACAATATAACATTTTATATTCCCATTTTATAAACTAAATAATTATCACTTACTGACAAAACTTATTTAAACGTCAATGTTTATTTCTGATTGGAAACTGTTTAACAATCGCATTGGTAATCGATTGCGTAAGTATAAGGTAATAGTACCTTTTTTTCAATGAAACAAAATTAAATTTTGCTTATTTGGTAGCTTCTTGCTTAAGACCGTAATGCTACTTTTAGCCGACAAAATTATCACCAAGCACATTTTTGCACCAATAGCTTTGTTCAGCATTTTTTACCCATTTTTAGTCAATTTTTTGACAAAAAAATTAGAGGAGTATGCATTAATATTAAAATAAAATTTTGAGCGAGTAAAATCATCATATCTACTTTATATTATTTTCGCTTCTCGGTAAGAAACATGTTATTTCTTTAAGATCATAAGCGGGGATATAAAGGAAAAGTACCAAATGACTTTTTTAATAACATTTGAAATATTGCACATCTCTATATTAAAATAATCTTTGAAACTTCTTAAGAGCAGGGCCCAAATATGTCATTCTTTCCAGTCTAAATTAGTTATTTTTTCTTTTTGAAAATGTTCTGAATATGAAATAATACATATGTTTAAGAATATTGAATTTCGGAGAAGAGTATATATTTAAAATTCACACATTGGTATCTAGAATATATTTGGAATTATTCCTGCTTTTTCCCTCCGATTTTTTCTCCTCAAATAGAAAAACATGTGTTCACCGAAAATACTTAACAAACCTTATACTTTTCAACGATTTGGTTGAAATGTATTTTTCTTTTTTGAAGTCTTCATTTGTCAGCGTATAAGCTTACCTTAAATTTCAAGACCATTTTATTCTAAATTCAAAGTAATACCTAAAATTTGGCTTGTCATAATCTATAAATGAAACTTAATTAATTTTATTTAAAATAATTTATGGTAAAAATATTAAAAAGAACATGCATTTATAATACATTCAAACTATTTGATTTTTGATCTAAGTGCATGTCAATTTACAATGCTTGAAATTCAATCATTTTAAATATTAGTACCACAAGTATCTCCATGAAAAATCCAATATTTAAACTTAATAAGTTTCCATGTTGGATTTAACTTGAAATGGTTTCTGTTGTCAACAAACGGCGATTTCAGCTTTGCGCGTTTTGTTATCCATTGCTGCTTCATGTATTTAAACAGTTTAAATTATCTCAATATCATAAATTCTCATAACATTTTTTTTCGATAGCTATGTTAAGTAAAAAAAATATAGAAATATGTGAGTTGTTGCCCCTTAATATAAATTTCATTAAATATTTTTATTAAATGAAAGGGGAATTTTATGCATCACAATTTGTACGTTATATTTATTCATGCAACTATGTACACTATTTTATTATTCCAATATTATGACACACTACACAAGCTACCGGGCATCAAAAAATCGTAACACTAGTTATTGCAAATAACAAAATGTTATTCATTGAACAAATATATTATACTGGTGATAGCAAATGATTAAACATTGAAGATCCTGAGAAATCAGTACTCAAAGCAATCACACTTAGTAGCAATAACATCACTAAATCACCTGGTTTCTGAACCAAACAAAAATTGGATAACATGCATACTCACAGCTCCCTATGAAAATTCAGCAAATTGCCTCTGTTCTTCTACAGTAAAAGCTAGGGTATTGTATTTTGATAATTGCTCGGCAGCGACTGACCAGACTTTTTCTACAGGTGGGACATCCAAAAACGTGCTAGTCATGATAGTAACTGAATATTTTCGGTATCAAAGAGAGCCCGCACAGTATTTGAAACAAGCGGCTGCACCTGTATCTTGTTGAAAAGTAATATTTCGCTGGACTCAAAATGTCGAATCACTGACCTTAGCACAAAAAAGATGCTTTGAACAGCTCTCTGTTTATTATACAACTGATGCGAATAATATGTGACTGAGATATATACCCGATAACAACTCATATTATCCAGCAGATAAACGAACAGTATGATGACTTCGGGTGCATTTCGGCAATGTGTGTTATTTATGATGTCAAAAAAATCTTAATTTTTTTTTATTTTACGCAGAAACCTGATAAGGATGATTGGTCTAGTCCTTTTGAAGCACTACAATCAGCACTGAGTTTGGAAAAGAAAGTAAATCAAGATTTACTTGATTTACGTGGTGTTGCTGAAAAACTCGGTGATTTCCAAGTAAGTAGCGATTTTACGATTCTTTAATTTCAGACTTAAAATCAACTCGATAATAATAAAATTTCTTGAGAACTGTGTATATTTTTTGCTTTGTACTAAAACTTTCATTTAACATAAATTATTAAAATGAAAAGCTTACATCGCATTTATTACAAATAGAGCTCGAAATCGACTGTGCAATATACGGTACTAAATCAAATTCCTTCGTCAAGCTGTATGTATGTGTATTTGCTGCAAAATTTCAAATATAAAAGATGATCGTGTTGTTCTGAATGAAGTAACTGGTCAGTTCCATTTTTAGTTGTCTTTCAATTTCACTAAATTATAAGCTTAAGTGTATAACTTCAGAAAAATATCACTTACTTTCAAAACCTTGTCATATGCAGCCATTGAGATCCTTAATATATTCGGGAAGGCTTCATAGAATATTTTGGAAACTTTTTAGTTGAATGACTCTTAGACAATGGAGAAGAATTAATTGCGGTTGAATAGAAATCTAAAAGAAACGTATTTACTCAAGTAGGTTAATTCCGAAGAATTTTTCGTTGAAACTTATTAATAGAAACATTTTGTCTTTTAGGATTCGAAACTTTTCAGAGGGTTTCAGAAACCTTCTGAGATGTTTCGGAAGTGGTTCAGTGACTTTAAAATTAACTCAAATTCATTTTCAAAAGCATGCATTCAATGAATAATGAACATTATCTCGACTTCTTGATAGCAAGATTCACTTTTTTGCTTAGCGAGAACACTGGATCCAGTAAACTGGGTTTTTAACGGGTTGGAGCTCTTGCACATTCAACAAGAGATGTCTTGGACATTTTTAGAAACCTTAAAATGTCATCATTCTAGAGAATGACATTTTGGCATATTACACTCTGAATCCCGCATTTTAAAAGGGAAAATTTCTTCAAATTGACTTGGTAATATGCACTTTGAAAATCATGAGGGGGGCCTTGAAAGAGAGTTAAATGTGTGGACTTACTGAGTGTGTACATCACATGTTTAGCTACCATACTTTATTCTGTATATAGCCTTACATGTCTAGTGCTTTCGATAGGAAATGAATATTTAAGCAATTCAACCAATTTATTCAACACTTAGGAAAAAACATTTTAATCACATATATTCTTTAAAATTATTTCACAAACATTAAAAACATACGAATATTACATTTTGGAAAAAAAATTGGTAATTACGTTGTCAGTTTGGTTTTATCATCCCAAAATTTTAACACAATATTTACTTGTTAACCAAGTAACCATTTCGTTTACAAAATAAATTTATAACTATTACATTGAATGGAACACAAGTGATATAATTGTTATTTATTGATTTATGACGCAAACTCCTTATAGTCTTTGTTGACATAAAAAGTTACTGACTTATTTTTATCTGTAACAGACAAGCGACTTCCTTGATGAAATGTTGAAAGAGCAAATAGAAGAAATCAAATGTTTGGCGGACATGATAACAAATGTAAAACGAGCTGGCGTTGGTCTTGGAGAGTACATGTTCGATCAGCAATTAAAAAAAGATTACGATTCTAATAAATAAAGAAAAATTAATCATCAATGTACTATTCTATTAATTGTTTACTATTGTAAGCTATTTCACTGAGATGTTTGCATGTGATTTGTTATAAAAATAATCAAGTTAAAGGGATGCATGAATAAATATTCAATTTATCTGTGAATGTATGTTGACTTAATTTAAACTTTATTTTATATATTAATCCACTCACCTTTTAATATTATTTACAGAGATTTTAAGAATTAATATAATTTTCCTCAAATATAGCTGGATTTCATAGAAAAAGCACTCTTTATATGTATCGTATTTCCTACGTTATGTCAAAACTTCTACTTAATAGAATTTCAGCTCTACGTTAAGTTGAAATTTTATATTAAAAACTCTAAATTTTTGAAAATTTTATTAGTATTTTGTAAAACTTTAAAAGTATATAATGCTATTGGAATTGGAATTTCGATCTCATGGTAAAAATTCCAACTCTGGTATTATTTTGTTAACAAGAAAAAATTAAACATATTTTGCAAGCAAAATCTACCTTTTGATAACCGTATGTTATAATAATAATAACAATAGGTAATCATATGTATTGATAATCATATTTGTTAAAGTAAACGATTTTTTATCCATTTTTGATTAATCTTGTACAATATAATTTCAAACAACATTGTTTTGCCAAAAGTCTCCAATAACATTTTAATGAAAAATTTAAATTCTTTAATTGACATTTTTAATAAAGTAGGTATACTCCGATTTATAACATAAAAGCTAAAATGGACATTCATATAATTTTAACGCGTCAATTTTTTAATCCATTTTTTAATAATTAGTACACAGACTGTTTTATCTTAAAATATATATTTACTCTGACACGCACTCACCAAAAAGTTATAAAACAAATTTAAATAAATAATTTAAATCTGGGATTTTGAACAATATTCAGAACACTTTTTTTGATAAAATCTTTTATAGAATTAGACAATTTCTGAACAGAAAACAGAAGATTTTGGAAAAGACAAATTTTACGGGTTTCCTGCATGCATTGAAAAAACTATTATAATAAATAAATAATTAATTTATTATGTAATTAATTAATAACTAATAAATCGAATCACACTAACGCATTGGGCTTGTGTTTCCTAATTAATTACAAATTAACTAGTGGAGAATAATTTTTTGTGCTTCCCTCAAATTTTATTCAAAGGAGGGAATTTAACATAATCAAAATTTCATTTAAAAAACTGATTATGCTATGGTTATGATACTCACAAAGCTAATGATTCATCTCAACAAACGAGGATTAGAACTTTGTCAGGATTTAGGCCACGATTCCACAGACGATATAGAAGATTCCACAGACGAATTAGAAAACTATTCTTAGTTAAGTTTCTTCCACAATTAATAATTGTGTCTAAATTTTTTATATGAGCTTAATGAAATTTATGAACTGTATGTTCCGAATTGTTTGGACTTTTCGAACATTATGAGCCCGCTTTAGAACCTTAAAAACTTTTTGAATCCTATTCCCTTTTAGTACCTTAGAAACTTTTTAAATAATTTATTTGGAATTATTTAAAAATTATTAAAAAAATGCTTTTAAAAGCTAAGGTGCTTATTAAACTTGTATAAGCTGCCTGCCTGTAATTAGTTATCAACTTTCATATCATGCCATTTTTTTTCCTTTTCATAATTAAGTGTTTATACTATTTATAATCTTGCTTTCAATGTATATAATTTTTTTATTGCCATAATTACCCTAGAAATTGTTAACTGTCTTTTCATTGATTGAAAATTGTTTCTCCATTGTTTGTTGTATATGTCATGTTATATTTTATTTTAAACTCAGAGAAAATATTGAATGCTATTGCCTGATGTTCAACAGGGCTTAAAGCCCCTTAAAATGTTTTGTAACTTCTTGCTACCAATTTGTAAGCACAATTTCTTTGCCTTGTTAAATACCACGATGGTGGCGCCCTCACGGACCTCGTAGAGGTGTGGAGCATACTAGGTGTTGGGGAGACGGCACCCGTTAACCTAAAGGTACAATCCGGGGTCTCCCCACACAGTTATGTATGTATGTATGTATGGTTATGATATTAATTTAGTAATATTAATAATCAATATAACTAAAAGTTATGAAAACTTAACCTAATTATGATAAACTGATTTTTACAGGAATTATATGATGTAAATGGTAGCTTATTTTACATTTATGTCATAACTATATTATAATTCGTTATAAAAGAGGTTTATTTCTTTTTTGTTTTTTACTGCATATAGTAATATTGAATTAATTAATAGTTTACATTCAACACAAAGAAAATACATAGATCCTATAGTATCAACATTATAAAATATTAGACAGTTCTTATTTGAAAAGAGTAAAATAAGGAGCAACTGAATATAATAAGCAGTGAAGACTAGAGACTCAACCCCAGACTTCAAGAAGCTTGAAATTAAGCTCCAATTATCTTTGATTGTATTGTAAATAGTGATTAATATTTTTTGTTGAAAGCATTATGATAGCAACAGAATCGCTTGTTGAACTATCCCATAAAGAACCGATAAGAATAATTTAATTTTAAAATGAAACCACTTTTACATGAATGAAGTTTTAATCATGTCCAGTTAAAAATCAGCGATATTTTTTTCAATAATCATTCACAATATTTGTGCTTGAGCAAACATATTATGGTATGGTACAATGAATAAAAAAGAATGCTTATTTATTAATGATTAAGTAATAATTATGAAATTGTGATGTATATTATTGTATTTAAAAACAGAAATTTATCAAATTGAAATAAATTCATAAAATCTATATTAAAATTTTTACAGTATTGGAATTGAAAGAAAACAGTTTTATATTCTTGACATTTAATTACAATCTTTTAAAATGTCGTCAGAAAATAATACAGTAATATTTTCACATACCTACCTAACATTATGATCTGCAATTTAATATTCTTATGTATGAAGAAAAATAAACACGAACAATGAAAGTAATTCGTAATAATTCGTTTAAAAGTTTGCAATTATGGTGTCAATTGTGCTTTTAAATTTATGCTTTTATATACGTAAGATGATCTAAATCTTCTTTATTTAATGCAATCAAAAAGTTATCGATGCTTCTTTGAATTTGAGAACACTTACATTTTGACGGATGTGTGAAGTAGTCTTTTATTTTAATTTTAATTTTAATCGAAATCAACATATGGTGTTGATCCTTTAACTCATTCCAAATTATCACCATGTATTTCTGCAAACACTTTTAAAGCTTTCTGTTTCACTTTAAAAATTACATATTTGAGTTATATAGCTATGAGGTTGATGAAATATGTTTTTACTAGCGCTAAAATAAAATAAAAATCCATGGATAATTTCAACTTATTCTAATTTAATGACATTATGCACTTTAAAATGGAGAGATATTTTCAAGATCAATATTTAAAACTGAAATTTTCCTTTACAAAAAGTGTGGAGTGCTAATTCAATATATGAAATGAATAATACTTTGTAGCTTTAGATAAAGTGACAGATGTAGAATGTTTTTTTTTTTTTTTTTTTTTTTAAATCAAGTTTAATTAAAAATCAAATTTATTATTTTTTAGTGGCGCCATCTATGAATATGATAGAAAAGCTGTGTGAAATTCATGCTATTTTTGACATATTAAATTTAATAAAAATTTTTAAGAAATAATTTTACTTGTATTCAGAAAATAAGAGAAACTGAAATTTTGATTTTTAAAATGAAAAGAGAATATTCATGTCTGTATTATATACTGTGAAATAAAAATTTAAAATAATACTCTTGTTTCATTATGATAATTTTTTTATTTTTCAATTTTTTTGTGAATACTGACATGCAAAACATATGATTTCTGAGATATATCTCACAGAAATAAAAAAATTAATTCTTTTAAACTCCTTATTATTTTTCTCAAAATTTAAGAATAAACAATGTATCAGCAAACAATTTCTTTTCTCTACACAGGCACACACAATGTAGCATAGATATTAAATTATCATTGTTTTTTTGTATCATCAAATTGAAATAAAATATTTATTATTTTATTATTATAGAATGTCCTAAGACATGTTATTACAGTAGTTTTTATTGGAATTTTACACTTTTATAGATTTTCTAACAGATGTTATGGAATTATTTTTATGGAAGTCATCTTATTATCCTACATGATAATAGTAAGATGATTTCAATAAACATAGTTCCATCATGCCATCCTACATGATTGTTTATATGTGATAATCACTAGAAATTGCTTAATTATTTTGTTTATTATTTAATCATAATGAGGACAATATTATTTTTGAGCATTACATAATTTAAATATGTCTCATTTTAATATGAGTCATAATTTAAATATGTCTCATTTTTATTATTTTTATTTGTCTTCACTAATAAATAACACAATTAGCAATAGCATTAAAGTTTATTTCTTTATTTATTTTTAATTAGATTTAAATATTACGAACTATGAAAAAGATTTTTGCTTTGATAATCATAACAAAATTTTATGGTATGATGTTTTTCTTAAAATTTTTTCATATATACATTCAATGTTGTATAAATATTTACGATATGGTAAATATTTATTTATTGCTTGAAAATTATAATTCCCCTTTTTTTACACCTTAACAGAATTTCTAGAGGAACGCTAATGAACTCCAATTATTTTTCCCCATTAATTTTCACCAATAATTATTTCCACGGTTCATTTCCTTAAATCTCCTTCTTTCTATTTTGTCAGGTTCCTCCTTTTTTATAGTCCACTCTGAAATTGATGGGTTTTAATGTAATACATGTGTAACTTGAATGAAGCTCTATAATACGACTGAGAGGCTATTTAATACGTTCTTTATTTAAAATATCATTTTGTTTTTGTGGACAAAGTGCTAATTTTATAAGCCGATGATCGCATCATTACTTCTCGGTTATAGATCAAAATAACAATGAGCTGACTCTTAAAAGAAATCATAGCTTAATGATCGTTTACTTGAATTATTTAAAAACGTGTATTTGTTTTGAATAATAATTCTGGGCAAAATTACATAAACTTATGATTGTCGTTCTATAAATTTATCTATGACTTTTCACATCTTTTTAAGTAAATTAACGTATAGATGGCAGCACTATGCCAAATATATCACTGGATGCACAGAATTTTAGACTTTTTTGTGTTAGTTGTGTAAATTTATCCTCTTAATATATTTTGAATAACAAAATATAATTAAAAAATATTTTATAATTTAAAGATATTTCTCATTTTATATTTATTATTTACTAGAATTATTGAGAAAAACATTTTAACTTATTAACGTATGTAGAAATTATATATAAAAAAAAATCTTTTTTTCTTTTTTTCTAGGAAATATATATTTTTGAAACTCTGATTTCAAAAGCGAAAAATAATAAATTTTAAATTGTATTACTATGGGAACAAATTCATAAAACAATGGTAGCGCTATTCATAGTAACTCTCTAAAAATTAAACCTCTTTTATAAAGCACTTAAACACATTGCCATTCAAAAAGATTTCTTATATATAACGGGTCCTATTTTAATGCCACCACGGAAGAAACATAGTAAACTCCCAAAAACCAATGTTGATAGAAGTGCGAGTAGAAATTAGAAAGGCAAAATCCATCCCCCATTGTTCAGCAGTGAATGGAATCGAACCCAGAAACTCTCACTCCGAAAAAGAAGTCCTATCTCTGGACATAGATTGCGCACTTGCACTACTAATTAGACTTTTTTTGTTTTTTAGCACATTTTGTTACCTTCGCGCAGGAAATTTTATAAATAATGTGTGTTATTCCCGCATAGAAGGAATCCCAAATCCCTTTTTCGGCTGATGCGCATGCACAAAGCAAAAGTGCAACACTCATTTCTCGTTATCTGACAGTAATTGGGATTAAATTCGGAATTTTTCACTCCGAATAATCATTAAGCCAGTGACTGATCTACTTGATAAAAATTTAAACTCCAATAATAATGAAGACTATTTAAAGAGGATGATCACCGACTTAGAACGAGACTTTACGGTTCCAACGGTTACTTAACAAACGCAAGAAAAACTTTGAAATCCCTACTTTAAAAAATGTCTAATTACATAACTTAATTTGTCATCAATTTCGAAACACTGAAGTTGCCTTTCGCGATAAATGTAGGCATTCTTAACAGCCACAAAGCCTTACGAGTCTATGGCTGGTCTACTTGATCAAATTTAAACCTTAAGTAGATTCTGTTCAAAGAGGCTGACCTCAACTTAGACTGATCACAGCGAAAAACAAATTTGGGCTATTAACTTTAAAAATATATAAGTACACAACTTATTACTTTGTCATCCAATTTGACATAATGAAGTTGGATTTCGCAACCAATGTACATTTTGCATTTTTTATAGGATAATTTATCCCACAAACTGTCAATTTTCTAGAGTTTGAAAAAATTTTCTTTATGATTAACTTTCATATGTTTGCTAATTTTATAAATTTTAAAAACCTATATTCAGGTTAAAGTTTTGCAAATGTGTCCAATTTTGTAAGATGAATGAGGAAAATTATTTTTCGCATTTTATAAATTTGAATTGTTTTCTTATATTTTTTTATAAATTTAAATAGTTTTCTTTAATTTTTTATAGATTTGAATAGTTTTTTATTATAATTTAAGCAAAGTTTAATATATATAAATTTAATATAGTCTAACACAATATCATATTTTCATCAAATTGAATTTTTAGGCAAATATACTGATGAAAATTCTTTGTTTATTATTAAATGAGATTCATTCTTTTTATAGGTCAAAACTTGGATAGGATCACTTTAAACACAGTCAACACTTTTTACAAACACACACACAGCTTGTAAAATCTCTCTCTCTCTCTTCTTCATTTAACCTTTTGGCATCGGATAGTCTACTTCGAAAGCCAACACTTCTTCTAGGGTCTACTTTAGGGGAACTTGTCACAGATACAGTTTGCTTTATTCTTATATCACAAAGGAGAAAACCTGGAAACTTCATAGATCGAGGAAATTATATCTAAATATATCTTTAGTAAAAAATTTTCTATAAATTTTAAAAATTGCAGGTAACATTTAGCGTATATTTTATTCAAAAAGACATGTTTTTAATCTACAGTGTTTATATCTTAGTAAAAACAGTTGTTTGTAAAAACAGTTGTGTTAAAAACAGTTGTAAAAACAATATGTTTACTGTCAGATTCATTCATAAGACGATATTTCCATGTCAACATCATGGAAACTCTAATTTCAAGGAAGAGAAGACACTTTGAGAAAATAATTTTCTCGGGGGTTTAAAAAAGCTCGGCACATTGGGATGTAGGTTCTTTCTAATGATATTTTATATGTTCGCTTATTTAACATGACACTATTTCACAAGTCATAATACTCAACGCGGGCCAGTATAAATTTTAATGAGCCTGGACTATGTTGTTTTTTGTAAACTTGCCACTTGCGTTAATATGTGACTTTACTTTAACTGAATATTGGAAAAATGTATTGAAAAATTATATATTTACGGATGAATACCTGATATAACACCTTACAATCTTACAATTATCTTACAATTTTTGAGAAGATAACGAAAGGTGTTATATCAGGTTTCTCTCTAACGGTATTTGATTTGTCCTCCAATGGAACATGTTGCCACTCTAAATCATTATACTCAATGTGGACAAAACTTAAATTTTTATGTATCTAAAGCGAGATGTTTTTTTGAAAATTCACAGATTCTTAATTTGACGAATGTATACGTAACTGGATACTTGAAAAATGTTAAATAAAATTATTTATAACAAATATCTCATTTAAACGGTAACCGTCGATAGATAATAAATCAAATTTTATTGTGATTGCATTTTGTTAGGTTCACACACTGAACATGATGTTTCTCAACTAAAATATTCATTTTTTTGTAGGTACTATTAATTTTTATATATCAAGCATATGCATCCAGAAATTCAATTATTTTTACTAAAATAATTTTATTTCAACCGGATAGTGTGTGTGTTTAAATAGTATCAGAAAATGTATATATAAACTAATAAATTCCTGAAATGGCCTCTTCAACATTGATTTTAACTCGTTGAGAATGTGTATCACAGTGTAAAAGTATACTTAAAATCTCTTACTTATTGATTGCTTATTGAATAAATAAAAAAAATTTCGGAGTTCATAAATTTTTAAACATTATTTTCAAATGTTTTTCCATTTCTACCAATCTTCGTGGTTTGGATAAAGTTACTGGCATTTTCTTTTAACTATTATTGTTTTCTTTTAATAAATAGAAAAATAAAAATGATATTGCTTTTTTAAATTTTGTATTTACCACACAAGTAACTATTGGTATATGCTTTAATTCTACAATAATTGTCTCTATTGATTAATAATGTAATATGCTCTTCTGTCAGAATTTCTAGTGGTTACTTTAGGACTAAAATACTTAGAGACTGTGTATAAAGTTCAAGTGAATGGTTGCCCACTTTTCTTTCAGAAAGGAGTCTAATTTATGCACAAAGGATAACTAAAAAATAAAGAATATAATTATGTAACTGGTGACATCATTTAAATAAAAACATCCCTTTCCAAGTTTAATGACAAAATTGGTGAGAGATGGTGAATTAAATGAGTCAATTCTATGTCAACATTTTTAGAAGTACGTAGCCAGACATAATTATAAAACATTATCAGGTAACATAAAAAACTTGATATTCGGTCCTCCTAAATCAAAAACATATGTGTTCAAGATCATAATTATCAATAATAATAGTGATGTCTCCAATAATCCCAAAGACCATAACATTAATACAGTAGATACACTCGTTTTTATGAACTTCTAATTTTACGAAGTTTTACACTCTTAAGAACAAGTAGGATTTGAATGAAACGGAATGAAAATTGTCCCTTCTTTTGCTACTTAAAACTCAACCAATCTTATAAAATTACTTCGTAAAAATTATCTTAGAATATCCAATCCATCCTGGATCAAATCTTTTTCAATGAATTAAATACAAAAAAGAGTTATTTGTTGTTGTTGTTGCTTATCCTCCATGTCTGACGGAGTCAGACTAGATCCACGAGTTCGTTGACTGTAAGGAAGTCGAAGACTAAAAGAGGATTGCTAAAGAGATCCTCCCTAGAGAGACCCATGCAATCCAAAAGATGCTCAGGAGAAGCCTGATGATTTTGGCACTTGGTGCAGGTGACGAAAGTTTTCCTGCCCTCGTTGAAAGTGAGGCACTTAATATGACCGCTAGCAAGTCTTGAGAGAACAGTCCGGGTACGTCTGTCACACGGGAGGTCAAGGGACAAACCCGGTTTTGATCCCTTGTACCAATTGTGGGTGGGGGGTGTTTTCCACTCCTCCGAGATTTTTGATTTTTCCCGGGAGTATAACTCCAGAAAAGTAAAGTGTGGAAGAGGGAGTATTTGAAATCCTGCAACCCTCCTGAGCTCTCCAAGAGTTATTTAAAATCGTTAATCAAACCTGACATGCATCAACTCGATTTTTAAGAAAAATGTAAAATATTTCAAGTTCGTATTTGTACAGTAGACACTCGTTTTTACGTGAACATCTAATTAACTCGTTTTTAGAACTCTCTAGTCTCTACCTTAACATTAGAGACACAGTGCTAATTTTATCTCTCCTTTAAAAATAAAAACTTTGAAAAACCACTTTTTTGGGAATTTTCGTTGTTGTTACTTATGACACTTAAACACAGTCAAGTGTTCTATGTCGTTAGATATGCGACTTTACGTCGGTAGGGTCCGTCTTTCTTTTAACCAGAGTACTACGAAGGTGAAAGTAAGACTTTGTTTTAAGACACCTCCGATAGAGGGCACCACCAGAAGATGCACTCCTTCAATTTTGTCATTGATCCGGAGAGAGAGGAAATTTTCTACAGACCCTTACACTCCATGGTAAATGCTTAACGACCGACTACTATTCGACAGATTTAACGAGCACTTATGTGTTATTGGGAATCGAACTCCACCCTTCCTAACGGATGGCCGATGCCCTAACCACTAGGCTACCATGGCCCCGTAAACTATCGTTTCTGATGAATAGCTTTCTTTTAATTCTTTTTATTAATTCTAATATAATTTTTCAATTTTTGTTTGATTTCGTTTTATTTATTTATTTATTTATTATTTTTTCTAATATAACGATTGGGAACTTAATTTTTTCTTGAACAACAAAACGACACATGTAAACATTCCAGACATTGTAGGAACACTAATGTAAGCCACATGGGCACCAGACATTTGATGGGAAAGAATTGTGGTGCCGAATTCAACTTTTGAGCTTCCCGTACGTTACAACGCAGATAAGGAGGGGAATTATCTCGTTAAAGTGCGTTTGAACATAGGAAGGGGGATAACTTGAATTATGTTGTATTATAGTTGGTTTCGTTTCATTTAAGCAATTTAATTTATGAAGTTTTGTTTATCGAAAAGGAGACTGAGCCATTTCCGTTGAGGATTTGACGCCATTGAAGTAAAATAAAAGTAAATTCTGAAAATAGATGAAAAATATTATATGAAATGAAATTGCCAAAATAATATAGAATTAAAAAAAAAGCTTCCGACAATTTTTAAAAAATTAAAAAAAATCCTTGGAAAGGGAAAGTCCAGTAAACGTATCCCTCCAGAAAATATTGTGGAGATGTGAAACATCTTAACCTAGAAGAAGCTCTGCTTGCTCCAGGGAGAAAAATAATAGGATTCCTCTTAAGATGGTAATATGTCATTAAAGAGAAATCCAACTACTTTACTATGAAGCTGAACATAAAAGAAAATTCAAAGTATCCGACTAATTGTCTGCTCTAAACATGTAAAACCAGAAACATTTCGAGCTTTAGAAAATTATGCAAAATAAAATCAATAAAATGCGAAAGGTTTTTTTTATTTAAATATTTATCTTATTTTGCATGTGTTTCTTATAATATATTATAAATAATTCTTTCTTACAGTATTTTATTTATAAAAAAATGTGTGGTTTGGTAGAAAAAAATAAATGAAAAAGAAATCAGACCTTAATACATTATTTTTCTATTTTACTAAGCTTCTTTGCCGGTCCCTACGAATTCGTAAAAACGAGTGTCCATTGTGCTACAAAAATAATGTTTCTTGAAGTAAAATGCGGAATCGTTATTATAAATACTTGCAGATCCAGATATATCCATCATTATTTTTACAAGTAATACATTTGAATTCATTGTTGATCTTATTCTATATAATCTATAATAACAAAGATCTGGCACATTAGATTATATTATCAGATAATACGAGCCACCCAACTTTTCTAGTGGTCAGCGTGCCTGACTGCGGATAAGGAGGTCCTGGGTTTGAATCCCGGTTCGGACATGGATGTACTTTCTCTCTCTATCTATCCTGTCTTTGTCCTTTCCTTGTATGAATGAGGTGGGAATGGTTGCCTACCCTATAAACGGGTACCTATGGCATGTGTGTAGAGCAAAGTCCTACTTTCACCTTCATGGTCCTCTGATTAAAAACGAAAGAAACTCCCAATTGACTTAAATTCGCTTAGAGGCATTAGTAACAACAACAAGAAAATACGACTGAGTCCAACTAAGAAAACTCATTTCTCACCTACTTCACAATTACGCATAATTTCACTGACTTGAGAGCCACCGATCTTCTAGATGTTCGACATCTTTGAGATACGTCATTTAATGTCTTGTTCATTCATATAGAAAAAGATTATTAAGCTAAGAAAGAAAGTACCTGGTTCAATGAAAATTTTTTTAACTAATAATTTTTTATTATTAATTAATAATTTTCACTTGTTTTCTTCATGATATCTAGCTAGGCTGATTTGTGATACAATTTTAATTATAACCCCATGCTTCTGAAGAAAATACAATATTAGAAAACGCCTACATGCTTACTTATTGTTTCTTAGATGTTTACCTAAGAAACACAACCTTGAAGTCCCATGAGATGGTGGCGACTGGAACAAGAGATATGCTCCAGTGTTGCTATGCTCTTAGGGTGTTGCATATTGAAGGGTAATGTAATTTTTTCAGCTATTTATTAGTTATCAGATTAAACAAGTACTACTGCAATACTCTTCTGCATCCACTAATATATTTTTCCTTATCCACAGTTTTTATCAATCACATTAGAAGAACCAGAATATTGCATAATATGATGAAAATACTCTGACAAATCTATCTATTAATCATTAAATATTGACTGTCAATATAAATTATTTGTAATATCATCAATCTCATAGAACTTCTTAAGTTCCTACAGTAAAAACTTGCCAATCTACATGCTATAACGTTTGCTCTGTGACTACAAAATTATTTACTTATAAACATTATTACACTAATCAGTTATAAAACCTTTATTTTTTGTAAGTACGTTTAAAATTGAAATATTTACTTGAATTGGTAATAATTTTCTTTTTTTCAGAAATATTTTCTAATTTTAAATTAAAAAAAATTCTTATAAGAAACCATTTGATGAAAAAATGATTTATTCTTAAAAAAAATTGCAGATATTTTTTAGAATTTCTAATGTTTTTCTTCATGAAAATGCGTTTAGTAAAGCTAACCACAACTCAAATGGCCAATATAGCGCTTTGTAAAGTATGAAACAAAAAAGCAACTTCTTTTATTTCACAGGTTTATTTTGCAATTTGCTCATGCACATGATACGCATGTGTTTTGGCTAATATTAATTGAACAAAGTTTGAACATATGGTTTTACTACCGAAATATGCCGACCGATTGGCTGAGTGGTTAGCGTTCCTGACTCCTAAGCTGTTGGTCCCGGGTTCAAATCCCGGTTCGAGCATAGATGTTCCTTTCCTTCTCTGTTCTCTCTGTCCTTTCTTCTGTGATGTTGTATGTATGTAGTCCGCCCAATAAACGGGTTTGTGGTGGTATGGCGCGGGTAACGCTACTCGCCTTCATGACTTGGTTCACAGGTGCTCGCTGGGTAACGATAAATGAGTAGCAGTTGCTGGCCTTGTTGTGGCATAGGGTTCAGTCACCCTTGTGCGCCCGCCATTGGATAAAAAATAATTAAAAAAAACTACCGAAATATACGACCACATTTCTTACAATGTGTTACAATGTTGATCATCATTGCTTATGACTAGCTTTAAGGATAGGCGTCATTTAGGAACCTGCTAAGTTCCTTAGACCTAGTGATTTAATTTTGATCGGAATTCAAATACAAAAGTCGAAAAAGGGATTAGCACATTTTCTAAACAGTGAAAAATTCCAATAAAAATACTTGAACAGATACTAAAAAATGAGCATGGATAGCTGTGTCAGAATGGATTACTTGTATCGAAACAATTGTCTTTGCAATAATCAAAATTTAATTCAATACATTCTTTTAAGAAAGGCTGATTTTATCGATTCAATAGCATATAATATTTTAAAGATCGCACACAACAAAATATGTATACTATTCAGAAAATAAAATTAAAAAATAAAAGCCTATATTAAATAAATTCTTCACTTTATTATATATACACCACTGGCCATTAAAATTGCTACACCAGGAAAGCGGCACACCACGCACGTGAAATTTGCATGACAGACAGAACTTGCTGTGATGTGCAAATGATTAGATTTTCAGCGCATTCATACAAAGCAGGCGACAGTAGCGACATCTACAATGTGTATAAAATCAGAGATTTGACAGCAGTTTTCTCATACTCAATTTCCGTTTCAACATTGTTTTTGGCAAAGAAAGTTGTTGTAATGTCTCGTGTAAGAAGAAGAAATGCCTATCGCACGTGTCTGACTTTGATCAAAGAAGGATTATAGCCTGCCGGGATTGCGGTTTATCGTACCGCAATATTGCTGCTAGCGTCGGTCGAGACCCCATGACTGTTAGCAGAGTATGGAATCGATGAGTTCAGGACAATAATACGGAACGTCATGCAGGATCTCAGCGACCCACCATCATTAACAGCAGAGAAGACAGACATCTTATCCGCATGGTCACAAGGGATCGTACAGCAACGTCACGAACCCCGAGTCGAGAAATGGAGTCATTTGCTAGGCAACAAGTTTCTGCTCGAACAGTTCGACGACGTTTGCAGCAGTATGGATTGTCTGCATGGCGACTATGGCTTCGGCTACCATTGACGCTGCGTCACAGACAGGAGCGCCTTCAATGGTGTGATCAGCGACGAACCTGGACGCAGGAATGGCATCACGTCATCTTTACAGATGAATCTCGGTTCTGTATACAGGACCATGATGGCCGCATTGGATACACGTCTCGATCACCTCTTGTTCGCATTACCGGCACTTTGAACAACAACCGTTGCATTTCCGATGTGTTAAGGCCCGTGGCTCAGCCCTATCTTCGAGGCCTCCCTAATGCTTTGTTTCAACAGGATAATGCACGACCGCATGTTGCCCGTACTGTTCTGAACTTCCTTGATACAGAACAGGTTCGACTGTTACCCTGGCCAGCACGTTCTCCTGATCTGTCACCAATTGAGAACGTGTGGTCAATGGTTGCCGAGCGATTGGCACGCCATCACTCACCATCCACTACTGTCGATGAACTGTGGCATAGTGTTGAAGCTGCATGGACTGAGATCCCCGTACATGCCATACAATCTCTGTTTGACTCCGTGCCTAGGCGGATAAATGCTGTTATTGCAGCCAGAGGTGGCTGCTCTGGGTACTGATTTCTCAAGATCTATATATCCTAATTTCCTGTAAATCTAATCACTTGTTCTTTCCACTATAATGTATGTGTCCAATAAATATCGCTCTGTTATTTGCATTCCTTCTTGGTGTAGCAGTTTTAATGGACAGTAATGTATATATAATTAACATCATCAATATTTTGAATATGAATTATTTTTGCAATAACTTAATATTTCTATTTTTCCAGAAATCAATTCCTGAGAACATTTCTCATTTTTTTAACTAGAAAAAATATAAATTGTATTATTTAGCAAAAAAAATATATATATATAAGTTACCATAAACTGTATATATATTTTTACGTCAAAAATAAAAACTAAAATATTCCACTTTCGTTTAACATTTCCTTCAACCTTTAACACTGCTACATTACAAAAATTATCAAATTACTATTCTTAGACATAAAACATTTTAAATCTTAATTAATGAGCCAATGAATTTCGCCAAAAATATCGAAATATGAATAAGTGCCAAGTTACTTAATTTTGACTTGTCATCATTATTCAAACTTTCATCTTTTAATTGAGGAAAAAGGTAAAATAAAATCCCTAAAAAAATTGTATTTTTTTCTTTTAATAAATTTCATAATGATCCAAACAGCATTTTTCCATAAAACTGACCTAAACTCCCCTCTCATTAACCTAAAAATTCATTTATCTCTTGCACAAAAGCACTTACCAAGATTTAACTTACGGCTAAGTGCGTTGGCGATTTGCCAGTGATTTGGCGACCGTTTGGTGCCACTCCTACCATTAAGAAAATCATTTGACATATCGACAAAAGATGGCGCCACGTAACTCCAACTCCAACATTTATTTATTAGAAATTTATCAGCTGCGTGAAAATGATGAAATCAATTATTTTTGGCTCAATAAGGGAAGGGGGAACAAGAGAGGAGAATTTTGCTTCATAAGCACAAATTTCTACTTAAATTTTCATCTGCATGAAAATTTAAGTATAAATTTGTGCTTTAATTTAAATAAAATTTTCTTAAACACAAAATGAATATTTTTGACATTAACAGTTTGGTATTAGGAATAGAATTTTTAATAACATTTGCTCTAATTTCCTTATAATATGCCATGAAAACAACACCAAAATGCCTAAGAGTGATATTTATATTAAAATATTGCAGTAATAAGCTAAATGATGTGTTAACTGCCAAATAAATTCTTAATATATGATGAAAAACAAATGTGTTTTATATTATCTTTGCTTAATAAATATTTTTCTTAAATATATCGTCTTTATTTAGTTTAGCTATCTTTATGATGAAAGAAATACGGCGAAAAAGAAATTTTCAAAATTAAATGTGGGATAATTATTTAAAAGTTTTGATATAGTGTAAAAAAAATATTATACTCACACACACATAAAACTGTTCTTAAAGTAATATCAAAATTTTTTTTCTAAGTTTTGAATTTATCTATGCTTTTTGGTGAAGTAAAATAAAATAAATCAAAAATAAAAGAAAGTATATGTATTAAATTCCAAGATTAAAATACTTCGAAATAGTTTGAGAATCGAAAATTTGAGTCTAGAAGCAATTTTTTCAATATTTATTTTTCTGAACCTTAGCCTAAAGGCATTAAAATTAGAATATATTACAATCATATAAAACTTTGAATTCATTAATACCAAAAAATACTCGTGGTTCTAATGATTTAAATGTTATATACTTTCGAATTATGTGACGCTCATATAAATGCTTTTTCTCAGTTGGAATTTTCGAAAATATTAAAATTTAAAAAATGACTTAATATTCATCTCAATAATTATCAAGAATAATTGATTAAGAGTCCTTTCAGTAGTATAATTGTCATCAGATATAATTCTATATCAGTGCTCGTTTACTTTATAATTATTTTTGTTACATACATTTAATATTATTCTTTAGAAACTTTGCCTGATGTCAAATGTTTGCATGTGAAAATATTTATTGGTAATTTTAGATCTCGGTAAAAATATTCGATAATAATTTTTGTATATTTTTGATTGTCTTATTGTTAGAATAAATAAAAGTAAATCTATTGTAGAAAATTGTTTACTCTGATATAGTAATTTTTACGCTTAAAAAATTAATACCATCAGTATTAAATAACCAGCGAATTTATTTGCATTAGAGAATTTTTAATATATGAGATTGAATGTGTGTGTTTTTAAAGTTTAGTAGTACACAACAATTCTTTTATCTGAGGCTGGATAAATTTTTTTGACGGCTACACTAAGAAGAAATGCAAATATCAGAACTTCATTCATTGTCCATTGCAAAAAAGACTTAATTTAATCTGTGGATGATGTGGGGTACACAAGGAACAAAATGCAGTACGTAGAACTGTTTTTCTTGTCATCAGTATAGTCTGTAATTCGATTGGGATGAAAGATACAGCTTCTTTATTGCATGCTGATTTAACCATTCCTAAAGTTCATTAAATTTTGCGGCAAACAATTTCACAGCAACTGTGACCAAATGTTCTCAATAAATGGGATACATGGAGAACTTATTGATCAGAGGAACAATCGAATATCTTCTTTAACAAGGAAAGTTAATATTGTGCGGTTGTAGAAAAAATGAATCCTATAATTCTCAGTTATGGGACCCAGAAATTTATCAAGCCATAAATGTAACGCCAGAGGTCCACATTACGTCTATGTGTAATACCAAGCACTTCTTAACCTCAATCCAGATATTGCAATGCATTACGATAAGTGTGGTGATTTTTAACATTTATTTCACAAGCTGCTGTAATGTCTCACCATCGGCACTTTCGATTTTAAGATCCTATGTTTTTTTTTTGTTTTGTTTTGTTTTGATTTTCAGAGAGACTCTCGTTGTACGCGAAGCAGGCGAGAGAGATTGTCGCGAACCCATACATGGCTCCTTGTAAATTTTGTTCATTTTTTAATTAAATGTGTATGTTTCAAAATTGGAGTCATTTATTTGTTTGTTTGTTTCATAACAAACTTATGTTTTTGGTGGCAGCGGTTTGATGCTTTTTTAATGCTTTGCATTAGCATCCACTATGGAAATTAATTATGTGCACTATAATGGATTACGTGCCGCAATGTTGGAATACAGGTAGGCCATTTTGATCAATCTTTCTCTGGCTACTATTGAAAATAAATAGTTTGGAATGTTATATAAATTTATAGAATATTTAGTTCCAATCTTATTTACGTGGTTTTCATGTTATATCAATTAACTTTGTTTATAAGTTTGTAAATGGTGTATTCCATATTACAAAGCTAATTTCTGTATTTCGTGTATTCGAATTTACAGTGTTCATGCTATATCAATTAATTTTGCTTATAAGTTTGTAAATGGTGTATTCCATGTTACAAAGCTAATTTCTGTATTTCGTGTATTCGAATTTACAGTGTAATATTTTTTATAAGAAAAGTGTATCTTATTATAAATTTGCATTTCATAATTTTTATGTGGTTGATGTATTTCAATTCACGTAGGAATATGTTAAAATAACTATGTTGTTATAGATTAATGTGTAAAATCGAAAGTACACTTAAATTCATAATTTTTTGAATGTTTCACTGAAAGTAGATTTTATGAAAGTAATATATACTTTAGAAAGGTTTTGATTTCGTTATGTGAAAACGAAAGTACATGATTACAAATAGGTTTGAATTTAAAGTAATGTGAGATTTATTTATATGTTTTTGATTTTTGTTTGTAAAGTATCAAACTGATTCATTTGGTATTTAAAAACGCATATGTTTATTTTCATTGATAAAGATTTGAAAAGATATTTTCTTACTGTTTAAAATATCGTACGTTATTATCATTTTCATGTCGTGTATGATTAACTAACTAAGTTTATTGATTTAAAATCGAAAGCTGATTTCTGGTTTAGATTAGTTAAAGCTTTTAATTTATATTGTTGTTAAGAATTGTAGAGTGTTCTATATTTTGAATTAAATAAGGATTCAAAAATAATATAATTTCATTTTCTGTTTTAATATAATAGTATTTGTATAAGAATCTGATTTTATAAATTTATACATTTTTGATTAATAATTCAATTTATCTGAGTATTAAGCATTAGCTTGGTGATAAAAAAACTTGAAATCGAGAGTAGAAGATTTAATAAACTTGTTCTTCTTCTCAAAATATATGATTTTCTATCTATACACTATTTGTTGTATTACAATATAGTTTGTTTTCATTTAAGTTTTTTAAATGTTATGGATATGTTTATATTAGTAGAGTGTGTTAAATAATTTCTATAGTTATTTACGAAATTTTGCATATAGGTGGGTGTAGTCTGTTGTTTCTCTCATTATTGCATCTCTTCTGAGATAAAGCGTTAATAAATAAAATGGCTTTTTTAGCACGGGGGAAAAAGGGAGATTTAGTAGAAGTAGCTGAAGAGTTAGGGGAAATGGTTCCAGATTCTTTTAAAATCCCAGATATTAAAAAATTAATTTTAACTAGTAAAAACTTTAACGAGGAAGAAGTGAAATGTATATTAGATAGGGTAATCGAGGAAAGAGTTAAAAGGGAACAGGAAGAAAAAGAGGAAAGAATTAGGCGAGAAGAAAAAGAAGAAAGAATTAGACGTGAAGAAAGAGAACATATTTTGGAAATGAAACGTCTGGAAATCTCTTCAAATGCTGCAATTTCGAACACAGAATCAGTTACAAATAGGACTGAACATGCTCAAAAAATTCAATTAATGCAAATAACGCCAAAATTCGATGAAAGGAAAGATGAGATGAGTTTATACTTAATAAATTTTGAGCGTAGAGCAGAAATGGCTCATATTCCAAAAAACGAATGGGTAGTTTATCTTGTAAGTGCTTTACCTTCAGAGATATCTAACATGTTAGCTAGAGAACCTCCAGAAAGGGCTGATGATTACGATTACGTGAAGGAAATTATTCTTAAACGATTCAAGTTAAATAGCGAAAAATTAAGACAATTGTTTCTTAGACACCAGAAAACGTCAGACAAATCATGGAGAAATTATGCACAAGAATTGAATAGTTACTTTACGGAATGGCTTACGGAATTAGAAATAACGACATTTGAACAGCTTAAGGAACTAATGGTAACAGATCAATTGAAACGTCGTGTGCCAATTGAAATTAAGGAACATTTTTTGGCGGAATGGCTTAAAATAAATTCGCCGTATGATCTGGCAGAGAAAATAGATGAATATGAAAGTTTAAGAGATAGTTTTAAGACGAAAGATTTTACAAAACTCCCTCGAAATAATTTTGGTTTTCGTCAACAAAATGAAAACCGTGCCTTTAAGTTTAATGAAGTAGTTCGGAATCATAAATCTCATGTTCCTAAAAGAGTCGAGAATAAAAATTCTAATTATTCACATGAAAAGGAATTCGAAAAAAGAAAACAACTCCGATGTTATGAATGTGGTTCTTATAGTCATTTGCGGCCTCAGTGTGACAAAATAAAAAAGAACTTAGAATCGGTAGCATCCAACGAAATTGCTAGAAGTACATTTAATGAGTTGATGGCTCCTTACACTAGTATCGGCACTGTTAATGGAATTCAAATGCCAATCTTAAGAGACACTGGAGCAACTCTTGATTTGATTTGTGGAAAATACGTGAAACCTGATATGTTCACGAAGGAAAAGGTTTGGCTAAGAACACCTCTTGATGAAACTTTAGTATGCTTACCTATTGCCGAGGTTGAAATAAATTGTGAATTAGGTCACATTTTGACAAAGGCAGCAGTTCTTCGAGATTCTTTGGATCAAGGAAGATATTTACTGGGAAACAAAACAGCCGCTTTATTTGAGGAAATTAAAAAGCATGAGGAGGTGAAAATACATATGATAAATGCTATAGAAACTCGAGCTCAAAAAAGACGGAAGGAAAATAGCACGAATAAAGAGATTATTGATTCTGAAATAGAATCTTCTAGGTCTTGCTTCCTAACTAAACAAAATGAAGAATTAGAGCAAAATACAATTTTGCCACCATTAGAAACCGAAGTTGAAGGGATGGATTTGATAAAAACATCTCCAGAAGAATTTGCTCGGGAACAAAAGGTGTGCGAAGATTTGAAACCTCTTTTTGAGCAAGCTAAACGACAATCTTCAAAAGACAATAAATATATTATAATAAATCAATTGTTGTTTTATAATAAAATGGACAATGATGGAACTGTAAGAAGATTATTAGTTGTGCCCAAGAAGTTTCGCAACCAACTAAAAGGGATCTGCCATGAAATAACTGCAGCTCATTTAGGTATAACTAAAACAAAAGATATGCTGTGCAAAACTTTCTACTGGCCTAACTGCTTTAAAGAAATTGAAAATTTTGTTAAATCTTGTGACAAATGTCAACGAGTAGGAAAGCCTCAAGATAAGAAAAGGGCTCCTTTGAAACTGGTTCCAGTAATTCCGGAAATATTTACAAGAATTAACGTTGATGCATGTGGTCCTTTACCTATAACTTCCTGTGGTAACCGGTATATTATAACAGCCATTTGCATGTCATCCAAGTATCCAGATGCCATCCCAGTACCAGATATACGTTCTACTACTGTGATTGATGCTTTTCTTCAGATATTTAGCCGCATGGGTTTTCCTAGGGAGTTGCAAAGTGATCAAGGAACATCTTTCATGAGTGTCCTGACATCAGAATTTTTAGAAAAATTTGGTATTAAAGTTGTGCATAGTTCCGTTCAGCATCCCCAAAGCAATCCTGTTGAGAGATTGCATAGAACTTTAAAGAGAATACTGAAAGTCCTTTGCTTAGAAAAGGGTACAGATTGGGAGAAGATTTTACCTCAGGCACTTTTTGCTCTTAGAACTTGCATTCATGATAGCACTGGATATTCTCCTGCAGAATTAGTCCATGGTCGGAACTTAAGAACACCCGTAACACTATTATATGAAAATCTAACTGGTAAAACCATTGAAGAAGATAGTGTGATTGCTTACGTTTTTAATCTTTTAAATAGAATGAAAAGATGCCAAGAATTAGCTGTGAAAAATATGACAGAGGCTAAAGAAAAACAGAAACTTTGGTATGACCGTAAGGCTACGAAAAGAGAATTTAAAGAAAATGATCTTGTGTTAGTTGTTGCACCTTCTAGATCGAACAAATTTTCTGTTCATTGGATAGGTCCAGGAAAAGTAGTAAAACGACTATCGGACACAAATTACGTAATACAATTTCCCGATAAGGAAAAATTACATGTATACCATGTAAATATGTTAAAACCTTATTTTCAGCGTCCAGAGGATGTTAATTTAATTTTTACCTCTAATTCTGATAATGAAGATATTGATTCTGAGAAAGAAGATATCCCAAGTTTTGAAATTAATTCATCTACCCTTTTAGAGACTTTTCCTGAAAGCTGTTTTAATGAAAAGTTAGAGGACGATCAGAAGAAACAATTGAGTAGACTTTTGATTCAATTTATTGATATTTTTTCAAATGAACCAGGTTGTACAGAACTGGCTGAACTTGACATCGAATTAGAATCTAATAAACCTATTATAGCTAAACCATATCGAATGTCCCCACGACAGACAGGAATTCTGAAATCGGAAGTAGACAAGATGTTGAAATTGAAGGTGGTGGAACCAGGGGAATCCGATTACACATCACCTTTAATATTAGTTGAAGCTCCTGGAAAAGAACCTCGTCCGTGCATTGATTATCGCAGGTTAAATGAGGTTACCAGAACGCAATATTATCCATTACCAAATATTGAAGAGCGTGTTGAATCCGTTTCGAAAGCGAAGTTCATATCTTTATTAGACTTAACACGAGGTTATTGGCAGATACCTTTGAGTCCTAAGGCTCAAAGATATGCTGCATTTACGACGACATTTGGTGTTTATAAACCTTTGAGAATGGCATTCGGTTTGAAGAATGCTCCTTACTATTTCAGTAAGTTAATGGCTGATTTATTAAAAAATTGCGAACATTTTGCTGTGCCTTATTTAGATGACATAGCTATATATTCACTTACCTGGTCTGATCACATCCAACATCTTAAATGTGTTCTGGAGAAGATTCGATTTGCGAAATTGACTGTAAAACCCCTTAAGTGCAAATTCGCTCAACTTCGTGTTAAATATTTGGGACACTTTGTAGGACAAGGTCAAAGAACACCAGGTGATATTAAAGTGAAAGCCATTACCGATTTCGAACGTCCTTCAAGCAAAACCGAAGTACGAGCTTTCCTAGGTCTTGTTGGGTACTATCGCAAGTATATACCAGAATTTTCGGTAGTTGCTGCGCCTTTATCCGACCTGTTAAAAGGGAAGTCCAAGAAAGGAACTGTAATATGGAATAATAACTGCGAAAAGGCATTCATAGAATTAAAGAACACTTTAATAAAGAAGCCTGTACTTTACAGTCCAGACTTTCAAAAACAATTTATCATTCAATGTGATGCCTCAAACTTAGGAATAGGTGTAGTTTTATCTCAGAGAGATCAAAATGAAAATGAACACCCTATCCTATTTCTGAGTAAAAAATTTTCAAAATCTGAGAAAAATTATAGCACTATAGAAAAGGAATGTGCAGCAATAATTTTTGCTGTTACTAAATTAAAATATTATTTAGATGGTCAGTATAAATTTATTATCGAAACTGATCATAACCCTTTAGTTTGGTTAAAACATCATACAGGATCTAATCCCAGACTTTTAAGGTGGGCTTTGGTACTTCAAAGCCTAAATTTTGATATTGTTCACAGAAAGGGCAAATTACATCAGAATGCCGATAGTCTCAGTAGAATGCTGAATAACCAAACTTAATTATTTTCTTTTTTCTCAGATATTCAATTAAAATGTTTTTTTTAATACAAATTTCAATTGTTGTTACATGTGTACATAATAAAAAAATGTTTTTTATAGTAAAAATGTGTCTATTTGTAAGTTTAGTTAAGGTTGAAAATTCTGTTGTGTTAGATAATTATTTTGTGCTATTTTGATATAATTTTATTTTATATTTAATATTATATAATTCCATATAATTTTGTGTTTCAGCCAGAGTCCGATTGATCAGGGCTATCTGTAATACTAAATTTTGCTCTTTGTTGTTTGTGTGTGTTTTTTTCTTTTTTTATTTGCAGGTTGATTTCCTTAGAATGAGAAAAAAAAAGAAAAGAAAAAAACTCCGGGGAAGGAAGGAATAATTTAGTCTGTAATGTCTCACCATCGGCACTTTCGATTTTAAGATCCTATGTTTTTTTTTGTTTTGTTTTGTTTTGATTTTCAGAGAGACTCTCGTTGTACGCGAAGCAGGCGAGAGAGATTGTCGCGAACCCATACATGGCTCCTTGTAAATTTTGTTCATTTTTTAATTAAATGTGTATGTTTCAAAATTGGAGTCATTTATTTGTTTGTTTGTTTCATAACACTGCCATTTCATTCATGGATACATAGATCAAGATGATGTGCACAGCACCGGCATTCGTCTGAAAAAGATGACGTAGGCTGTTTTTAAATCCAATCTGACACTCACACATCAAGGACCATTTAACGCACAATTAAAAAGATTATATATCCTTATACGATATATATCCTTGTTATGATATATATATATCATATAAGGATCTACTGATTGACAAATAAGCACAAATTCAATAATCTATCCTTGTTATGTAACCACTCC
Organism: Latrodectus hesperus; assembly: GCA_037975125.1. Taxonomy (NCBI): domain Eukaryota; kingdom Metazoa; phylum Arthropoda; class Arachnida; order Araneae; family Theridiidae; genus Latrodectus; species Latrodectus hesperus. Next base: position 36,164,751 of record CM075853.1, read on the forward strand.
TAACAAGGAAATATAATCGTATAAACTAAGAAGATATACCAATCTTTCTAAGAGTTAAAAGTACGAAGGAGATCTAAGATTTTGCATGCTATTCACAGTATTTTACCTTTGCGATTCATCAGACAATTATTAAATCTTGATTAACATGAAAAATAATGTTGCAAAGCGCTATCGAAACAATCAATGGTATTTTTGCAGTTCAGTTCCTATATATGTGTTGATAGAGGTTTCTCATTCTTATACGTGAGCTAATGCTATTTTAAGGCAAACATTAATAACATCTTGATCTATTTCTAAGAGAGAAATTCGATTGCAATTTTTCTTTTCATTACGGAGACAGTTGGCGTTTATCAAATTTGCTTTGTTTGCATTCCGATTAATATACTTAAGCCGAACTGCGAGCCATCTAGCATTTGGTTCAACAACTCATGGGTTCGAATCTTGAGTTGTTCGTTGGTAGCAATACAAAATTAACATTAAATTCCCTATATAATTTGGCCTAGTGTACAAAAAATGAATATTGTATGACAACTAAGCAAAACCATTTAATACATTTAATTTACCTGTTCCAAAATGTTCCAGATTTCTACAAAGATATTTGTTTACATGACCCTTGTTTGATGCAAGGCATTAATTTTCCAGCAATGAAGCTCTTACAAAGAATTAGAAAAATTTTAAGGTTAGTACACTCCATGGAAATTTCTTATGCTTTGAGAAAAATGGGATTTCCCTCGACTTTAATTTTGTTTGGGCATAATTATTTCACTGAAAGACAGTGCAATTATTTTATGTTTATAGTTCAGACTTGTTTATTAGTAATATTAAAAACTTTATATATTAATATATATATACATTCCTACATACAAATACAAAAAATATATTTTCTAAAAAAGACATGAATGAATATGAAAAAAATTCATTAATAACCCTGAACAAATCTTTCAAAAAACGTAAAGACAATTAAATCGATAAATGATTACAAATTACAAAATCAAAAAAGATTTACTGTCTTGACAAAATGAAAATATTTGTGACTTTATTTGCTTGAAAAAAAAAAAGACAACTGTATGTGTTGAACAATAAATCTTACTTTATTTTGATTTTCATCAATTTTTTCATTTTTTTATTACATAACTGCAAGGTTTTTACATCAAAAGTAATTTTCCGAAAGGGTATAAAAGGATTTTCTGTTTTTCTAAGGGAGCAATTAATTTTTATAACAGTATATCTTGTCTCTTAAAAAACATGTTTGATGTATTCTTCAGAGTATAAATTTAACAACTTTATTTTGTTTTAGATTAAGAGTAGATAGTTTAGCAAATAAAATATAGAAATTCTGGATGAAAATATCAATTTTTTAAAAATCCCATTGAATAATAAACGATGAAGAAATTTTGCTACCGAAAACCATGAAAAAAAAATATCAATATATCTGAAAATTTAGAAAATTCAAAAATATAAAGTTGCTAGAAAGTAGGGATTTTGAAAATCCACAATACCAAAATTTTACTGTATTATTAGATAAAAAGGACAGATTATTTTTCAAAAGCTTTCATTGTTTTTTCCCCGGTAAAGCAAGGCTACAGAAAATAATTAGTTTGATTTTAATTATAAAATATGTGGTTAATTATCACAAAAATCTCTGCAAAATATCTTGAAACATGTTTTATTTCAATGATATAAAATTTTTTTTAAGTAAAATACCCTTTTTATAAAGCAGTCATACTGACCTGTAACATTATGAACCAGTCAAATTATATATACTTAGATATTATGTATAAATAATCAAGTTTGCATGTAAGAAATATGCAAATTTTCAGATTCTTGTGCAAATGCACAAAGCGTTAATCAGTAATGTCATTTTCATCACGTGTAAAAGGAAAGGAAAAATACAATACGTTTCTCATTTAAATTACAATTACATTATGTATTTAAGTATATAAATTAATGCATGTTTAAATTTTTGTGTGTGTTCTATTTTCAAAAGCCTAAAAAACGCAGGAATCCAAATACTAGGAGTTTAGTTGATGAATGAAGCATCCATCAACTAGTATTGAATGCAATCTCGGTTTGTCACGACCTGTCCTATAATATAGAACATCAATCCTCTATATAGTACATCAATTCATGATATACCGACTTACAGTGGTCATTTGCATGACTTTTAAGCGAATATAGAATTTGTATGTCCAGGCGAGTCATACTGAATTACTCTTTATAGGCCTGGTCTTTCTGTTTTCAGAAGTGAGCTCCAGTGGGTCAGTAGCTTCACATATATTTCCCGTTAAGATGAGCAAACCGAAACATCGTTTGCCGCGGGAAGTGATTGGGAGGGTGACCACATTATCTTCCTCACTAGATTGCTAGAGCTCCGCGGGTTGAGAATTTAACCACGTTAATAAGTGACATCCAAAATGCGGCATGGATGTGGATAAGAGGGTACCAGCTCAGGTGTGACCTCGTCACCTGATTGTGGTTCAAAGTTATGAGGCACTTGGTGGTGGGCAACTATTACAAAACCCATAACCTAAAGGTATAGTGCTGTGCTCGCCTGCAGGTATGTATGTTATAAAAAGTCCTCTTACAACTGGTTGGGAAATAATATTATTATGTCAGCTTTAATCTATGTAATGGCCTCAGAGTTTGTATATTACAAGGCTTTAAATTATGCGTTGTTTGAAAAATGTGGTGACAGAATGACTACGTTTGCAGCAACATGAGTTTTCAGAGATGGATCATATTAACATCTTCTATTGGGGCTACTGAGGACACAGAAAAGTACCAATGCAGAACTGGAGACAGGATTGACAGCACATCGCCTTTTTAGTTGAATACCAGAACATTACATATGTATTCTCGTGTTTAGAAGTCAATAAGATTTGTTGTTCAAGACAAGCACTTGAGCTGATGGTAAGGAATGTTAGTGGTGACACATTCCGGTTGCTTCTTGCTCACAAATACGGTAATGTAGACAGTTTTTATCTACATTACCGGATTACCACCCTGTATATGACACTATTTTTTAGGAATATAATAATTAAGAAGACAAATTATAACCATAATTTCTGCTTCTACCACGATACAGAAAATATTCCCAACTTTTCCTTATCAATATGTTATTTATATCGAAAATCATATAAAAATATGCAATCAATGTTCTCTTTCGAGTAGACATGCCACCATTAGTCAACCATTTATGATTTTGTTAAAACTGAAGGTTTGCTTGAATGAAACTGACTTGAGAAATTGAAGCCGTATTGGAATAAGTGTTCATGTTCACAGTCCAAGCTCATTTAAATAAGTTACAATATCAAAAAATTTAGATTTTATGCAAAATTGCAAACAAAGTTCTTTTCTAAGAGAGTATCAAGTTATTCACCCCGTGTACCTAAAACTACCAATAAATTCATTAATACGTACCAGCCTTTATATTAAATATGTACATTAAAAATATGCCATATATTTTTCTCTGATGCTACAGTTTTTATGGTTAGTTGAGTGGTTTCAGCTCTAACAATTGGATTTTTTCGAATTACAATTTATTCTCGTTAGAAAAGAAAATGAGTAGTTCTCCTTACTGTTGAGATTAATATGCTAAATAAATATTCAAGATAATTTTTCACCTGGAATAGTTGATTTCCTATATAATGTTTGTTCGCATACTTTGGTCTCTAAACTTCTTATGCCTAAGCGGTTAAATACTGCCCCCATTTACCTTCGAAATTAATTTAATCAATGTCCTTTTTATTCATTTTGATTAAATTACTGTAATATCTTTTTTCTACACACAAGTGTTAACGCTGAAAATTTTTGACATTTCTTTTAACATAGTTTTTAGGCATCTTCAGTTGTAATGTCGTAATAAAAAATTGTTCAGATTTTCTGTACAAATGCAGCATATCGTTTGCATTTATTTTCAAATGTTTTATCTATTAATTATTTCTTCTTATTCGCTTTCATTGAATTTATATTTATTATAATTGAGTTGGCAACATATTATAAAAATTTACTCGTTATGCTGATTTTTTGAAATTTTTTATTTTACAGATTTATTTTTATGTAGCTATTTCGAGATTATTTAATGCTTTAGAAATAATTTTACTTCCATAATTTTTTTCCTATTTTTTAATTGTTTATTTTACATAATATTTTATACTTCGTTAAATTCATTTTAATGTTTAAAGTGCCTCAGTTTTATAGAATACTTAATATTAAATTATTTTTGTAATGTACAAGATTTTTAACTAATATTTTTTAATCTTTTAATTATAAAATATTTCATGAAACATAATTGCAGATAAAATAAAAAAATAAGTATTGCTTGAAAACATTACTATACATCTCTTTGCAATACATTACCTAAATTACCAATTATATAACTGGCCAAATTACCAACTATATCAAATAAATCACAAGTACGCTTATAAATAATGCTTTTCAAAGAATATTATCGTATTCTTACTTAGAGACTACAGGCACAATATACAGGTAATATACAATAAAATACTAGAAAATAAATACACAGTGGATAATTATAATATTTTGAAAATTATAACTCATGCATCACTTAAATAAATCGAAAGTATGGATTTCGTACATGAAAAATGAGTTTATATATGGATTATGATAACCTAGATAAGTAATCCAGAATAGTCGACATTGTGTGATGGTGTTAAAATTATGCAGTTCATCATTCGATAGAAAACGAAAGAGAATGTTTTCTAAAATAATTATAAGTGTTTAGAAGCTTCGAAAAGAAGAACAGAGAATTTTGTTACACGTTTTTCTAAAACAGTACAAACAATGTGTGTTATGTAATTTCAGTTATCTGGTTAATCACTTTATGTTTGATACTTAAGATAAGCGTTCATAATGCGAGTCCTGTGAGATCAAAACAGAAAACTAGGACTTAGTAGAATATGAGGACATACATTAAAAACATCATTATTATAGATTTGAGTATTCAACAGGAAAAGCCATGAAGATCCGCACCTTAACACTTCAAAATCCAAAACTTCCTCCTCTGTATGTTTCCCTTTTATGAATCTGATGTTGAATGGTAGAGTGTTTTATACTCATTTCGGGAATCTGAAATACGATAGTTATTTTGGGATCCAAAACTTCTGATTGTCTGCAGAGAGAGAGCATAACTTGATAACATTGATCACTCATCCAGAAGAAGTGATGATAGCATTTCTTAAAATGTATTCTCTTGTGACATGATTTGAAAGGAAAGAAAATGATTGGTACCTTCGTGAAAAATTCTAAGAAAGGTAGACACTGATGCATTTTTTAGGTAACAACAGCAGATGAAAAATGAGTTGAAACTGAAATTAGTTTGTTTATTTTGTATAATCGCAAACGTTAATCATTGACCATTGTTGAAGATGCTACTCGAACTCTTTCGGATTTACTAGATATCAAGTCAAAAATTGCCAAAAATAACCATAAGACACAGAATTAGAATTCTGTGTATTTTGCCTGATTCTGATCTCCATCAATTTTTCCAATATTTTTCTATCACTAACATAAGCAGATTTGAAGACTTTTAGCTGCCAAATGTATATCCTGGATTCTTTGCTCAGCATTAATCCGCATGCGTACTTGATCTGAAACAATGTAATGTTACTTACAGATCATGTATTCAAATTATATCAATTGAGGTAGCGGATCATCTGGTGGTGCCATCTATCGGAAGATTTTAGGGCAAAGTCGTACTTTCGTCTTCGTGGTGCTCTGTTTAAACGAATAACGCATTCTACTGACTTAAATTTACATAATCTACGGCAAGCTTGGCTTATCCAAGTGTCAAGTAACAACCATAAGTTCAAGTCATAAATAATAACAACAAATTATATCATTATTAAACTGCATTTCGTAATTCTATTTAGCTTTAATTTAACAATACATTCAAAATTTTTAATTTGATAAGCATTAGATTTTTTTCAATAAATTATTATAATTTCTTTTAACTTTTAGAAAGTGTCATATTTTAAAACAAAAATGTATTAATTTTAACTTAAGATTCACAAAAAACTCATATTTTTATTTTTAAATGTTATATAAATTTTGTGAATTTAAAATTTTTGCTGTAAAAGTTCCCTCAAAACAAACCAGAGGTAAAACAATAGAATCAATTAGTAAGGGATTAAAGAAAAATTCACAAAGTTAAATTCCTTTTATATTTCTTAATCAGAAAACATATTCTCTTTCTCTATACATTATTTAAAATAACCTGTTAAATACATTATCCATTTTATCAGAAATATTTTTTCCCCACAATATTATCTTTTTTTCTTTCTTTTTATTCGAAAGGAAACTTAATATCATTAGAACAAAAGCTCATTGTAGTACATGATAAACAAAAGGCGGAGGAGTTCTCAAAATGGAGAGTTCATTACTTCCCATTGTACTGAGTTGGAATTAATCAAATCATTTTGGTTCTGTTTAACAAACAAGAGTGATTTGGAAAAGTTTTTTTCGTCTTCTTCTTTTGAATATTGGTGACAGAAATGAAGAAAAGAAGAAGAAAAATATCCAAAACATTCGATGAATGGAGAAAGTGAAAAATTAATAACAGATTCTGTGAGAAACGAAACCAAACCTTCAACAGATCGTGTAATTACAAACAAAATATTTATACAGAAAAAAGACTATTGAAAGGGTGTAGATAACAATAAAACAGATGTAAAATATGAAAAAAATTAAGGGAGCGAAACACCAATAACAAATTAGTTTTCTCTTGAATATTCTTCGATTATAACACATAATAGAAACGTTTCATGAAAATTTTCAAACAAACTATACTATTGCTGAATTTTCAGAAATAAAAAATGGAGTTTTTCAAAATTCCTAGTTTTATAGAACTGAAATAAATACCAGTTGTATTTATTTTTTTAAAAAATTTTTTAAATAATTTTTTACAATTTTTTGCAGGAAAAATGTAAGCTATATTATAGAAATGTAGATGGTGTTCTTGTTCACGTTTCTTAAAAACTCTATTTTTATATTTAGAAAATAAAAAACATCTTAAACAGTACTACTCATTTCACCTAAAGAATTACTTATGAGGAAAATTATACGATTGAAAATATTGATAAATAAAAGAAAGGTGCTTATATATATCGAGCTATAGTAGAATAGTATTAAGGATGCAATTTTGAAAAGGAACTTAAAGAACATATAGTTCTTCTATTTGTTAAAATTTTAAATCATCATATATACAAGAGCGTACAAGTTCGACTCTCATTAAAAAATACCAGTTCAAGTTTAGTTTATTTTTAAAATACTGTTTTATTATAAAGAATACATTGTACATTTCTGTTGAAAATGAAATGCGTATTCAGTAGAAATTAAGGGTAAAATCAAACTTAAACCATGGAACATCAACATGAACTGCTACATATACTATTTCAACCATGTTTAAAACATAATTATTCCATTATAAAATAGTTAATTCATTAGATAGCCTGAAATGTTTTTACAATTCAAGTAGAAATTGTAAAGTTCCATTTTTAACTATTAAAGTAATACAATTCCACATGACTCTTATGCAAACATACATAAGATGTATACATCTTATATAATATTACACAAATTTCCTAACAATAAAGATAAACAATAAAAATCATTCAACAAGAAGCTGTCGGTATTTATGAAGCATACCTGTGTTGAATCTGGTTAAAATGTTGAGAAAGAGAGAGAGAGAGAGAGAGACTGAAATATGTAAAGTAGCTGAATTGTTATAAATATTCCTTGTTTTTACTAGCAGTACCATGGTTAAAAAAAGTTGAAGTATTTTGTGATAATTAGATTCGAAATCTGGAGTTGCTGATTCGTAACTGTGACTTCGAGGTATCAAACCGCTCTGGCTGGTAAGGACGTTCTTTCTCTTTATCTAAAGGTAATGAATTCGAATCCCGATCCAACCAAAGATCCATCATTTTCACTAATGGTGGCTGGGATACGTTAATATTTTAGGGATTCACAATGTCCTCCCTGTGAAATGATACTTCTAGGAGTGGCAAGCGGAGGTCTTCTACTTGGTTACTGCTTCCTAACTACGAATATTCTCACCCGGCATTTTCTATCAAGCCGGTAGAGTCTAACTCAGAGCTAGGTACAGGGAGGCATGCCGGTGCTACAACAAGAAAAACCTGCATTTTCTATCAAACCGGTAGAGTCTAACTCAGGGCTAGGTACAGGGAGGCATGCTGGTCCAACAACAAGAATAAAGCTTCGAGATATTAGACATTTAATAAACTACCGCTGAGGAGATATTAGGAAAAGAGAGAAAAAATATTAACAGCCATTAATTTTTTTCCTCATCATTCAAATTACAACAGATTTCCTTCTTTCTAAAACTCTTTTTTAAGAAAATCAACTAAATGGAAGTTCATTTTCTTGCGCATATTTATGGAAGCAATTCTGGAGAATATGCTTATAAATAGAATTAGTAACCATCTAATGCCACCTACCCTGTCTAGTGGTCAGAATGCCTAACTGCGGATACGGAGGTCCTAGATTCGAATCCCTGTTCGGTCATGGATGTACTTTCTCTCTCTGTCCATCCTGTCTCTTTCCTTTCTTTGTAAGAATGAATTGTGAATGATTGTCTACCTTATATAAACGGGTTCCTATGGTATGTGTGTACTGAGGAAGTCGGACTCCACACCAGATTACGGTTCAGTTGGAAAAGTAGAGCAGCCCACCCCATATTGTCAGCCTGACTGGCAAAAGACAACAGTATAACCATCTAATACACAAAAATATAAATTTTATCAATTACATATTTACGGGTAAATATAAATCATTAACATAAACATTATTTTTTTAAATGTTGAAACAAATAGAGCTCACAATATTGTACACAAGTGATTAGCTTGGCTTGGAGGCTTGCGCCTGATGCTTTTTGGATTGGATTATTAATAATGTTACAGATTTTGAATGTCCAAACAAACTGACTCAGTTTTAAAACTCTTAAAAACAAACAAATGAAGATGAATCGTTTTGAAGAAAGTCGTATAAGATATCAGATTGAAAGCTAAACACGAAGTAGATAGGGAATACCATAGTTGAGTAACTTTCGTTCGAAGGGATTTTTAGCCTCTCTGACCAGAGGATGGAAAATTGTCTCTCTTGGCGCAGATTGTCCTTGATGGACCTTGCGTCACAAAGACCAACCAACCAACCAGACTCTTTTTTATAATAGCAGAGACTAGGGATGGTGAAACAACACCTGGCAAATAACAAATAGCAGATTTTGTAAAACTTTGCCTAAATAAGTCCACAACAGTAGAGAACAAACATAGGATCACAGAATAGAAAGCTAGAGAAATCGAATATGGAAATCACAGAAAAACTACTATTACATTGCATCCTAAATTTGAGAGAGATGTGAGTAGTTCTGAATTATTAAGATTAGTGGATGTTTTGTAAAGATTTTAATTAACCACAAATTCAAAAATCTTGAGAACTAATTATAATGCAAAAAACTTTATAATTGAAACAAGATTCATATATAGGTCGAAAATAAAAAGAAAGTTTAGACCAAAAATTGGTGAATAAATTTATGAAATATTTTATAACTAACATAATCCAGAAAACGTACTATAAAAAAAGTTAACGAATGCATAATATGATACAGATTCGAAATTCAGATGATCGCATCAACACAACAAAAATGAAACAAGTATGCAATTTCGTCGTTGTTGCACCAGCATGCTTCCCTGAGTTGGACTCTACCAGTTAGTTACAAGCAGCCGAACAGAGACTTCGGGATTTTGAAGCAGGACCAAGTAGAAGATCCCTAATACTTGGGCTGCCACCCCAGAGGTATCATTTCACTTGGAGGACATTGCGAATACACCCGTTTTCAACGTGCCACAGCCACCATGAGTGAACACGTCGGATCTTCGGTTAAGCAGGGATTCGAACTCACTACCTTCCGATAATGAGAACGACTCCCTAACCAACCAGGCCACCACGGCTCCACACATGGGCCGACACCTATTGGTTAGAGATTCGGCCTACCCTACGGAAGGGCGGGGTTCCATTCTCAATGCCGCCAAAAACCCACCGAGTACATGCGATATACGAGCTCGTTAAATATACGGAATCGAAAGTTTTGTGGTCGATCATTGAGCAATTACCACGGGTGTAATGGTCTGGAGAAAATTTCCCCTCTCTCCTGATCAATGTCAAAATGAAGGGAGTGTATCCTCTGGAGGAGCCACCTATCGGAGGAATTTTGAGCAAAGTCATATTTTCCGCTCCTTTGTGCTCTGGTTAAACGAAAAACACATCCTGCTGACTTAAATTCTTATAGCCCACCGCATAACGAGCTTGGCTTGTCCAAGTGTCATAAGTAACAACAACCTGCACACAAAATTCAAGTAATTATTCGGAAACTCCAAAGTACGAAAAAATAAATCCTTGCTGTAAAAATTAATAAGAAAATACAAAATTAGAAGGTAGAACAAATGAAAGCAATCACTAAAATGAAAGATAATAATAATATTTATTAAAAATTTAATAATGTCTATTAAGTATCAAAATGGTAATTTTCACTTATTTATTATCATATTCACATGCACAGTTAAAAAAAGCAAACTTTTTCTATAAAATATAAAAAATAATAAATGAAAAGAGAATCAACATGAGCAGCTTATTTATACAATTAGAAATAAAAAAAAACCTTATAATACATACAGATAAAGGAACAAAAGGTAATAAATAAAAATATAAATTAAATATTAGTGGAAATAAATTTTTTTTTTTTATAAACAAATCTTACGATTGTTTTTTATCTTAAAATCTTTAGCATCGCAAAAAATATGACATGGCATAATTTATTTATATTATACATTTAAGAGAAGGGGAAAAATGTAAACATTTAACCAAATCAGCAATATGAGAATAAATAAGAGAAACATAAAAAAGCGGCCTCTTCGCCATTTCGAAAATTGTGTGCTTTAAATATACAAAACGAGAAAAACTTCATTTTAATACATTGAAAAAGCGATAAAATTCAATGTTTACAATGTATATTTTAATGTATTTTGCGTGGAGAAAATTTCCCCCTCATCTCTATTATCATTCTCTAAATGGGAAGCAATAACGATCCTTGTAAAGCACTCCTGAATAACAACCTACATCGTTATTTATCGAATTTTCGTTCATGTATTGTTGTTAGATAAGAGACCCTCAATCAATAACCATGAAATTTAGGAAATTTTTAGGAAAAAAAAGCGGTTAGAATGATTTTGCTGGGGTTTAATAAAGTATGCATAATTAGATTCCCTTGCAGGGTTGAGCTGAATGGAGCTTTAAACTATGAATAAAGCACGAAACTGAATTTAGTGAAGAAATAATAATTAATTGTAGAGACTATCTTTTCCATTGTGTTTTATCTTTTTACTACGGCTCTAAATCAAATTGTCCATCTACGCTGTAATTTAGAAGTGTACAAATAATTTTCTTTGTTCAGAGCTTATGAATTATTTGATAAAACTTAACGAATGTTTTTTGTGTTACACACATGCTTACTTAAATTCTTAGCTACAAGTATGTTTTGTATTTATTTACATAGTACATGCTGTTTTAAGAAATTCGTTTGTACTTCACTGTTCTAGAAGAGTAATATTTAACTACTGGTGATAGATTAGGGAAAAGTCTTAGGAAAATATCGTAAAATGAGTTTTAATATATAGCGAGTGATCGGTTAACTAACAGTTGTGTCTGCGAACAAATCAGACAACGAACACTTCCACAAAAATGTTTGTGTTCGGACAAGGAACACAAGTTCCGATAATGAACTAAAACGAATTCTAACGAATATTTCTCGGCTTTCGGAACATTAAGTGCAGAGTTACTAAACACAAAGCACCTTCATCGTTTTTCCTCACTCTTGAATTATGTTGCTTGCTCATTAAACCTCAAAGTTCTACATTGCAAAAAAAAATTGTTTTTACCAATAAAATATTGATAGCCAAAGTAGAGCATCAGTTTCGGTTTTGATTTCATTCGAAACCGAAATTGATTTCATTTTGAGCGCTCTTCCCCTTTGTTTATCCACTGTTTCATACGTAGTTTTGAATAACGAATTTCAGACGGCAACAAAAACAATGTTATTAATCACTTTACACCAACAATGCAATTAATTACTTCCGGAAAACTCTGAAAAAGAGAGAAAAGAAATCGACATTGGACATGTCCCTTAACGCACTATAAACAAAAAATGAAAAGGACTGACTAATATGCAAAACAATATGTATTATTTTTATAAGCTTATTAAGAAACTATACATACTTATTTTTATTTAATTTTTAGAGTCTCCCCAGAACGAATTACGAATTAATTGATTTCACAAAAAAATCTATCGTGAATCGATGATAGGTTAACAAACAATTCGAATAACGAACATAGTCTTGAAACAGATTCTGTTCGTTAACCGATCACCCACTATATCACCCACACTTAAGAATTAACAATACCTGTCAACATATCTGTCTTCCTGCAAGTATTTAGCTAAACTGCTCTAAATGGTAAAATGCACCTTAATTACCATATATTACATGAGTCATCAAATAACTCTTTAAAATATAGATCTTAAAATACAATCAGAAACATGTTAATATGCAACAGAAAGAAATGCCATCTACTTTAAAGCTTAAACTCTTGGAGGTTAACTGTTGATCGAGTAATGAGACCTTATGTCTTATTAGTATAAAAAATCTTCTTGTAAAGTCGTGTTTTGGTAGTTGAATGTACAATGACAACCACTATTGAACAAGAGATATATTAAGAATCACATCTGTCTGAGAGGCTGCTTTAAAGTTCAAAGATTTTCTCCTTTGTGATACTTTTCTACATCAATGAAAATGCCCCACGGAAGGAAGTATGTATTGGTTGCTTCATATATTGTACAATCAATAATGTAATTGATAAATACTGTTGCAACGTTTTATGGTTCATGGTAGCCTACTAGTTAGGGAATCGAACTTCCGTCTGGAGGGGCTGGGTTCAATTCCCAATGCCCCCAGAGATCCACCGAGTACACGTGATATACGTGCTCGTTAAATCTGAAATCGAAAGTCCTGTGGTCGTCGTTGAGTAATTACAATGAATGTACTCTGATCTGAAGAAAATTTACTCCTCCTCCAGATCAAAATTAAAATTGTAGGAGTGGATCCTCTGGTGGTGCCATCTATCGGAGGAGTCTTAGAGCAAAGTCATACTTTCACATTCGTGGTGCTCTTGTTAAACGAAAGACCCACTCTTCTGACTTAATATCGCATAGACATCGGTTAGCATAAACAACAGCAAAGTTTTATAATATCTACTTCGTTTGGTTTATTCATAAGTTGTAGGCCATAGTCACTTGTCGCAAGAGCGAAAACCCGGAAAACTCCAAGCACCAATCCCAAAAAGTACGCATGCTGAAAAGCAGAATTACAGTATCCGTTGTTCAATAGTGATTGTGATTAAACGCAGATCCTTCTATTTCATTAAGCGTGGTTGAACCACTTGGATAAGGTGAACTCTGAAAAAGCTATGAATATTTGACAGTCACCTACTGGACAACGTAATGACCAAAGGCTTCTGTGATTCATTTTAATATCCACAATGTAAATTGCCTTTCGAGAGTATTTTGAATTGATAGAGGGTCATATTAGCATGTCACAAGGGAAGAATCCTAAACATGTGGCAGAAGCTGATATAGAAGACAAAAGCATGTCATTTATCTTCTGTTTTTCAAAAGTGGCTGACCTTTCTCTCCGAAAATCTCTGTCTTACTATAAAACATCTATCACGTTTTGTTCTATCTCAGCTAGGATCGAATCAAGATCCTTTCACTCTGAAGAATGTTGTCCGACTGCTTGACAACAGTGACTTCAATGATTGGTTTATTTGTCTCTGAACTATCTTTTTTTTTCTTAGATCGACTCCTACTGTTTAAAGTGGATTTCGAACTAATACAAACATCCATGCCCAAAGTGGGATTCGAACTCATGAACTGGTAAGAGAGCTAACCATTCGGCTACCAGCTCGACCATCCCAAGGTGAAACGATGGATATTTTAATACTGAGTTATGAAAAGTATATGGTTGTTGTAAGGTATCTTAATACAGACAGTGTCTAAAATGCCTTTCGGAAGGATTTTTAATGACAATTCACGTGTCGTAAAGAGGGCACCAAAAAAACTTCCACCCTCAGCAGATGATAAGCAGAATCACAACATCTATCTTCTTTTTTCAACACCATCTAGGATCGAATCAAAATCCTTTTACTCTAAAGTATGTTGTCCGACTGCTGGACAAGGGTGCACTCTTTAACGATAGATACTTTGACGATACGCATTGGGCATCCTAACAACCTAAAACCGTTATCAGACATTTTAATATCCTCTATAGCTTAAATGAGCTCCCTGGAAGACTTTTAGGAGACAGTAATACGCGAGTCCACATATATTACAGAGGGGAAAACCTGGAAAAAAATCTCAAGCACTCAACTCAACAAATGGGAATTTGCTTTAAAAGGAACTTGCAATAGCTTTCTTTTTCTATGTTGAGTTACACCTTGGCTCCTCGTTTTTCTATGCTGTATCACACTTGGCTCTTTCTTTTTCTATGCTGTGTCACACCTTGGCTCTTTCTTTTTCTATGCTGTGTCAAACCTTGACTCTTTCTTTTTCTATGCTGTGTCACACCTTGGCTCTTTCTTTTTCTATGCTGTGTCAAACCTTGACTCTTTCTTTTTCTATGCTGTGTCACACCTTGGCTCTTTCTTTTTCTATGCTGTGTCACACCTTGGCTCTTTCTTTTTCTATGCTGTGTCACACCTTGGCTCTTTCTTTTTCTATGCTGTGTCACACCTTGGCTCTTTCTTTTTCTATGCTGTGTCACACCTTGGCTCTTTCTTTTTCTATGCTATATCTACCATTGGATCTGTTTTTTAGGATTTAATTCATGCCAGAAATATTGAAGGAATCGACCCTATAACCTTACATCACTACAGAATTTAATTTAAAATAGCTGTGGGTGGAAACTTCAATGAAATGTAGAAAATACCGGTAAAGGATTTTGGGAACTACTTTTCTTGAATGAAGAGAATTTGCGAGACATCTAAGCTAAGAAAAGAATGCCATTGTATATTGAACTACACTTTGTTTGGCGTACGTGTTACATTTGCTTTTTTGAAGACACAGATACTAATCTAACTAAGATATATCCTAAACTAAGCTAAATTATAACTAATTATGTTGGTGTGCTATATTCAGTTTATTATTTATATGCCTTCGTATATATATCGTATATATATATATATATATATATATATATATATATATATATATATATATATATATATATATATATATATATATATATATATATATATATAATTCCTCAATCGCATTGTGATTAGCATGAACAATACTCGCAGTTTGTGTACAAATCCCAAGTCACCGACAAAAGCATCGATTTATGTTTAGATTTCTTACTCAATGAGAATAGTTTTTCACTTCATAGAAAGGCAGTTGTATTAATCGATATCACATTAATTCGTCAGACAGAATTTGGTCTCGATAAACTACACATAAATTATCTTAACATAAGATAAAAACAGACTCGACGATGTAAGATAGCTTGCAAAATGAACTCTCATCAAATATGTTTTATAAATATTAATTTTTCTATAATTATATTGAATTTTATTAGATTAGAAAATATTTGTAAAATTAAGTGCAAATGGCTTACGAAAATTGTGTTTAGCAATGAATATCATAAATCTTTTCATTTTATTTTTTAAGAAAATTGAAGTAAAAAAGAAATATAATATTATAAGCTTTCACTTATTTCTTTAAAATGTTATAATACTTTTGAAAGAGCTTAAATACAATGAAAGAAATTTCAAAAGTTTTGCAGTAGTATACATAGTATGCACAAGAATCCACGTAGATTTGTAATTTGACTCTTAAATCGATAAATATTCCTTATTTCGTAAGAAATTAGCACCAAGAAACATTCGCAAAAGAGTAAAGGGAAAATAGTGAACGTTAATTTAGCTTTTTAACATATCGGATAGCTACTTCTCTAATTCAATTACATAAAAGAGTAAAGTAATTGCGCGTAATCCTAACTAACGACAGACGAATTTTTGTTGCTTTATTTTATTTTATCTGCCTTCCCTTTGCCCCCTCCCCAGTTCCCTTAATTGCATTATCGTCGAGAAATTTACGGTCCCGATCGATGGGATCTCTCTCTGTCCATAAATCTGGCATAAAGTGGGCCAGCATTAACCCCTGGAAACATTAGGATTTGGTATACAGGGATGCAATTTTTTCCCAGAGTTATGGTTCCATTTTGGCATTTTTATGTCTTGTATGTCCACCTCCGACCAATTACGGAGGTGTACGTTGGGAAAGTGGTGGGCGAGATGGACAATGTCCTCCCTCTCTCTCTATCGTTAATGTAATGGACAGGTCTGATTATTATTTTTCGGTTGGCAGTAAGCCCGACTTTGAGATGGAAGTACCTAAAGAAGGGGGTGGGGTCACTGTACTTGGAATGGGGTGCAGAAGATATTTCATTCCCTGAAACATTACAAAATATAAAGAAATTGCAGTATTTTAAGTACCTTTATTCGCCAAATTACGACGTCTCATGATTCATAAAACTCTTTTGAGTTCCATAAGGTTTGACAATCAGTTTCGAAAACCATTGATTTTCCCTTATTATGTCTAGTATTTTATTAAATGTAAGTGGAACTTATACTATTATGGAAGTTGTTCTTAAATTCATAAAGTTATTATCTAAGCATTTATATATATATATATATATATATATATATATATATATATATATATATATATATATATATATATATATATATATATATATATATATATATATATTTAATTTTTACTAGATAATTCATTTAAGATTTATTTATAATAGTGTAAAATTCCAATAAAATAAATAATACTAATAATAGACAGCATTTAATATAATATATAGTTTAATTTTAACAAATATTTGATTTAAATGAAAGATATAAAGATCAGTAATATTCTAATTCATGTTCTGATACTATTAAAAGAAGTTTAGTACCGCGGAAAATATTTATACAGACCTGTGGATTCAAACTCAGATCCATCAGATTAGAAGATAGTACTGGGAATGAAAGGCATTTATTTTTCATACGTATGATGATGAATTAATTGCTAGAATAGAGCTGCAAAATTTTTATTAATATTATTTTATAAGGTAACAATCGTCTTGTTTGTAAATCTATATAAATTAACAAGTCATAGAGTTTAATATAATCCCACTTATGTGATTAATCAAATTTGGTGAAAAAATTCCAGTAACGTCTTGATTTTGTTACTTGATCAATGCATGAAATAACGTGTTATAGTGCGTAGTTTATAAACTCCATTGTCACTGAAAATAAGTTTAGTTAAAAACGTAAAAATAAAATTTTATTTGGAAGTTTTCTATCTCACACACGCACACACACGCACTTTCTTTTAGTCGTTTTAAATATTACAAAGTTAAAAGACAAAATTTCTTTGCCATATAAGAATTGGATATGATTCTATTTTTGTATTTCAGTTGTCTATCATATTATTTAACCAGCGAACAAAATAACGAACTTTTTTGTTGTGCATTAACGTACCAATTCCTTAAATTGGTCTTGAAAATAAGAATTTTCAAGAGTTGATTTTTAGAACTATCAAATACATATGTATTGATTTTTTTATAGTTTAAGTAAAATTTTCATCATCGATATATTGAACTATTTAGTTTCTTCTTATTTTTTCACCGATTTTGATTTATATCTATTATTGAATTTTTCAGAGAATATTTCTCAATATATTATACTCGGCTATAATTTTGAAATTCAAAAAGCATTCAATATGCAAACGTCGAGATTAAAATACACCAATAAACACCAAGATAATGTCCTCAAAAATATAATTCCTTTGAAAGTTCAGCATTTCTATAACTACCTAGTAAGTGTAGAATAATATGTACATTGTATGTATTTCGAAGATTCAAATAACCAAAATTTTGGATTTTCACGTTAGTTTATAGTTGATCCTATAATCATACGAATGCAATTTTCAATGTATCATATAAAAACTTAAAATTCTACACAAAATTGTGAATTATATTCACAATTACTTTATTAAAATTACTGTTAGACCAACTGTTTTCAATATATTGCCAACCAGTTAAAAAGTTTAGATTGTTTGATTTTAAGATACAAATTTTATTAAATATACATATTAGAAAAATAGAGTTATGAAATAGAAGAAATATTTGACATAAATAATTTTGATGAAAAAAATATTTGCTAAAATTCGCTCCAGTTTTGAATTCTGCACCATATTTGTACATAACAACTCTATTAATGTAAGTTTGAAGAAAATGCTCTATTTCAGCAACATAACTCATCCCTTTAATTCAAAATCGAGTCATTGTCTTTCAAGATCTTGAAAAAGCTGGCAGCTGAATGGTTATCATTCTGGCATTCAGTTTTGGCAGTTTGTAGATTCGATTTCCATTTCGGATGTGAAGAGTATTGTGAACCAGTGTCCATCATCTTTATTTGATCAAAGTTGACCCTATAGTGACAAACAAACAAAAATTAATTCTGGTATATCGCAAAGCAATTAAATAGTTATCTATTAAGGCTTTTGAGCAATATAGAGGGAAAAATAAAAAGCTTATAATTTAAATTTAACTGTCAAATAATATTTAATTACCAAATGCATTTGTAATATAATTTATAGACATCATAAATGAGATTATTTATTTTTATGTAATCAAACACTGACAGAATAATTTATTACTTTCGATTTTCCATGACACCTAAATACTCACAGCTAAAGTTGCGTGCTTAATAGAGATATGCAAGACCTGTTAAGTCTGTACCACCTGTAAAGTCTGCTGACTTTACTACTTCTTGGGCGACGTTTACGAACGAACACAGGAGTAAAATATATTTAATAAATTTTCCACAGCTGTCCATCCTCACTTGAGACCACGGAATTAGGAAAAATGCATTTACATATTTGCAACCGATTAAACTTTCCGTGTACCGAAACGTATAAAATGCATGCATTTATTGTTCCTTTTACAAGTTGTGATATTAATTTGCATAAAACCTATGTTTTATGGTCCTTGTTGAATAATTATTATTGGTTATTTGTAGACTAAAGCGCCATTTATGCATGATGAAGTTTAAGGAGGAGAAATATTGTAAAACAAAAATATTACTCAAGACTTTGCATTATTTAAAATCAAAAGACTTTTCAAAACGCTTTAGTTTGAAAATATTTTTTAAATAAAAGTTACATTATTTAATTTACAATTATTTGTATTCATCTATTATTTAATAAATTGTGAAACCCGATGAGCAAAATTGAATTTTTTGAACAAATTACCAAATCATTTAATTATAGTTTTGTAAAATATTTTATCAAATTCAATTATTTCTTAAAAGTAAGTAATTAAAATTCATAAATAAAAATATGTATCAACTAACTGCGAAATCAATAACTTTTTAATTCATATGTTTTTGAAGGATTAAATGATTTTTAACCTAATTTTACAAATCAAATTTTCAAGTTGACTATATGTGACGTTTTTATAACAGATTTTGAATAAAAATTTAA
Source organism: Latrodectus hesperus (assembly GCA_037975125.1). Classification (NCBI taxonomy): domain Eukaryota; kingdom Metazoa; phylum Arthropoda; class Arachnida; order Araneae; family Theridiidae; genus Latrodectus; species Latrodectus hesperus. The sequence goes on from CM075853.1 coordinate 36,184,435, forward strand.
ATTCATTATTTCATATATTTTTATTGCAAAGATGATGATACTCAACCATAAAATAATGATATATTCTAATTTTCAGGACGCAAGGGATTGTAAGCATTGGACTCTCAATATTTTATTTCTCATTTTCATTGCTTCTGAATCAAACAAGTGGATAGACAATCCATTAAGATGATGCGGATAGTTAAATGTACTATGATACATTATATCCTTGTTTTATCTTATATAACACAATAGTATATCTTGCATTGCACAATATTATCGGGAATCACATTTTTTAACTTGCTTAAAATTCAATAGAAATAAGTTTCCTTTACATTTTATAAAAAAAAACTTATCCATTGAATTTCAGTGGAATAATTCCGAAAATAAAGCATCATGATTGAGATTACGATAAGATAAATAAAAGAATAAAAATTAACTTTTAAGTATTATTTTTTTGATTAGAATTAAGGCAAAAGGATAATGTTTCAAATATAAATTTTATTGTGTTTACTATGAAGTAACAAAGATTATCAAGTATGTATTTCAAGGAGTGCTAAAGTTATATTTTAAACTTATGTATGGCAGCTTGTGTGACATGAAATAAAGAGTGATATTAGTCTAATTTGCTAGAAAAACAATGTCATGAATGTCATCAATCAAACAATGAGAAATCAACAATGTCATGAATGTCATCAATCAAACAATGAAAAATCAACAATGTTATAAGATGGTTATTTAACATTAAATACTCTCATGATCTTTTTGATCGTAAAACTCGGACCTACAACATGTTTTTTGGCAAAGGTTTAAATTAACCTAGAAGAATTTGAAGGACTTGCTAAGTATATTTAGCATTCTTGTTTGTTAAAACTATTTATATCCCTTTTGAGATGGATGAAAAATCATCTTTCATAATAAACGGTCATATTTTAAAATAATAACCCTTAAATACGTTAATTTATTATTTTCTCCACATTCTGTGAATAGCTAAAAAAAGATGATGGTAAAATTTGCCTTGCAGATTATTACCTTTGGAATTAATTTATATTTAACATCAATGAAGGAGCACAGACCAATAAAATTCAACAAATTATTTGTAGTATCTTTAAGCCTATGATAATTTGATATCTACAAATATTTTTACTATCATTTAGGAAAGGAATTACCCTCAGAAAATTATATTACATGCAATGATAAAGCCTGTAACAACTGGATATGAATTGCGGGAAATTGTAGTAACAATTGTTTTCCAATGAAGTGTTGCGGGTAATCTGAAGAACTTAGCATTCTCTACAGATAAAGGTGTTGTGAAGACCTTATTGAGTCTTAAGGGGATAAATGGTAGAGAATACTACGTTAAAAACATCAGTAATGTTATTTGGCTATTGAAATTAAATAAAAGTACTGTTTATAGTTTACAATATCCATGTGTGTGTATACATATCATGTGGAAGATCATCTACTAGACGGTATGATCATATTGAAGGAGAGACCTGTGAATACTTTAAAAATCAAAAATTAGAGAGGAGTCTCTATTGATAGAAGGCGCTGGAGTGGGTGGTTGAGGCAGTGAAAGCTTGTAAAAAACTGTGAAGAACATTGTGACAAACATTGTGAAGAAGAAGTAGCATTCTCACACTATTGTCGACAAAGCAAACCAATACCAATTTGAACAAATAGATGATTGCCGGAGAAAGACCATAGTATCAAAGGCTAATGTCAATTTTAATGAAAACTTCTACAAAACTATATGAACTGTAATGTCCTCGTAGTCTTAGAATATTTAAGTCAGAGAATACGACAGATACTGGAGCCATCTGTCGCCAGTCATTAAATAAATAGTTTACTTTTGCTTCCTATAGGTCGAACATAACTGAATTATAAGATTCTGATGGAGTAATCTAATTTATTTCTCAAAATAATAATGTAAATTTATATTACTGAATCACCGAATTGCAAAACATAATGCAAGACATTTTTATCTTTAGTTCGTTTTACCTAATTCTTCTTGTGTTGTCTACTACTTCATGGATATCTAAGAATACAAAGATATTAGTTGACATAGTTTTGAAGAGGTTTTCATTAAACTTTGTCTTCCTTCTTTTTCCAATAATTACCAATTTGAGCTTGGTTTGGTTTCCAGATAGAAATTTGAAAATTATACTTAGAAGTGTATATAAGTATTTTTTATTTAATTTCAAGAGTCAAATAACATTGATGTATAGATCATAATGTTTAATCAGTTATTCTTTCAGGACTCAATAAGAAATTCACTATATTTTTACCTACAGATCATGCAAATGAAGAAGTTTTTGATATTGTACGCAACATTTCATTAGAAATAACTCTTGTTAGATTCTATCATAACTCATATGCAGTAGTTACAAACACAGTCGTTGCATGACGGAAGCAGTTTCCATCATGCTTGATAAAATGTATGATTTTGATAACATAACATTATTAGCAATCATCATTGATAAATGATTAATTTTATAATTTCCAACGAAACGATTAATTTCGATTTTCGAAAATAATTTAATTGCTTTTTTTGATGCACAAGATACCTATGTTACATGATTTATCTCATAACAAAAGACTTTTTATTTGAAGATTAATCTTCCTTTTCAGAATAAAAACTTTATAAAGCAAGTATTTTTCAGCGTGTATGAGATGAACTTATTCCCTTCAACGAAGTACACATCATTCATCAAATTAATCTCTAAATAAACTGGTAAAACTGACAAACTGTGTGTCTCTAACAAAATTTGAAGTACCATTTTGATTTATTCATGATTGTGGCTATAATAATTAAGCATCGTAATATTATACAACAACATGATTTACGTTATCTATAAAAATGAAAAATGACGGTTGCGTGCAAAAGAACAATTTGTATTTCCTAGAAGCATGTTTTAGAATGCGAGACGAAAAGTTACTCTGCCAGCGATTTCATGAGAGCCTAAATCAGAAACCCGATTAGCTCCGTTTAAACTAAGAAATGTAAAAATGTTTACTATAAAGCAATATTTAGTTCAAGAATGCTTAATATAATTTTTCGGCTGCAGATGTTTGCATTTGGTAATGCTGTTTTTATCATATATATGCACAATACTGTGGATATACTATCTTTAAGGCCTGATATGAACTATAGCAATGCATTCAAATATGAAAATATGTTATAACTTATTTGAAGTACGCACAGATTTACATACAAGTTTTTATTAAAAATTTCATTTAAAACAACGTTCATTGGATATGTGTGTTCTAAAAAATTTTATTTTTATATTTTATATATATTTTAAATTTTTATAAGATAATTTCCTCATATTCACATAAAACGACAAGCTGTTAGTCGACACAATAAACCTCTTTTTTTCAAGTTGTTCTCCTACCTTGATAATACTATACAGAAATATCGAAATGTTAACTGGAAAGAGGAATTACCATCCATATACACATATATTTGAATATGCAGAATTAAATCACTATTTCCTAAGATATTTGCAGCACAATTTTTATAAAAAAAATTCAGTTTGTGTCAAAAAGTTAAAAACTAATGGATTCAGTATTTTTATTATAAGTGTTAGCAATTTTTTAAATGGAACTAGATCACTCAAGAATTTTATGCAAGAAATATCTCGAAGTTATGAAGTTAAATAAAAAAAAATTGGAAAACATCGGAACGCAAAATGTAGGTAAGCTCCTGTAACGAAATTGAGAGATAATGTCTATTATACTAAATGCGTGACTTATAAAATATATGAAAATATGCTACATATTTACAATTTGAGAAATAAAGAATAATATAAAATCTCATAGCTTCGGATTGAATTAAATAGAAAATAATTTTCATAGTGAGTAAGATCAATTGGAACACTACAATAAAATGCACACAGTAATGTCTTGCACTGTTCTGTGTGTTGTTCATAAATTGCATCATTAATTGACTACTGATAACGGAAAATATATGGAAGACCATACAAAGTTTAAGCAGAAATTAAAACTCTTCAATAAACTTATTCAAAACTCTTCGGTCATATTCTATTGAAACAAGGTCAGAAGAGTTAGCCATCCATGCTATTTGGACCATAGATATTTCTTCAATGTATTTGCGCTTGAAAAAACTATGTATCTTCTCCATAAATAAAAGCCTAAATACATGTTTAGCTCCATGTTTAACGCATGCAATACAATGTCCTAACTCTTTTCCTTAAATAAATCCATTAAGAAACAAACTAAGGCTCATTAATAGTCAGACAAATCTAAATTGATTTTTAGTTTTATTTACTTGACTATATGCTTATATCAAGTACTCTTTTTAAAGACATTTTTATACCAAACTCTTTGTATTGACATAGGTGGTATTATTTTTCTCTTAACAGAAATAAACGTGGATCTAAACTGTTATGGAATTGCAGTTCTCTCGTGAGTTACATTAAATCATGAATATGATTACTCCATAAAAGGGATAAATTTTGACCTACCTTCAATTGGGCTTTAGGGTCCGTAACACCATTTAATTATCGGTTTCTCAATAGACTTAAACAGTGCGGCCAACATGTAGTCGTCTTGAAATGTAGTATTATCATTGTTTTTGTCAGAAATATGTAACTTCAGAGCACAAAAACACTTGCCAATGTCACTTCCTGACCTATAAAAAAATCCGGGGCTTCTGGTTAGGTTCCGACAATGTTACCTTGTACTGATTATTTTACTTAGGCATCTCGAAATTATTTAATCATCGTTATCCATTGTGCAGCAATTTCTCTTAAACAGCAAGTTTTAAGTTGCATTGTATTCACGTTAAGTACACAAGCGTCACTATTTTGCATAAGACTGATCAATGCATCTTTGGGACATGTCCATCATATCTGAATTACAAACTGCTTTTTCTAATTTATCCCAACATTTCAATTTGTTGTTTAGGTTTTCGTAATATGAATTTATGAGTAAATGGATTTATAAATATTTTGACTGGAATGACTAACATCAATTCCTAATACATTAGACAATAGTTTTTTTTTTAAATCACTGAGTGACGCTGTGTTTGTGAACACATTTTCTTCTAAATGACTCAATGCTAGTAGGAATCCCAAATTAACTGTTTACATTGCTTAACACAATGAAGATTACTTTGGACATTTTGCTTACTTTTCATAGTTAATTATGCTATGTAAAGTAAGCATTTAATATATACAGATAGTTTTTCTCTCCATCATATTAAAATTTGAATTTATAAAAATAAATATTATTTTATTCTGTATTCAAAAAGAATCTCTGATTAAAAATTTTACCCATTTTTTGAAATTATTAAACATAAAGTGGTTGTTTCTTTCATTATAGTTGAGAACCTGAGTACACCACTTTATTACGATTCTCATTGGTTTAAATTATCCATGACGTCAGATAACGTTTCATCTAAGTCACACCGTACTCAGACCGTGTCGTCAATCCGACTTGTCGACGAATTTGCTGCCTGCCTTCAAATCGTATTCTTCAAGTGGCATCAAACAAGGCGAAATTCATAATTGAATGACTGAGAATATTGTCCTAGTTCATTTTGTTAATAAAATATTTTTTATATAAGGAGCAAAGCATCGGTTTGAGAAACCGTTTTCTATTGATTCAAGCCGTTAACACAGGGACAATGGAACAGCAGATAAAGCAAAATGAAAAAGACAAGAATAAACATCCCCTTTATGGTTAGTTTAAATCGACAAGGACAATTTAAATTTTTAAAAATTTCATTAATTAATAGAATTTTATTGCAATACTTATTTATTTATTGGTATAAGAATTAACAGCAAAAACATAGAAAACTTCATTTTAGGTCTTTTATTTATTTTAGGCTTCAAAAGATGTGCAGAGATTTTTTTATCTAATAAATTTTAAACATATAACCATTTAATTCAAAAGCCTCCAAGTAAATGAAATAATTTATTTCAACATTCAAAATGGAGACATAATTTCACCCTTTCCTTTGTTTTGCTGTATTATTCAATTTCAAATCAATCTCCCCATTTCGAATTTTATTTTATTATAAAAATTCTGTGTACATATTTTTGATATATTGAGCTCAATGCTTTTCAAAATATATTAAAGAAAAAACCTTTGTCGCGTTAATAATGATTGATAAAGTAAATGTTTTCGCTTATCCATTATCACTTGTTAATTTTCATAAATCATCTTGATAAAGATATTTTATAAGCACATTAAACTTTTTATGAAAATTATAATGAGTGGAGTGATTTTATACATCAAGGACCGAAATTATTGAAAAGAGCCCGTAAAAAATAGGAGAGGAAACAAATAGAAAATTTGAAATATATCGTCGGTATATTGCTAACAAAAGCAACAAATTTCTAAATGCTGGATCACATGATATTTTGATCCACAGTTATTAAATAATATGAAAAAACTTTAGAGTATAAGATTAAACGAAGTTCTATGATAATGTCAATTTAATTAATTTTACTTTGTCAATATTATCTTAGTCAAGAAAAGATAATTTAAAGTATTCAATTCCATTATCTGAAGTGAGTTTAGTAAAATTGCTATTGATGTGAAAAGCATATTTAAATAATATATAGCGACATTCTAGGTAGTTGAAAGATTCTTAAGAGATACATATTGAGTTTGGTAAAAGAAATAGGGGAAAAATTTGCTTAAAATTAATAAACTTTTTTCCCAAATTTAAAGATAAAAAATGCTACAATAGTCAACATTTTCTAAGGCTTTCTAGTAAATTTTCATTATTATGTTATTAAAAATTAAATTTTAATAGAATTCAATGAAAAATAATTATATTAAAATTTTGTATACTATAGAAACGTAAAACAACGATACATAGCCTAAAATTGATTAATTCTTCAAATAATATCTTTTAGTTTTATTTGCGATCTTTAAGCACTCAAAATGTAATAAAAGCTTAATTTTTTGGCTTAGTATTGTCATTTATACTGGTGTACAGTTATAAAATCTTCAAATCTCATCTCTCTACTAAACACCCAAAGGTACAGAAGTTTTCTCTTTTTCTACTTAAAGGTTCGGCTGAAGATTTGTGTTAATAAGCCATTATCTTGGAGTACAGATCACGTGATAGCTAGATGAGGAGATATGAATGAAAAACTTTGACCTTTGAATTCTTTCGCCATCACGATTTTCATCTGAAATGACTCACTGATTACAGATCAAAAGCATATAAAGCACAAATTATATCAGCAAGATTAATTCAAGGCCACACTTTGCCACAGAAAATTTTTGAGGTTTGATCAGGTGTAGCGAAAGAGACAAATTAATTCTTTTCATTTTAATCTCCAATCCTTTAAACTAAAATCATGATAATTAGTGTGGTCATATCTGACTTAGAAACGACAGCTGATATTATCACCACTTTCAGATTAATATCTAATGCACGTGTACATTTGTAGAAATATTGAATTTATACTAATCTGTCATCCTATATTGTATGCCTGCAATGCTAAATTTGTACTATTTTATGATAAATTAAAAATTATGTTAATTAAATTAAGGGGAAATATTGAATGAGAGACTCTATTTAAACATGAATCAATATTTCAAATTCAGATTTTATTGGTAAGATTTAGATGAGAGATTTATTACTTTCCTAGCAATTTTGTTTGCACATGGTTCATTATAATTTATAATATAACATGATCTGACATCCATTTCAAAAGCAAGATTTATTATAATAGGAAACTTTACTTTCCTTAAAAAACATTTATCCTTTTAAAAAAGGGAATTTATTTATAAATAGAAATTTTTTTTATGAAAATTGTAAACATTAAAGGTGAAAGGTCAGGAATTTAACAAGTTCTCTAATAAAAAATGTGAGAAAGACGGATCAGATAAAGTCATTGTCTTCAGTTTCAAAAGAAAAAAGAAAAGTTTTTCGTTTCTTTTTTTAATTTTTTAACTTTTATTTTTTTATTTTTTATATAAAATTCCCTGTTTATTGAGGTTTTGCACTAGTGTATATCTCCCCATTACAATTTCTATAGAACTATATCTTATTTTTCTTCAGAAGAAAATGTATGTACTCCACTTCTAAAATAACACACAGCTACTAATAACTACAAAAATAAATGTTCTTTACAAATGATTACCAACACATTTTTTGCAATTAAAAGTTTTATAAAGTTTGCTCAATCATAACTCAAATAATAAATACATTTTGTCCATTTTGATTTTTTTGTTGTTCACATCAGATGTTTTCACCAAATAAAGGTGAAGCTCATTCAAAAAAATTTCTTATTCTTCTTTGAAATTTCAGTTAATTAGAAAGACCGTATAGCATTTATCTTTGCAATTGACCCAAAGACCTCATATAATTCGTAGGATTTTATTCATCACTTCCAGCACTTTAGATGAAATCAAATAATGACAATAATTTTTTGGATTAAATATAATAGAAATTCCTGGTACGCTCAGATTTTTCAAAAAAAAAATATATATATATATATATATATATATATAATTTGCAAAGAGAACATAATCAAATTAAACTGTGAGACACTATCACTGTTCTAGCTTTTTATTTGTTTCTTGTTTTTATCCTGTTTTAAGAACATTTGTGCAATTTGCCTTTTGCTAGAGACAGTACTTTGTATTTATGCACTTATCTCACATATGAGCTGTATACTGATTTACTTTTCATGACTAAAAATACATCCTAAAATGTAATTTGGAAAGAGAAAATTTAAAACTGGATAGAGGATATTCCTCTCCAAATTTCCTCATCCTATCATCTTAGAGATATTAGATTGCGTTTTTATTATAATCCTATAAACAAAAAGTTCTTTATCCAGGATCAAACCCACTATCTTGTAAAGTTTTTTATGAATTATGTTGTCAGATTATCTGGCTTAATTTTCATAATAATTTTAATAAGGCATATTATTGAACATATAAAAATAAATACTTATTACAGGCCTTATTATATGCATTTACTTAAGAACCTAATAATTTTATTATATGTAGTTAAAGAGAAAAATATTCAAAAATTCCTATTTTCAGTTAATATTCAGAATTAGAAAGCATATGGTATTTAGCTTGTCTCAGCTTTGAATGGCAACAATATAAGATGAAACTACGTATGTAAACTTTTCAAATACTGTTTAACTGTATCAAGTAAAACTCTCTTTCCATTGTTCTAATCTAAAATCTATTACTATTATGCACATTCCGTTACCAGTTATGTACATTTCGGCAACCAGATGGTTATCGTCTCAGGGAAGGAAATCGATAGAACTTTCTTCATCGTAATCACAAGAGAGGCATACGAATGGCGACTGTGTAAGATACATTCTGTGTGATATATGCTTAATGTTTTCTTTTACCATTTTTTCGGCCTGTTTGAGTATATATCCTCTCTATTTGAGCAGCCACCTCTTTTCCATGTGGGACGAAATATCTTTTCCTTAAAAACTTGCACTCGTATTATCTTCCTGGATACTTTCTTGTTTGTTCAGCCTTATTAATATGTCTTCTTTATTTGTTCAGAATTTTCTCTCTTGCTGCTCAAAAGAATAATAAAGAAGATGTACAATATAAAAAAGTGAGTGTATGATTCCGTTCTATGATTTCTTTTCCTCTGGCTGTAATACAATCGTATATCATATCCATAAAAAGTTGGTTACTATGACTGAAATTTTATACATGGCAAATAATACCAGTTCATTGATCTTATTCATCATTCAAATTTTTTATCTGATTATTGGAACGTTAAAATATATATAACTTAAGTAAAATAGATTAAAGAATAATATTCATTTTATATTTGAGTATTTTACATCCTCAATTGTAGTGTGTGACTTATAGGGTTTTTTTTTTCCACAAATCTAAATTAAAGAAGATAATTCCATGACTAAACATTTGAATATATTTACTAAGAATGTTTTCTTTTATAAATATGTATGAGGTTAGTGGTTTTAATACCTGTAACTATTGAGACTGAGTTATATAAAAGCATTTAGTGCCAAAATGACGGAAATTCCACACGGTGTAAAAGAATTGGGTGCCAACTCAACTCACGTTACTTGACTTAGCTCTTGGTGGATATGATGTTTGAAGATTGTAATAGGCAGAAATAGACATAGAGGATTATATCGCTATATTCTAATTTCTCATCACGCTTCTTGTTATGGTGTAGCGTTACTTTGTTAGAATATTTCAAAAAAATATATACAACAGTACAACAAAACAAATTAGCGGTTGAAAATCGTAATAGATAATTTAACAGTACAAGACTATTAATACCTTCTCATTGCATCTAACATGTTCTGTCTTCCAAATCATTTATATATAATTGTGATAAAATTTTCCAGAAATTTTACTGATTTCATAAAATGTTTTTCCTCGAAAACGGAACTCATACGCTCATTAAAAGATTAGAAATGTCTCAAAAACAAATTAATACAAAGATATAAATTTTTTGCAAAGAAGACGAAACGCAGTATCTGTCCCCAGTAGTTCAACAGTTCTTCATATAAACTGTGTTATTAGACAACTCAACTACTCAGAATATTGTAAGATTTCGTGAATTTATCCTAAATGTACTTGGGAAGAATTTAAAAGTTGCTAGAGATATTCAGCAATTGTAAGAAAGGAAATTTAAACTTTCTCAAGGGCTATATACAATAATTTTACTTGCCCAAAAAAAAAATACAACACTGATCAGCAATTGTTTAATGGTGCTCAAATCTTTTCTCTTGATGTTTCTGCTTTTATTTGCAACTCCACTGTAAGCCAAATTCAAAAGACTGCTTCAAAAAGCTTTGTTTGTATGGACTTTCTATACTTGGAGCTTATTTTCTGTGAAATATTTTAGATATGAACTATTTATTTGTTTTCAGTTTTAAATATATTTCCTTCTTTTTCCTTTTATTGTGTTCATATAAGATATGAGAAATGTCACATTTGAGATATTCGCCAATCTTTTCTTGCATTGATTTCGATTGCATGAATTTCAATATTCGACTCTTTGTGTAGAAAACTTAAGTATGAGTTTCTGCATGTTTTCATAGCATTTATTCATACCGATTGTCATCGTGAAATGGTGGCAAACTTAGAATAATAATAATATTCAAGGAAAAAGTAGCAGGAAACATTTAATCGGCAACCTTATTGACTTAATGTAATTTTTAAAAATTACTTTAAGAGAAATTTCAAATTTATCTTTAATTTTTTGTCGTATTGATTTAGCTTAGTTTACCTTTGTTAAAGCAGAACCAAAAAAAAAGTGAATACATCAGAAAAAATCATTAGTAATCAGATGTAGCACTTAATCGGTATTTGACATTTTGAAGCCAACATAATGATTGGAACTTTTCTAACATTAGCTTACAGAATGATTGAGAAGAAGTCTTTATAAATTTATTTGGGTAGGAGATGTTTGACTACATATTTTTTAAATTAAATTATGAATTCTATAATGTGAAATATATTGTCATACATCTGATTGCATTATTTATCCAACGTTATTTTATTTATCAATGGCAATGAATGCCTGGTTTAGAATGTACACCAAAAATCATGCATGATTAAAAATCGTTCACATTGCACTACCTTTGCAAAGATTAATTATCACGGGAATGTAAATATTTCTGAGAAACAAGCGTTATTATACTGAACAAAAATGTAATGATGGGGCACATGAAATGGAATGTGACCATTTGCCAATCCCTCATCAATAAATCTACAAATAATTGCAGCTGGTATTTTCTGCAACCTGTAAATTACCACACAAAATAAATCATTATTAATTTTATCAAATACTATAACCCTTTTACTTCACAAATATCAATTTTTTTATGTTTAATTAATAAAACAAATTGCAATGAATGCAGAATTTTATGCAGAAAGAATCACACAACTGAGAAAATGACCAATTTTATTAAAAATATAAACAATATTTAGCTTAAAAATAGGATTATTTTAGTTATAAATTTTTAAGTTCAGTGACTGAGATAAGTTAATTAACTAAAAAGCACTGAAATTAAATATTTATTGCAAATCTATTTGAAGATAACAATACCTCAATGTTTTAGGATGCTCAAAAATTTTTAATTTGCTTTTCTTAAAGGTATTTTCTCTTTATTCAAAATATTCTACAAACTAATAAAAAAAAGTTAACTAATCTATTCCTCCTTGTCAAAACGTTTGTCAGTATTTTTCATTAGTCCAAAAGCAATACACACACAACAAGTTTCACAAATTTATTATCAGAAACCTTTTAGAATTCGCCAGAGCCCCGTTTTTCATTTTTAAAACAAAGATGGCGTCTGTGACTACGTGCTCCACAAACTCGTCAGAATACCCCCCATTCCCTGAAGACCGTACTACTTCTCTGAAATAAAATACTAAATAATTCTTAATGACGGCATGACAAGTTGGCAACGTGGCGTGACAAACCGTAAAAGCGTAACATTTACAACACTTCCACGCCTCCCTGGAGGTGTTCACAGCAAACACTTCGACTACAAGCAAATTAAAGATAGCTCTCACAACGACTCTGGAGTACTTAAGTACTTAAGAGACATTTTAATAGTGATGAATGAGGGACGTGAGGTGTTTCTTTAATTTTCCATTTAGGTGGGAAGTTATGATTGTTTTCGTGTGTGCACATATAAAGGTTTTCCTTTCATAGAAGTATTGTAAGAATGCGAATGTTTTCCTATTAATTGCACGTTGTCTTCCTTTTTTTATTTTCAAAACTAGTAATACACATGTGCATGTTTTTTCATGTAATACTAGTTTAGAAATTCGTGACAAATTGCTTTCTTTATTGTGAAAAATGGACTTCATATTTACAGTTTCTTTAATGGATGTGTTATTCAGTCGTTAAGTTCACTAAGAATTTGAATATTTAGTGTTGTCCTAGTTTATTATTATTATTTTAGAGAAAAATTCTGCATTTATATATTATCCATATTGAAATCAAAATTTTGCATTTTATTTTTAAAGCTAAAATTTTAAATAAAATTTATTTTTATTTGAATTTGATTAAAATAATGAGTAACTTGTGTTGCTTTTATCTCATGATTCTTGTTATAGATTTTACTATAATTTTGAGTTAGTATTTCCATAAACAAGCAATATCTGAAACTTTTCCTCTAGAATTATTTTCAAAGGTATGCAAAATGAATATAGAAGGTATTTCAGAATTGGTTTTTAATTGTTATTAAAATGACATGATCATGTGGTTATATTAATATCATTCTATATGCTTAAAAAATTCTAAATTTTCAAATACAGAATATTCAAATTTTTATCAACTGATCATATAACTTATTTTATGATACATTACGACAATGTGATGGTGTAGTAAAAATGTTTACAGTTCAATAAAAATCCATAGCATAACAAAAAAACCTTATTAATAAATATAAACAACAACTCACATGCTTCTTTTAGTGGATAAGTGAAACTTCAACGAGGAAAATCTCTTTCTGAAAGTAAACACGTTTCCGAAAATGAAAGTTGTAGTTATTATATACAAACGTTTAGTAAAAAATGGCGTTGCGATATATGTTCACGATCACTTCAGCGCTTTCATTCTCTATTATTTTCTTGGAATATTTAATCGTTTATTTTTTAAATTATATTATGAAATTTTTACTTAAAACTAGTTATTAAAAATCAGTTATCGGTTTGAGATCTCATATAGTTTATAAAACTATATTTAAAAGAATTATATCTCAAAAAATTGGAAAGTACACAAAATATAATATAAATGCTATTATAACACATGAGAAAATAATTTTATTTAAAGTGCTACATATTCACTAATTTTTGCTGTTGTCAAGAATATATGGAAAATATGATTTGCTTTATGATCAAAGAAAAATCAAAATAATTGTAAAACTTAAATAAATTCCCAAAAGTATTGAGATAAAAATATACATAGAGCTACTGTAATAAGAGGAAAATACATTTCCTCTTCCCGTTTTTGGTTTACCGTGAACACAGAAGGAAAGAAGTATTTAAAATAGCAGTACTTTTTTTATTAAAAAAAGGAACATATGGAACAACTGAAATGGGAACTCACTTTTATTATAAAATGCAGAAATCAAGAAAAAGCAAAAATAAATCACACATGAAGAACATATAAAAGAAAAATGAAGAACGTGTCAAAGAACACAAGAAACGTAAGGAAAAACTAACAACCAATGAAATTGAAATTTTAGAAGCGAATTTCAGTTCTTTACAAACCTCTTTGATCATAGGGATTGGAAGAAGAATCGATTTGAAAAATAAATATTTTTATATTTAAAAAAAATTACGAGTTGTAAAATAAATTTCAAAATTTTAAATCAAACAAAATTAAAGATATGATTTATAGAGATAAGTTTTGAGAAATAGGTATTTCTGGTTGAGAGAAATAAGATTATTTGCGAAGATTTTTTATTGAAAGATATCAGACTTTATGAATGACTCCAAATGTTCCCAATTTTCTTTTTGAAAAACACTCAATGATTAACAAAAATTTCGTTTTTGCTCTTACAATAAGATACTAATTTATATTATGTTCTGAATTCCAAAGCGAAAATTTTGCAAGAAACCTGCTAATTTGAATACTTACTCTGATATTTTACGTGGGCATTTCATTGAGAACATAAAATATAATTTCAATTATAGCCAAATAAGGAAAATTTAGCTAAATGATTTATTTAAAATAGCATATTTTATACGTGACATAAAACAGGGCTGCGGTGGCCTGTTTGGTTAGGGCGTCGTGCTCATTATCGGAAGGTAGTGAGTTCGAATCCCTTCGTACCGAAGATCCCTCGTGTTCACTAACGGCGGCTGAGGCATGTTAAAACTGAGCGTAGTCGCAATGTCCTCCAAGTGAAATGATACCTCTGGGTGCTAGGCCAACTATTGGAAGTCTTCTACTTGGTTTTTGCTTCAAAATCTCGAAGGCTCCACCCGGCTGCTTCTGTCTAACTGGTAGAGCCCAACTCAGGGATAGATATAGGGAAGCATGCTCGTGCAACAACAACAATATTACGTAAAACTGTCTATTTTTAAGAATAAACCTAATTTTTTTTATTAAATTACTTATGCATTAGGTATCATTTATTAAATTTGAAAATTATTTCTTTTAAACAATCTAGGATCTCTAAATAGGAAGAAGGAAAGAATGTGAAATTCTGCACATTACATTTTTGATTTCATTCCATTTTATTTATCATGAAAATCTAACTCAGAGACAAATAAGCCAATAATATAGGAATAAAAATAGAACTCGTCAAAAACATTTTGAGTTTTAACAATTTATTTCAATTAATATTACTTAAATTATTGGGATATAAAGAAAAGCATTGAATGTGGGTGTGTGAGTGAAAACTTCCAAAACAGATGTTTGTCCAGTAACTCTCCAATGCTACGCAATCGGATTCCTTCCATCCCAAGCAAAATAAGTTGGAAATAAAAATTTTAAGTTAAACTCTAAAGGGTATCATTTCCATTGTGGTAATTCTGGATATTGGTATTTTTTTGAAAAATTCATTAATATACATTAGATATGCTGACTTAAACAGATATACACATTATAAAATAACATTTTAGAATAATTAATAACAATTTGTGACAATATTTTAAGTCCTAAATGGCATTAGCAAACTATGACCGTGACAAAAAATGACTGCTTGATTTCTCTTCTTTGGACGATTTGCCTATTACTGCCTTATTTCTCAGCTAATGCTCCAAATAAAATCGTAAGAGGAAGTAAATAAAATCAGATTATTATCTTCTTTTTTTTACAATGCAACCTTGTCCTAAATTGTAGGTGAAATGAATAAAATTACATTGTCATCATTATAGTGTCTATAGTAATTCCGCAGAAATAAATATACACTCACTTCCAAAAGTTAAGCACGAAGATGTAAAATACAAAAAAAATCAACAAATACTGAAAATTCGGCAGAAAAGTAGCATGTGTACTTACGCATAAAAATAAAATCAATAACTATAAACAGAAATTTAAAACAATGTTAAATTTTTGTAAGTGCAGATAATGACATTCTGGAGATTTAAACAGAATTATGTTTAAAGTGAAATTAAACAGAATAAAATGAAAAAAGGACATTAATAGGGTATGTGATCCCCGTTATCTGTATACAAAGTTCACACCTTGTGACCATGCTTTCAATTTGGAGGTCAACCACCTCAGAATTAAGCAATAGCCATTCTTCTTGTAGAGCAGTTTCCAGCTCAATAAGAGTGGCTGGAGGGGGAAACATGAAGATACAGCACGGTCGAAATCATCCCAAAGAATTTCAATGGGATTAAGGTCGGGTGAATGTGTTGGCCACGTTACACACGCCATCCCTTCACTTTTCAGGTAGGCATCGACGATGTCAACTCTATGGGGATGTGCGTCATCGTCCATTAAAATAAAAGTAGAGCTAACTGCTGCAGCGTACAATCTCACAATGTGTTCTAGGACTTCACATCGATACCGGACAGCCGTCACAGAATCCCGTTTACATTGTTACATTAATGTTACATTTTGAATTACGACGCATCCATTCATATGTAATTTGAGAATTTCGTAATTAATAAACAGAATTCGCTATATAACAATAAATTTACATATTTTATTATAAATAGAGAAAAATATTTTTCTTAAACAACTGATGCAATTAGAAATAAAATTACACATTGTTTTCATAAATTCCCTCACAAAATTTTCAATTTGGAAAGATTTGATTAATTAAGAATTGAAGATGCCAGTGTATAGCATTAAAATTATTTTTAATTGGACTTGAATATTTTATAGCTATTACATTTGGAAAAACATGATAGAGAAAACACACACAACTTAAGAAACATAGTATAAAAAAATTATTATTTCAGGAATAAAGTTACATTACGCAACATTACAGAAAATATGAGATGTTATAAAACAAGAAAACTAAATGAAACAGGAATCACTAATTATTGTTTTATGATACTAATCTTATCAAAGATTTATAAATAATTTACAGTTACTATGGATCTAATGATCTGGAGAAAATTTCCTCCCGCTTCAGATCAATGTCAAAATTGATGGAGTGGTTACTCTGGTGGTGCCCTCTATCCGAAGAGTCTTTGAGCAAAGTCGTACTTTCACCTTCGTGATGCTCTGGGTAAACGAAAAGACGTACCCTACTGACTTAAATCTGCATAGCCAACGGCATAGCAAGCTTGGCTTGTCCAAGTGTCATAAGTAACAACAACAAAAATAATTTAAAACTCTTATATAAAAATTCATTTGAAATACTTGTTAAACAATTTCAAACAATTATTCTTATTCATCCAGTGCTGATCATAATGTTCATTTTCCTAAAATCAAAATATTGCAGATTGAGTTTCAATTTTGTATCTTTGTAGTAGTTTTGCTGAAAATTCATAGAAGGAGAAAAAATTCTTTATAGTTTCAACATTCAAACATAGACTTATTTACTGCCTATATGAAACTCGTTTTATGTTCGTTTTCTTGAATTTAATCATGCAATGTTATTTTATGAATACTAAAATATAAACTTAAATAGCTTCTCAATATTTTAATAAAGTTTTCTTCCAAAATTAATAAAATATGAATTCATTAGATTTAGTACTATTTTTATAATACGAGGAAGGCAGAAGAAATACGAAATTTTGATGATATACAATTATTTGATCTTGTTCATAACCATAAAATTCAAAGACGTAAACATTGAAATCTCATCTAATTTGAAAACTCTTTGGACTCAAAGCTGAGGAGTACATGCTTCAAAGCTTTCTTGCAAAGCATGCAGAAAGAAGATCTTTAAAAAACCTTTTCTCAAAAATAAGATTTTAAAACTTCTTCCCACAAATACATTCGCTTGTTACTTGCGAATAGATCTCGTAAATGTTTTATCCGCAAATATCCAAAGAGAAACTTTTGCAAGAAAATTAATCGGATATTAATATGATTAAAAATGGACACGCGTAAAAACAGAATGAATGATGGATGTTTCGGAAAAGCGAAAATATCTAGAAGATTTCGAGTGATTGGTAGTAGAGCATATATGATAGGCCATTGGGAAGACTTTTTTACAAACAGTCAATGTTTTAAAATTATCAATTGACTGTCACGTGGATATATATATATATATATATATATATATATATATATATATATATATATATATATATATATATATATATATATATATATATATATATATATATATATCATACTGAATGCTGTGATTTGCAAGGAGCCTGTGAAACTTCTAAATGTCTGCGTTATCGTTCTTGTCACAGATTCAAATAATTGAAGCAGCACTGTGCTTACAATGATTCATTCAATGATAAATATGAATATAAGAAAGTACCTTGCTTTCTTTTCACGAGAATTTTAATTCCTGCTCGCGAAAAATTGAAACAGTCATAAATAGTAGAGATTTTTTTCAATTACATGTATATAATATTTAAATGATTATAAAATGTAAGTCACTGGTGAGAGAGCTTTGAATTTATTTTATCACCCTTTCTAACTATATAGTTTTCTTAAAAAATAACTAAGAAAGAAAGTAAAAACAACTATCAATTATATTATGAAAATAATTTCATATAGTATTTTTTGGAATATTTTTCACATTTATTTTTCAACCATACGTAAATTAGCAGGGCTCTGATGAATTGAACTGTAAGCTTTTTCCAACTATTGCAGTGCTATATTTAAAAAGCAATAGCACACTCATGATAAAAATACATAGCCTGAATAACATTTCTTCTCGACAGAAACAGAAAAGTAAAGAATATTTCAACGAAAATAAATTGTATATCGATCAATTTTAAAAAAAACACCTAATCAAACAACAAATTTAAGACGTGAGGGATACTGTGATACTAATAGCTAGACAGTTACATTATTTAAAATTATGCTAAAAAATATTTAAAATTAATTTAAGGAATTGAATGAAAAATTAATATTTTTTTTCATTCACTTTCTCAAATTATTTAGTGAATAAAATTTAAAAAATAAAAAATATCTGTTATTCTCATTAGTGTATCGAAGCTTCGGGCATTTTAATTTTAAAAGCTGTAAAAACAATTCTTAAGTATTAAAAATTTGATTCCTATTAGAATTTTTAGAATTAATATTTTTTAAAAGTAAAATAATTTTGTATACATTTTATGAAAAATTTGTATTTTTTCCTGTTATAAAGATTTTATACAGAGAATAAGAATAATCTTAATTTTATTTTGAAAAACAATTTAAAATGTATTTTTTCAAAGAATTTAAAAATATCTACTTTAAACTTTCAAATATAGGATTTCCTGCTCACATACTTCGACAAGCATGAATATGTTCAAAAAATGCCCCTCTGCTGAATATGCAATTGCACAGATCTTTTTTTTGTCGGTCCATTTCTCTTGTACAGTCTCTTGTTGCCTTCTCTGCATCGATATTCTTTCAATCTCTCAGTAATCCCTATCGTGCAGGTAGAATAACTTTTTTACTCCCAACAGGTTAATCCACCAAGTGCCAGCGAAACGAAGCCACACTATTGCTTTTCCAAGCAAAAAAGAAGCCATATGAAACTGAGTTGGTACGTATCGAACCTGGCAATGCCAATTAGTCGCCGTAATCTTGGGCCTAGGGTGAGGGGGTCGCCAAGAAAAGAACAACAACAGACCGAGTTCTTCATCTATGTGTGGGAAACTTATTGAGTTAATCTTGTGATGCGTTGACAATAGCGCTGTAATCTTACTTTTTCGGGTTTTGTGCGTGTTCTTTTTCTTGACCGTTTTCTTGTTCTCTCTTCTTGCGGTATTGATTGCTAAATGTGCTAAATTAGGAAGAAAAGTTTTTGAAAGATTAGGATTATGCGCCTCGCGAAAGGTAAAAAAAGCATAATTTCTCTTTGTATTTGTTATCTTGGCATTGCTTTTATGGTTTCTTTGACTTGTTTTCCATGTCGGTAGTATAAGAAGAATTTGTTTCTCTGCTATTCAGCGGTTTCAGTTACATGTGTAGATAAATTATTGTTGCTTTACGTAAGCCAATTTACAAAAGATGTGTTTTTTATTACATTACTCTGCTTACGCAAATTTCTTTTTAAATTATTATTTTATTATGTTTTATTGTTAATAAACATAGGTTGATTTTGCTGTTGCTAGCATATGAGAATGCGTTATCTGAGGAATATAAATCTTATTTAGATTATGATTGTATAATAAAAGTATTTACCAACTATGACATTTATCTTATTAAAAAGGAAGTTAATCTCTTAATTCAAAGATTGATATCGTAAGATTATTTATTGTAAAGATGCAAAACATTCCAAACTTTAAGGATTCTTAACTCTCTTTTAATGCAAGAGAAATATTCCAGGCAATCAAATCAGAACACAATTCTGCCGATTTGCGAGATCTGTTAAACAGAAGCCATTATTTAAAATTCAAAAGCGACATATGCAATGGAAATGAAATACTTAATCTATATTGAATCAGAAAATATATTTTCATATATTTACTTTCTCTGTATATCTGTCTGTATGATACGTTTTAGCATCTGAAAACAATTTACTACCCAGGTACTTAATTACTTGACAAAAAGAACAGAAATTTATGTTTGAATTCTGTATGGTATTTATAAAGGTTTTAAGATGTTGAAAGTAAAGCACTTTTAACTCACTAGCACGACAGCTTATATAAGGGTCAAGGCATATAGTGCCCATATCTGTTTTCATGACCGATCGCCCAGGAGTGAAAAGCGTATGTCCCGGTTAAGTGGTCAGCCTAACAGAAAACCCCCAGTGTTTAGATCTCAAGGAAGCTTGGTACTCAGTTTTATCGACCCACTGAATCGTTGAATGGCTGAATCGACCTTTTCCAACCCGAGGATCGAACCTCGGACCTTGGGATCGTGAATTGCCATTATGCTTCAGTTTAGAAATAAGCATTAGTATATGTCAACGGAGGAGATGGTGTTTGACCTAGATTATGTGCTCAACATTTTACTTTTAGTGCACTAAAGTATACAGTAGTTTTCACTCTCTGCTAACACTAGAATCATTTTGCACTTTTTCATTGAAGAAAGTTTGTTTATTGTATGTGTGTTAAATATAACGGAATGTCTATTACTTCTTACAGACTATATCACAAAGTTCACAAGACAAATTTTCATTGCTTATTGACCTCCACCATTTTTTCTTTATCTCGAATGAACGTGTAAATATAACAACTTTAAATAAGGTTTAATAGAATATAGGAATAGAGCAAATCTCTTTTACTCACCTTATTGATTTACATTTTGATCAAACTTTTTGGTTGTTTCAAAATTAAGCTATAAAATAATTTTTTATTTTATTTAATTTTTTGTAATATGAAAAAATATTAGATACTTACTTATTACTAGAATTTTCTGAAAGAATTCCCCCAAACAAAATGAATACATTCACAAGTATGGCGCACACAGAAGCAAATAAAAACTACAGTGTTGGCCTCACAAAGTACAACTCCAAGAAAGCAAAGATATATTACAGCAAGATTTGTTTGGCCGATAATACGTTATACAAAGATAAAATAAATGAAATTGCAGCCTTTTGTGAAGTATGGGTGGTGACAAAAATCAATAATTAGTGTATTTTTCGCGATAAAACTGATTCTACATGCCTCAGCAAATAATCAAAGTGGTTTTTGGATGTAACCTTGGTGTACTGCAATCCATGAGGCTTCCATATATTACCAAAGTTGATATCGTATAGAAGCGGGTGATGTGTATCTCGGACTTGTTGTTTTGGAAGTACAGACCACCCTTTTTCGATTGGCAAAAGATCAAGACAACATTACAGCCAATTAAGCAATTCAATCGGTTGGATAAAAAAATAAAAATAATAATAAGCTTTAGTGACATTTTTATGTGTGATACCGCATTTTCTAGTTAAAATATGGCTGACAGCAAGCGCTAAAGGTACGAGATAATCAGTTGCCTCAAGATCTCTAACATGTAACTCTAGTTATTCAGTTTAACTATACGTCGTTCATCGCACCATTAATCTGTGGTTTTGAGTCAAGGGTAAACAAAATAATGGACATTTCTTAGACATTCCCCTTAGCTGCAAACGATGTCATATGGTATGAGTGGACACTGAACGATGCATAACAATCCGAATTTGTTATACTAGGTTCATGATGTAGCCAAGAGATCTATTACTGCCATGCACACAATATACGTCACGTATATACATTACCTACAGTGATATAATGAGGTAAATGTAATCCGCGTTTTATCTTTTTACAGTCCTAGTCTGCATAATTCATTATTCTGCATTTAGCGATTGCAGATACGCTACATAATTATTTGATTTCGTGTAACATGATCACCGATTTCTCTGTACCATAATTCGCAATCCTTATCGGGGCTTTTGTTTTTCCTTGGTTGAAATCAGAAACTTGATCAAAAGACGCTCAATGTCTACTACGAGGCATGGTTAAACAGCTTACGATAAAACGCATGAAAAAACAATTGCTATCCTTTATGTAGTGCTCTTTATATAGTGCTTGCAGCTAGCACTACAGTCACCCGCGATGTGCGCATGTGGTGCAATGTGAATGATTTGACTATTTCATCGCCACAAACGCATGATGTAAATTTAACATGATTTGCCTCCCTCTTTCAGGATGTTGAATTTTATATAGAAAGAAGTGCGGAATTATTTTAGAAAAGTAAACGCAAAACCTCTAAAACTTTTAACCTACCGTACTGTTTTAAATCTTAACCACAGTAGGCTATTAATCTCTTAAAAATATTAGTTTTGAAAAGAGAATCTTACATTTGTTTATTGCTTATAAATTTGCTTTTCTTGTAAACATAAAAATTTTAATTAAACTGCTTATAATAAAAAGAAACTAAGTGTTCTTAAGTCAGTCGGTTTCTATATTTTTCTTATTTTTAATAAACTGTGTACACTAAAAAATTTCTCTCAGACTTGTAGTACGGAACATTGCTTACATTTTAAGACAAACATGGATGTTCTTCTTTAAGAACAAGATGTCAAATATTCCCACAGCTTAAAGAAAGCATTTTCAAAGATTTATTTTTAAATTTTGAAAACCAAGTTTCATCTTTGCTGGAGTATTATTTCCTTAAAACTTAATATTCTGCTTGATACAAGTAAAGATCTATTTACCATCAATCTCTGTAAAAAGCAATTTGGCAAAATGTGCCATAAAAATTCTTTTAAAATCTTGGAAGCGTTTCTTGAATTCATTTCTTAAACTCGAAATAATTTCAACATATTCTTTACTGTTGAAGATATTTGCTTGTCAAGAGTTTGTATGAAATAGACAAAGTTCTTGTTTTCACCTTGGATTAAGTTTCTTCCCACAATTGTAGACTTTATGAGAACCAAGCAGTATTTGAAATCGTTCGCCAATATCTTTATCTTTACTCTAAAACTGCCAGTTGTGCATACTTTACTTTTCGATGATGTCTGTAAGGAAAGCAAAATCCTACAGCCCAACAGACATTCTAATATTAGATAATAGATAAACAGATAGCACTGAAGGATTCGCCTCATTCTTTCAAGATTTTTACTAAAGCAAATAAAAACTACTGAAAACGTTGTAAAGCTCTACCTCTACTGAAGCAACGAACTTCTGCATGAAGCAGTAGATCACTATATTGGTAGGCAGCGAACACTATATTAATGGGCAACGAACTTCTGCATGAAGCGCTAGATCACTATATTAATGGGCAACAAATTTCTGCATGAAGCGCTAGATCACTATATTAATGGGCAACGAACTTCAGTTTATTAATCAGTGGTATGAACAAATGTCTCTAAATCGCATGTGCTCTAACTTTGTTAACTATTTTTATAGTTATTTTCATTGCATTATTCACAGTTAGAAGCTTTTTGCACAATAATTCTTGGTGTATTACACAATGGTTAATCAGAGACATTCCAAAAACTTACTGTCCGTAAGACACAAAATCATGAATCACTCAGCTAAACATTGCACGAGTTCCATCAGTTGACAATTTCACCAACTTTTTATAAGAATATTTTCAGAGTAAATGAGAAATTTAAGTGTTAAAAATGTCTCCCATTCTGCAATTGCATAACTTTTACCAGCTCTTCTCTAATTTGGAAATTATAAAATCTATTTTCGCAAGAAAAGCAAACTCAGCTCTATAAACATCATCAATTCATTCATTAAATTGCAGGGACGAAAAGCTATGGTGATCAAAGTTGGTTTTAAATTGTGAGAAAATGTCATAACTCTTAACCTCAAGCTTACTCACTTCTGTATTTGCAGAAAGTTGTACAGATTATCACAATTTTCTAATCTATCAAATAATACATTTGTAGCTTCTAAAAATTCAGAATTGATTATTTCACCATCTTCGTATGGTTTCTTATTATAATTGGAACTATATTTATTAGATTCGAAATGACACCACTTTAATTTTTCTTTTTTTATTGTTAAATGTTTAAAAAATGACTTTTGAAGATTAACTTCAAAATTTGATTGCTTTATTTTTTCTCTACTTACAGAAGAATTCATGCAGGGATAGGAAATCCTTTCCAGTCCCAGCATGAATTTTTTTCAGTTACATTCGATGCTCTCAATCTTACCACCTGAAACATTCTTGCTTGACACAGTAAGCATTTGCATTTGGACTTTACCTAAAATAAGAAGTAATAACTTTTCGATTGTAAACGAAAATGATAAGGTCTTTGCTTTTTGCTTGAACATGTAATTATGAGAAAAGATCTAGTTTAGTACTTACCCTATAACGCAGATAATCCAAGTTAGCAAATATTTAATATGCACGCGAAAAACAACGAGCATATCGGAAATGTCTTCGTGAGTTTCTAGTAACTTGTGATTGGCGGTTTGGCGATCACTGTTGTAAAGCTTGTTGCGTCTCGAAATAATGCAATGCCAACCTCAATTTTTGATAAGAAAACAATTGTTTCATCTATAGTAACATTCAGCAAATTATTGCGATGATAGTTAATAATGTCCTATTTATTTTATCTTGCATAATTCTATTTTAAATTTTCATAATATGTTGAAAATACGTTACAAATACGAGGTTTGGTTTGGTTTGTTTGTCGCTCAACGGTCATTTTTTGCACACGAGGGCTAATTAGACCGGGACTTACGGTTTAAAGTGGAATCCGAACCACTACAAACATCCATGCCCAAGGTGGGATTCGAACCCACGAACTGTTGAACCGAAGGCAAGAGCGCTAACCATTCGGCTGCCAGCTCGGCATTTACAAATGCGAGAGTATACTTATAATGTTATACCCTCCCATATGATTTCCATTTGAAATTCATCTGAATGCAATATCATCGGTCCGATTGTGTAAAAAAGCAATTGTTTCTAGCTTTCTTCAGAATTTTATCCAAGTCTTTTACAAATAACTTATAGTTGAGCTAAACGTGTGTATCGTAAATACATACGAGTATTTCAGTACATAAAGATATGCAGAAGAAATCCTCTAAAGAAGACAACAACAAATTTACATTCAATGTGTGGCGTATCGAAATAAGAAGCGCTTTTAAGCTAATTTTTTATTACATTTAAAATAAATATACCACATACAAAGATACAACATTACATTCGTAATTACAGATAATCACATTGAAGAAAATTGAAATTTGGGTTGTCTAAACACCGAAACAGTCACCTACCCTCTTCGAAGTTCACTGGCCAACTCTCTGATTTTCCCTCTCGCCACCTTGAGACTTATTTGAGATTTTTTCAAATCGAAAGCAGGGTTTCTTTACAAATGTAAAAATTCGAGGGAGAAATAAGATTGAGTTTAGTTTAGTTTGTTGTTCAACAGTAATTTTTTGCTCACGAAAATTAATTCGACTGGTAATTAAGATTTCGAATAAATTTATGATCTGAAGAAAGAGATCATATTCGTTCATCATTGACAAATATGACAAGCAAATTTCAGCCCATTCCCAACGTGTAGTATTCTGTAACTGCCACATTACACTTTAGTAATATATTTGTACTCAAAGAAAATATATAAACTGAAAAATTCTTCTTCTATTACTATTTGCAAAGATGACTTTAATAATCTTAAATCTTTCATTTCATACCTCATTGAAATACTTTGTAAATAGAACAGGTTATCATTATTTTTACAGTAAGGAATTTCAAGGTAAATATATTAATTGTTTTAATGAAAATAGAAATGGTAATTTTTAAGATTAAAATAATGATATCAATATTGACATGCTATCGAATCAGGAAATTATTCATAAATTTCCTCTTTCTGAGAAAAATGAGTAAGTAAATCTTTCCCCCTCTATTTTTCATGATTCATATATTGCTAAAAAAGACGCTATCGACAACCAATCACAAAAAATGGAAACCTCTCCTTCTTGCGATTCCGGTTTTTCCCTTTCATTTCTGGGTAACAAAATGTAGGGGGGTGGGTTGCCGGATGTCCGGATGCTTGGAAATCCTCCCATCCAATAAACCAATAAAAGGAAGAAAGTAAAAATGAAAAGCTTATTTACTTTTTTGTCTGCCGGAAAATTAATGTGGAGTAGGGTAGTGGGGAGTGACGTCAAAACAGACCCCAGTTTCTGTTTGAAGGAAATATAATACAATAAATGTCTGAAAATCGTTCATCTAAGCTAACTGTCCATGTCTTTTCGCAGTACCAAAGGTTATTGCTTTATTTTGATGAAAAATGAGTCATGTAGATAAATCATCAATTCGGGTATTTCAAATTTGAAATGTACATAAAAATTTAATGAAATTAAGAATTTTATTTTAATCTTAGATAATCTGGATTTTATCTTGAAGATTCTTTTGCGATATATAGTTTTCGTAGGATTTCAAAAGAATGAGATTATCATTAAGAAATTAGTCGAACAAATATTTGTCTGATTAATTCACACTAATTTTTGAATCTTAGAAAATATGAATTAAACAGGATATATAAGATAACATGTAGCAAAAGAAAATAGGTTAAGGTTGTTGTAATTCCTTTAAACCTCCACCTACTATTGTCTTTTAGAAGTCATAAATGGTAAACCATCTTTCTTTGTCAAATCTTCTAAATGCAAAAAGCTTCAATACGCGTAATCTAGTAAATGTATATGCAGAAACTAGAAATGTAAACCCGTCTCTTGTTCAACAGCAACTATGATCGAACCCATGACCTTCCACTCTAAGGAACATGTTCCCATCAATGCGCCCTAGTAAGCACTTAGATTATAAATATAGAGACGCATTTCCCTGGCTCTGTAATTAAAGCCAATAGTCTATATACATTATATTTTAATTATTTAAAAAAATAATCTAAAGTTGTAATTTGGAATTATGTTAAAATGGTCGATAAAAGTTGTTATTCTATTACTTTCTGCTGTATTTATATAACTCTACTAACATTCTAGAATATAATTTCTTAACATATTTTACGGTTTAACATTACTTTAAATACGTAGAACGATCCGACGTCATTTAGATTGCGTCATAATTTATTTTTATGTAGCATTCTTATAAAGCATTCGGTCACAAGAACTTTAATATAAAACATATTTTTATGTTTTATATTAAAGTTCTTGTGGACGAATAATGAAATGATTACATATTTTTATGAAATGATTAACAACTAGTTAACGAGACTCTATTAATATCATTGCCTATAAATAATGATATATTACTACCATTTTATGTTATCACTAAAGGTGTTGGGAACTGGAACTTCTTTTTGTCAGTACACTTCTGTTGTTGTGTCCAATCCTTCAGGATCTAGCGGCAGCTAGATGAAATCCATGATTCCATGCACCCCAGCAAAGCAAAGCACCAGGAGAGGGCTGTTGCGAACATCCTCTAAAGTGAGCCTCAAGCAATCGCGAATAAGATGCGGGGGAAGCCGGCAGCAGATGGCACTTTGGACACGTTGGAAAGACTTTACAGACGGATTCAAAGGACAAGCATTTCAGGTGCCCACTGAAAATAGTGATAGCCGTTTAGTCCTGTCTGCCAGCCTCAAAATGCAATGCTCCTCCTGGTTTTGACCTACTGTACCAGGGATGAGCTGGAGGAGAAAGACAGACTTGCCGGTCTCTATTTTTCACCACTGAGAAAATCTCTTCAAAAGTTAGGTCATAATCAGTAGTGGTCGTCACAGAGCAGCCTCTTTTTGCTAAGATATTCGCAGCTTCATTTCCAGGAATGTTGACGTGGGAGGGGATCCATTGGAGGTGGACCTCCCTGCGCTTTAAAAGAATTTTAAGCATATTGAATATTTGGATGCTTACATCATTTACACGCCTCCAGTCCTTGATGTTGGATTGAGCTGCTGCTATCTGAAAAAATCCAAATGTCACTAGAGTCTGTGGAGGGGAGAATGGTGTTTAATCCCTCCTTAATAGCAATTAATTCGCTCCTAAAGACCGAGCAGTTATCTAGATTGCGTCGAGAGAGCCGTACAGCAGGGTTAACAATATAGATGCCACTCCCAGTGTGATTTGACTCGTCTTTACTACCATCTGTATATATGAGTAGCATCACTTGGGACACTATTTAGGATCTCATGAGCCAGTTGTCGTAAAAATATAGGGACATCAGAGTTTTTGTTTGTGTGGGACGGAAGTTCAGAGTGGAAGTGAACTCCGAGTATTCCCTCAGTCGGGTTAACACAGGGTGTTAAAGATGAGTACTCCACCGATTGGGAAATAATCTCCAGTTTATCGGCCAGTCCAAATGGACTATCCTTTTTGAGTCCCTGGTTGTTACTCCAATTAGACAGATATGCAGATGTACGGTTCTGATTTCCATAGCTTCTTAATTTGTTGAAGTATTTCACCAGGTTCGAGCTTAAACTTAATTACACTTCTAAACCTCTTAATGATATTGCATTACTTGGAAGTACCTTATACTATCACCTGTTCAGTCAAAACATTTAAAACATTTCTCAACAGGAATTTATAATATAAAACATGTTCTCGAGAAAATAATCAACAATTTTTCCAACTTTCTAAAATTATTTACTTAAAACTGTGAAAATGTGTGTACCCTTTCATAAAAAATTGTCACATCTTTCGACTGTCACGACATTTCTCAACAGGAATTTATAATATAAAACATGTTCTTGAGAAAATAATAGACAATTTTTCCAACTTTCTAAAATTATTTACTTAAAACTGTGAAAATGTGTGTACCCTTTCATAAAAAATTGTCACATCTTTCGACTGTCACGACATTTCTCAACAGGAATTTATAATATAAAACATGTTCTTGAGAAAATAATAGACAATTTTTCCAACTTTCTAAAATTATTTACTTAAAACTGTGAAAATGTGTGTACCCTTTCATAAAAAAATTGTCACATCTTTCGATTAAGTAATCAATGCTGTCTAAAAAATTAAAGCTAAATATTTATCAGATTTTATCTTATTATATTTCATTATATTATTGCGGAATATATATAACTCTAATATAATATTAATAGTAAAACTATGTAAGAATTGTAAATAATGTTGTATCTATATGACATTGGAGCGAATATAATATTCATATAAATCCCACAAAATGGAATATAAAAACAGAATATTGCGTAAATGATTACGAATGATTGTAAAAAATTTGTAAGAATTTTTGCATTAGTTTCTTAAAAATATCTTACCAAAGCTGTATAACAATTTACAATAGTATTCCTAACACTGATTTTTATTAATTGCGATTTATAACTCCGAGGTTTTATTCTTTAAATTCACATTCCGTCATACATATTAATAAAAATATATTACAAATTGTATAAAACAGTAGGATTTATATTTACCAAACATTAAATAGTAATGGTTTGTGTGATGAGAAATGATAAAATATTTGGGATTATTTATTATACTTTTTTACTTGTGTGAATAAGATGTAACACGAAAATTGCAAATACTGTTTGAAAATATCATATCTATCACGTATTCAAAAGTGATTGAATAACTGAGAAACGTTCCCCACATTAATAACATCTTCAAAATAATTTATAATGAAGCTATTAGCAGATTATTTGGTAAAAAAATATATTAAACTGAATCTAAACAGACTGGTATAAATTGAGTGAATATCTAGAGCTTTTACAAAGCTTTTATTATTGTTTAGAGCACTTTTTTTACATAAATTAAGGAAGTTCTTAATTTCATTGAAGAAATAGTTTTAAAAGTAGCTTTTAGTTACTTTTTTCTTTGATCTGATACACATAAATACGTATTCCTATTTGTGTGTACTTTTATAGATGTTGAATAGTGTTGGTATTA
Organism: Latrodectus hesperus; assembly: GCA_037975125.1. Classification (NCBI taxonomy): domain Eukaryota; kingdom Metazoa; phylum Arthropoda; class Arachnida; order Araneae; family Theridiidae; genus Latrodectus; species Latrodectus hesperus. The sequence goes on from CM075853.1 coordinate 36,214,705, forward strand.
GGTGACATAATTATTGAAATAATTAAAACAAATACTTCAACATTTACATTTCACTCCAATATTTTAATAAAAATTCCTTAAATTGTATTTGAATTCTACCGAAGCGTATAGAGTTTTCTAATATCAGGTTGCTTCTTGGTTTCTTTTGGTATATCAGGGGACAGGTGACACTTTATACATAATAAGCCATCTAGAGGGTGAATATGTCCGAGCATAGCTCCTACTATTCTAGGAGAGGTAGCCGAGAAGAAGACACCAGGCATTGTTTTTTTATCTATCACAATTATGCTCTTTTTCTTTAATAATTGTAAATTATTTTACGTAATAAAATGCTAAATGGTAAATTTTGTTTTCCTTCAAATAAGTTCATTTCTTAAAATTGATGTTTCTAGTATGATTTTTTATTTT